>OX438931.1:27238158-27875301 GCA_949316025.1 Lapara coniferarum | reverse complement strand
ATAAAAACGTTTGTACTCAAACGTCAATTGAAACGCTTTGGTACAAACATCAAACGAGAGAAGTTATCCTCAGCGGAAGTTAGGGCGTTGGAGGCGAGTTGGGCGAGGAGGTGTCACGGGGGGCACCGGTCGACCACAGACCACCCCTTGTTTCCGATTAACCTCACTTTCTGATATTTACCAAATGATTTGAGGATTAATGTTGGGGAAAAATCCTGCTGTGGTTTAAAAATATTTTGTTATTTTTCTTGTTTATTTTGGGGTATTAGGGGTTTTCGATTCGATTACCAAGTTCATGTTTTGATAATGATTTGAGTGGAAAATAATACTAATACCTACTTCCCTCCAGTTTACGAATTAGTAATCTTATCCAAATCTTTTCATTTTTATTAATATATTAATGTGTTGAGAATTATAGACTATTATCTTAAAAATATCAGATACAAGTTTGATATTTCCACGAAGACATAAAACTGCCAACTATCGTTTCTTAGCTAATTACTTGGCTTTGTCATAAAACTCGTCCTAGATTTATTGCGTAAAATAAATCAAATAGTAATTCTATGGCTGTAATAATTCAGAACTCACGAAAATTCTATAATATTAACCGGGCTTGAATTTTGAAGATGAGCCGTTCTCCCTACATGTCGTAACAAAAATCTCGGTTCTTCACTACTTAAGGTGAACTTAAGAAGTTTATACTTGACTCGTCAAGCCCCGCTACAGACGCCGGCGTCTGAGTATATAGGGTTTCCCCATACATCTATATATAAGCGGGGTTTGACGGATTAATTTAATTATTAAAATACACAAAAAAACTATAAATTTCCTAACCTAACTATGTCGAGCAACTATATTTAAACATGGATTAAATTTATGGACAGCAATATATAAGTGACTATAATATGTTATAATATAATCATTGGAAACATATTTCTTCACTTATTAATGTATAGATAATGTTCTCTTTAGTATCCGCCGAAATTCGTGCCCGATATGGCTATAGGCTCGCCCCCTACCACATCATGGGACGGAATACACACGGCGAAAAGTGGGTGCACTAGTTGCGCTGGTGCCTACCCGTTAAGGGATAAAAGGCGTGAATATGTGTGTGTATAAAGTTCATTTCAATAACTGCTTTGAAACTTCTTACGTAATAATAGTCCCGCGTACGACCCATTTTCTCCGAGCCAGACACCGTTTAGCGTTCCACATAAGCCTAGATCAATTAGTTGGCCTAAAATCTTTAGTGTTCAGGTCTTCGACACTAAGTATAATTACTGTTCTACGTGTAGATTTGACTTATGTCCTCTTTTACAGTAACTTTTTGAATACAACATAAATGGGTCTTCTTGAAAGTTAGACGCCTTGTATACGGTGTTAACTTCTTGCTAATTTATTTATACTTACAGTTTCAGTGTCCAAGTAAATTTTGTTTTAAAACTAATTGTTGTAACCAACTAATGTAGATAATACTAATTTTATTAGCATTTATTTAAGAGCATAGATTGATTGTATTTTTCATTTGTTTGGCTTATACGTTTATGTGACGAATAGCATTTATCAGCAAGCGGTGAAATCAGTGGATATTATTATAAAATGCATAAAGGCGGATAGCAGTCCGCATCCAATAGCATCATTTGATACCAAATGACGAATGAACTGGCAATATTTCGTTTTTATACAATTTCTATAAACCTTACTGTATTTTTACTGATTTAAGCTATTGAATTTAAAAATTAAATACCCCGGAATATTAGTTCAGAACTCTGATATTTTCTTGGAGCTATTTACAATATAATATCATTTTTATCATCATTACAAAACTTTTGATACCACAAGGGACACACCAGCCATCGCTCGGCACATTACATTTGAAACTCTCAAATAATTCCAAGTTCTTCAAGGTCCACATATTCAAGAGCTCTCAAAGCAAAAACTCCAAGTTGTAACTTAGTTGAGAGTTGTACGGGCTTACAAAGCAGACGTGAAACTACAACAATTGTTCTATTGTACATGTTACATGAGTTAGACGATTTTGTTAGGTCTTCATATTTGTCTGTTTTGTGAATAATAAGTATATGAGTGACTAGACTCGTGGTTTTGCCCGTGTGAATGAGTTTTTCCGGAATAAAACTCCCGCTTTATATTTCTCCGGAATAGAAAGTATCCTATATTACTCGCTGATAGTGTAACTTTATATTGGTGAAAGGGTTTTTCAAATCGGTCCAGTAGTTTCGGAGCCTATTCAATGCAAATAAATAAACAATCAAATCTTTCCTCTTTATAATATTAGTGAAAAAAAAATGAAATCCTCCTAGCTAGTTTCGGCCACGGCAGCCAATCTCAATGGAGATCAGCCAGGTACGCAGGAGATATTATAGTGCACAAGTGTGTGCTCATAGTCCAGTGAGACGACAATCCGACATGACCGGAGAAAGATCAGGCGCAGGACCAACGGCTTTACGTGCTTTCCGAGGCACGGGGGTATCACACCGCCAACTTCCTGACTCCGAGCTGCGACTGAGTAATTTTTTTAAGATAGAAAAACCCAGTCACAAAGTTTTTTGGCCGGGATTCGAACCCAGGACCTCAGCGCGCAAATCGTATTCGTAACGCGTACGCAATACAACTACGCCACCGAGGCAGTCAAACAGTCTAATATTAGTATAGACTAGGTGTTGTATATGCTGTTGAAAAACTGTTTGTCGCTAAGCAATAGTGCATTTCATTTCTCTCATATATAAAACTCTCGCTTTATATTTCTCCGGTATAATAAGTAGTCTATATCTTTCCCGGGGTCTCAAATTATCTCCATAGCTTTCGTCGAAATCAGTTTGATAATTTAAGTTTATTGCGTTCAGAGAGACAGACAGACGCGGTGGAGGAATAATATACGTAAGGATGTAAGGATGCATCTTTTACAAAGGGTGCGGTAGGTATGCAATACTGTTAGGATTTGACATTTACCTTACTTTTTATCGTTTGTTTTTTTCCATATATCAAATAATTTAAGAATTAAAGGGACTAAACCTAGATAAAAATACATTAATAGAACTTCTAGTGTTTGCGAGCGAAGTATAAACCATACTATAATTTGTGATTTAAAATTCTGCCTTTCATAATTACTAAATTTGAGTATAAATATTGATCATTAAACCATTCTACACAAAAGCCTTAGTAAATCAGAGCATAACGACAATCATTTGCATACATATTTGTATGCGTATCTCGGTTTTGAAATCAGATATTTCATCTGAAATCGAATTGAGCTGACTGCCATTTAATTTGGCTGACAAATTATTGCTGATAGCGAATGGGACTATTAGGCTTGCATGCTCTCGACTTTATAACTACGGGCAGGCAGCGATGTAAGTATACCTTAATGCGCTACACCCTGCCCATGTGAAAGACAAACAATTGGACTGTTTGGTTTAGTTATGGCTTCTTGCCCTAGGCGTAGGAAGAGTCGCAACTGGTAGTCACACTTCGTCGGTACCAATGACATGGTGTGATGGACCCTTAGCCTATCAAACTATGTGATCGGTTAAGATAAGATCGATCAGCTTCATCATCATCATCAGCCACATGACGTCCACTGCTAAACATAGGCCAAGATCGATCGATAAGAAGAATTCCACAAACAGACAGGAACAGGACATTGAGTCGACTACTGAGGGATACTGTTTTGTTTTGGCACTCTGTTATATATATTTTCTTCCTTTCACCCAATACTCTGCTAAAGTAAACTCTGTCCTGGGTAGCCCAAGATACAGGCTATGCCTAGTTTGGGTACCTCTGGAAATTCTAGTTTTAAGGATCTCATAGTGTTTGTTAATTTTAAGTAGAATTGATTCTCTGTAAGTCTATTTGTTTCAATAAACTATTTTTCATTTTCAATTTCATAATACCTACCGTCTTATAAGTCGACACTATCTGGACGTCCACTTTCCATCTGGTGCAGTGGATCACGTTGCCGTACCCGAATAAAAAAAAATCAGGATGTTAAAATCTAAACCTCTTAATATGTCAGGTGCCCAACCTGAGAATCGAATCTAATATAGCACGTTTTAAAGCGCTATTGAACCGCAAGTAGAGCAAGAGTCGATAGTTATACAATAAGATAATATACCATATACCAGCCCTGTAGGTAATACTGAGCACGGGCCTCCTCTACAAATCTTAGTCCATCACGCTGGCCTAGTGCGGGTTGGTATACTTTACATTCCTTCGAAATTCAGAGAACTTCTCAGGTATGCAGGTTTCTTCACGATGTTTGCCTTCACCGTTAAAGCGAGCGATAATTCACAAAGAATACACATATTTTTTTAGAAAAGTCAGAGGTGTGTGCTCTTGGGTTTTGAACCTGCGGACATTCGTCTCGGTAGTCCGTTCCATTCCCAACTAGGCTATCGCCGCTTAATAATATAATATATATGGTATAATAAAACACTGAAAATGACAATAATGGATCCATTCCGTGAATTCTGGTAGGAATACGATATATTTTGTACTCCTGATGCGATCTATGCACATATTAAAATACTCGTTTATGGATATAATCGTTTTGATAAGTCATGTTCCTGGATCAGATATTATGAGACGTTGGATGGCGTGAGGAATTGGAAGATATTGGACACACATCTCCCATGTCCTGGATTAACACACAAGCTGTTAAATCCTTGTAACTTGCTCCCGTAGGAAATAATTATTCTGATTTTGAAATAAGTGGCGCTGACGTACAAGTCTACATGAATCGCTGAGTATTTTAGGTGTGTGTGTCGTGTGTCTGGATTAGCAAGCTGAAGTGGCAGTAGGCAGGGCACATAGTTCGAAGAACTGACGGCACTGTTCGGCAGTGAAGTTCGTGTGGCTGATGATGATGAATGTGTGGGTGGATGTGCCCTTCTCGTATTGATGTCCGCAGCCATCAAAGAAAGTGTCTCAGAATAACCTCCAACAGTTAACGCTGGTTAAATCATCGACGATATGAAACAGGCCAATGATAATTATTTTAGCGACGTCTGTCGCGGGGAAGGTTTTAAACGCAGGCGAAGCCGTAGCAACACTAATATAGACCTAAAGATGGCTCCTACTGGAGAGGCTCTCGCATATTATGTATGGTGCAAAAGGTAACTTCTCAACGATTCAACATGATAAACACTTTCAGTGCTAAGATTATCCTACTAAGAAAGGAGTTTACTTATCTCAAACATACATTATGCCAGTAACTTATTCTAGACTTGAACATTCAACTCGCGAACATGAGCTAACATAGTTTATTTCCTTAGCTTACTACTAGGTCTACTCGGGTGGCTTAGGCTAGATACAGACGCGGGGTTTGGCACGCTTGAGAAACGCTGTTAGCGTTTCTTTTTCTTTTTATGAGTCGGTCTGTAATTTTATTTTTTGTTTCTGTTATTAGTAGTATGCTTCGGGTTTTATGAGAAATAACGCGTTACGAATGAACTCTAGTGCCAATTACTACTGAGAGGGTTAAGGCTTTAGTCCACCATGCTGGCCTAGTGCCGGTTGGCAGACTTCACATATCTTCGAAATTCAGAGACCTTCTCAGGTATACAATGCTTCTAATTTAAAATGCTGGGCAGTGATAGCGAGCGAGTATGTCGTACTGACATGAAATTTTATTTAAATATTGTGTAGAGCCCGCTATAATGAGCCACGTAAACGTGTCACGTTTCGATATCAGGCTGTGTATATGCGATTATAAACAGGAAATCATATCTCTTCAGTCATCAATTTATCTAACCTCCACTCCACTTACCATTAAGTGCAGTATAGTCGGTTTTCGACGTTAGTAAAAAAAATACTGAAGTTACTGTTACTGTTACTGTTGTGGGGCTCCTTTTTCCGCACTTAGCCCGTATAAAGTCGGGCCGTTGTGCGTGATGTGCCAGCTAGCAGTCTAGCCAGCCCAACTCCTTCCAGAAGCGCAGGATCTTCCTGGTTCCTTCACAGGCTTCTCGGAGTGACCCCGGTGTACCGAGGGTTTCAGCCCGTTGTGCAGCTACTCCTTCGCATTCCAGGACAACGTGGGAGGCTGTTTCGTCAGCCGACAGGCATCCCCTGCAGAGGGGGCTGTCGGTAATACCTAAAACATATAAATGTTTGTTTAATGAGCAGTGTCCGGTGATCATACCCACCATTGTGCGTAGAGAGGCCCTGTCTAGAGACAAAAGGCGTCTCGTCAGACGTCGGTCCGGGTGTGGCACTGTTTCCCGGGACTGTCTACATGCACTAGTACTTGCCCATTGATCCGCGTGTTGTTCTTGTGTTCTGCGACGCAGCCATGATCTTAGCTGATAAAAAGGTAGTGGTACTATTGGAATAGGTCCGAATACCACTTGGTTTGACCCCCTTTTCGCCAGTTCATCTGCCGCGTCATTACCTAGAGAGCCACTGTGTCCTTTAATCCATTGTAGAGTAACGGAGTTAGACTTGCTTATACCCTCCAATGCCAGGTGGCACTCTAGTATGAGCCCAGATTGGACAGTTCCACTGTCAAGGGCTCGTAGTACCGCAGCGCTGTCTGACACTATGCGTATCTTATGGTCTGTTATACCTCGCTTGTCCACTGCGTTGGCAGCCTGTGTGATGGCGATACATTCGCATTGGTATATGGAGCTGTGCTCGCCTAAGGCCATTGATAAATTTATGTTGATATCCAGTGAGAACACTCCTGCTCCCGATCCTGTCCTGGTCTTTGAACCATCAGTGTATATACGCAGTTCGTGTGTTCCCGACCAGTCATGTTGTTCTTCAACAAGCTGGACATTGTAGCTTTTGTTGAAGATATGTTGTTTGGGCACTCTGTCGTTGGGGGCGGCTATCAGTGATTGGTAGTTTATAGCCTCCTCAAGGATATCGCTGTGAGCCCCTTTCGTTGAACCCCAGAGCTTTAGTGTATTTAGTCTGATAGCTGCTGAGGCCGCCTCCTGTCGGATAAAAAGATCCAAGGGTGGTAGCCCCAGCAGTACCTCTAGTGCTACTGTGGGTGTGGTTTTCATGCAGCCCGTTATAGCTGTACAAGCTAATCTTTGGAATTTCTGCAGTTTGTTCCTAGTTGTGGTGAGTTTGGTTCTGGGCCACCATACTACGGCTCCGTAGGAGATGATTGGCCGTATCACCGCTGTGTATAGCCAGCTCATGATCTTAGGGCGGACTCCCCAGGTTTTTCCGAGGAGTCTCTTACACTGCCAGAAGGTGATACAGGCTTTGTCCAGTTTGTGCTCCAGATGTTTATTCCATAACAGCTTATCATCCAAAATTACGCCTAGATACTTTACCTCCTTCGTGAGGCTCAGTGTGGTACCTTGGAGTTTAGGTAAGCGAAGGTTTTCAGGCATGCTCCGCTTCTTTGTGAACAAAACCAGTTCAGTTTTTGATGGGTTTACAGATAGTCCTTGTTCAGAACACATCGTTCGACGATTTTGAGGGCTTCCTGCATGAGGTCACAAAGGATCCCCTCGAACTTTCCTTTTACAAGGATCGCCACATCGTCTGCATAGCCAACAGTGTAGAAGCCCGCCTCGTTTAGAGACTTAATCAGGTCGTCCACAACGAGGTTCCACAGTAAAGGTGAGATAACCCCTCCCTGCGGGCAGCCTCTCGACACAATCGCTCTGACTGTGTCGTTGACTGTTACCTGCACCGCTCTCTGCTTTAGCATTTTGCCAATCCAGCTGGCTGTGATAGGGTCGGCGCCGTGCTTGAACAGTGCATGGCTTATGCTGCTAAATTGCGTCTTGTCGAAGGCTCCTTCGACGTCTATGAAGACTGCGAGCGCTGATGATTGCGTTGATAGTGCTGTCTCGATTGGCGAGATGACATTGTGAAGCGCTGATTCTGTAGATTTGCCTGAAGAGTAGGCGTGTTGTTGGTCGTGTAGCGGGTGGAACCTCAAAGCCTCATCCCGGAGGTCTCGATCGCAGAGTCTCTCCATTGTCTTTAGGAGAAAAGATGTGAGGCTTATCGGTCTATACGACTTTGGCTGCGTATAGTCGCTCTTACCTGGTTTTGGTATGAATACCACTTTTACTTCTCTCCATCTGAGAGGTACATAGCAGTGCATGAGGCATCCCTGGTAGATTTTCACTAAATGTGGGGCGATCGTGTTCTTACACCATTGTAGGAGTCCAGGGAAGACGCCGTCTAAACCAGCTGCTTTGTAGGTAGAGAAGCTGTTTATTGCCCATAGTACCTTTCTCAAGGTAACTATTCGGCCGGCAGTTTTGATGGTTTCAGCGGTCGGTTGCTCAAAGTTCAACTGATCCGCCTCTTCCCACGTGGAGCTCACCGAGATTGAGCAGTCTGGGAAGTGTGTATTCAGTAGCAGCTCACACATTTCTGCGTTAGTTGTTGTGTAGCTGTCGTCCGGTTTCTTCAGGGAGCCCAGATTTCGGTCCGAGTCATTTGATAGGACTTTTCTGACCCTGGCTGCCTGAGTGTTTGATTCAATGTTGGTGCAAAAGGATTTCCAGCATTCACGTTTTCGTGCCCGGATGCGTTTTTTATATACCCCTTGGGTTGTCTTATACGCATCCCAGTCTTCTGCTTTCCTTGTGTTCTTTGCCCTGTTGAACAGTTTGCGTAGCTTGCGTCTCAATTTTTCCAAATCTGGTGCCCACCAACTGCTGCGTTTGGTGGTCCTCATTGATTGCGTTACTTGCGGACAGGTTTTTTGAAATGTGTCTATTAACGTATCCGTTAGTTCATTCACGTGTTTCTCTATGTCGACTGGCCTTTTGTAGTCAGCAGGAATAAGTTTCAAGTTTGGGCTCGCCGACACTATCTTGACAAACCTTACCCGGTCTGTCCGCCTTGAATTACGCCACGGTTCAGGTTTCAATGGATCCACGTTTAGTTTATATCTTATCCATCTATGGTCAGAGTTTGACAAGTCGTTTGAGACGTGCCAGTCGGATATTCTTTCCGACACTCTTTCCGTGGATAGTGTGATGTCTATTATTGTTTGGTATCTGGAAGTTACGAATGTTGGTTCCGAACCCCTGTTTAGAAGCCTGAGATTTGTCGAGAATAAAAATTCAACAAGATCATCACCTCTTTTGTTGGACGCGTCGCTCCCCCACAAGGTATGGTGTGCGTTCGCATCCGCCGAGATGATGAGTTCGAGCTTCTTGCTTTCACAGTGCCTGATGAGACTGGCTAGCTCAACCGTCGGTGTGTCCGCGTCGCCCGGCAGATAGGCGAACGCTATTACAACCTCTGGTATGCCAGGACAGTTGTTCTGGAGCCTGATCGTGGTCAGGTCTCTGGAACAGAACTCGTGCATTACCACCGCGTTGATAGATTTAGGCGCATAAATACATGTGCGTGGGTTAATTACGGTGGTGTCAAGTAGTAACTTACCTCCGATGTTGCTTAGGCCGCAAATCCTGCCTTTCCTTATCCACGGCTCCTGGATAAGGGTGACGGTCCTGTTGTTGACCTCCAACACTCTTCGCAAGGTAGCCGTCGCGGTTTGTTTGTGTTGGAGGTTTGTTTGGAGGATGTGGGTTTGGGGTTTATTGGGGTGAGGAGGAGCGAAGGGGACTGCTCAACTCGACATCCGTCTCCAACGGGACGTCCTGGTCCATCAGTTACGCGACAGCCCCTTCCAGGTCCCCGTAATCGGAGCCCATGTCGGGGGTAGTCAGCGGGCAAACTGATGCTGCATCCTGCCTCTTCCTTTCGGTTGAGGAGTGTTGCTTGACCATTGGCTTGCCAACCGTGCCCTGTCTTTCGACGAGACTCGGCCGGCCAGCCGTGGACGTAGACGCACTAGCCCCCGGGTCCGCTCCAGCGTGCGCCCTCTGCTTTTCAGCTGAGGGGTCGCGAGTAGCCCCGGGGTCCGGCACAGTCTCAGCAGGGTCCGGCGGCATATCCTGCAACCGTCCCGTGCTGCCGAAGAAGCGGATGTACGCGTTGCCCAGCTGGTAGTACAGCCTTCGCCCCTCCGCCAAGATCTTGGGGATCAGGTCTGCAGGGATGCCCAGCACCAAGAAGGTGCTCGGAGGATTCTCTCCCTGACGCTCGGCACTGTACAATGACCACCTGCCGACCCGATACTCCGCGTTCTGTCCAATCAGTATTCGTTGGATGGTGCTGATATCCTCGGAACAGTCCGGCAGCAGCACGGCGGACTTCACCCTTCTGGGGATGTCCTTTTGCCTTGCCACTACCAGCCTAGTCCCGGGGATTGGTGATTCAAAAGTGGCTACGGTTTCCCGCAACCACTCGACGTCCTTCTCACCCCTGCACTGGAGTTTCAGCACACCTTCACTATGGAAGGGCTTACCTCGAAAGGAGGGCCAGTATGGGGTGCTTGTGGAAGTTAGAGGCACCTCCGACAGCGACCTGATACAGGACTGTAGGGCGCCCTTAACTTTTTCCACCTGCTCCGATGTTAGGTCGGTGAAGGGCTCCGCCATCACTGCGACAAAGAGGTCGTTTAGGACCACCTTGTCTGCATAGGTGGCAGCACCCCTCGCCGAACCGGTGCTGGTGGATGCTTTCGCTCTCTTCGCCTGCTTGTCGAGGGGCGATTTGGTGTCATCCGGGCGAGGGCGTTTTGAGTTTTTGTCGGGGACCTCTGAATTAGTGGTTCCCGCGTTTCTCGCGCTCCTCCCTCCGCGTCTGCGTTTTGGCTTCCGGGGCTCGTTGGATTTCTCCTCAGCGCCCCGGTTGGGTTGGGCCACTCCCCCAGTGGTGGAACCTGCTCCATCCCAACTGCTGCCAGGTTGGTTAGGGCGACACGCACTTGCCGGTTTAGCGGGTGCCGTTGCCGGCACCTGCTTCGCGGCGGGGGGATGCCTTATGCCCACTTGAGCCATGTTGTGTGCACCTCTCTCCTTGCGCTTTGACTTCTTTTGCGCACCTGAGGTCTTGCGTTTTCTCTGGACTGTTTGCCAGACTTGTACGCCAGCCTCCAGAGATGTGGTAGCTGTCTGTGTGGTTGTACGAGGCCCAGGCGCTTCCGAAGAAGCAGTGACCGGTCCCCGTGCTGGTTGGGGCGCTTCCTTGGAAGCAGCGACCCGTTGTTGTTGTGTGCAGGGCGCTCCGTTAGGAGCAGCGGCCTGCTTGTTTGTTTTAGATTTTCGAATACTCTTTTTCTCCATGTTTTTTGTTTGTTTAACTTCGCCCCCCGTGGCGTCCCACCCTCCTGGGAGCCCGCAGATGGGGATGCTCATTCAAGCACCAGGACCTACCACAGGGGGTATAGGGCCCAGGGTCCGTGATGCTGCGAGCCCGCACGGTGCGAGGAGTGCTACGGCTGCCGAGCTGAGATTTTAGCCCGTGCTAGCCATAGGCCCCGCGCTCCGCCGACTGCGCACCCCATGACCCTGTAGCCCTCGCCAGCAACCCTTAAGGGGTGCCCCTACCGGTTACCCCAGGATGGCTATTTCCTGAGGCTGCCGTTTAGAGGGAATGCCGGACCAAAGAGGGCGTGTTGTCCCCACAGGTAACTAACAACCCGACCCGTGGTAGACTCAACCCTCCAGGACTCCATTATCCCCTCGTACGGCGCTCAACTACGCACGGTACAAGACGTAGGTGGGCTCTCCCACTCCGCTAAAGAGAGTGGTCGGTCTGACACGCCCACTGGTCATGACCTACCAGTCTTTTTGCTGCGTGGCCGCAAGGTCACTGGTGAAGCCTCTTCGGACAAACTCCGGTGGTTAGGAGGGTGCTTAGCCAACGGTGAGTTAGACCCCCTAGGGGAGTAACTCATCGTTGCCCAGGTATACCGGCGGTTAGGGATCCGTGTTCTAATTGGACGTGTCCGTATAGACCACCCATCCCGCCGCACACGTGGAGGTGACCCTACAGCATACTGAAGTTAATCACAGAGCTAAATAGCGAAATAAACCTAAAGATGTTCTATTGAGTGGAGTGCACTATTTGAATCCTATATAAACCTTTTACATTCATCTCTGTAGTACGCAACAATTAAACAAACTGCTCTATCTGTACATGTCCTAGCGTAAACTTGCTCTTTGAAGGCAGCTGCGTCTGACAGACGATACGCTTTGCGGTTAAACTAAAGAAAATGTTAACCTAAATAATTCTGAATTCCCTTAAACCGTTTTATTTCAAGTTATGTTAGTTTTAGAGGATATACGGGGCCTATTTGTTTAGGAAAGTTTGATTATAAATTACAATAATATATAATCGCTCGCTTTCAGATGTAAATAGAAGACCGATAGGAAGGCTGTTGCCCTGCAGTGAAAAGAGACTAGCTCATAATGATTAACGGTAAAAGTAACTTATTAAGTAACAAAATTAATATTACATAATATTCGATGTCATTCGCTTATTTACATTCTCCCTTGGTATCAAAAAAGTAAATGTAAATTTATCAAAAGTGTAAACAACGATGGCGTATTTGTATTACAGTAAAATTGCAGTGCTGACGTCTAGGGTTCGATCCCGGTGTCAAGCAGGTTTTTCTATAGAATATCAGCCCGTAGTCTGGAATTTGTGCTTGATAAAAGCGATAATACGAACGAATACGAACGGCGACAAGTGGGTGCACTAGTTACGCCTCTGCCTACCCTTTCGGGGATAAAAGCCGTCCGTGTGTGTCTGTGTGTAAAAGTATAAACAACATACATCATGTCTTTATCCTCGAAGAAGACAGAGGTTGTAACTAGGGTACCCACTTTTCACCATATTATATTTATTTGAAGTGAATTAAGATTTAATACTAGTTATTAAGGTAACTTTTAATATTAACATTTCCATTTACGATCATAAATTATTATAATATGGAAAAATCAGTACAGTTCTGTGATATAAGATTGATAGGGAAACTTAATTATAAGTACAAAAGCTATTATATAAAAATGAACATACACGAAGACACTACAATTAGCAACGGTCATTCCCGTAGTCAGGTAAAAAGAAACTCCGTCTGGTCCAAAGATATGAAGGTTGACACCTAAGTTTGTTTCAAAAACCGTTTCGTATTTCAGCCGGTAGTCAGCCCGATAATTCTGTTACGCTTTCCGGTGCGATCCGCCATGTTGTATCCGGTACCTCATATCCGGTGTGGGATGATCTTTATTTACACTGAATAGTGACTTGTGTTTGCGATAAAATGTATACTTTGTATGAAATAGAAATATTAGCTTTTGTTCGAAGCTACGTACGTGTAAGTAAATTCTGTTCTACCTATTTCAAGGAACTAATACTTTTTAAAATACATAATTACTTCGGCAATTGTAATGCTGAAGCTGGTTTTCAAATACGCCGTAGTACTGCAGATGAGTCCATAAAGATCCCTTATGGACTCTGCTAGAGTACTACGGCCTATTACTATAACTATACTATATATTATTACATAAAAAATTATTGCATATTATTACGGCCAGTACTATTGTTGAAAATATACAATACTAGCTTTTGCCCGCGGCTCCGCCCGCATTAAAAAGTTTTCCGGGATAAAAGTTCCGGTTTATATTTTCCCGGGATAAAAAGTAGCCTATGTGTTAATCCAGGATATGATCTACCCGTGTGCCAAATTTCATCGAAATCTGTTCAGTAGTTTTTGCGTGAAAGAGGAACAAACATCCTTACATCCAAACATCCAAACATCCTAACATCCAAACATCCATATATTCTTACAAACTTTCGCCTTTATAATATTAGTAGGATTATATAATTTTTTATACATAAAACAAGTTACTAAACCAATTTATATACATGAATCTATTGGTATCAAAACTATTTATTCATTTAGCAATTATTGTCAACTTATCAACTGTTGAGTAGAAAATCAGTAAGCAAATATTCACGTGGTGGTTCAATAGACCTACTCAATATTTAAGCACGAAAAATATGCCATCGCCATTCCTGAATAATTAAAAATAGCTGTTAAAAAAATCGAAATGAGTAGCTAAATATCGCGAAATTTGGCTGTTTCGTTTTATTTGAAACTGCCTGTAATCCATACATACATGAAATTACACCTAATGGTAGGCAGAGATGTTATGAGTTATGACACCCGCATTTCACCAGCTATGTAGGAGTAGGGCCTTTGCTTTTCACGAGTCTCCGGGCTGATATTGAGCAAAAAACACAGTCATTTTACCCGACCCGGAAATCAAACCCGCGACCACATCACGGCAATCTTAATACAACTACCTATGCCACCTTGGCAAAACTGCTGTAATCCAAACATAATAAAATAAATTCTGCATAATTTTGGCAAAATAATCCGCATTTCTAAGCCGTAATAAGGATTAAGTTGAAGGCTAAATACCTGGATTTATATGGAGGATTAACTTTTATAGTTATTTGTATGAATAAAATCGAATTGCGAGCTATATATTGGAATTCAAGATGGCAGGGAATTAGCTGAATGTATACTTTAGCTTTCTAATGTCGACAAAATATACCGTTATTGATCAGAAACATCTGGATATTACTGATCAATAAATACCTTTTTTTAATAACGATTTTATGCTTGGTCGTAAGCACTCTAACCTTTCCATAGTAGTAAAAGCATAATTAACCTTTATTTATACAAGCTCGTCATCTTGAGGCAATAAATATGAACGGAAAATAACCCGGATCGAACCCGAGATATCAGTACTGCAGTCATAGCGTTAATGCACACACATATAACATTGCTTACTGACAGCAAAAGCGCCATCTGCTATACAGTATATCGTTCATAAAACCTCTGTAAGCCACCCCTTTCAAAGCGTCTCTTATCTTAAGTGTTTGCTATAATGCCTTCATCATGTGTACATACATCTTCAGATACTTTGGCTGGTGTTTGCTGGTATTTTTGTGGAAAATAAGTGCAGGATAAAGTTTATTTTACGATAATGCTCTGTTGTTGTGTGTTGAAGTCAAGTAACAAATATTTTAAAATAAATAAAATAAAAAATAAAATACTTTATTCATCACGTAGGCGAACATGGTTGCACTTATGATAAGTCATACATAAAATTGATTGTAATAATTATTATTGATGCAAAAGATCTCTTATATCTATATTTATATTATTTTGTATTGATAGTCTAAATTATTCGAGTCTAATTTGACGTTATAGATTTGTGGTGGACTAAGGCCCCTCGCAATAGAGGAAGCTCGTGCTCAGCAGTAGGTAGTACGATATGTCATATGTATTATCTAGTATGTCGACGAGGATTTCACAAGGGCCAATAAAACGTAGCGAATACTTTGCAATGGTCATAATTGACCATTATTTCTTCAATTACAATTACGATATTGAGTTTTTCTATTCAGTATCAGCTCGGAGTCTGGTATTTGTGCCCGATATGGCGATAGACTTGCCCCCTATCACATCATGGGACGGAATAACGGCGAAAAGTGGGTGCACTAGTTGCGCCTCTGCCTACCCCTTCGGGGATAACAGGCGTGAGTGTATGTGTGTGTGTGTGTGTGTGTATTTCTTCAACTTACGACCATTATTTCTTCAACATTCGTTTGTAACTCATCACTTTGTCAGGACTTGCATGGCAACCACTAAGTTACCATGGCGACTATTAATATACATACGATAACAATATTTAATTAATGTTATCGCCTCAACATTATAAACTTTTTAACCGACTTCTTTAACACATAAACAAAGATCAAACGTTCTATCATGATATATTATAATGAATCTACGTGCCAGTTTGTTTGTGCGTGTATGCTAATATTTGTTATTCTTTTCAGGTAAGTCCATTTTGATGCTTCGGTTGTGTAAGTTATTTAATTAATTATTAGTATTATTACAATAAATGAAATAGTTTCACCGGTACATGTGGTAATTAAATGGGTCGGTACCCATATTTATGGATTATTTGTTTTATTTTATTTAAATAACTATATGTGTGAAAATTGTGTCTATTTTAATAAATGAAAAAAATTCTGTCACCATTTTAAGCAACACAACAAATCATATCCGCTTTGCGTAGACATACTTCTCGACCTAACACCTCACTATATCTACGTAGAACACATCGAGTGTGTCAAGTCGAACGATACAGAACAACCTTTGCTAACAGACAGTATTACATTCTGAGTTCTCGCGTATACAATGTAATACATAGACACCTAAATATTCAAACCTTAACTAAATTCGAATGTAAAAAGAAAATATTCATTTGGCTAATTGAGCAAAATTATGATAAAACAGAAGACTTAATTTCAATGAACAAAACTAATTATTAATTATTATTTAAACATATTTGTTATTCCGACCTGTAAATTGAAATATGTAGTAAACATTATTTGTACTTGATATTATACGTTAAATCTGGAATACTGGCTCCCAAGATACAGGTATATATCTGGTCTGGGAGCCAGAGGACCTAAACTTTTTTGTATGAACATATTAAGTAATTTTTGGGTTATATTATTGCACAACATTGTATAGTAAAATAAAATCACCCTAATTATCATATACACATGAAACATGTATTATGATGATGTTTCTTATTCAAATCTGTATCATGTGCCAGAATTTTTTACTGTGTTCCAGATACTTACTTTAATTGTGGAATACTGGCTCCCAAGATACAGGTATACACCTAGTTTGGGAGCCAGAGGACCTAAACTTTTGTAACACAATTTTTTATTTTTTTGTGATTCTTGTGTACGATTTAGTGTGAATAAATTTATTATTATTATTAATTTATATTTTAATCCTTTTTTGTTTTTTTTTACTCTCCACTTATGACGATGACAAGATGTTAAAACCAGGGTTAAAACGTACGCACATAAAACACATACTTTGCGCAATCTGTTTACAATTATTTTCTCTGCACGTTCCCTCCAGACAAGGTCAAACAAATTGAATTTATTACGTAAGGACAGGCATAAATTTAGGACTACCTGAGAATGTGCGTGAAATTTGGCAGTCGTTATAATATGTCATTTAGCGTTTTTGTCGAAAGTGGAATACAGCCACTGTCAATGTAATTTGTAGATGGATGTTTACAAAAAATATAGAAAGTATGGAATAGCTACAAAGAAGTTAAAACAGTAGCAATAGGTAAAGGACATGAAGTAGAGGAGGCCCGTGCTCAGCAGTGAACAGTTATAAAATACAGGGCTGGAATGCAGAAGACATGTCCAAACACGGGCTTAAATTTCTAACCAAGATACTTTATTATACATTTGGATAACACTCCCAATAACCAGGCCTTTGAAATAAATTGTATAATTTTAAAGTCCTCCAATTTTAAGATTTATGTAATTTTATTCTGCTTCAAATCTAAATTTCAAATTAACGTTTTTAAAACGTTTGTTTTTTATGGAGGTGTCTAAAAATATTTTTTTAATAGTTGCAAGATCCAAATTTTTGGCCCTTTAATATCCATAAAGTTGGAGCCTGGTTAGATTTTGAGACCCAGCACACATACAACAAGCGGATATCTCCTTTTATGCTATAAAATTATCTATTACAGTCTAAAATTTTGAATTTGGATTTTGATAACCCGAAAATTTTTCAGTCTCTAATACTCACGATGCAAAATAATCTTGTATAGTACAGCATTATATTTCCTTATTTTATACTACAGGCCAATTCCTTTAGTTTTATAGTAATATTGATACACATTAGACAAGGGGCCTGGAGTATCATGGAGGACTCGTTCCTCTTTTGGAAGTGGCTCTTATCGTGCTTGAGATAACGACGTCAAACATTTTGATAAAGGAAACGTTTCATAGTGACTTTTATCCACTTGGAAATACAATGTAGTATGAATGATCGCTTTCCTGATTATTGTAGGATAAAAGGGTACCGGGCTGGAAGATTTTAGGATTTCACATCTGGAAAATCTTTGATTGAATTTCCTAATAGGATTTAGATACTCCGTTTTAAATCCATCAAACGATACTGAACTCAGGCACCCGGTTAAAATCAAAACTTAATAGAGAAAGATAAGTTCAAATGAAATACACACAGTAAAACAGATGGATATAATTATGGCGACGGCAAAAATACTAAAATATATGAACCAATGAGAAAGAGACAAAGTATCAACTCATATACATACATATTACATACGCATAAGTACATACATTCTATACATCCCCGCTGCAGTTGGATAAAGAACCTACTTCCATTGTATATTTGGCAATGTACCATTAACATAAAGTAAAGAGGATTACATCATGCTTCATGAACCTCGTTGGCTCATATTTGAGACATTTATTTGTGTTCTGGCAACACTCGTCGATGTTAACGCCAGTTCAAGAACTGCCAAGTGATTAAGAATTTCAAGTATAGAACAATAAAATATTATTTACGTTGTCCTTAATTCTATTTCAAAATGGTTATGGGTGGTCGACCTACGTGTCCGTCTAGATGGCTAGGAAGGCTATCTTCCACCTGCCCTTGCACCATTCTGATTTTGGTACCGGCGCAAACAAATGTTCAGACATGTTACAGAAAGGTGTCGGCTTCATTTTTCAACCGTACATTAAATTCCGCTGGGGAACCGAAACCTGGAAAATGTTGAAGCAATTGTGTTGGTATTGATTTTAACCGAATCAAAAAATAGGTAATTCATAACAGATATTTAACTAAAAGACAGGGCGTGTAGTCTTCCATTACTCTCCACAACATAATAGCGATAATATTCACATCTTGAAATTACTTTACCTCAACTTTACTCATACCTATTATTGGGAGCGAAAGTTATAACTTCGTGAGTTTAAGTGTAGGGCGTAATGTCTTGAAGTAAAGGAGCCATCCTCAAAACTCTTTTACCATTAGAAAGTTAGTGGTATTTTAATATACATAATACATACGATCACGTCTTTTTCTCATTTCAGGCGTGTATCAAGGCCTTCTTGTCAACTATGCTAGGTTCCATTTTATAGAGAGCAAGCTACTAATTATGTTTTGTTCTAAAAAACTATTCAGATACATTGACGTATATTCTACTAATAAACACGAAAGTCAATGAAAAAATTTTTTCAAAACACTGGAGTAGAACTAAAGTTTGCTGTAGCCCGAAAACATTATGTTTGTCGTCTAACGAAACTTGAAACATACAGCGTTATATCGCTTTAATCCATTTTGAAGCTAAAGTCAGGTGTATGGAATGCAGTATAGTTCAGTTAAACAGAGTGAATGTTCGGATCGAGAAATCTAGTACGTAGTACCGTCAGCAGCGTAAATATCTGAACAAATTCAAAATTCCAAATTGCCTGCATACTTTTGTGTTCGTACTAATATACTTTTTCTTTTCACGAAAATAAAATAAAAGAGATTTACTTTACTTCAAACGCGTGTATAGGCAATCTGAAATTTTGATTTTGTTCAGCTACTTCTGAATAAATTTTCGAATTTTAAAATTCGGGCACAAATTCCAGTCTTCTGGAGTCTGGAATTTGTGCCCGATATGGCGAGAGGCTCGCCCCCTATCACATCATGGGACGAAATAACGGCGAAAAGTGGGTGCACTAGTTGCGCCTCTGCCTACCCCCTCGGAGATAAAAGGCGTGAGTGTATATGTATATATATGTATGTATATGTTCAGCTACTTATGCTGCTGACTGTATATTGTATATAGATGTTCAGATAAAACCCAGTAAAAACAATTGTGGTACAAAAATGCTTTTAAAATTTCAGTATTATAGTACTCGAAAACAGTTTATAATTCGTTCATTTTTTACAGGCACGTGACCTAATTTCCAACATTAGAAAAAATGAAAATTCGTTTTCAAAAGCACACTTCTTCCCAAATTAGATTGTCAAGTCCGTATGACAAATTATTTTTACTGATGGATGATTTTATTTTCTTTATGCTGTTCCTCAGCTTGTTATTTTGTGTACACCCTTCACTACTCGTTGGTAGAATTAATATTAATGTTTATTTTGTAAAGGCGTAACAAAGTAATTGAAGCCAAAAATATAAAATTACTCTCTTACATAATTATGTTGAATTTTTCTTTATTTATATTTACAATGACAAAAAAACAATAGTTGCGATTGTCTCAAAACTATAAAGATTGAGTTATTTAGTTCTCCCTCTAGGCCGACGAAAGAAAATCAAGTGAAGTGCTCGCAATTAAATGTTGAAAAAAATCGATCCATCTTAAATATTTGATGGATACGTATCAACACTAGGTACTGACCACATTTTTCGCAACTAAGTAAACACTTTTATTTTTATGTCAACTGCTTATCCCCCATCGTTAGAAATTTATGATGCTTTAACAAAGAAACTGTCGCTTTACGGCGATCTGTATTGTTATCACTATGTTGGCTTTACAACTATTTTATCATCCCATATGGGTTTTAGTCTAAAGTATTAAATAATTATACTTGTATCCTTGAAAGAGTACTAGATTTCTATCTATACTATAATTAAGGAATAGATCCCGGTGTGTCTGTACATTTAAAGAAATGTGAAAAAAAGAAAAGGGTGACTTAAGAAGAGTAGTGGAAAATAAATTAGCGATTTTTGTCCGTCTGTTTTCCTGTTTGTTTGTTTCTCCACATCCAAATTTGGCACACGGGTAGATCATGTCCTAGATATAGGCTTTTATCCCGGAAAAACATTTCAGCCGGGCGGAGCCGCGAGGAAAAGCTACTACTAATACCTACATTAATACTGTTACAAATTCTTTTGTATAAAAATATATCAGCTCGATATTATATACCTTCCACTGCTCAACACGGGTATCCTCTGCTTCTGAAAGTGTTGAGGCGCCTTAGTCCACGACGCTGAGCTGTGCGGATTTCTCTACTTTTATTGGGAAACAACAAAACGCACACAAACATACACACACTTACGCCTAAACACAATTTTACTTACACATTAAAATAATCAAATAGATGCACATTATCGACAAGAGTTTCCACAGACGTAGACTTTTCATACCCTGGAACTTCTTATGATGAATTCTAAGGTAAAACATACATATGTTTTCCTTCACCATTAAAGCAAACGATAGTGATAATTGATTTATTCAAAGCTTGATTTGACGATAATTGAAAAAGAAGTCAGCATTTAATCAAAAGTAATATTGTATCTTTAAAAAAGAAAAAGTAGAATAAACACTAAGGAAGTACTGATTCACGCTGAGTTACAAGTGTTGTGTGACGAGTATCATCTACAAGAGATATTACCGCAACACCCAGACCCAAAACAAATATTTGCGGATCACACAAGTATTTGTACTTAAACAATGGTAAAACTACGCCGTATTGCTGTTTGAATAGATCGACTTGAAAAAAGTGAAGCTACAGTCAAAATATTGTATTAGTACATTATAGTATTGGCGCATCATGACTTTGAGCATTTTATAGAACGAATTTGAATAATAATTGTTTAATGCCTGATATCATCTCCTCTTGCTTAGTTCAGTCTCGGTCTAATTGTATAAGGTTTTATAGCTGGCCATATACTACCTAGACTAGGAGGAACACAATGTTCCATAGAGTCTATAATTTCCAAAAACATTGTAGGTTAATTAAAGCTTTCAAACATACCTTAAAATAAAACGCTGTTAGATTGCAACTTTAAATATGCACGACTAAATTCGCTAACAATCGCTCGTCTTACCCATTTCCGGCAACAGGCTGCCAACATAAGGATAATAAATCAAATTTAAATTCGGAACGCGCGTCATGTCAGTGTCGCAAGGTTTCCGGTTACGCAAAGTGGTACTACTGTGTACGATACGGTGAACTGAGAACTTTGGGAATTGCGGAATGGATGTATTTTATTTCCTTTGCCTCTTTTATTTTTAAAACCGAGTTTTTTTTTGTTTGTTCAAGCACGTTCTAGCCATTCAAGGCGTCAGTACTAAATATTACGAATCTTTATAGTACAATATTATTAAAAAATGCCTCAGAGTAACGAGCAGGGTGCAGTTTTAAGCATACTAACTAAATAAATAGGGTAACATTAATTAGACCAGCATGACGTAGCAGACGTTTTGGAGTTCTCACAATTGGAAATAATTAATGATCTCATAATTTCTTAAACAAAACAAAGAACAATCCGCTAGACAAGAATACTTTTACTGACGTTTTTCGAATTAAGAACACAATTCAAATAACCGAGTAAGGATTCCAATACAATTACCAACTTTATGTAGCCAGCGGATCAAGTTATTCAGCGCTAAGATCAAGTTATCTGGAACATCTGGAACGTTGGCATTCCTGATCTATACAACCGGTGTACCAACAGCGCGGAGGCCAAACAGTTCGAAATTTGAATTCGAACCACGTTCTAAATTCGAACTACAAGTTTACCACGTTGCGTCATGTCGCATGGTTGTCACTTTGTAAATTTTCGACTTTACAAAGTGTAGTAGTTGAATTACAAGTTTGATTCTGTAATATGGAGATAAATTTTGTTAAGAATTTAGGCGATGTAATTAACTTAGGTCTCAGGTTAATGCACCAGTGGAGTGAAATACCGTGTTTTGTAATTCAGTGTACCTTGGGTAGTATTGTGAAAAATATTATCTTGTTAACAACTGTGTATAATTACCATTGAATTGGTTAATAAATTGTTTTAGGTCTGAATTCTTAATATAGGAATAGTGACAAAACACGAATTGATGAATTGCATAATATTATGCCAATTTTCGCTCTGTCTGGCTATTTTCCTCAAGGAAAATCACAAAAGATAACTTTGTCGAATGGAATTAACGGCTTCACTTTGTCATGAACATCCGTAATTCAATGGTTCAATTTCGAGATAGGTTAGTCCATTTTGAAATTCCAGAAAATGTTTTGTGGAACCAGTTTTCTAACAAAGTGTGTTTTTAGGTTTGGTTCCTGTAATTCTTTTTTTCAAAGAAATAATTAGATACCTCTTAAATTGCTGAATAGTTATATGTTAGATGTTCGGTATAAGCCCAGAGTCTAGAATGTGTGCCCGATATGGCGATAGGCTCGCCCCCTATCACAACATGGGACGGAATGCGGATAGCGAAAAGTGGGTGCATTAATTGCGCCTCTGCCTACCCCTTCGGGAATAAAAGGCGCGTGCGCGCGCGCGCGTGTGTGTGTGTGTGTGTGTGTATCTGTGTGTGCTTGTGTAGGTACCTATATGTATTATTTCAAAACTTGCATCCACTCCTAAAAAATCGATAAACTAATGAAAATCAAACACGCAAAGTAGTAGGTACCTATACAGTCGGCCCGCCAATATGGCGGAAAGTTTGACGTTTGCAGTGTGCACAAATAATATGAGACAGTCCGGCTGCAAGAGCTTATTGAAACGCTTATGTATCTGAAACGGGGTTTATGGGCAATAAAGAGGGACGGCATGATATACACAAGCGTTGTGTTCCTGGTTTCTAATTTTGAATATGAAGCAATAGTTCTATCCCTCTTTAAATCTTTTTTCAGCGTGAAAATGATAGGGATAGAATGATTTGTGAAACTTTTGTTTGTCAAGGAGTTTTATGCATCTGTTGCAGTTATTATAATCGACTTAATTTCAATAATATTATCTATATTAAAGCTCATAATGCCAAGTAATTGCTCTTCAGTAAAGAATAGCAAAATAGCGTCCAGGCTTTTATTGGTATCTAGAAAAAAAACTTTTTCATTTAGAACTAGGTACTCTGCTCTAGACATGATAAATCTACGTTTTAAGATAAGGGTTCGTTTGGCAGGGGTTAGACCGCACCCTTTAGCTGTCGACTCCATATTTGTGTGTACCTTCGTATGTCCTCTAAATACACACACACACACACACACACTCACGCCTTTTATCCCCGAAGGGGTAGGCAAAGGCGCAACTGGTGCACCCACTTTTCGCCGTTCTTCCGTCCCATGATGTGATGGGGGTGAGCCTAGCGCCATATCGGGCACAAATTCCAGACTCCAAGCTGATACTGAATAGAAAAACTTAATATCACTTTGCTCGACCCGGGAGTCGAACCCGAGACCTCAGCATTTCAGTCGTACTACAATACAACTACGCCACTGAGGCAGTCAGTGTCCTCTAAATATTGGTCCTTCGAACCAGATACACTAAGAGTTAAGTTTAAATCGCTTTATTTTCATGAATAGATTAAGTATACTGCTTGTTAATTGTTACACGACTACTATGATTCTGAAAATTCTTCCACTAATAAAACGTTTCATTACCCCTAACTCCCCTGCCCTGGGGCCTGGACGCCAAATCCCTTGCCGATGCATTTCATTGTCGGGAGGAGGAGTCACGGCCAACGTCCGGCCCTGAAGGAGGTGGAGGCCAAGAGGGCCTCCCTACGGCGAGCCGCCGTGGAGGAGTGGTGTCTCATAGAGGAAATTCGTCCTGTCTTTGCCGATTGGCTGGATAGGCGCCACGGAGTGGCAACGTACCGCCTGACGCAGGAGTCGGCCGTGTGTCACTATTGTGACAACTGCCCGCTGGACACGGCCCAACACACGTTGGAGTTTTGCCCAGCCTGGGACGAAGAACGCAGCGTTCTCAGACCAGTCCTCGGAGAAGACCTCTTGCTGCCGGCCGTGGTCGCTTCCATGGTCGGCGGTCGGGAGGCCTGGCAGGCGGTGGCTCACTTAGGTAGTCCTCTCGCGGAAGGAGAGTGCCGAGAGAGAACGCCAGCGCAGTGGTGATCCCTCTCGCTGCCAGACGAGACGTAGGAGGCGGCGGGTGGACGACTGGCCGACGTCTCCCGCCCTGTGGATTGGGGGCGTTTGGAGAATTCCACCACGGTATCCCCTGCCTGTCGTAAAAGGCGACTAATAGGGGCCACCGGGGGTCGCGGGTGAGCGAAAGGGGCCGTCCACCTATTAGTCTAGCTAACTTTTGTGACCCCCGTGATGGACGGCAGCGTAGCGGTTAGCCCTCACGCTGCCGTTAACGCCGAGGGCATCCTTCGGTGCGCGGGGGCTTCAGAGCCCCCTCCCCCAACAATAGGAGACGGACCGCAATAGCGGTACGCGCAGGGCCGTTTGCGGACGACAACTTAGACGTGAGTCGGAGGAAGCCCGCAGCCGTCCCTAATGTGCTGAAGATGGCCACCGCGGAGTTTTGGTTGGTATGCCGTGCGGTGTACATAGGTTAGGGACTCGGCCCGGCGGTCGCCCGACGTTTTCCATCTCTCCGGGCGGCTCAACGTCGGGTCGTAAGGCACGGTGAACCCAACATAACCGCTCAGTCGTTCCCCTTGAACACTGGGCGGTAGTGATAATTCACTTTCTCCGCGTAAAAAAATACCTCTAACTCCTAAGGTACTATTTAGCCCGGAGAGAAATGTTAAGAAATAATAAATTATAAAGTTAAATTTTATAACATATAATAAAACCATGTCGACCAAAGCAAGCAAGACTGGGGACTGGCCAGATAGATATTCGTGGAGACCTAGACCTTCCACCTGATTTACTTACTCGTTTACTGTTTTTTCTAACCAGCTCAGTCCTAGGGCAAGGACTTAGATCAATGGTTCTTTTATCGATTTACTTATTTGTGCAATGGATTTGACTGGCTGGATTTGGCTGAGATCTCCTCCTTGATATACTTGCAATGTATGTGGGCTGTAGCATTGGAATTCTTAGGTTCGATTTCTAGTTTGGGCATATGCAACCTATTTAGCTATTTATTAGCTATTCCTTTGATGTTTGGCATAGAAAGTTCTATTAAAGATATTATAATGTTATGTAATTATATTTTTAAAAAGATCATACTAACCAACATTTTACATCAAGAGCCATTATGAATGCCGGAAGATTAGTCATAACGAAATGATGTTCCCTTAAAATGTATATACAAAATGAACGGATATCCAAATATTCACCGTAACACAACATTCAACGCATCCAAGCGGATTTGAAGCTCATAAAATATTATTATTGCGTGACCTAAAAACCAGAATGTAACGCTTACTAGCTACCTAGTTACATCTAGCGACGAAAAGCGTAAACTAAAACCTTTCGTCACAAGGTTTCATGTCAAAACAAGTACTAAACTATTTTTTTTACTGGTTCACATTTTATAGCTCTCTTACAAGTTTTTAGTTGAGTTATATTGAGAAATATAGATACTTAAAATTTTACATCAGCAAATTATTTATTGGTTTTTATTACTTGTTGTACCAGCAGGTAGTTATTACTAATAGTTGTACGAATTATATGAGACAATAGCGTTATCTGTTGTATAAAGTTTTGGAATATTCATACTTAACTATTCAAAACCACATATTAAACAAAAAATATGCTTAATCTCAAGTTACAAATAACTATAATATTCACTTATTTATCGTTCAGTAAAATTGAATGTCTTTAGTTTGACTTTTATGCCATCTAGCGGAAGTTCCTGGTAACTAAAGTACTTGCCTCAGCACCGTTTTATTTATGTCTAGAAACAACTGATAGGTGGCGCTGTACAAAACTAAAAAATGGCACTCAACTCGACATAGCGCTACTGTCACAAGACTTTCCTTGTTACTTACCCTTCATTTTAACTAGATGTCGCTACTTCAAAAAAATAAAAGTACTATACTGATGTCATATGCAACGTGCACGAACTATAGGTAGCAGCACAAAATCGACACAAGAGCCACATAATATTGTAGATATAAAAAAGAAACTTTAAGAAACAATAATATATATTGTGTATATTCTTTTAATAATTATGGCAAATGATAAAATATGGGTTCCGGCCGAATATTATTGATATCTAGCGTGTCCAGAATATGCTTTTTTTTTTAAATGGGAGCTAGTTATTTTGATGTTATTGAAGCAAAATGAGGAGTTGAAATAAAACTATTTCACTTTTCAGACAACCAACACCTCAGTCCGCCCCGTAGCCATGAAGGCTGCAAAGCCTAACTTAAAAAACCGCGATAAAATCCGTAAAATAGTGTTATTTCAATGTCTATTGTCCACCATTCGCCGCACCATTTCATTTCATTTCATTTCATTTCATTTCATTTCATTTCATTTCATTTCATTTCATTTCAACATAATATAATAAAAAAATCATTACAAAATTACGAGGTTACGTTCCCTTAGTTACGTTAGTATTAAATATTATCTTCAAAATTTCTAGGTAGGTAATGAGACATTTTTTTTTTGTTAATGGCCCTACTGCCAGTAGCCTGACGCGAGTCGGCTTTTCTGGCCACACCGGTCTTTAGGGTGAACGCAGAAGGCGCTCGCAACCCTTTGAATTAAGTGACCATGCTGAGGGCAACCTACTAACGGGTTACGAACCTCAGCTCAGGACGGCCACTGTGAGAGGAGGAGACATCAACGTTTAGGAAAAGATTGGTTTTTAGGCCTAATCCTATTAGATTGTGTTGTCATCGGCACGCGTGCCGGAACTGCTAGGGGGGTCGGGTGGGCGACGGGGAACGCGGCGAGGTCCTCGACGGCGAGGACGGAACTGCGGTCTTGTGGAGTGTTGGAGTTTCAAGAACTCGTTCTTACGGCGGATGGCCAGAGTGATTTCATCCTCTGGATCTAACCGATCCAGACGGAACGCGGCCGAACGAGTATTTAGATAAACAGCAATACATTATTCAACAAATTAAATGTTATTTTTAATATGACTATTTTACGTCGATGCCAAATCCTCCTAGCCAGTTTCGGCCACGGCGGCCAATCTCAACGGAGATCAGCCAGGTACGCATGAGATATTATAGTGCACAAGTGTGTGCGCAATACACAGGTGCACTCGCTATTCCTTCACTCTCATAGTCCGCTGAGACGGCAATCCGACATGACCGGAGAGAGATCACGCGCAGGACCAACGGCTTTACGTGCTTTCCGAGGCACGGGGGTATCACACCGCCAACTTCCTGACTCCGAGCTGCGACTGAGTAATTTTTTTCAAGATGGAAAAACCCAGTCACAAAGTTTTTTGACCCGACCCGGGATTCGAACCCAGGACCTCAGCGCGCAAATCGTACTCGTAACGCGTACGCAATACAACTACGCCACCGAGGCAGTCAAATATCGATAGGTTGAAAGCTTCAGATTACGCCGCCAAATAGCAAAGCTTACGACGTGCATGTTCCCTATAAAAACTTCCCTTTATTTAGGGATATGTTTATATGCCTGCCTCAACTGCCTCGGTGGCGTAGTTGTATTACAGTACGACTGCAATGCTGAGGTCTCTCGGGTTCGATCCCCGGGTCGGGTAAAGTGATATTGAGTTTTTATATTCAGTATCAGCTCCGAGTCTGGAATTTGTGCCCGGAATGGCGATAGGCTCGCCCCCTATCACATCATGGGACGGAATAATGGCAAAAAGTGTGTGCACTCGTTGCACCTCTGCCTACCCCTTCGGGGATAAAAGGCGTGAGTGTATATGTATGTATGTATGTATGTATGTTTATATGCATGGAAAATGTGATTCACCCTTAATGTTAATTTTAAAATCATTGAGCATTAGGGCCGATTTCACCGGTTGCTAATAAACGCTATTTCTCACATAAATGTATAAGCCGACCGAATACAAAAGTCATACTCTTATCTATGCTCCCAAATAAAATGAGTACTATGTACATTAGCTGCTTAATACAATAACTGTCAAATAAAAAAACACTTGTGAAACCAGCCGTTAATTTGTTTGTTATATAACTAGCAACATGCTAGAAACATTCTTAGGAACTTTAAATGACAAAGGATTGCATGTTCATGCTCTAAGCTCCTCCCCTCTGGGATATTTCGTCTATCATAAACATAGGTACCCAACAACTGTACTGGTGGTAGGACTCTCATATGTAACAGTCCGTCTGGGTGGGTACCACCGCAATGTTTATTTCTACCGCTAAGCAGCAGTGTGCATGCACTGTTGTGTTTCGATTTGAAGGGCATTGTAGCCAGTGTAACTACAGAACATAATGAGACCCAACATCTTATGTCTCAGGATGACGAGCGCAGTGGTGTTTCTACTGTTTATGGGTGGTCGTATCGCTTACCATCAGGTGAACGGCATGCCCATCTCGTCATTCGATACCATAAAAAAAAACGATAGTTTTAAACATAGCATCATTTACATGTAATGACGTTATGAATAATTCTGCATAACTCATTTTCAATATGGCCGTTCGTACAAATTAGCACTGAGGTGATGAACCAAATCCATTTAATTACGAAATTTAAAACTTGAAATTTCAGACGCAAGTTCATCTTGTTCAATTTGTCTGAAGAGGCTAATTATTACATTTCACCAGAACTCTAAATTATTCTTGTTACACAACTTTTATGTTATTAAAACTCCGAAACAGTTAAAAGTGTACAGGAAACGGCTTGTTACCGGCAATTCTTTTAAATTGCCATCATAACGACCTATTCGTTACAAATTATGCAATATTATGACAAATAAGTTTGTTAGTTTCATTGTATAATAATAATTGTGGGATGGAACTAACAAAGTAGAAGTCATTTTGAAATATAATGAGAATTGTCTCATTGTAACACTATGTGACATTGTTTTACGTAGTTTTTATTAAGTTACTAACAATATTACTTTATTTACACATCGTAACAGCAGTATTTATTATGAATTTATTGTGCAGGTATTCTTTTTTTACATTAAGTATAAAAATAAAATTATGTACAGTAGGACATTCATTTAAATAATCTCGATATCGAAGTAAAATTATTTAAGTATAAAATATTGAGGGAAAAATATCTATGGTGCCCTATTTGAATTACGTATAAAAATATAAACAATAAACATTTTTCTAAATAAATTTTGTAACCGAAACATAATTCAAAAAATGCCTTTCGTCCAGCATCTTCATAAACATATACCCATTTTCATGTACATCCTATTGTAGTGTGGTGTGTGTGACTAGTATATAAGTATATGTAAGATGTATTATAGTTCAGTTCTAAACCAGTCTAATAAAGAACCTTAAACAAACAACACGTGTTTATCAATCCTTCAACATTACATGGCGACCCTGCCAGTCGCGTCGGCGCAGCCCTGCGCTAGCGCGCGGCGCGCATTGGTTACAGAAAATTAAAAAGAAGAAAATATTTTTTTAATATTATAATGAAGATTTAGTAATTGAGATATTGAAGCAAGTTAATAATTAATATAGAATGAATAGGAAGAATATTTTTTTTATGAAGATGGAAATAGAAAAATGAAGAAAGAAGGCGAAAATTACAAAAAAAAAAAAAATGTATAATTCAAGATGAAGAATGAAATATAATGAAAATGAAGAGACAATTCTTATTAATTATGGAAGGAAGACAATACGAAGAACGAAAAGTGAAGAATTAAGAAAACAAAATATAGAAGAATTATAAGTAAAATATGTAAGAAACATGAAATAAGAAGAAAAATTTATAGGAAGCATAAGAAAATAATTAAGAAGAAATATTAAGAAGATTTTCTTTTATCAAAACGAAGACGTTCCAGGAGTCCAGGGTATAGCCCGGCCCACCCAGTAAACAGCACAAGTCAGCAGCTTAGCCGCATCGTCGAGCCACGAGCGTGTCGTCGAGTCATCTCCATAAAGAAGATTTGGTCTACCTATATCCTTTTCACAATTTATACACATTTTTATATTTTATTCGCTCTTACACATAAGAATATGAGCTCTATTGTTTAAGTAACATTGAAAGCATACATTTAAAAATACCTTAATAATCTAGATTTATTTTTGCTGTTGAAATATTTTATTTTTCTTTTGAGATCCGAACAAACTAAATTTTAACCATGGCAGAAAATTTTGATTCTGAAACAGCTATCGAATTTTTACCTGTAATGAATGGCAATGATAATATAACAGTACAGTTAATAAAAAACATAGATTTTTATAGTAGTTTGTTGAATGAAAAATCAAATAAATTTTTGATAAATTTTGTTCTTAAAACTAGATTGTCTCAAATTGGAAAATTTTATTTGAAAGAGACTTATGATGATATTGGAAGTTTATTGTCAGACATGGTCCATTACGCCCGCTGAAATGCGGGCGGCAGTGCTTCGGCTGCGGAGCAAAAACAAAGCCCCAGGGCTCGATGGCATCCCCGGAAGAGCCTGGGTGTTAGCTCTCGAGCACCTGGGTCCGAGGCTCCGCAGTTTGTACTCCGCCTGTTTGGAGCAGGGCGTCTTCCCGGCGCGTTGGAAAACCGGGAAGCTCGTCCTGCTGAAGAAGGAAGGACGACCCGCAGAGTCGCCGTCGGCCTACCGGCCCATCGTGTTGCTCGACGAGGTCGGCAAACTCTTCGAGCGCATCGTACATGCTCGCCTCGTCGAGCACCTCGAGAGGGTCGGACCGAATCTGGCCGACGAGCAATTTGGATTCAGGAGGGGACGTTCCACCGTCCACGCGATTCTGCGGGTGAAGGCACAGGCGGAGGATGCAGTGACCGGAGGCGGAGTAGTTGTAGCGGTATCTTTGGACATATCCAACGCGTTCAACACTCTGCCCTGGCCCTGCATTCACGAGGCATTGCGGTATCACGTGGTGCCGCCCTATCTCCGGCGTCTGGTGCACGCGTACCTGTCTGACAGGGACGTGGTGTATCCGGGCGCCAACGGGTGGCACCGAAGAGCAATGTCGTGCGGTGTTCCACAGGGCTCGGTTCTGGGCCCTCTCCTGTGGAACATCGGATACGACTGGGTGCTCCGTGGTGCCAATCTCCGGGGCGTCGGCGTGACGTGTTACGCTGATGATACCCTGGTCACGGCGACCGCCAGGACATTCCGGGCCGCTGCCACCTTGGCGGCGGTGGGCACCGGCCAAGTAGTAAATCGGATTCGACGGTTGGGCTTGAAGGTGGCCCTCGAGAAAACTGAGGCCATTTGTTTTCACGGGCCTCGGCGAGGGCCACCGGCCGGTGCCCACATCGTGGTTGAGGGGGTGCGGATTCCCATCGGCGAAGACATGAAATATCTAGGTCTTGTCTTGGATGGCCGATGGAGGTTCCGTGCCCATTTCAAGAAATTGGGGACAAAACTGTCCCGGGCAGCGGGCGCTCTTTCCCGCCTGCTGCCCAACCTGGAAGGTCCTGGCAGCCCTTGCCGAAGATTATATCACGGAGTCGTGCGGTCCATGGCCCTGTATGGCAGCCCCGTTTGGGCTGACTCCCTGAGCCGCCCCTGCGTCGCTCTCCTGCGCAGGCCGCAGAGAGCTTTGACGCAGCGGGCGATCAGGGCGTACTGCACGGTCTCTTTCGAGGCGGCTTGTTTGTTGGCCGGATTTCTGCCCTGGGACCTGGACGCCAAATCCCTGTCCGATGCCTTTCATTGGCGGGAGGAGGCGTCCAGTCACGGGCAACGTCCGGCCCTAAAGGAGGTGGAGGCCATGAGGGTCTCCCTACGGCGAGCCGCTGTGGAGGAGTGGCGTCACAGGCTGGAGGCCCCGTCAGCGGGGCTCAGGGTCGTCGCGGCAGTGCGTCCTGTCTTTGCCGAATGGCTGGACAGACGCCACGGTGCGGCAACGTACCGCTTGACACAGGTGCTCACCGGGCATGGCTGCTTCGGTGAGTACCTGTGGCGGGTAGTGAGAAAGGAGGTGTCGGCCGTGTGTCACCATTGTGACAACTGCCCGCTGGATACGGCCCAGCATACGTTGGAGTTTTGCCCAGCCTGGGATGAGGAGCGCAGCGCTCTCAGAGCAGTCGTCGGAGGAGACCTCACGCTGCCGGCCGTGGTCGCTTCCATGGTCGATAGCCGGAGGTCTTGGCGTGCGGTGGCGCACTTCTGTGAGATGGTCCTCTTGCAGAAGGAGAGTGCCGAGAGGGATCGGAGGCGCGGTGATCCGTCCCGCCGCCAAACGAGACGCAGGAGGCGCCGGGTGGACGACTGACCGGCGTCTTCCGCCCTGTGGATTGGGGGCGTTTGGAGAATTCCACCACGGTATCCCCTGCCTGTCGTAAGAGGCGACTAATAGGGGCCACCGGGGGTCGCGGGCGGGCGGCAGGGGGCTGTCCGTCTGTAGTTTTGTGCGTGTTTTTAGCACATTACTGCGACCCCCGTGATGGACGGCAGTGTGGCAGGTAGGCCTCATGCTGCCGTTGACGCCGAGGGCGTCCTTCGGTGCGCGGGGGCTTCTGAGCCCCCCCCCAAACAGGAGACGGGCTGTATTAGACGGCACCGCGCAGAGGCGGCTGCGGACGACAACTTAGACACCCTTAGTCTGGGGAAACCCGCAGCCGTCTCTAATGCGCCGAAGAAGGCCACCGCGGAGTTTTAGTTGGTATGCCGTGCGGTGTACATAGGTTAGGGACTCGGCCCGGCGCCTTAACGCTGGGTCGTAAGGCACGGTGAACCCAACATAACCGCTCAGTCGCCCCCCTTGAAGGCTGGGCGGTAGTAATAAGTCACTTTCTCCGCGAAAACAAAAAAAAAAAAAAAGACATGGTCCATTATCTTTTACCCAAAACATTACAATTTCAGTTACAAAACAGTTTAAATTCTTTCAAACAGGCTAGCAATGAATCATACATAGATGAGCCGCGCACCATATTAGAGAATCAGAAACAGGAGTCGAATAGCGAGTACATTCCGCAAGCTCAGCTATCAGCGCATAGCAACTTGCCGGAGTGCACCGATTCACATCATTACATTAACAGCGTAATGAAATCTGATTCCGACTCTAGCCCCGTATGTCATAACAGTCGATCTGATAATAATTGTGTCAACAAAATTATAAATGTTAGCAATGAGGATAAGTTGAATATTGTAAAAGAGTCATTTAAATCTCAAGATGACTTAATAGAGCTCAGTAAAGAAACAAAAACTTGTAAGGAGCCTCGAATAGAGAATTTTAATGAATTAGAAAAGAAGTCTAAAGATATGAGAATAATAAAAAGATCTAATGATATAGTATTAATTTTAGGAAATAATTTAGAGGATAGTGTTAAAGGTAAAAAGATAGTTAAGTCAAAGGAAGGGTTTTGTAATTTTGTACCTTCTGAGAAGAAATTATATATAGACTCGAAGCTTTTAGAGATAGGTAAGATTTTTATACAGGATTTAGTAATATTGTGTAGGAATAGAAATATTAAGGAATTGAAAATAAATAAGAATAGTAGAAAAGATATTAAGAAGTTTATAAGATTAATAAGAAAGTATAATGTAGGATATCCAAGAATAAGAATAAATAATGAATTTATAGATATTGTAAAAGTGAATGAAGTTAAAAGTAAATATAGTGAAAGAAATGATATTAATAAGATGTTGACTATTAAAGATATGAGTAAAAAAGTTAAGATGTTAAAGCTTATAGATAAACGGTCGAATGATATGGACTTTGGAAATGATAATTATAATGAAAATATTGTAATGAATTGTAAGGTTGAAAACAAAGAAAGATACATAGCATACACGGTAGAGGAAAAGGAAATAAAAAGTTTTGTAAGATTATGTGTAACTTATGATGAGCGATCTGTAGGTATAACATAGATTTAGAAGAAAATATGTATAGTGGTTATGAAAAAAAAAAGTTTATGTGCATGATTTAATGACAGTGTGTTTTTTTTTGTATACCTACATATTATATATCTTAAGTTTTAATTTTACATATTTAAGTATATAAAAAAAAATAAGAATGTGTGTAACATTTTATTTTTTTCCCAAAGGGGGAAAGGTGTAGTGTGGTGTGTGTGACTAGTATATAAGTATATGTAAGATGTATTATAGTTCAGTTCTAAACCAGTCTAATAAGAACCTTAAACAAACAACACGTGTTTATCAATCCTTCAACATTACACTATATCTAGAAGCTATACTATAAGCTTTAACTACGACACCCTGTATAAATGCTGAACTGTTAAGTACGTAGTTAGTGAATAATGACGGTAGTTGTACAGTGCGTTTCGCGTCACAAAGGACTTCTAAAGATCCTCAGCTGAAAATCTGAGGCGCGTCGGAACTTAATTATGAAAGAAGATATCGTACCCGATCGTGCCGGACATATCGGTCCTATATTTTCTAGTCTCTCAAAAAATATTAAGATAAATTGTTTTGATTACTAAAAGTATACAAGGTAATTTTGACATTGTGTTACCAAATGAAACCACATACTTATCTTGTTGAAAATAACACTTTCCAATAAGTTATTTTAACCATAGGTATAAAATAAACAGTGTAAGTTTCGAACAAAATAAATATTAGTAAAAACTAGCTTTAAGTTTACACGCTCTCATACCATCATTACTACTCTAAAAGGATTTGTCGCAACGGCAACCTCACACTTCCAGTCAGAAAAATAAACCGACTTCAAAACCACTACAAATCAAAAAATAATTAAAATTTGTACTCGCTTAGTATATACGTATATTTGTAGTCGATGGATGTATGTTTGTTACTCTTTTATGAAATTTGGCACACGGGTAGATTATGTCCTGGACTAACACATAGGCTACTTCTTATCCCGGGAAAATATTAGCGGAACTTTTATCCCGTAAAAACTTTCTAACGCGGGCGGAGCCGCGGGCAAAAGCTAGTCTTTAAATAAATAATAGCGATTCCTTAAGAATTGTATACACTACTTAAGGCCAGTGACTTTTCTGCCAGGTATTCGTGATCTGCGAAACCAAAAGTTGCAGATACCTTTATGGCGAATAAACTTGTAATAGGCTATCATGGACTTTGTCAGCGTGTGGTGAAATTGGCCCTAAGTTCGTCAACCCTAATCGGATAATATAGTAATTACTTACTGGCTAATATGTCCTTTAAATCTGAATATAGCACACTACTTGACGGTTGATATAAACAATGACCACCGTATGATGATATAACCACATTATGGACTCTCTAAAGTCACCTATTTTAGTACATACATACATAACATCCCGCCTTTTTTTAGGTAGGAAGATGTGTAACACGCCTACATTTCGCTTTTCGTATTCAGCTATGTTAGCTCCCATGTAATACGGTTTGGGCATATTAACATTTAGTAGGCCCATTTCCAGACTATAAGCTTATATCACTTTGCCCGACCCGGGATTCGAACCCTGAGGTATCCTCAGCGCGATCACTGAGGCAGTATTATAGTATATATCAGCCTACCTATAGGTTAATATGTAACATCAATTTGTCTCAGACGAAAGCACAACGAAGCAGAGCGGCTGCAATTCGATTATACCGCCGCTGTTAACTCTGATTGAGTGGCACCGGACTCCACCTAGCGTTAGAGTGAGGTCTGAATAATTTAAGTGTTTCAACGACTCTGTACCATGAGGTTATGAATTTAAGGATCAATTTTAAGTATGTATTTTTTATGTTGCTCGCGGTATCGCCCGCTAAGTTTTCCGCGATAAAAATCTTGCTATATATTTTCCCGAGATAAAAATGATTCGGCCTATATCCTTTTCATGTTCTCAAATTATTTCCATACCAAATATAATCGAAATCAATTCGACAGACCGACAGTTTCTTTCGCATTTATAATATTAGCATAGATTTGTGTCGCCTTGGTGTAGTGGAAGTATATACGGATAGATATCGGGAGATCTAAAGTTCGACTCAAAGGTGTGCCTTTTTCCGACACAATATGAGAGTGAATCTGGGATTTGGCAGGCGAACGATCGTAAAAACTTAGCACAAACACTAAATGAACATCCATTAAACCAGAGGTTATTGGTGAGTGGCCGACACTTAAGATAGGAATAAGCTCTTAAGCTTCCTATAGTAGATTCTTAGACTAACAAGTAGATTAATGAGAGACGATTTAGGTAGATCTCTAAATGCAAGATGCTAGTTAAACTTTTCACTAAATATGTAAGAATCTACTCAGTTTGGCCAAGTACTAAGTATATTTTATGTTACCAATCGTCTTGTTATGATACATTTTGAAGGACATTTTAATCAGTGTGTACAATTTGCAGTTTGTGTTGTTTTTACCAGCCATATTGAATCTTTTTCTAATTGGTATAAACTATAGGTACAATTTCGGTATTCTTCTAGCAATTTTTAAGCATTTAACGGACTTACAAGCCGGGTCAAATGTTTTTATTCCTACTGCATGACGAGACGAGCATACCGCTGATGGTAAGTGATACGACCTTCCATAAACAGTAGCAATACCATACAAAACTATGAATTACAAAGTACTGTTGTACTCCACTGCGTTCACCCTGAGGCATAAGATATTGAGTTTTATAATACCTAGTATGTAGTTCTCTGGTTACAATAAGCTTCAAACTGTAACACAATAGTGCATGCACTCTGCTGTCTGGCATTACAAACTTAACATCCAATCTCGGTATGGCAACCCGATCCATTACCATGCATAGCTTTATAATTCAGTTTTGAGTGTTGTTACTGTATATGAAGGCCACGTACTGGCAAGCGCAGCGTCGGCCTTCAAGTGGTCAGACGACTTGATAAAGGTCGCAGGAACACGCTGGATGCAGGCCACTTTTCATGGGTCCATCTGGAAGTCTTTGGGGGAGGCCTATGTTGAGTAGTGGACGTCGTGTGGCTGATGATGATGATGATGACTGTATATGAGTAGTGACGGCAAGCTTTAATTATCCATTTCCATCCACACATATCAATACTAATATTTCAAATGCGAAAATAGCTCTGTGTTTCTATGTGTCGTTTCACGGTTTAGCCGCTGAAACGATTTCGATGAAATTTGGTATGAAGATAGTTTGAGACCCTAGGTAGGACATATTAGGACTTTATCCAGAAAAACTATTGTGAACGTGGGCAGAGCCGCTAGCAAAAGCTAGTAAATTGTAAATGCGAACGTAACTCTATTTCTGTCTGTCTGTTATGCTTTCACTGCCGGACCACTAAACAGATTTGATTCAAATTTAGTGCAGAGTATACTTAAACTATAAGGAAGGATATAGGCCATTTTTGATCCCGGCAAATTACATAACGGGCTTTTTTCCGAAAAAAGTTATCACTCGGGTGTAGCCACGAGCAAAAGCCAGTTCAATTATATTATAACGAAGGCATAAATCGGTATATTGGTCGATGGAAATGCCACTAGTAACACGAGACAGAATCCTAAGTAGGTCATTTAAAATTTTCAGGCCTCATAATATTATGTGCCTATACTCCATTGGTTTAGGTATTTAACTGAATGTAAACAAACCATAAAAAGGTATTTTACCTGCCTATTTCTCGTTACAAAATACTTCATTCCAAAATAAACACCTTCATAATCTACGCAACACATAGCACTGTTATTCCCATTTATTAAAGTTATTTGGTTATTATAAAGTTATAGTTATCTATTGATAAGCATGAACGCAATTAATTATCATAAAATACAATCCTTTTATAAAAGATTTCAACATGTCAACTGTAAAAGAGCTCATACGACAGGCACGCTAAACATTTTCCAATGGATTGTAATATATAACCCTAAAAAATTTAAGAGTCCGACTGTCACGTAACACGCCATTAAAACTGACCACACGATTTAATTGGTTAACTAGACATCAATTAACGATACATTCCCGCATTGTAGATTTTTTATATATTTTTTATATATAGTTTTTTTTTATGGCATTGAATGACGAGACGAGCATGCCGTTCACCTGATGGTAAGCGATACGACCACCTATAAAGAGTAGAAATTCCATCCAGCACCTTGAGTTACAAAGTACTGTATGAGACATAAGATGTTAAGTCTTATTATGTCCTGTAGTTACACTGGCTACAATGCCCTTCAAACCGAAACACAACAGTGCGTGCACACTGCTGCTTGGCGGTAGAAATAAACTTTGCGGTGGTACCCACCCAGACGGACTCTTACATAATATGAGAGTCCTGCCACCAGCAACTAAAGTTGTTTCTAAAGCGAATTTAATAATTTTAAATGTTTGTTGTACGCCGAATTTTCATTGACGCTACAGTCTTCGTAGATAATTTGGTAAGAAAATGTTGACTATCCGGGAATCATTTGTCATTTTTTTGTTTACATTTAGTTAAATACCTAAACCGATGGAGTATAACATGATGGTAGGCTCAGCTCAATATCATATTTTCATGTCTCTCCAATAAGACACAAGAATTTTGGTGTGCATATTCCTTACGGTAAGGAAATCTTCGGCAAACTTACAAGAAATAAAAATCCTACAAATATAATAAATCAATAGGTTGCCATAAACGCTCCCTCTAATAAACATTTTTTTTTCTTTACCTATTAGAAAAAAACACAAACTAGAGCTACGGTCCAACCGGCTATTTGGATAATAAGAGAGCAAGCGGGATGCACCTATACAATAAATATGAGGCGCGAGAGAGTCAGAACGAGGTATCATCAATCGATCAGGTTACCATGGCAACAGTACAGGCCACCGCAAAAGTGCGAAAATGAAGAAGTACGTATAAAGGCATTGTAAAATGCCATTGTGTTGAGCATTGTAAATTGATTTTGAATAGGTGGCGCTATTTTATTTGCATTCGGGGAAAATAACAATGTAAGATGTATTACATTGTGGTATTGGACTCTCTTAAATAGTTTAGAATCCACACGGAATTTTGTAACGCGAAATGGAAAGATTATATTATGTTAACATATACATGCACGTAACCTTACGTGTCTATCCCTAATAAAATAGACATAGACGTAAAGTCACACACACAGACACAGTATTTTATACCGGGTGGAAGGGAAACGCTCTCGGAAACGAATACAGGTGATAGTATTGGTGATTCCTGACGTGATGGCACTAAAAAAATCGCGATCGCATTGTTACAATTTTAGTAGGATTTTCTCAAATTTCTGTACAGCTTCACGTATGGATAGATAAATCAAACTATTACTCTGAAAAACATAGTAAAAAAGGTCAACATTTCAAAAAAATCGTAATGAAACACGTACATCAGCTGACCGGTTAACGACCGCGGGCCAGTCCCGGCGCAGCGCGACGGCCGCCCAGTTCTTTGTACGCTTTACATTGCGCGCGCATGAATTACGGAAATACTAAAATCGTAAGTATTATCGCTTAGCTTTGCAAATGAATATAGTTTTTCGTTAATGTTATGGTTCTTTTCTCTTACCGTTCCAGTATAGAGAGCGTTTCCCTTCCACCCGGTATAATATAATCATATATTTAAAGTAACGAATTTTATATGACTGATGACATATTAAATTAGGGTTCAAAACCCTTAACGACTTACAAAAGATTCCTTGTTTCAAAACCCCGGGGAATATTCATTGTCATACAGAATTACCGTCCTGATAAAACTCAATTATGCGAGGTTTTTAATCGGATTATAAATCAAGAGTCCTAACTTCTAGTCTTTAGTCAAGCAATTGCATATAAGTTTGAGTAAGATAACACTATTTGAATTTACTGATTCTCTAGAAGGGTTAATGATAGGTCTATTATGTAGGTTTAGAACCCAGATCGAGTTTCTTGTTTCATTTTCGTATTATAATTATACCTCAAGGTTTTAGGGATTTGCGTGTGTGCGTGTGCGTGTGCGTGGGCGTGTGCGTTTGCGTGTGCGTTTGCGTGTGCGCGCGCGTGTGCGCGCGCGTGTGTGTGTGTGTGTGTGTGTGTGTGTGTGTGTGTGAGTGAGTGAATATTTGGTCCTAGTCTTCTTCTTGGTCGTCAGAGTAGTCGTGGTCGTCATGTAGTGTTTTTCGAAGCAGATGTAATGCGTCTTACGATCTCTCGCCACACTTCTCTGTCAGATGTTTTTTGGTGCACTCGTGTACGGGACGGTCTACGGCAGATTTGACCGGATCGGTCCAGCGCATGAGTGTCCTTCCCCGCCTTGTGCCTTCAACCTTGCCCTAGATGACAAGTCGTTCTATGGACTGGCCACCTCGCTTAGAAATGTGTCCGAAGGAAGCAAATATGCAGGACTGTACTAAGGCGGATAAACGCTGCCTGATGCCGAGTTTTGAAGTATCGAAGCGTTTGTGCAAAACTCGGTCCACGATACCCCAAGCATTCTTCTCCAACACCTTGTAGGTCCATGTATCTTGGTCCTAATACCTAAAGATAATCACGCAAGCTCACTTACTCAAACCCGCCCTACCAGCAAGAATATAGCATGCTATAAGACCTCCCTTAGCAAACCATGTTCAGGATTGGAGAAAGCGAAATGTAGGTATATAAATAGTACCCTCTGTTTAATTACTACTGTTGACACGGTGGATCTATATATTACATTGGGTACAGTAAAACTAATTAAAAAGCGTGTTGATATTTGGTTATATCTTTCTGTCCCTTGTACATTGTAAAGGTTAATGTATTAATTTTGGTAATTATTAGTTTTCTCGGCATCTCGACTGCCTTTGTTTAATAACTATTAACACATTAATTTTATTTTATGAAAATCTTATTATAATTCGCGATAGTAAATTCAATTAAAGTGCAGTATGTTCAAAATCACAGTACATCGATGAATAAAACACGATTCATCACTAGAGGGTCACTAGAATGATTTACCTTATTACATGTAGGCGATGTAGGGTCATAATCGGCTGACTAGGAACGCGACTTACTAGAACAAATCACGGCTATTTGGCAATGTATTCGTGGACTGCCCAATGGCGTAGTTGTATTGCCTGCGCGGTACGATCCTCTGAGGTCCCAGGTTCGAATCCCGCGTCAGGTAAAGTGATGTTGGTTTTTTCTGTCAGCTCGAGGTCTGGCATTTGTGCTTGATATGGCGGTAGTCCCGCCTCCTCCCACATCATCACAAGGACTAAAAGTGGGTGCCTTGGTTATACCTCTGCCTACCACTTCGGGAAGTAAAAGGCGTGATGTGTATTTGTTTTTGTAATCTGAAAATTGGATATCGGTATGAATATTTGGTATGTTCCGGCCAGCAAATAACAACATTTTAGACTCAGGAAAGTGAATTCATTGCACATGGTGTTAAAAGAAGTGAGGCCTGAGGAAAATATCGACTACCTGCATGTTAACAGCCTGTACAGAGTATCCAGATAGACGACATAATAAGCACATCATCTGCGCCTCTAAAACCCGCTATCCTTTTTTTTTGTCCCTGACTAAACTCTTGTTCTATCCTACAAATACCTCACACATATTCGTCACTCGCCCGTCTTCAATACTTTATCGTTATCCAACAATATTTCCATTATCTTTAATATATCAATGTCTTGAATTGGCCGTGACAGACCGACGGCCGGATGATATTTGACCCGGATAAGCGAAACTCATCCCTGGTTTTGACATCACTATTACTATAGCTTCGCTTCACAACATTCCGGGTAATGCCAATCGAAAATATGAAAGGAAAGTGAACGACGGAATAAGTGGCTATATTATGTTGAAAATGATGCGTGATTTAAAAAATTGCTGCTTTAGGGAGTACTCACGATATTCATTTAAAATTTTGCGAATAACACAATTTTATTATTAAAGTGCCAGTACTATAATAAAATTTAATCAGTATGAAGGTGAAGAGACTGCCTCGGTGGCGTAGTTGTATTACAGTACGACTGCAAAGCTGGGGTCTCGGGTTCGATTCCCGGGGCGGGCAAAGTGATATTGAGTTTTTCTATTCAGTATCAGCCCGGAGTCTGGAATTTGTGCCCGATATGGCGATAGGCTCGCCCCCTATAACATCATGGTACGGAATAACGGCGAAAAGTGAGTGCACTAATTGCGCCTCTGCCTACCCCTTCGGGGATAACAGGCGTGAGTGTGTGTGTGTGTGTGTGTGTGAAGGTGAAGAGATTTTTTGGATGGGCCAATCTCTAAAAGGTATGCTGATGATTCTGAATCTTTACTAATATTTTAAATGCGAAAATTTGTGAAAATGTTTTGATGTTTGTATGTTTATTAAAAGTAAACGCTGAAACTACTGAACGGATTTGTGTAAACGTAATTATTATTTCAGTATTTGTTCATATAGTTAGCTGAGTAAGCAATTTTAATTAGTCACAGACTTCAAAATTGGTACCTACTCTGTATGTAGCTAATGTTAAATTATTTTTCATTTTGTAGTAGGTACTTTTTGAAGGCGAGTTTATTTTTCGTTAAAAGTACCAATATATGACGAAGACGGCGGATGCTTTTAATAGCTAATTATATTAATGTAATAACGTTTCGCTTTTTATGTTAGTAAAAAATGCACGAGTTACTATAAAAAATACCTAAATTGCTTAAATGCCCTATAAAGTTTTAGGAGTTTCCGCCATTTCCCCATGATCCCATCAACATATACTGACTTGGTATTAATGGGACCACCTAGAAAGTATACCCTTTAAAAAAAATCTCGAATTGGTCCAGACGTCCTCGAGTAATCGGGGAACATACCTAAAAAAAGATTTCGACGAATTGAGAACCGCCTCCTTTTTTTGAAGTTGGTTAAAAGGTCAGAGGTGTGTGCCTTGAGTTTTGAACCTGAGGACATTTTTCTCCGTTTAAACCGTTTCATTCCCAACTAGCCTCTCGTGCCACAAAATAAATGTGATCATAATTTTGAATATTACAATTTCTATATCCTAATTCTTCTTTTTACTAAACTTCGCGCCTTTTAAAAGTTTTATAATGGCTCTTGTAATACTTTAATGGCCTAAAGCTTAAGCATAAGTATGTACTAAAGATTATTAGTAAGTCACCGAATCCAAAATAGGTAATCAGAAAAATAAATCCCTTCCTAGCTGATTTCGGCCACGGTGGTCAATCTCAACAGAGATGAGCCAGATACGCAGGAGATATTATAGTGCTTAAGTGTGTGCACAATACACAAGTGCACTTGCTATTCCTTGACTTTCATAGTCCGGTGAGACGGCAATCCGACATGACCGGAGAGAGATCAGGCGCAGGACCAACGGCTTTGCGTGCTTTCTGATGCACGGAGTTATCACACCGCCAACTTACTGACTCCGAGCTGCGACTGAGTAATTATTAACATGGAAAAATCTAGTCACAATGCTTTTGCCCTGACCCGAATTTCGAACCCTGGACCTCAACGCGCAAATCGTACTCGTAACGCGTACGCAATACAACTACGCCACCGAGGCAGTCAAATTAATCAGTGTATAACTAATGTTATTATTTTTTGGTTGTTAGTGGTTTTTGGTTCATGCTTTAGAAGCATATTTTAGTGTATGTACACCATCTATCTAATCTTAACTGAATAATGTATGTCTACTCAGGTTCAAGTGTTTGATGGAACTGAGAATTGAACCCTGACCCTCCATTCTCTGTCCATTAGACTAAAGGGCCAATGTAAAGTTCTGAGCCCACTTGAAGTATCATTTATTAAATTAAGCCCCCTCGTTTAACGAACAATAACTTACTCGAGGGGTCAACTTAAATTGGTCATTGTTCACTTTCTGTCCAAATGAGATGTTCATGACAGATTTAATGTTTAAAATATATAATAATTAAATAAAGCCGTATGTAATTGCGATAATTCCATTTCAGCTCAGGCCTTTATAACTTTTAAGCTTGTTACGTAAGCTTTCGAGATTCCGTCCGCGTGAGCGCCATTTTCCGGTACGTCCTACCTCGCTGGTTGAAGCAGTATTCATTCGAAAATTTATCAATTTCAACATTTAGTATTCATCTATCTCGAGAAGAATAATAATTTAGCTTTTGTGGAGATTGAGGGAAGTTTTCATGCTTATTAACAGTTTTTTTAAACAGGCCCGGCAAAGTTTCCCCGCACAGGATGATAAGTGGAGGAGGGTCCAGTTAGAATGTCGGTTGACGAGAAAGCATTAGCCTCCGCCAATCGACATACTCTTTTTTGTTTGTGGCATTGAATGACGAGACGAGCATGCCGTTCGCGTGATGGTAAGCGATACGACCACCTATAAACAATAGCAACACTATCCAGCACCTTGGTTGCAAAGTACTCTGTGGCATTCCACTGCGCTCGTCATCCTGAGACATAAGATGTTAAGTCTCATTGTGTCCAGTAGTTACACTGGGTACAATGTCCTTCAAACCGAAACACAACAGTGCATGCACACTGCTGCTTGCCGGTAGAAATAGAGATTGCAGTGGATATAATATTTGAGACTCAGTGGTGAAAATTCTTAAAAAAGTGCCTCACGTGGGATTCAAACCCATGACCTGGTTCACAAAAATGTATCAAAATCAAAAACGGTTTTCCAGGATAAAAGTCCCGGTTTATATTTTTATGGGATAGTAGCATTGGTCCTCTCCAGGGTCTTAAAGTATCTCCCTACCAAATTTCATCGAAATCAGTTCAGTGGTTTGGCTGTGACGGCTCCACATGCATGAAAAAGTTTTCCGGGATAAATTCCCCGTTTGGACTTTTCCTGGATAAAAAGCCTATGTTACTCGCTGATTAATGAAGTATTGTAATGTATTGATGAAGTAAATAAAAAAATCGGTGCAGTATTTTTGAGCTTATTCGTTACAAATGTACAAAAATGATTTTATTTATAATGGAAACATTGAAAAATAAACATTCGAAAGCAGGATTTGAACCCACGACCTCCAGCGTACCGTGCCGGTGCTCTACCAGCTGAGCTATCTCGACCCTACCTTCGTCTATTCAATTTCAAGTTCCGTATTTTATCTCTATAAAGGAGCGAGCGAGATGACTTACGCTGGAGGTCGCGGATTCAAATCCTGCTTTAGAGTGTTTCTTTTTCAATGTTTCCATTAAAAATAAAACCATTGTCCAGGCACTACATAGCTCTTAACATGTATAATAATCATAATATAGGATTAGAAACGTACAAAAATACAAATCTTTCGTCTTTATAATATTGTATAGAAAGTACAGACAAATAACATTTTATTTTACAAGTCTTCCGCGTGGTTACTCCTTGTTTATTTCCAGTAACTGACGTTAATTTCCACAAAATACAATATCAGACGGCCTTCCCGTCAAGGATATCTCAAGGACGCCAGTTTGTAAACAAGGTTGGATAAACAATACGTAGTTCATTTGGGTGTTTGGCGGAATAAGTCCGTTTTCCGGATTTAGCGGCAAAGTGTAAATTCGATTCCGGATATGGGGATTTTGATTTTCCGCGTGAAACACCGATAAGGTTGACTTTTATTTGGAAGAATGAAACGAGTTGGTTATTTTAATAAAACAAAGAATATGAGTAAAGTAAACTTTCGCCGTAAATGTCACATCAGGGATAAAATAAATAAGTCTTGGCTTTACCAGCTACATCTCTGTTTACTCCTTTGAAAACATAAGCGGTATTTGCATGAAATTGTGCCCGCACTGAAGCATTGCGTGATATTACGTAATCTAAAATCATAAACTTATAATATCGCGTGAGAATACAAATTATAACTTTAGAACTCTACATAGTGAGATTAAGAATTAAATGTGGTGAACTGCAATGTTATATTGCATTGTATGGTTTTTATCTAGTTTGAAAACGTACAAACTTTTGCTTGTGTCTTTGCTTGTAAGAAAACTATCCCGAGAATGGGAAAATAGCCTGTGTTACTTAGGATCATACATTATTTTTTGAATCGGTTAATAAATTCATATTACTATTTATATTATTTACTAAAACGTACATGTTAATATTTTACCTCTTTACATATTTAGGGTCGATATTATTATAATAATACCAGCCCTGTATTACATACTACTCACTGCTGAGCATGGGCCCCCTTTTTTTTTTGTTGCTGATTAAACTCTTGCTAGCCTGATGAGGATCGGCTAATGCAAGAACACCGATCTTTTGGGTGAGTGCAGAAGGCGCTCGCAACACTTAAAATATTTAAGCGAACATGCTGAGGGCGACCCACTAACGGGTCACGAACCTCGGCTCAGGACGGCCACTGAGGGAGGATAAGACATGATCGAACTACTGAGAGGGTTCAAGGCCTTAGTCCACCACGCTGGCCTAGTGCGGGTTAGCAGACTTCACACATCCTCGAAATTCTTATGAAGAATTCTCAGGTATATAGGTTTTCTCAGGATGTTTTCCTTCACCGTTAAAGTGAACGATAATTGATAAACAATAAACACGTAACTTTGAAAAGTCAGAAGTGTGTCCCTTGGGTTTTGAACCTCCGAACATTGTCTCGGCAGACCGTTCCATTCCCAACTAGGCTATCGTCCATTTGGTAGATATTATACTTATACATAATTTATGAAACAAATTCTTTCAAATTATCACATGCAAAGGAGCTACTGAAAATGAGTTACTACGGACATTTGAATAAATATGCAGCCATGTATACTGTATAGTTGCACAATAACTCTCATGTTGTACATTCTTCGTTATTTTAATATTAAAGAAATGGAATACACTCTGTCTGGCACATTCGCAAACGACAGATAAAAAGGACAAAATACTCTTATAAGCCTAGGCAATACGAAAAAAGTAAATCATTTCATAACCTGGGCACATACTCCAAGTCTGGCATCTGGTACGATACAAAAGCTTATAGGCATAAACTCGTTACATTTACCGCCATTTTTACGATCCTTGGCCGAACGTAAAAAAAAAGCAAAACCAATTGTTGATTCTAATACCTGCTTACATCTACTACAGTGTAGGGCTTTTATGTGCACTTTGTGCCGACACTGGCCGCTATAGAATGACCTGTTGTGAGTTACCTAACAAGCTCGCGGTGAACCGCACGCTCGTAAGGGCCGGGAGATGCGGGAGCTCAACGTATATTGGCCTATCCTCAACAATTTTGTTAAGAGACCTGCGCAGATCTTCGCCACCGTTCAGTCCATGTAAGCCGGCAACGGATTACGAACGTGTCCGTTCGATGTTTAAATTTTTGGAAAAAGAATATAAACATAATATTTAAATCCAATTCTAAACACAAATTAGATAAACGTTTCCATTTTTAAATAGTAATTAATTCAATTGTTTTATTTTCTCAAAATCAAATCAACAAGTGTCAATTTCCAAAGACTAATATACGGAGGTGGTCGTGATTAATATTTGTTTTAATAAACTTTATGTTGTTGTTTTTTTTATAGTTTTCTATGGAAGTAGGTCAGTGTACCTGTTGCCTGCTCCGTGGGCGGTAGCGTAAACGCGGCAGAAACGGATGGAATTAATTTTCACAATATTGGCTGGTATTGGCCACGGTAATAGGCGCGTAAAATTGTGTGATTGCACTTTAGGGAATCAAGCCGGGTTTTATTTCATTTTTAATATAATATTGAAATTAAAAAATTAAAGTCCTTTTATAATATTATCCAAAATAGGTACGAGCTAAACATAAAATTCTAGAATAAATATAAAAGAAAATCTCTTCTGTGAGTCTCAAAGGAGGTAAGGCTCTACGGTTATGGCTTCCTTTACTTAGCCATTAAACGTGAAAATGAGTTCAAAAGATAGCGAACATCATTTTCTGTTGAAGTATGTTCTAGAGTTGTAACAAAATATAAATATAGATAAAATGTAGATATTCTTTGAAAACACAATGATAACAGTCATACTTCGTAGTCTTCCAAAAAATATGTTCGATTTAAATATATTTTTACATGTACTAATTATACCTTTTAAGGGATCTTGTAAAAACAGCATAAAAATATAAGAACTGCGTAAATACTACTTACATACTTCCACATTTTTTGCGATTTTCGAATGAATGTCTATTAGCTTATAAAATTACGCCGCGCGTATTTTCAAAATTTTGGTTTTCCTTTAAAAAAGTTGTATATAGTACCTACCTAAAATATTAAGTCATTTATACAAAGTACTAAATCAACAAACAAACGTAGAATTCTTAGAAAGTCTCTAGATAAATTCAAAACAAAATTCATAGAAACTCAACAATAAATAAAACTGCTCAAATAAACAAAAATACTATTCTTGTTTCTTTTTATTAATAACAAAGTTCTTTTGACAGTTCCTAACGGTAAGACCGTAAAAAAGTGCTACCATCGCCTCAGTTCGCAAATATAAAAAGTTTGTGAGTGTTGCCAGAACTATGTAAAAAAAACTAAATGTCGGAAGGACCGTCTCGGCTGCCGTTTATGCCGCCAAAATGCAAGACTCACGAAATGTGGGCGGCAATGACCAGGTCTATTGAGATATTGGTGGCATTCTTCGAATATTATGCACAGAGGTATGTTTTTTTTTTATAAGTTCTCAATTTAATGTCAATTTTTAACCGACTTCAGTAAAATAGGTTCTGTATTCGACCCGTACGTATGTATGTGTATAAGTTTGTATGGCCGCGATTTTCTCAAAACGTGCTGATCCGATTTGGATGGGGTTTTTTAAATTGGATTATTTCAATTCGAGACAACATTTAAAATTATAAGTCGTAAGTAACCTCTGTCTAAGGAATGTGCTATCTCTGTGATTTTTATTTTATTTTAAGTATTTTTTTTGGAATTTCTAGGAATACAATTATTTTCGAACTAGCATCGTATGAACAAAATTCTTACATGTTTTTGTAACTTGCATTGCGAATATGTAGAAGAAAAGTATACAGATCTCTATCTAAATAAACTGACTCAGTCTGCCGCAAATCGAATGATTTGACGTTTGGCCTACTTTGCACTCGGGTGAGCGCCATACGATAGCTGTTATAATATTATAAACTGGCTGTTGCCCGCGGCTCCGCCCGCGTTAAAAAGATTTACATATATACATATACATATACACTCACGCCTGTTATCCCCGAAGGCGTAGGCAGAGGCGCAACTAGTGCACCCACTTTTCGCCATTATTCCGTCACATGATGTGATAGGGGGCGAGCCTATCGCCATATCGGGCACAAATTCCAGACTCCGAGCTGATACTGAATAGAAAAACTCAATATCACTTTGCCCGACCCGGGGATCGAACCCGAGACCTCAGCTTTGCAGTCGTACTGTAATACAACTACGCCACCGAGGCAGTCCAGAAAAAGATTTTTCGGGATAAAAGCTGTTTATATTAGAATGTTACATTGGATTAGCTCTAATATTTCGTCTCATGTAACAAACTTATAAAACATTCACATTAACATTACATTGTGGTGTAATATACAAGTAGTCGTAAGAAGTATTGTAAGTCAGTTCGTAAACAGTCTAATAAAGGGACTAAAACCATTCACACGTCTCGATCATCATTACATTACATGGCGAGCCTGCCAGACATGGTCCGTTATCTTTTACCCAAAAAGTTGCAATTTCAATTAGAAAACAGTTTAAATTCTTTCAAACCCATGTAATGTAAGGATTGATTTTAGACGTGTTGTTGGTTTTAGGTTCTTTATTAGACTGTTTACGAACTGACTTACAATATTTCTTACGACTACTTATATACTACACCACAACATATTTTCATACAAACTTTCATCCCTTATTCTCTATTGTTATTTTACATCCCTGAGGAACTTTAACTGAATTATAAATGTCATATTTATATAAATCGAATCAACAGCCTAAGAAATAAGTTTTAAGCTCTAAAAATGACTCATCCCCCCCTATCAACTACTTACAACCCTTTTTTCGCTTTAACAAGTAGCCTATGTTCTTTTTTAGACTCTAGACGATCTGCCTATCAAATTTCATTTAAATCGGTTCAGTAGTTTTGGCGTGAAAGCGCGGCAGACAGACAGAGTTACTTTCGCATTTATAATATTATAATAAGGATATATTAAGGATTTTTAGAAGTTCGAAGATCATACGGATATGTCTATCACAAAGGTGACTTTATTAGTATTTCGAATATAGTTCTCTATGTATAATGTCTCTGGATATTGTTGTATTCATAGTTTAGTTGGTTGAAATAATTACGAACACTAGCGATAAATAATGACATAAATTATGAGGTACCTTAACACGGCCTAGTCATGTACCCACAAAGTGAAACAGTATTCTCCCATACACACAAATGTGCACTACATTTACGGTAGACGCGATTAGACGTGGTGTTTATTGTATTTGAAAAAAAACGACGTTATTAAACGTCTTTGGGGCCGAATGTGTGAACCCGTTTGAAAGTGATCAATCCAGAACTCCACTATATGCAGTCCCTTTCTACAGGATATTCTTAATATAGTATTTGTGTGTTACGCTCTGTGTGATCTGCTTATGTATAATATACGTGATCTAGTATCTCTTATGAATACAATGTTGTTGCAGAATTCTTTAGAAGTAGAGACCGATAGAAATGTAATAGAATAGATAGTAGATGCCTTATATATGTACGATGCGATAAATTAGAAAGAAGCCTTTTGTCTTTCAATCAAGTAGTCTTTACATTATGAAGAGTTTTCAATGTCTACTAATATACGTGTATGTTCAGTCAAACATACGTGGAGCAAGTGTATTTCTAGGCAATATCATTTAACAAATAACATGATAAGGTGATAGCTAAGATATTTTTTATTCAAACTATTTAGATTGATACGATTTATACCTGCTACTCGTCACCAAGTAGTACAAAAACTTACGAAGTCACGACTAAACTTACAACTACCTACAAAACAAATCAATACGATTAGATCAGAACTTCCGGACAAATTACGTTCGCAATAAAAAAGTTCGTAGCTTACTCTGCAATAATTTCCCCTAACCTACAAATTATACTTGTAATAAAAACTTACTTGCTACGTAATCGTAGCACGTAAGTGCGTAGCGCGTAGTACATGAGGGGTTTGCTACGACGTTATAAAAACATAGTGCAGTGTTGTAGAGATAGTATTTTGTATCTTTTGTTTTTATTCTAAATAGGGTACTAAGAAATGAGAACAGTACTATTGCGTAACAGTTATAGGATTAAACAATATTGTCAGGATCTTTTTATTTAAAGACATAGAATATGTAAGGTTTTTTCGGGCACCTATTTAAGGAGGGTATTCAGTGTTCAATTCTTGTATCAAATATTGTTAATGTATTTAATTTGGTAATCCAAATATATTACATCGTATGTGGTGACTGCCTCAGTGGTGTATTTAAATTGCGTGCGCGTTAGTACTACCGCTCTTAGGTCTCAGGTTCCGATCCCAAGTAGGGTTGTGATATTGAGCTTTCTTCTCAATTTATACCATAGTAGCGCTGTATATACTGCCCACTGCTGAGTGCGGGCCTCCTCTACTACTGAGAGGGTTTAGGCTTTAGTTCACCACGCAGGCCTAGTGCGGGTTGGCAGACTTCACTTATCTTCGAAATTCTTATAGTAAACTTCTCAGATAAGTAGGTTTCCTCACGATTCTTTCCTTCGCTGTTAAAGCTAATGATAAATTTATTGTTAAACAATATACACGTAACTTCAAAAAGACAATTGTGTGTGCCTTGGGTTTTGAACCTCCGGACATGGTCTCAGCAGACCGTTCCATTCCCAACTAGGCTATCGTCCACTCACTCTCTTTTTTTTTTCTAAATATATTTATTCCTTAATAAAATAAGAGATACTCCTGGCTCCGTCGATCATTATTCATTTGTTCTAACTAAAATAATCATGATTGTATAATTTCAACAACAAGCGCCATAGAGTCCTATAACAGTTGCCAGGACACCGACCTGTCTTAGTGCATATACTCTGGCTGATTCCTGAACGGGACATTATTTTGCACTTTTTTTAACATATCAACTCGCCAAAATGATTAAGTCGACATCTGATGTTAGGTAGGTACCATCGTCAAAAAGCACCCACACTATTAGAAGAATCGTGCTCTTCCGGTCTTAAAGGAAAGAAAAAGGGTTAGAAAATAGCCTCTGTAATTTAATCAGCATCTAGTATGAGATAAAATATATTACCTCCTGCCGTCATCAACAACGGCCCACTGCAGTCTACTACTGGATATCAGCCTCCTCAATTATGAGCAATTTTCCCCTGTCTACCGCATGTCGCAACCAGCTTCTGCCAGTGACCTTTTGCATATTGTCACTCCACCTAAATGAAGGCATCCAAAACTACCCTTGCTAACTCGTGGCCTCCCACCATAGAATAAAAAAATAGTTTTTGACAAAAAAAAACAATTCGTAATTAAAATATACACACAAAACAATTAGCTAAGGTGGTATCACGCGAAATATCCATCAAGCTTACATGAAAAATAGATGCAAAGCCTCGAGCGTTTAGCTTGTCGCACCTGTTATACGTCACGTGAGACACGGACGCGAACATCAACGAGCTGTTTAGTTGGGTGGTATATATTTTGAAAATTATTGATTGGAACACGAAAAAAATAATTTACACTTTAATTATCATATTTGTTAGTTTAAAATAACAAGGAAGGTAGATTATCGAATACAGAAACCCATAAGTCGCTTGTACCACTTTCAACCGACGCTACTTCTCACTCAGTTTATCGGGGTATTATACTGGGCAAATCACGATACGAGATCATATCGGTAAACACGGCGATGATTGTCGTATTTTCTACGAAAAGATATTATGTGAAGACGTAGATAGATCGGTATAATTTAGCGAGCGAAAAAAACATTTATTAGTGGATATTTTTTTATCATTAATCTCACTTTAACAACACTTGCAATGTCCATATATCATGATTCAATAAAGCAAACACATAGCAATTAATACCGCATCATACTTATTGTCTATAAACGTTCCGGTCGTATAAAACAGAATCTCGTAGAATAAATTGGTGTTTTAACGATTATTGGGTATTAGGGGCTGGTGGCTGCTGCTTTGCGATAATTACCTTTAAGGACGTAAATTGATCCTATATGGAGGGATTTATTTATAGTTGATAAGCTGTAGACTTTTGCATTAAGTGCGTCTTAGTGCCAACCATTTTGTTTTTTATGTTTATAATACCTGCCTGCCTCGGTGGCGTAGGTGTATTATGGTACGACTGTAATGCTGAGGTTTCGGGTGCGATCCCCGGGTCGGGCAAAGTGATATTGTGTTTTTCTATTCAGTATCAGCTCGGAGTCTGGAATTTGTGCCCGATATGGTGATAGGCTCACCCTCTATCACATCATGGGACGGAATAATGGCGAGAAGTGGGTGCACTAGTTGCGCCTCTGCCTACCCCTTCGGGGATAAAAGGCGTGAGTGTATATATATATATATATATGTATGTTATAATAATACTAGTTGTAGCTCGCGGCTTCACTCGTAGAAGAGCCTTTTCACCTACAAAAAAGTCCTAAACCACTGCAGCGATTCAAACCACCATGTAAACGACGGCAGCGCCATCTATTCAAGTAATCAAATTAAAAACGTCTATTATTTGCCACGGGAGCTATAATTCCCGTGATAAAAAGTAGCCTATGTGTCAATTCAGAATATAGTCCATCCGTGTGTCAAGTTCCACTCAAACCCGTTCCTGCTTCTGAGTTTACTTCTAACGAAATGTTGAAATACTAGCTTTTGACCGCGGCTCCGCCCGCATTAAAAAGTTTTTCCAGGATAAAAGTCCCGGTTTATATTTTCCCGGGATAAAAAGTAGCCTATGTGTTAATCCAGTATATGATCTACCCGTGTGCCAAATTTCATCGAAATCCGTTCAATAGTTTTTGCGTGAAAGAGTAACAAACATCCATACATCCAGACATCCATACATACTTACAAACTTTCGCCTTTATATTATTAGTAAGATTAGTAAGATGCACAGAAGATGCATAGAAGACGCACAATCTGAAGACTCGAGAACTATACCGATTGAGACGTTTGCATTCACGATGCGTCCACCTATCTATATATAATATAATAAAACACCAGAAACCGGTGTGTCAGCATATTGTAGGAAAATAAGAAAAAAGAAACGGATGATTAAAGAACACAAGTATAAAACACAAATCAACTATTTTTAGAATTATTTTCTGTCAGTCTGTTTGTTTGTTAGCGCACATCCCTGAAACTTCCGAACGGTTTCTCGTATAGTTTTCATAGATGGATAGAGTATAATTGGGAGCAGAATACGCATTGTTATATTAAAATCGTATAATGGTTTTTTTTTTTTGTGGCCATCTTCGGCGCATTAGGGACGGCTGCGGGCTTCCTCCGACTCACGTCTAAGTTGTCGTCCGCAACCGCCCCTGCGCGATCGTATAATGGTACAGTTATCATTTTAAGATAATATTTTCAATTTAATTTTAAACTTTGTTTATATTCCTCTATGCAAATTGTACCTCTAATTTCCATCAAAAGTCAAGTTACTCTTTATATAAAAATAACAATTGGTATTTTGCCCAAGACTTGGGCCCAATGTATCACCATCTGGATGTTTGAAAAATTAAAAGAGAAGTAGGTCCTCGGTAGCGTAGTTGTATTACAGTACGACTACAATACTGAGGTCTCGGGCTCGAACCCCGTGTCAGGAAAATTGATATTAAGTTTTTCTAGTCAGTTGATACCGGGCTGATGCCCGTAGTCTGGAATTTGTGCCCGATATGGCGATAGGCTCGCTTGCTAACACATGATCGGATCCACTACTTGCGCCTTTGTGTACCCCTTCGGGTGTAAAAGACGTGAGTTTGTGTATGTGTGTGTGTGTGTGTGTGTGTGTGTGTGTAAGTAGGTCAAAGGATCAGCCATAGCCACATATTAATAACGTCCCTAGTGATACAGAGTCCCGAAGAGATGACACTTTGTCAGCAATCAAATGAAATATAACTAGCGTGTGTGTATGTTTGTGTTTTTGGAAAACTAATCTCTTTAACCTAATAATAAAAAGGCACCGAAACAGAAACAACTGGTTTAAATTGTTTCAAATGTCTGTTGTAATTTACCAATATTTTTCACGGACGTGAAAAAATCCAAGAAGTAATTTTGTCTAATTTAATCCTGCAAACTACAGGAGATCTTACGCTCTACATCCTATTCTTATCAGGGGTCGTGAACAAGTTCCCTTTCTACAATCGTCAATGCTAATAAATAGCAAAATGTATGAGAATGACGTCCTAGCGATAAACTTACCCATTAGGAAATGTCATTCCCATATTTATTTATTTTTAGCGTTAACGATTGTAAGAAGGCATCGTGCCCACAGGCCAAGATTTCCAATATGGCTACTATTAAAACTTATTTTTCAACAGGATATTTCATTAGGACCTGCCGGAATAAATGGGACACATCATACTACTCCACTTAAACTGTTATTCAAAACGTTTATTAAAGCACATACGTTTACAAACCCGTTGGCAGTTGAAAAATTTCATCTAACCCGCCGCCCGCTGTAATCTTTTGAGAAATGAATGCAAAGCTCACGACTTAGTCCCATCGCTCGCAGCTCAGGTGTCAGTGTCCGCGACACACAGGTGGGAAGGATAACGAACAGTGTTTAACTTAATTGTAATATATTCGTAGTATTATAAATTTACTTTATTTTTTATTCGAGGAAAAGTTTTTGAATTTATAGTATGAAATAAAGTTATGTAAGAAAGACTCTACACTAATAAATATGATTGCTGTCAAAAAATATGTGATTTGTATTTATAGCAAGCTAATAAATTTTTTATTTTATAAATGACTACACAAGTATATCGGAAATATTCTATTGATAAATTTTTATACACGTTATAATTACACGCTCATACACTAATATACACAAAAATAAATATTCTCGCTATTTTCAATACAAATTTAATTTAATTAGCCCGTAATTTATAGTTCATACCACTTTAACATGAAATATCGTCTTGTCATGAGTTCCCGAACACATTGTCTATTTGAAAGCTATAAAATATAAAACTTGAACTCAACTTAGTTGTTCAGTAAGTTGGACGTGTTCTCCACCCGTATGTATTCCTTATATCTGTATAATAAATGGCGCCATTTTCCCCGCGTGCACATAAATTCACCAGCGCTTTTTATGACACGATACGTAGTATTTTATCTTACCCTCTAATTTATAAAATGCAAGCGATTAATGGATTGATTCGACATCACATCCCTTTTACATTTTTAATGCGAAAATTAAAAATGTTATTATAAATGGACCATAGCCTAGTTGGGAATGGAACCAAGGCACACACCTCTGGCTTTTCAAAGTTACGTGGATATTGTGTATTAACTATCGCTCGCTTTAACGGCGAAGGAAAACATCGTGAGGAAACCTTCATACCTGAAAATTTTCCATAAGAGTTTTGACGGTATGTAAAGTCTTCCAGCTTGCTCTACGCCAGCGTGGAGAACTGAGTCCTAACCCCTCTCAGTGGTAGAGGGGGCCTGTGTTCAGCAGTGGGCATTATATAATGCAGGGCTGATTGACATACCAAAACTACCACTACTGGTAATTGACTTAATTAATGATTTCAGTTGCGTGTGTTTTGTTACGAATGTCACTTATAAATCTTCCATCTATAAATATGGATTCCAAAACGGCTGTAGCAAATTTAATGAAAATTATAAGGTGATTTGCAAATTGGTCGAGCAAGTAATCCTGTGAAGCGATCTTGGTAGCGACGGATTAACATTTTTTTTCTTTTTGGTGATTTTGCGTCATCATCGGCATCTGTGTATGGGTTTTAATTAGTCCTACCCGTGCGCAACCAGGACGGGTCGCTAGGTTCAATATAATATATAATGTAATATTCATAGAATCGTGCATCAACTCTAAGTGAGGTTTCAGTATCACCCAAACTCGAAACAAATATTCATAAATGAATCATACAAACATTTGTCTGAGTACGAAAGTGGAACCCGGGGCCCCTTTCAGAGCCCGCTCATCGGAAGTAACTAGCAGGAGTTAATAGACAAACTTGGAAATAGAACTGAGAGCAAATTTCTCTTACGAGGCCTTACAGACTGGCTCAAACTAGGCTTAGAAAATAAATTTAATGCAAATTTTACTTGAATTTTACTTGAAATTTAGTTACTTTGAAGGCTCTTTCCTGGCATACTTGTGCTTAAAACTGTGAACCCAAAGTAAAAAGCCCAAATATAAACTACCAAATTACATCCAAATTTACTCAGAATTTTATGCATTATTTGACAGCAAACATCCAAACAGCCTCTCAAATTTTCACACTTTAAAATAAGTAATGTATACTTGTTCCATAAAAGGCCATTACAGCTTTATGAATATTTTAAAACAACGATAAAAAGAGAATTTAGCAGCAAAAAATACATGGTCGTATGCAAATATGAAATTAAGATCCTGAATAAACGGGCAACCATTAAAGAGTAGGTACAACTTGTACTGCGAAACACGGGAATGAAGACTGGCTCAATAGTAGCTGTGGATGTTATAATAAGTATAACGCTTTAAGTCTCGCGTTAATAAAGAAGCTATAATCTGAGGACTGCTGCGATGAAGGTCTTAGTTTCGATTTCAGGGTAGTTACTACAAAGATGACTGTTCTTCTTCCACTGTTTTCATATTATTTTGGTAGGTTAACTCGCAAGCGGTCCGCCTATTCATAAGCCGGGCTTCTGAAATTTAGCATTGCTCGAGGACAGTCAAACCACTGGTCTATCATTTCCCTTCATCACTCTAATGGGTTTTGTAGCCTAAGGAAACATAGAGCTGACAGCCAAAGTGATGTTAAGTGGTCACCATTGCCCGTGGACATTGGCAATGGCCCCTGTAATTGTATGCCCCTGCACAGCCAAACATACTGTAAGAGGTCGACAGAACAAAATATTTTAAACATGTTGCATATAGACGAATTCAAAACATAGTCTTGTAAAATTAAGGCTGGCTTTCACAACGACTCATTAAATATGATGATCACTAAAAATATCTTAATCATAGTGCCGTCTTTAATAAGTCCTAAGGGATGACAGTGACAGCACGAGGTTTTAAATGTGTGGCTAAAGCAAACAAACCTTAAAGGTGAACATGTCGTTACTAAACCTTATCAATTCCAATACAAGGGCTATTATGGGCCATCTAGACAAACAAGCCGACCCCAAAACCTAATATAATACACGAGCCAAACACGTAGCCATCTAGTAAATTGAAACAATTAACGTCTGCAATGTAATTTAGCTGTAACGTGTCATTATCCCCCCACCTCCCCGCAAGCCCGCCCGCTGCCCGGCCAACACATGTTACTATCATATTAAATATTCAATATAATATAGCCCTCGTTGGATGTACTTATGGTTGAAATTAAATAGGTACGAAAGAGGGAGACGTGGCTTTACAGAAGAAATTGACAGCTGATTTTTAATGAATAAATATAATTCATGGTGTGTGCAATGAACACATAGACTGTTTTTCTCGCACAAGTAAAAGCTACGTTTTTGCACTCCAAAAACATCTCACAGGAAACGCAAGATTATTTGTAGTTGCTTACTCGTTTACTAATTACGCGCAGAATTCGATAGTAATCCGAATACAAAGAGTTTACAATAAGAAGTGTCACTCAGCTGATATTTTTAACCGACTTTTTAATACTAGCAAAAATAAATTTAAATGTGATATTTCAAAAATCCTGCACACAATGCCTATTATTTAATTGTGTTCATAAAATGTAAATCCGTTATTGGTCATAAGATATGTTAATCAGATTGTATCACTCTAGTATTACAGGCTGTGGATTTTAATTAATAAATGAATATAGTCTGCCTCGGTGGCGTAGTTGTCTAACGGTGCGACTGCAATGCTGAGGTCTTGGGTTCGATCCCCGGGTCGGGCAAAATGATTTGGAGTTTTTTTATTCAATATCAGCTCGGAGTCCGGAATTTGTGCCCGGTATGGCGATAGGCTCGCCCCCTATCACATCATGGGACGGAATAATGGCGAAAAGTGGGTGCACTAGTTGCGCCTCTGCATACCCCTTCGGGGAATAAAGGCGTGAGTGTATATGTATATATATGTGTATACGTATGTATATATTATCAAATGCCAACTCAACTTATTTTTGTCCAATTGTGATAAACGACCTCTCCTTCGTTACTCATTTGTCGCACTCATTTTATGTATAAAAAGATATTTAACACAAGTGCTTGACCAGAGAATCGAGCTTAAGACTTCAAGTAATAACTACAAAAGACGATAAAAAATATGAAATATTATCCACTTCTCACATTAATTTCCTTAAAGTATCAACCTTGTCTTTAATATGAAACTGAAACCCTATTTAAGGCTGTCAGCTTTAAGTTTAAAGAATAAACACGAATGAAACAAAATAACAGTTTTGTATACAATAAACTGATTTTTATTATTAAGGTATAAAATACAGTTTTTTTAAACGATATCTGAGTTTCGAGGCCACAGGCATCGGTGAATGATGCAAAATAATATCTGTAATTGCTCGACATTATTGTTTAGCTACGTTGTATATTCTTTTCGGTACAAAGTTATTTGTCGTGCTACAATTCCAAAAATGCTTTGACAACTAGGTATTAAAAATAAAAGTATTTTGTACATAAAGTCTCGCCTATATACCCGAAATGATAAGCAGAGGCAAGATTATATATCGGTTACGAATACCAATAGTGGGCCTCCGGCGTATCCATATACCTGTTGTATTTTTATTGAACACTAATATTTATCCAAATAAAAATATTATGCTGTTTTGAATATGGTGGCAACCCTATCCCCGTCTACACTATAACCTGTAATTGACAATTTAATTTCCTATTCATGACACGCTATTTCGGCAATAAGACGCCAAAATATTTTACTCAATAATATTTTGTTCAAACGAAACAAACGCCCGATAATATGAACCAAATGTTGGTCGCGGTATCGCCCGCGTTATGACCGTATGATTCCGGTGGTGTGCAATACTTTTTTTAAAATACGGTAAATAGTAAATAAATAAATACATGTAACACACATTCGCCTTTTATCCCCGAGGGAGTAGGCAGAGACGCAACTGGTATATATTTCTAACTCTTCGCCATGTGCCTCCCGTCCCATGTGATAGGGGGCGAGACTATTGCCATAACAAGCACATGTCCCAAACTCCGGGCTGTTGCTGAATGCAAAAACCGAGTATCGTTTTGCCCAATCTGGGATTCGAACCTGCGACCTAAGAGCGGAAGTCGGACCTCAAAACAACTACGCCACTGAGGCAGTCTAAATAAATAAAGAAATTATTTTATATTATAATTTTTTTAGCTTAACTTTCATAAAAAAAAGAATAGTGTGAAAAAGTCTGCAATGCACTGCTGAGCACAGGCCCCCCTACTATTGAAAGGGGTTAGGCCTTAATCCACTACGTTGGCCTAGTGCGGGTTGGCAGACTTCACATACCCTCGAGATTCTTATGGAAATCTCAGGTATGTACGTTTCGACGTTTTCCTTCACCGTTAAAGCGCGATAATTGATAAACAATATACACGTAACTACTTTATTTTAATTAAATTGACGTAATTCGGTACAGACATCGCGTGGACAAGCCTTTATTTTAAATTAAATCCCCATAGATCGATTCAGGTAATTATTAAAGCTAACTTACCAAGTGATGTACATCGATACCTTTCGATAGCCTATAACCGTTGACCTGTAGGGATGTGAACTCGTTATCACCGGGACGTGCTTCCGCGGATGTTTGTAAACGCTATACCTACCTACGATATACCTTTTAGTATTTGTTAGCTGATTTAGGAACCATAACTATGTGAACAGTGAACTTTGTTTTATAGTAGTAGAGAGATATCGAGCTAGACGGTTCTTTTAAAACATAATGCGCAAATATAAGTTAATAAAAAATACTAAATAAGTAGAGTTATTAACCTAAAAATTACTCACACACACACTATTAGGCAGAGACTAGTGCACCCATTTTCCGATTCTTGTGTTCCTTCCCATCGGGCGAGCCTATTAAAATATCGGGCACAAATTCCAAATTCCAGATTTATACTGAGCAGAAAACCCAATATCCCGAAGCCCGTGTTGTTTCATCCGAGGCAAGTAAACGGTGTTATTACTACAGTGTAATAAGAACCTTAAAATTTCCCGACCGCGTATGAAACAACCTGACCCTCAATGTCCAAAATAATACTAAACAAGTGAGTTGTCCGCTTTTTTATGGCCGTTGGGCCTCAAAATCTAACCTGGCTTAAACTTTAAGGATATTGAAGGGGCAAAATATGGAACTTTGATCCATTAAAAATATTTTTAGAACCCTCTATTCATAACTAACTTTTAAAAACGTTCATATTAAGTGTAGTTTTAAGCAAAATGTAATTACATAAATCTCGAAATCGGAGGTCTTTAAAACTAAACGATTTATTGTAAAAGGCTAGTTTTTAGGAATTCTATCCAAATAAGTGAATCCTCCTAGCCAGTTTCGGCCACGGCGGCCAATCTCAACGGAGATCAGCCAGGTACGCAGGAGATATTATAGTGCACAAGTGGGTGTGCGCAATACACAGGTACACTCGTTATTCCTTCATTTTCATAGTCCGGTGAGGCCCGCTTTAATTATTATTCAACCCACTAGCATATTATATTGCATTATAGATAATCTAGCTCCTAAGAGATAGTAGTCGTTTTCGCTCTCTTCGGAGTTCTTGAGGATAATTATGTAATTTAAAGTCTTAATCACAATAATTAACGGCTTACCTTATATAGAAAATTAACGCCGCGCCATTTGTATAAATTAGTCGTGAATTAGACTAATTCTAGATTAGGTACTAATTATCTGTTTTCATTTGGGTTATTTTCACTGGCTTCAGCTACTGTAAACAATGAATCGAATAACATACCTTATTATTTATATTAACAAAAAGTATTCATAATGAAACTAATAATTTTATCATTATTTGCATCACAATTGATCATAGGAAAAGTTAATTAATTTTAGTAAAGGTTTCGAAAGTCAGGAATCACTTGCAAAACCTTTATTTTTTCTTTCTTTTGTACTTACGTATTATACTCACCGCCAGGTAAAGTGTAGTACCACGCCAGGGTAAACGTCCATCTGTGTTTTTTCCTGACTTGGGCCAGTAACAAAAGGTCACCGCGTGTCGTTAGTAACTACGTCCGTGTAAACCAGCAATGTACTAATGGATGTTCTGCCGTTCCTTTGATAACAAATGAATTACACTCCTTTAGTTTAACTTCCGTGGAAATACTGAGATCTGCTATGTCCTGGGTTGTAAAACATTATTTTTCTATTTATTTCAGATAAAATAAAATTATAGCATTGTATCACAATTTTTTTTTTTATTTGATTTGAGACAGTTATTAAGCTAATATTTTAGAAATAGTCGCATCAATTGTACCACAACAAATTAATCAATAGATATTTCATATAAAACTAATGCTAACGTGTTAGATTAACGTGAATAAAAAATACCCTGGTCCTGCCCGATATGGCAATATACTTGCCTTTAACACACGACCCAATAATTTCGATAAACCATGAATATACTATTTCTGCTGACCCCTTCAAATACGTCATCATTGCAATCAAACCGCACATTCAGCAATAAATTACAAGACAATATTAACTGTCGTTGAATGCAGTCAAACGGCACGGCTGACCGAGTTGCATTATCTACTAATCGAATTAGCGAGGTTCACACTCCCATCTCATTGGGCACGGTGAAAAGTTACCGCGGGATACGTCAAATCTAGATTCTCGCGCAATTAACAGATATTGCTCGTGATTCGTGAATGCGCCTGTTTGCATCGTTGCGAAATAGAAGTAAGCAAATTGAAGTACACATAAATTTGATATTAAACTTGTATTAAAAACTACACAAATCTTGTCTTACTCTCGGGTGCGTATGCCTACTTACTAATTTTAAATGTGAAACGTGAATGTTTGTTAGAATTGAACTTAGTAATGGCATAACGGATTTCGATGTGATTTAGCAGACGGATAGACCATGTCTTGGATTAACACATTGGCTACCTTTTGTCCCGGTAACTTGCTTCCGTAGGATGTTTTTTAAATACATTATGATGCAAGGGTTTGGTTTAGTTATTGAGGGACTTTTATAACGTTTTTTAAGTGCAATTCCTTTTGACAGATCAATTGATCTGTTTTATTATCAGAGCTTACTCCATACAAAAAAATTTAGTCTAAGACAAAAAAAATCGGCAATATTATTACAACATTTAAACGCAAAATTATAGCAAAAATTCCAAATGGCGACGTCTCATAGTACGTCATAAAAATATTAATATATATAAAATATTTATTTATGTATAAAATCACAATAATCTATAGACTGCCTCGGTGGCGTAGTTGTATTATGGTACGACTGCAATGCTGAGGTCTCGGGTTCGATTCCCGGGTCGGGCAAAGTGATACCTATTGAGTTTTTCTATTCAGTATCAGTTCGGAGTTTGGAATTTGTGCCCGATATAGCGATAGGCTCGCCCCCTATCACATCATGGGACGGAATAACGGCGAAAAGTGGGTGCACTAGTTTCGCCTCTGCCTACTCCTTCGAGGATAAACGGCGTGAGTGTGTGTGTGTAAAAATCTATAGATCCAAATTTTATATAATTATTATTTTTTTAAAATCATCCTGAAAGTCCACCATGAACTAATGAGATAGCATCTCTAGATTTATGTAACGCGGGCCACGAGCTTCGTTTCAGCCAAATTGTGTTTACTTTATCTCTGAACGAAACGTTCGTTATTTATGATAGTGGTTCAATATTGGAAAATATGAAACGGCTAGCTGAAAATGAATTGTCAATTAATATTTTTTGTCAATGAGCATTCATTTTAAAAACATGATCTATCAAAATGCAACTCATGCTATTAATTATTATTGCTAATAACATAAAAACTATATTGTTTGTTCTCTATTCATGCAACAACGTAATGTATCTTTTAAGCTTTTACATAGATATAATATTGTCTATGTACCTTTTTTTCTAATATAGCGTCGCAAATAGGCCGAGTTGTGAACAGAGTTAAGTAAACAACAAACAAAACAAATATAACAAATATAAACAATAATTTCCTAATATAAAATCACTAGCTTTTGCCCGCGGCTCCGCCCGCCTGTATAGTTTTTCCGGGATAAAAGTCCCGCTTTATATTTCCCCGGGATAAAAAGTAGCCTATGTGTTAATCCAGGACATGATCTATCCGTGTACCAAATTTCATCGAAATCCGTTCAGTAGTTTTTGCGTGAAAGAGGAACAAACATCCACACATCCATACAACCATACATCCATACATTCTTACAAACTTTCGCCTTTATGATATTAGTAATATTATTAACGTTCATAGGTCACAGCACCTCTTTTTAGTCCCGTGTTTATCCGGTTCAGACAGGCCAGCATAATCGTGTCAACGGACGAGGAGTTATCATCTTTTTCAGCCGACACTATCTGGATCCCTCTCCTCTCACCATCAGATACTTTAGGCTAAATTTTCCGTGGATGTCTTTAAAAAAAACTGATTAGTGGGATGAAAATGCTTGCCAATAGGATATGCACTAATTACACCCTACCTACCCCTTTGGGGATATGGCCGTGAGCACATAAATACGTGATAAGTTTTAACCATTCAATTCCCCAACTTAACCAATTTATGAGTCGCAATTAAATTCAATGATTAATAGTTTGGCCTTTACTTAACTTTGATTGATTTTAGTTAAACTGTTGTCGGATTAAGTTTAATTTATGAAGATTAACGAGCTAAGCATTTTAATCCGTGTTGATTTTTAATTAAATTATATTTTACGCTGTCCGTGAAGTCGTGCATTTGATCCCTGGATTCTCAGACAGTATTGTTTTTCAAATTGGCTTTAATTATTTCCAATATCCTAAAATTCTTAATATGTAAATAGCTCACTCTACTATCCCCGAAGGCATTAAGTGCAATTATTAAATCTCCTGTTTCGTTTCATGGGTCATGTCATTCGTATGTCCAGTTCCGGGAAAATTACATTTAAAATTAAAAATATGGGAAATATTTTAATTGCCATTCCAGAATCAAACACTGAACTTTGGCCACTTTACAACTAACCACATAACCAATAGTGTGGATATTAAATCAACGTCGCTAATTACACTGTCCAATTTGAAATCCTCCACCACTAAATCTATATTTCCCAAAGACATTAAACAGTATAGTTAGTTATAGACCCATCAGGACCATATTAAGTTACTTATTATCAGTTGGTAATAATAACACACACACTCACGCCTGTTATCCCCGAAGGGGTAGGCAGAGGCGCAACTAGCGCACCCACTTTTCGCCATTATTCCGTCCCATGATGTGATAGGGGGCGAGCCTATCGCCACATCGGGCACAAATTCCAGACTCCGGGCTGATACTGAATAGAAAAACTCAATATCACTTTTGCCCGACCCGGGGATCGAACCCGAGACCTCAGCTTTGCAGTCTTACTGTAATACAACTACGCCACCGAGGCAGTCAATAATAAGTCGCTGTCTTATGTGACACGTCCGTGTGACTAGACGTCTCGGTATAATTTTGTAAAAATAACAATATTTTGGAAGGAAATATGCCAATTTGCACATTACAGTCGTGTCTAAGTATGTTATAACGCATTTTACATAAGTGTTTTGCTATTTAACGTAGACTGAGTGACTGACGAACAGGTTAAAAGTTTTGTATGAAAATTTTCCCAATGTCGACTCTATGTAATCTTAGAACTCTTTGATATTTCTTTAGTCCAAATCAAACCCGGTTCCAAGGACCTTTTTGTGTTTAACCCACACGTCTCGTCCCCTAATGTAATAGGAAAAACATAAAATGTATTTTTATTGTTTTATCTTGATCCATCAAAATAACAGTGTTATATCAGACGGTTTGTCAACCGAATGATTCCTGACCCGGATAACCGGATCGATATGACAGCCTGTGGTTACAGAGGTACTAAAATAACACGTCAACTTTATAAATGTTGTAGAATTTAGAGCAAATCAAAAGTAGTTTTACAAAATCAATTAATAACTTGGTGGACCCCGGTCTTTAGAAAATATCTGCGAAGGAGTTCAGATAATGCATTTTGTATGATAATGTCACTTTCAGTTCCTATTATACTGTATAGAATTAATAGATTTCTACAGGCTAATGAGGGAAACTTATCGTATAAAGCAGATTTATACTGATAAATGGAATGGCGTTCAAATAGATCATTCACTGACGAGAGATGATTAATGCTTCTTAAATTCCTTCAATTGAATTTTATCCCTATTTAACGGTGATGTGTGTGCACTAGCTTATGTAACTAATCTGACTTTGTATGCAAAAGACTTGAAAAAAAATACATAAAGATTCAATGGACAATTGATGACAAAAATTTAAGCCAGGAGTTTCTTTCTGCCTTTCTTCTTCGGGTAGTCATCGCATAGGTAGCTAGTGAATGGCTGGTAGGTTAGCTAGGTTAGGGTCTGTACTTTCCTCACCGGTGAGGATCGCGACGCGTGCCTCCCATTAATTTTAATAAAAAATATTAATCTTTTTTATCTCTTTCCTGCCAGCCCGAGCTTGGTTTCTTTATATTTATTTTTCATTGATTTTGCGCCCTATAAAAATATTTGCAGTTATATAAGTGACTATTTGTAATAATAATTATTAATGTATCTTGACTTATCATAAGTGCAACTATGTTCGCCTACGTGATGGATAAAGTATTTTATTTATGTAATTATTATCGCTCGTCAGTCATAATTATTGGAGAGATTATAATTGGGAGCATAACAAAGGCTTTGTTTAATTAAAATCGGATATAGAAAAAGAAAAAACTCTTTATCATATCCATTACCGCACAAAGTTTGCGCCAAATCTAAACTCCGTTAGGAAATTTGTAACATTTATAGTTTGTATGAAAGTCCGACTGGAATATTTATTTGGCCCTGTATCTATTTATCACTCCGTTAAATTAATTGGCATAATTGCTTTAACAGCTGGTGAAATAACCGCCTACTTGAATTAGTTGAACCTTTAAGCCAAAAGATCTTGGTATTGGTAGATAGATATATGGGAAAATAGGTAATTTATTAGGCACTCCAATGGGTAGCCTACAGTTACTTATACGTGTCATCGTGTGGAATTATTATTATGTTCAAGTTGGAAGAACTATTGTAAATACTAAATTTATTATCCCCGAAGGTTAGGCAGAGGCGCAACTAGTGGGGCGAGCCTATCGCCATATCGGGCACAAATTCCAAACTCCGAGCTGATACTGAATAGAAAAACTCAATATCACTTTGCCCGACCAGGGGATCGAACCCGAGACCTCAGCATTGCAGTCGTACCATAATACAACTACGCCACCGAGGCAGGCTGATTTTGTATTTTTTATCCACATTTTCGTGGGCAGCTATGGCCGGTTTTAAACTTTTAACACTTTGTGTACGGTGGTCGCTACACAGGTGGATACGAAGAATATTAACCTCTAGCAATGTCTCAATGCAATAAATTACTCAACGTTAAACGCCGCGAGAAGAAAGGACTGTGGGTCCATAAGTATTATATAAGTACGCTATATTAATTAGGTATCCTATACAAAAAACAGTGGGATGTCTCAGGTCTTCTGTCAAGTTATCTTTTTACGCAGTTACTTAACTCATTCATAATAGAATTTCGGTTTGACACAATTATCTTTTCAAACATTATGTAACGAAACCACGAAATATATTTTACGGCCTACGCCACTCGGTTTATTGACGAATAAAACCGACCAGACAGAAATAATGCAGTCTAACCTTGGGAGCCTTTAATTTGAACAAAAATAGCCTTTATGACTACCCACTTTGTTGTTAATTAGTGTGTAGTATTCGTATCAGGATAGGTCGTAATTTAGACATGAAAATATGATGAATCTGCTACGAGGATCAATTTCCACATTATGATAAATATATTTTTATATTTATTTTATTTTTGGATTGCTAATAGAAGATTGTAAAACATATTATAACATGTCCTAAATTCCGTTCTCCTCAAAATTTAATGATTTTGGTTCCCTATTCACTGATTAGTGTTTTATTTAACGCAATTGTCTCAATAAAGTAGTTGTATTATGCGTGCGCGTTAGGACTACCGGTAAAAGGTCTTGGATTCGAATCCCAGATTAAATAAAATTATATTAGGATTTTCTTCTCAGTGTTAGCCCGGAGTCTGGAATTTTTGCATATGTGTTTGCCCGGTTTACCCCTTTGGAGATAAAAGGCGTGGAATGTGATGGTTATGTTGTCCTTTTCCAGTAGGCAACGGCCTGGTTGTGCATCTAGCATTGCTTTAGCCCATGAGCGGCGGATACCATCAGGCGGACCGCTGGCTCGTTTGGCTGCTAAGGCAATAAAAAAATATTTAAGACACGGAAAACTTTGGCCAATATATAGTTTAATATAGGTATCAAGTGACAGAACTAATAACAAGTTCTCACACAACTAAATTAAGTTTAAATTGTTTCAGTATCCGATTAATTTATTCATTGATTAGTAAGTTCATTACACAATTTAATATATATCATTAAAATATTAAATGTAAATCAGACGTATACAGTATGCGTGGAGGTTTACATTAAATTAATTTACCAACGTAATATTATGTTATGCAGCATTTCAAAGTCAAATTATGTTACATAATGTGATACAGTGTATATAATGGCGGTTAATCGTATACAATCTTTATTGGTGGTTAAAGTGTAATTACTAGCCAAAGAGGATAATTCCTCAAAGCAACGAGCGTAGTGCAGTGCTATAGATTAAGTGCTTTTTGATCGCAAGTTCTAGATAGCCAACATTGTCTCTCTAGAATTGTCTGCTTTGGACTACAAAATTGCTTAAAAAACTAGCAAAATATAGGATTTTCAAGAAAATATTACCAAAAAGCGGACTGCCTCGGTGGCGTAGTCGTATTACAGTACGACTGCAAAGCTGAGGTCTCGGGTTCGATCCCCGGGTCGCGCAAAGTGATATTGAGTTTTTCTATTCAGTATCAGCCCGGAGGCTGGAATATGTGCCCGATATGGCGATAGGCTCGGCCCTATCACATCATGGGACGGAATAACGGCAAAAAGTGGGTGCACTAGTTGCGCCTCTGCCTACCACTTTGTATCCATTAGCTTCTTACTCCTAAAAGTCCGGCAAAGCATTATGTCCTCCCAAATTTCCCCCCTTGGTTTTAATGTCCCCTAAATATCAGGAGAAATTCCTCCATCTGGCAACTATGCATCTCCGTGTAGGTAGAAGCGGCATTTACCATCAGTGTAACTCGTCTCTTCTAGCTCTTCTCTTCATGCTTTTTGTGTCGGAGATAATTTAATTTTACTTTTTTTATCAAAGCATTTATTACCATGCCTTCTACTTTAGTGGCTTCACTGTACCTGATGTGATGAATTAATATTCATCTGAATGGTTGGCAAGATTGTCGCGAGCCCCATTTCTAGATTACGTATCAATTGACACTCCGACGAGCACTTTGACGTTTTAAAAAATGACGTCGCTGACTCCGATGAAAATGGATTTTAAGATGTTCTGTGTTTACTGTTTAGGCGCTTTTAACATATTGCAATCGTATTTATTTAAGAAAGGGCAAAGCCGATCGCTTTTCATAAAGTAGTAACATATATAAATTAACAAAATAAATAGTTAAACTGTAACTGACAAAATGATTACTCAATAACTTATTTAGGGCCTTACTAATAAGCGTTTTATATGTCTGTCATAGTCATATAAGGGTTTTTTCTCGATTACTGTGATGCTCAATGTAATAGCTCTGGTGGAAAATGAAAATTTCAAATGGAACGTTAAGTACTCCTGTGTATAAAAGTTCCCACAATTTTCTCGTTTTCCTCGCGCTATCTCAAGTTAAAAAACATGTCACATAACATACACCTCAACGTTTTCTGAGATTTCAACAACGCGATTTAGTGACTGCCTAAGTGGCGTAGACGTGAATTCAGTATCTGCCCGGAGTCTGGAATTTGTAATTTGGAAAAATTCATTTGTTCGCATAATGTACCTAACGTAAAACAGCTGAACGGACTTTCAATTCAGGTAACTTTTATAAAAGCATACATACTAATACGCATAAAAATCAACAAACGTCACAAATACATATACAAAAACATTTGTATTATTCGTAAGCATAGAAGAACGGAGAGAATTCGTACTCAGTTTCGCTCGATACCGCGCGCCGTGTCTTTATTACTTAGAGCACACCTAGACATTTCTGTGCAAGTGTCTCACCTAATTTAGTCTTTATATGAATGCACAATAATGTTTGTGTACCACTAACGACGTTGCACTCAATAAGTTTCTGTACAAATTATATTTAGAGTGCCAAAATAACATGCATGCTCTCAATTGCAATTAGCGCATTTTCCCAGACACCTTTTATACATTATTTTAAATACCATACTCGACTGACTGCTTCGGTGGCGTAGTTGTATTACAGTACGACTGCAAAGCTGAGGTCTCGGGTTCGATCCCCGGGTCGGGCAAAGTGATATTGAGTTTTTCTGTTCAGTATCAGTCCGGAGTCTGGAATTTGTGCCCGATATGGCGATAGGCTCGCCCCCTACCACATCATGGGACGGAATAATGGCGAAAAGTGGGTGCACTAGTTGCGCCTCTGCCTACCCCTTCGGGGATTACAGGCGTGAGTGTATATGTATATGTATGTTTAAATACCATTTCAACAAAATCCCTATGTGAAAAAAGCGTTATAGCTTAAAACGAGACTAAATTTAAATTTAGGTATAATAAATGGGAGTAGGATTAAAAGTGGGAACGTCGTGCTGTCTCTCTCGCATTATCGCATCGTGATAACAGTGACGCGAATGTAACAGCCACGTATCCTTTCCTTATAACTTGACGCCTACCCTTATTAATTTTAAAGAAAGACTTATAAATAATAGTATTGCTCGCGGCTCCGTCACCTTGACAAGTTTTTCCGGGAAAAAATATTTTCCCGAGATAAAAAAAAGTAGTTTTTAGCACTCAGGAGTAATGTAGCCTCCTATTAGTGAAGGAAATTTCAAAATTGGTCCAGTAATACCTGAAATAAGCGCGTTCAACCAATCAAACAAACAAACAAACTCATCTTCTTCTTCAGCCTTTAGAAATCCACTGCTGAACATAGGCCTCCACCAATAAAGTAAACCTAAAAGTTCCATTTCAATGTTTTGAAAATATTTGGTGAAAATTATGAAAACATACCAATGTCTTAACTTATAATTTGACAGCTAAGGTTTCTAGCGCGGTCTCTTATTGCTTTTATAAAATGTTGAATATTACCAAACAATTTCTCTGTCAACTTTCGCAAAATACATTTTAAATGCAACTACATTTTCACAACGTAAATAAGGTTCATGGACAGTTTTGTTCACTTTCCTTGTTTTTACTCGCCTTGTTACATTTCTCGACATTTCTTAAGTTTCCAATGTTCTTGTTACTTTACATTACCAAAAGCTTTGGAGTATTTCGACCATTGGATTTAAAAATTACCACCTCTGTTTCTTTTTGAATGTATAAGCGCTTTATGATATTTTTTTACGTATGAAAAACAAACAAATTGGCAATCCATGGTATCTGCCTACCTATATGGGATAGAAGCGTGATACTATGTATGTGTGAAAAATGCTGCACCCTTTGTAGGAGTTCAGGTGGGTATCACTAGCTAGCATACAGTACGACCATAAAGTTGTGGTCAATGTGAAGTTAGAAACAAAACCTGCACTCAACATCTATCGTCCTCTAGTCTCCAGAATCAAAGGCTTTTGCGCAACCGGTGACCAATTTCAAGCCTGCCGCTACTAAGCGGCCGTACTGAATCTATGTCGGCGTTTCGACTAAAATTTTGTTTAAAATTCGACAAGGGAATATGAAATCGCAACTCTATTACTTCTGTTCTATGACATTAAAATTATTTTGAACTATTAATTGATTTACCTTGCAGTTCCACGCTGTGCACATGATCCTGAAGTAAAAGGAAAATGTCAAATAATATTATGTATCACTTGTGTTACGTAGCAACGGGGAAACCCTGAGTAATGAAAAGGTAGATATGCTATACCTCAATAATTTAATGCCCTAAAAAGAAAAAATAAGGGGTTTTTGGCGGGAACTTCGAAGTGTCATGATATGTTCTTGATTTAATTTATTATTTTGGTGATACTTAGTGTTATATTGCATAATTATGGTGGCATATTATCCAGTATAGTTTTATTAAAGAACTCAAATGAAGTAAATTGAAATAAATGTGCTAATCAAGTGTTTTTTTTTTTGTTTGTTGCTGCTAAAACTCCTCGATAAAGTCTTGGTAAGGTACCCACTGCTTTACTACGACATAGTACTGAAGATAAAAAAAGAAGCAACAAAACGTGGCTTCGGCCTTTATAGTTCAAGAAAATTGCAGTCATGACTTTGGCCTTATTATTAAAGAAACTGTAGACATGGCTCCGGCCTTTGAATTTTAAAGAAGTCCTAAGATGTGGAAAAAGAAACAGACTAGGCTGCATGGCTAAATGCCTTTGCCTTCTCTTTTTACTAAAAAGGAGAAAACAAAAAAATATTTAAGCTGAATCTAGCTTTCTTTTTTACTACGAAGTGATAAAAGTTTGTCGCGAGATTTACTTTGTCAAGATCAAGCTACATAATTATTGTATTATTTAAGCGATCATTATCAGTTGCCTTCTCTAAAATAGGTAATCAGTATACGGGTAATGTTAAATAATTTTCTCGGTTTTTAGTGGTTTTTGACGGTGGTTAAATTTTTGTTAAAAAAGGTTTTTATTACGACATATAATATAATTGCGGTGAATTCTATAATTGGTAAAGGACATGTACAAAAATGGGCTTGAAAATCTAAACAAGACCATTTATATATATTTGGATAGAACTCCTAAAAACTAGTCTTTTGCAATAAATTGTTTAATTATAAAGACCTCCGATTTTGAGAGGCATGTAATTTTGTTTGGCTAGAAAACTACACTTAATATGAAAGTTTTTAAAAAAGTTGGTTATGAATGGAGGGGTCTAAAACCCCTTTAATATCCCTAAAGTTTGAGCCTGTTTAGATTTTGAGGCCCAGCACCCATACAAAAAGCTGACATCTCCTTTGGTATACCTTTTAGAATCGATTAAAAAAATCCTCTCTAAAGAACTTATTCACTTTGCCTCCTTGTAATAATATGTTCAGAAATTTATTGCGTACCTATATAAGTTTGTTTTTAATTAACAAGACAATACTCGCATACACAATAGATTACCCCCTATTTTCTAAACGAAAGAGAATACGAGGCACAATGAATTGTGTATACCTTTGTCTGTTCATTCGAATAGGGACTCGAACACAGCAATTATCGATATTGCATCAGTTTAGTGGTAGAGTATATGGACGGTGAACCTGGCCCTAGCTTCGCATTCTTAGCTCTGGCAACATTTTGTATAGGTATTTGATCTCTTAATTTTATCAAACACACTTTTGCTTGCTGCTATGTCCACGAGAATGAATTTTCCGGGATAAAAAAATGCAATAAAAAGAAAAAAAGTCCCGCTTTATATTTTCCTGCGACAAAAAGTAGCTTCATATTGATGAAAGAGTTTTTAAAATCAATCCTGTAGTTTTTGAGTTTATTTGATACAAACATACCAAAATACGAAGACTCAAAAATACAAATCTTTCCTCTTTATAATATTAGTATAGATATAGATAATACTGCCTCGGTGGCGTAGTTGTATTACAGTACGACTGCAATGCTGAGGTTTCGGGTTCGATCCCCGGGTCGGGCAAAGTGATATTGAGGTTTTCCATTCAGTATCAGCCCGGAGTCTAGAATTTGTGCCCGATATGGCAATAGGCTCGCCCCCTATCACATCATGGGACGGAATAATGGCGAAAAGAGGGTGCACTAGTTGCGCCTCTGCCTACCCCTTCGGGGATAACAGGCGTGAGTGTGTGTGTGTATAGATAATATAGGTAGACATCAAAATGTAACTATTTCTTGTTCGTCAGCTTTTTTAAGTCCACTGCTGCACATAGGCCTAACCCAAAGATTACCCGACCAACCTATTAGAAGTGGCCTGCAACTTTTACGAAGTCTTTTTCAGAATTTAATTGATATTAATTATTCATACTAAATGTATGAAATTGTGAAGGAAAACATTGTGAGGAAACCTGCATACTTGAAAAGTTCTTTGAATTTCGAAGGTATGTGAAGTCTGCCAACCCGCACTAGGCCAGCGTGGTGGACTAAGGCCTGAACCCTCTCAGTTGTAGAGAAGGCCTGTGCTCAGCCGTGGGCGCTGTGTATAACATGGTATAGAATTAAATTGTTCGCTTACTAAATAAATCATAGTTGCCTCTACTCCATAAAAAACAAAATTCGTAACTGTGTCGATACTCATGATAGTATTATCGATACGTTTTGGACATACCTTTGAACCCTACTCACAAAACGAGTTCTGTCTTTTATTGAGTTTTCAGTACATTAGTGAATATTGATGGTCTCGCCCCGACCCCTGACCCTTTTGTATGATAATTAGGTTAAGTCAGTATTTTAAACCATAGATATGCCACTTTTATCTCGCTTCGTTTGGCGAATGGAATAATTTTCTGTGTTTTTTTACTCTCGTTTTTTTATCATCATCATCATCAGCCTTTATCAGTCCACTGCTGGACATAGGCCTTCCCTAATGAGCGCCATAGCGCCCTGTCTTCAGCTTGCCGCATCCAGCATCTGCCTGCAGTCTTTCGCAGATCGTCATCCCACCATCGTTTTTTTATAAGAGCTCAAAAATCACCTTTCCTTTAGTAAATTCAAATAAGCTGGCATAGTTGTATCGAATAGCGAGGAATAATCATCTCTGATCAATTGTAATTTATCTGGTTGCCACTCCACTTGTAAAGTGCGGAGGAGTCACTTTTTTTGCGCTATTCTTGGCCATTGACAAGATGTGTTGTCATACTAAGATGCTTCCACTTCGGCTGAATATGAGCACTCTCGTTAATAAGAATCGTCTCTCTTATTTTCCTAAAATGTGTCCGGGTATCGCTTTTGGACATCAGAAAGGTACTCTTGGCAAAGTCATGCTAAGCCATAATGTCGGACCTACTCTAAGCAATCAGTTGATCAAATAAAAGTGCCTTTTTATTATGTTTATGTTTGATAGAATATGACGTAATTGAAACTTCAAATATTGAATGTTTGAGTCGTGATCTGAGAATTAAATTAACTTTGTCTTAATCTTTAGACATTTTCTTTGTTAGATTGATTTTTGAAATGAAAGCATAAAAACATAATGTAACTTAAATACTTATCTTACATATTATACTAGCTACTTTACATCCAGTCTCTGCGTTGTATAAAAAATATACATAACTTGAGATTCAATCCTCTACTACTGAGAGGGTTTTAGGCCTTATTCTACCACGCTGGCCTAGTGCGGGTTGGCAGACTTCACATACGAGGGTATCTGAAATTCTTATGGAGAATTCTTAGGCATGTAGGTTTCCTCACGATGATGACGATGATGATGTTTTCCTTCTCCGTTAAAGCGAACGATAATTGATAAACAATACACACATAACTTCGAAAAGTCAGAGGTGTGTGCGGTTTTGCACCTCCGGACATTGTCTCGGCAGACCGTTCCATTTCCAACTAGGCTATCATCCAATTTGCAAGATCATTACTTGACGACAAATCTAGACTATTATTTTATTCATATAACCACCGCATATAATATTGTCTCTCGGATATACAGCTCAGCTGTGGTAACACGGCGCGTAACGCTTCAGAAGGGTCAACATAAACTGGTCCTGTCTGGATTTCCACGTGAACGGAATCACGGACATTGCATTACTCTCCCCATCCTATCAGAATAGCTTTATTAAATTTGATATTTCTGATTTTATTCAAGCAATATGCCAAAGTTAAGGCGATGCTCGAAATTGTTACGAAATTCCTTTATTGTATTTTCTCAACTCAATTGGGGATCGGAAAAATTAAGAAACGATAATTTTGCTGATACTGGCTCATTTTGTAAGTACATAATACGATTTGTTTCTGTAGGTCTGTACAACTTTTTTTCCGACTATAAAATTATAAAGCTATAAATTATTTGAACATTTTTTATTGGCACGGATTCGAAAGCACAAAGAAGCCCAAATATTTTGGTATTGACGTACGTTGTTCCAAATATCCTACCACTAACTAAATATATCCACCAGCATGCAAAACTTGGCTCCTACATCATCTAGAATTATGTGCAGATAAACTTTATCTCCTCAGATTTAAATACCCAATACTATGAATTCTAGTCATTACGAATTCAAGTGGAGATACCTCTTAGGAGCCCTAAACACACAGTTAGATTTAAGAGGGGCGGGATTTAAGGATCGTATTATGTCTTGCAAGCCGTCTTGAGTCATTGGTTCTAAAAGAATCGGAATCGATTCCCTAGTCATGTCAAAGTTTAGTAGAATATTTGCATGGTTGATAGATTTTTAGGATGTTATAGACATTTTTACTGAAAAAAATATTACCCGTGTTATTACAGCTGTTATAGCAACACATAGTAATAAAATCAAAAGCGAACATTAATTAATGCATCCGCATATAAGAGAACGCAATGTTTACATGGTTATTTGCTTTATGGTCTCAAAAACAGTATAATAACGGTTTTAAACATAGAAGACTTATGGCGATAACTGTAAAGCACGGCGGACTTACTTCAACCATTTATATTACTAGAAACTGACAGTTTTATAATAGTGTAGTATTTGTATGACAACGTATGTATAAGAATAGTAACCAATACATTCGAAAACTATTTATGTATACTACTTATTAACTATGGTGTATTTTATTCGTTCTGCGGGATAGGTAATTTCGGGCTGAAATTTTATAGTTTCCTTCGATTTTCATAACAATTATTGCAACGGAAACTGGAAAGTCTGACACTTGACATTGGCGATATCACTGATTAACGGTGGAAGCCACAAAACGAAAAGAAGAAGAAGAAGAAGAATACATTCGAAACCGATTTCACAAATTAGTCCAAGCAATGAAGCATGCGACCGTAACATACATGGTCTCTCACAACAAAAAACAAAATAAATGCAATACAATTCTTTTGTCTTTCGCTGACTCTCGTACATTGACAGATTACTCAGCGAATGTTGGCCGAAATCTTTTCAGACATGTAACAAATCTATTTAGCATCAAATGTTGACTCGGGATAAATAAAACGAAAAGGACGAGATGTTATTTTGCGACGTATACGATGTGAATAGGGTCTGTATTCAAAGTACACATTAACAATCGTAGTTGCCAGTCGTTTTTATCAAATGCTCGGTTGTGTTTTAATTTTAAAGGATTAATAAAAAAGTATCATTTAGTGCGATAGATACTTATTATTTTTTTTTATTATTCTGCACTAGTTATGCTCACGACGTTATCTTTGTGGACTTTGATATATAATATCTCAGCCTGTCAAACTCTTTCCGATACGCTTCCCTGCAACACAGAACATTGCCCGTCTCCTCCGTGTGTCCGTTTGTCGTCAGGCTACCGTCTATGTTACACAAAATAAAGGTTAATAATTCAGTTATTAGATTTCAAATCCCGATGCATCGGGATCAATTTTGATGTGGGGTTTCAGTCTGATACCTACGTAAATAAAGATTTTAAAAGTTTTTGTTTTACTTTCTGCTACGTATTACTCGCGTGTGCCAGTTTTTTTTTTAATGTAAATATCTGACAGTCAAGAGTATATAATGTGCAATCACAGAAAATCTATGTGTTTATTATATTAAGTATAGATTATAATATATCAGTTCATAATTCATTTGCTATGATCAAAATATTTTCAACCATAAATATTCCTATTTATTGTAACGAACATAGAACAGAGAAAACGGGTAACGAACGTAATCTTCAAACAAAACAAAACTTTTTACCGATAAAAAGCAATTCCTTGTTAAAGAAATATCGATTAGATTTTTGTTTTCAGCATTCATGGCTTTCAGGGAGTTTTCCTTAAACTTACTGTAATATTAACAAGGGGAGAGTTGCGACATTCTTATAAGCGGAAGCGTGAATTTTCATTAGAGAGGAAAAACACTTGTGTAAAATTGAAAATAAGACTATCGTATACATTATATCCGGCTTAAATTAGATACCACTGACCGTCTCGGTGGCGTTGTATGTATTTGTATTGCATTGTATTGTATCGTAATTGTATTATTGTATTGTAGGTACGACTGCACAGCTGAGGGCTTGGATAAAATGCCCGGGTTAGGTAAATGATATTGGGATTTTTTGGAGTACTAGCCCAGAGTATGGAAACGTGCCCTGTGTGGCAATAGACTTGCTTCCTATTACTTCCTTACATAACTAGCGAAGTGTGGGTATCATACACCTGGGAAGGGAAAAATAGCGATGCTTCGTTTGTAGGAATTCATTATTTTAATGAAATGAGTCACTGGCTCTGTCTGCTTCTATTGTTATTTAGTCTCTGAAAACACCTTCAACGTCCTCCTGGCTTCAAAGGTCATAAATATTGACGATGCGTATATATTTAAATATTCAGCAAATCTTTTAAGGGTTACTGTATACATTTTATAATAAAGTTCCCATTGAGATCAAGACCTTAAATATGGGTAAATTCCAGGCAACTATTACGCGAAAGTTGTGCAATAAAGCTTATTATAAGATTTCCCAATACCTAGAAGATAGAAATGCCTGGGAATAAGTTTTTTTTATTTTTATTTTCTTTTGTGTGATTTTCTTTAGAATCATTGTCATTGAATCGAGTAAATTACATAATTTTAGTTTTTTTTTTTTACGTATTAATATAATATAAATGTAAACGGCTTGGGTATGACATACACTAACTGTCTGTGCCTGCGGCGGCGTCGTGTGCCGGGTCGGCCACTTCCCTGCAACATGGTTGAGGAGGCCGATGGCTGGCACATGCGTCATACTCGTGAAGGGTGCTGCTTGTGTGGGCTGGTCTACCTATTTAGCTTACTATGTCTCAGAACTAATAGTTAATAATACCTTCATTGGACAAGTATAGATCATCAAATTTTTGCGTGATTCCATATATAGAGAGAGGGTTGTACACTCGAATGGGAGTTGAGAATTTATTATCATGCAAGTAAATATATGAACTGCTCTAAACAAAATAAAAATCTGTGCCTAATTTATATCTATGAACTGATTTTGAAAAGAGCAACCCTAGAGTTTCTTGTCCGTTCTTCTCTGGTGGAAACTGCTTTCCGAACTGGTGGTAGAGTAAAAATTTACTGAATCTAAGTAATGTTTAACATTTTATGGATTCTAATAAGTGATTTCATTTCATTTCATTATAGACATAGAAATGGATTATAATACTATAATACTAATACTTATAATATAATAGGCAGATAGGACATAGTCCTCGTGTACCCAATACAAATACGCCACCGAGGCAGTCGCTGATGTATTTATCATAAAATAACATAATGCCCAGAGGCATACAAAGGAAAGCAATATAGATAACATAAGCAATGTTCAGGTTATTCTAGAAAAATCCTCCCAAACCAAATGAAGACTTTAACTGTTTCGCTATAAGATTCAAATTACTAACAGCCCTCAGCAACTTCCAGAATTAACTAGGTGTATTGTGGCCTTATCTAAACAAAACGTTTTGTTAAGGTCATGTTTTATCATAAAATTATCTTCGCCTATTTAATTTGGACCATTTTAAGTTGATTTCTGGTGTCGTATTACACAATGTATGTGAGGATCAAAATATGCTATATCAATTTCTTATAAGAGCTGCCAAAGAGCTTAATGTGAGATTTACGTTTATCCCTATTTGTAATCATTATAACTAGGTCGTATTGTTTTGATTTAATCACTTAATTCTAGGAAAAAGGCGCGGTCGGAGTCCTAAACAAAGCTATCCATATAGTCACATAAAATGCCTATAAAACAAAACATATCCATTTGTCTATATGTACAAATGGATATGTTTTGTCGGAGCTTTTATTTTCCCTCGTAGCTTAATGAAAAGCACACAGCGCTAAAAGCTATGATACTGAAAAATTAAACACAAAGCCGATTTTTAATATTTTCGATTGTAAGACATTTCTTTTTTGTTCTGGTGTTTCAGATTTAGTTTTCTAACAATAAGCCTGGGATTAAATTGATATAGAGAGACACTTATTACTATACCGTGGAATAAAGATTTAACTTCTCTTATTGACTGCTATAGAATAATACGTAAATATGGGCATATCCGCTAGCAAAAGCTGGTATTAATTATAATGTCTGACTGCACACGGGTAACAACCGCGTGAGCTAATGAACGGGACTAATTAGAGCGTCAAATCAGAGATACCGAATGGATTGACCCCTCCGCAGAAAACGTGTCAAAGAAGAGGTCAATTTATAATGGTCATACAGGATTATACCGGATATATAAAATACTTAACAATCGAATTACTATATCTATAAAAATCTATAAAAATATAAAATCGAATTACGCCAAGTTATAACACTTTAATAGTAGTAAGACTCTCGTTTGTAAGAGTCCGCCTGGACATTGTATTTGCATGCACTATTGTGTTTAAGTTTGAAGGAAATTGTAGCCAGCGTAACAGTGTACTGGTGAGTAATTAAATTGAAAATGAAGTTAAGTCTCATAATGTGAGAACATTATAAGACTTAACATCTTGTCTCAGGGTGACTAGCGCAGTGGACTGCCATATTAGTACCTTGCAATTCAAAGTTCTGTATGGTGTAGCTACTGTTTATGAGCGGTCGTACCATAAGGCGAGCTGCATGCTCGTCTCCTCATTCAATTGTAATGAAAGATACACTAGCTACTGTATTTTCAAAACAGTATTTACTTGATTAATTATATGCAATTTGGAATACATAACATAATACAATACCGCTCATTGTAACTATGTAAAAGCTAAAAGTTTCATATCCATCTAATAACATGCCCTACTTTGTATTTTGTAGTATTTTTTCATTTTCCAGGCAATATTACGTCATAGCCGGTTAGGTACAGCTCCGAGCGGTTTTCCGTGCAAATTTCGGTCTAAAATAGTGTTCCAAACGCTAGCTCAAAGCACGTCTGTCAAATATTTACTTATTGTAAGCCACTGATTCCCAATTCAAAATGAAACTTTTATACACAATTACAATAAATATCTAGTCTTTTCCTTTTACTAGGTAGTAAAGGTGTAACACATTACACACCTACTTTTCGCCAAATATGTTAGGCCTCGTGTAATAGGGAGCGAATGAATTGCCATTTATAAGACACAATTCCATTTCCATACTCCAGGTTGAAACTAACCAAAAAAAAACAATGTAACTTTACCAAGGATTGAACCAATGTAAGTGCCAAACATCTTACTCTTAATAATATTATAAAAGCGAAAGTTTGTAAAAATATTTGGACGGTTGTATGTTTGGGTGCTTGTTAGAAGCAAACTGATATTGCACATGGATAGATCATGTCCTGCATTAACGCATAAACTACTTTATATCCCAATAATTTGCTCTCATGAGAAATAACGGAATTTTTAATCAATAAAGTGTTTTTTTTATGCAAACAAAGCCGCGAGAAATACCTTATACGTAACACATTATACAACTGCGCCACCGTATAATCGAATGTTTGAGAATCATCGACACACAAAGGGGTATTGTGATACCGTGACGAGAGTTTGACGGCTTTGTTACCGACTCACTTCAAAACTGTCCGTCATTGGATAAGCACTAATGTAAATGAGGTAGGCGGATTACTTTTCACCATTTCAAGGATACCTGATACCTCCTGCAAGATAGACGGATAACTTTGTTAAGGTTACAGGAACTCGCTAGATGCTGGCTGCTTTTGACAGTTTCGTCTGGAAATGTTTGGAGAAAGCCTGTGTTCAGCAGTGGACTCCAAGCGGCTCACGATGATAATGGTGATTCCTGATACAACAAACATAATAATGCTTGTCTATGACATCATGGGACGGAATAGACATGGCGAAGAGTGGCTCTAGTAGTTGCCTATGCCACTACCTCTTTGAGAATATTAAAAATGCTGAAGTAACTCTGTCCGTATGTCTGTTACGCTTTCATGACTGAACCACTGAACCGACTGCGATGAAATTTAGTATCCTGGGAAGGACATAGTTTACTTTTTATCCCAGAAAAACATGATACGCGGGCGGACCCGCGGGTGAAATTTTGTGATTAATAAATGAATAATCATTCCATCACTAACTACAGCGGTCAGTGCTCCTCTAAAATCAATATTTATGTAGGTTGACAACACTCACGCGATATTAAATAATAACCAAACGTGTTTGCGGAATGGAAACCTTGAATAAATAACAATTTTATTTTTTTATATTTCACATGAAATCCGCGACACATGAATTTGTATACAAACTTTCGACGAAATAGAATCAAATTTATGCCGGGAGGTTAGGACTGCATTGATACATGAAAGCATAATCAGTCTTCTACACACACATACACTCACGCCCCTTACCCCCGAAGGGATAGGCAGAGGCGTAACTAGTGCACCCACTTTTTACCGTGTGTATTCCGCCCAATGATGTAATAGGGGGCAAGCCTATTGCCACATCGAACGCAAATCCCAGACTCCAGGCTGATACTGAATAGAAAAACCCAATATCACTTTACCCGGTTCGGGAATCGAACCCCAGATCTCAGCTTTGCCGTCGTACCGTATTACAACTACGCCACCAAGGCAGTCCTCTACCTTTCCAAATTATAGTCCTTTAATTTCAAATCAACAGCGTATCTACATTCTTCTGGTGTATCGTATCAAAAACGAAATGTTTTTACGATTCTTTTTTTTATATACGGGCACAAAGTGACGTCACTGCGCCTGATGGTAAAGCGGAAAGGGGTCCAGATGGAATGTTGACGAGAGATGATTATGCCTCGCTAATTGACACGATTATGCCGGCCTACGATACGGCGATAGGCTCGCCCCCTATCACATCATGGGACGGAATAATCGCGAAAAGTGGGTGCACTAGTTGCGCCTCTGCCTACCCCTTCGGGGATAACAGGCGTGAGTGTATATGTATATGTATGTATGTATGCCGGCCTGTTTGAAACCGCATATATATACACAGGCTGAACCCGTAACGTGACACATTTACGTGGGCCACTGTGGCAGGTTTTACTCTTTGTATAGGTACGGTCACAGTATACATTTATTTATTTATTTATTTTAGGAAGGCTTACAGACTAATAACAAGGACAAATAAAGAAAATTAATTAAACTTATTGCTAATTACAAACCTCCACCAATTTATAAACAAAATTGTTACCACTAATTATAAGTTATTAGCGATGGTTTTTTTTTTTACCTACTTATTTTTATTATTTTTTTTTCATAATATCTATACAGTAGAATATGTTCATACAAACGGTCGGAACGCGAATGATATAGGTATCATTCGCGTCACTTAGGACTTATACTAGTAGTGCTCGCGCCTCCGCCCGCGTGAAAAAGTTTTTCCGGGACAAAAATATTTTCCCGGAATAAAAAGTAGCCTATAGCACTCAGAAGTTATGTAGCTTCCTATTAGTGAAAGAATTTTCAAAATCGGTTTAGTAGTTCCTGAGATTAGGGCGTTCAGACAAACAAAGAAACAAACAAACTCTTCAGCTTGATAATATTAGTATAGATACTATACTATGCTGTTTTTGGTTGCTTGAATTACTCGTGTTTCTTTAGCTTTACTTTGGTACGGTGATCGTTATCCAAGCGGATACAAATATCTTGTAAACAAAATGATATCTTATGTTTACGCGAATGTTAAGCATTTAAATAAAACTATTTTACGGATTTTATCGCGGTTTTTAATCTTGTAAACAAAGTCTCTTAATATTGTGCGGGAGGGATTAGTGGCCAGTATATCTCAGTTAGGCTTAGTTTACATTAAAAGTCTACTTGAAATAATCAAACGTGAGATAGATTCATTAATGCCGCCCTAAGACGTTTGAGAGACGAAACCTAGTTTTTTAGATACCGGGCTAAAATTTCAAAGAATATTTTTCACAATGTTAGTTCCCAAAATGTGAAAGAATCTTTCATTACATCAATCTATGATTCTTAGTTCTGACGCAAATCTTGTTTTCGACTCACCCACAGGTACTTTATTACAATGTTTAGTTCTAGAATTTGTGCTTTGAGACCACATTTTCAACAATTTCTCGTTTCAAAAGTGATAACTAAGTCAGAGTGCAATCGTGGCAAATGTTTTCGTGGTAATAATGTAAAAATACAAATCGATAGCCTCCTCATTTGTCAAAATTAATAGAAGTGATGCTAGAGTGGAACATAAAATGGATATGTGGGGAATTATACTGATCATTACCTTCCACGCTTCGCGTCGAGTAAAAAGAAAGTGATGTTTTTTGAGGCATAGAAAAGGGATTGTAAACAACACTCGCACAAAATTAACCATTCTGTAAAAGAGACAAAAGTACTATAAAGTCATTGGGTTAATAACTATCTTTTTTGTGAAGGTGTGCATGCAATAAGTATACTTCCTCTATGTCTTGGCCCGCTCAATTTGCGTAGCCCTTTATTAAGCAACTACATTATTAAGAAATTGCGTGTTCTCTCGCTATAAACAAAATGCCAAAATTTAATTAGGATTCCTTAGTAATAATCTTAATAATGTTTTGTTAAATTAATTAATATCATAATAAACCCTTTAGAGCCGATTTAATTAAATTATTTTAAGTGTAAAAGCGTTCGCTTATATGAAAATATGTACCAGACTTTTCATTATAAGCGTAATTGGAATTTATTTAGTTAATTTCGTGATATAAACTAAACTTACATTTCTAAATAATGGCATACTACGTTCGTGAGATCGATTACTTTCCGAATTATGTTACTAGGTCATGATTTAAACATCTGAATATTTTTATAAATTTCTTTTTTTTTTTTTCAAAAAATGTTATAATCTATACATATAAAATGCTTTGTCCTGAATAACGGATCAACGTACAGCTTAAACCGCTGATCGTAGAAACCTGAAAGTTAGAGGGTGTGTTTTATGTACGATGTAGGCGTAGCAAAGGGTTTTCGGAAATTCTACCCCTAAAGTGATGAAAAAGGGGGCAAGTTTAAATGGAACAACTTGATTCCTTGATCCAATCTAATTAAAATTTTGCATAGACCTTTTTTAACAGAATTGATGGAAGACGTATTGCGTATTTTATATTTTATTAAAATTCATACCCCAACGGGGTTAAAAAGGGGTAGAAAATTATTTTGGCATTGATTTGCTTTGAAGTTAGTTTCTACTTTTTTCACGGAAAATATTTTTATCCCGGAAAAACTTTTTCACGCGGGCGGAGCAGTAAGCCTCACCTAGTATTATATATTTCTCAAATAAAATACAGAAGTACAATGTGCTAATGCTAATACGCTATTAATTCATCCACTCTTGGCTGGGTTTGTATCTCTCACATAAACCTATAACGCGTTTCAATGGGAAATTTGTGAACAGTAAATCTCGCATATTCCTGTAATAAATTTTATCCTGTGAAACTCACGAACTGGAAATCGAAACTAGTACCACACTGACAAGTAACGCTACCAGTAAACCAATGATCAAAGTTACCCGCGACTGTTAAAATTTAACTTCTAAACAAGCAAACTAACCTATTTGACCTGTTAGTAGTTTTAGTTAATTACTTTCGCCGACATAAATTGGGTCTCTTAGTTAAATTGCTACAATTTGTGTTGTTTATTTGTCAAAGCGCCTTTTGATTATTAAGTAGGGACGAGTTACCGTGATGTTTCTTTTATATAGATAGATAGATAGATAAGAGTTTATTTAGGCTTCAAATAATACACTGTATAAACATAAACACCAGACAAGTACAAAATATTGTAGCCGCAATCAGGCCCCAGCTCAGCAATATGCTATGCTCCTTCTTTTATATAGAAAGATAGATAGATAAGAGAGTTTATTTAGGCTTCAAATAATACACTGTATAAACATAAACACCAGACAAGTACAAAATATTGTAGCCGCAATCAGGCCCCAGCTCAGCAATATGCAATGCTCGCAAGAGCAAAGCGCTGGTAATTCTGCTGGTACCTGGTATGCATTTCTTAACAAGTATTTAGCTACTCCAAGTGGCATTTTCAAACTTGGAAGAAAAAGAACACAAATATATAAAAGTCATACAATATACAATTAGCAATATCATAATGTTTCATGGCGCCATGATTATTACAGAGAAGAACATCTTATTAAATATACACAGATAAGTACAATTTATTTGACAGAGTTACCCTAACATGTGGGGCAGTCCTCGTTACACGTTAGGTACACAAATTACTGTAAATGAAAAGCTTTTAATTTTTTGTTTATAAGATTTAAGGGAGAGGATATTCCGTAGAGGAGGGGGGATTATATTCCAGCACTTAGTAACGCGGTAACGAAAACTGCCCTTGAATGCTGCGGTCTTATGTGTGTAAGTTAAGAGTCTAATACCAATATACGGGCACGGCATGGACCCATTGCATCTGATGTTGGAGTGGGGTCAACATAATGTTGACTTTTTTATGGCATTGAATGGCAAGATGAGCATGCCGTTCGCCTGATGGTAAGCGATACGACCACCCACAAACAGTAGAAATACCATCCAGCACCTTCAGTTACAAAGCACTGTGTGGTACTCCACTGCGCTCGTCATCCTGAGATATAAGATGTTAAGTCTCGTTATTAGACATTGATTAGTAGAAATAGACTAGGAGATGATTATCTACCAGTCGACATAATTATGGCGGCCTGTTTGCGCGGAAAATACACAGGGCGAACCTGGTACGCGGCATATTTGTGGGCCACTGTGGTGTGTTTTACACCTAGTTTACGGTGGTCGCTATCCCGGCGCATACAAATACTCCACCAGCAAAGGTGTGAGATGGTTCTACGTATTTTTGGGTACGTTTCTGTGGTGGTAGGTCTTTGTATGTAGGAGCCGTCTCGGTAGGTTCCACCATGATTTCTACCGCTAAGTAGCAGCGTGCATGCATTGTTGCGTTCCGGTTTGATAGACATTGTAGCCAGCGTATTAATGGGCTTTATGAGACTTAACATCTTGTCTCAAGGTGACGAGTATAGTGGAATGCTACGAAGCACTTTATAATTAAAAGTTCTGTATGGTGTTGCCTCTGTTTATGGACGGTCATAACGCTTACCATCAGACGAACGGCATGCTCGTCTCGTTATTCAGAAGCACTAAAAATACAATAAAAACGTAGAAGCAATAAAACGTACGTGGATGCATTCGAAATGTGGTGTTGGAGACGCCTTCTCGGGATCCCGTCGACTACGCAACGTACCAACGCCTCAATATTGAAAGAACTGAACCAATGGCATCGATTGTACAATTCAGAATCTTCAAGTTCTACGGGCACACTAGCGGAAAGGAGGACTCCATAGAATGATTATTGATTCAGGAAAAAAAGACTGTAAAAGTTAGATACACCTAATTAAACCCATGATGAAATTTTGAATATCATTGCATTTAATAAAGTATAACCGTAATTTTACGCACATACATACTTACTACGGTTGTGTGATTATGACATGACAAATTACATCGTCACATAACACACTTGACAAGTGGTTCGAACTTGTTTACATATCTTGTACAAGGATGATTAATGGTGATTAGACTGTACATTTATACCTAATGTTTCCGTGCCATGTCATAATCTGCCATTGTAATTGACGCAAATTCAATACCTTGTATACTTTTTTTTTTCTTTTCTGGCTATCACATTGCGATAAAATACTAACGAAACTCTACATAATTATAAGGTTATCCAAACTACCTGTGTTTTATAATATTATTATAAATTCCGCCCGCATAAAATACTTATAGTAAGTAACCTATATTATGTTAATCCAGGACATCTATCTGTGTGCCAAAATTCATTGTAATGCGTTCGGTTTTAGTGTTTACTATATCAAACATTTATATAGAGAAAGGATAAAATTAAAAATTTTACAAAAATATTGCATAATAATGTTCAATACGTATTTATCGATTTAATTTGAGGTTTTACATCGAAAAAAGTTTCACAAAAGTCTTGAAAGGAGGAAAAGGAAGTTTCCAACTTCAGAAAATGTAGGTAACATTTCCACAGCACAAAGCGTTTCAAACGGATCTACCTCGACATGAAAAGCTGGGAAATTGCCTGCCTATGAAATTTCTTTGGCGTCTTCTCGATTTTATATTTGTTTTTGTATTCTTACGAGTGCTTTTTTTGTTCATTTGAGTTTGGGCTTATTTGAGATCACTTATCATTGCATAAATATTTATTAGTTATTTTAAAATACAGCATCGACTCTCTTTACCCTAAGGGATCCTCATTTTAATTTAGAAAATGTACATTAAGTATTATACTTATTGGTATCACCCATTCAAATAAAATCCTATTAATATTATAAAGGCGAAAGTTTGTAAGAATGTATGAATGTTTGGATGTATGGATGTTTGTTCCTCTTTCACGCAAAAACTACTAAACGGATTTCGATGAAATTTGGCACACAGGTAGGCCATGTCCTGGATTAACACATAGGCTACTTTTTATCCTGGGAAAACATAAAGCGGAACTTTTATCCCGGAAAAGCTTTTTAACGCGGGCGGAGCCGCGGGAAAAAGCTAGTAAACAATAAATGTAGATAATTTATAATGGTAGCCGCTTCCAATTGCCTTACCAGTAAAAAGAGTCCAGAACTACCTACGTAGTAAAATATAGCATGAAATCCTACAACTCAATTTCGGCCACGGCGGCGAATCTCAACGGAGATCAGCCAGGTACGCTGGAGATATTACAGTGTACAAGTATGTGCGCAATACACAGGTTTTTTTTTTTTTTTAAACGGCCATCTTCGGCGCATTAGGGACGGCTGCGGGCTTCCTCCGACTCACGTCTAAGTTGTCGTCCGCAACCGCCCCTGCACGTACCGCTATTGCGGTCCTTTTCCTGTTGCGGGGGCTCAGAAGCCCCCGAAACACCGTACCGTGTCCACCTTTTGGTGTCCGAGGCAGCGTGAGACACGCTGCCTCGGACATGTCCATCACGGGGGTCACAGAAGTTGGCTAGACTAATGGGTGGGCGGCACGTCCCGCCCACCCGTGACCCCCGGAGGCAATACACAGGTGCACTCGCTATTCCTTCTCTCTCATTGCCTGGTGAGATGGCCATCCAACAACATCCCAACATGACCGGAGAAAGATCATACGCAGGACCAACGGCTTTACGTGCATTCCGAGGCACGGGGGTATCGCACCGAGCATAGTGATCTCTAAAACATGTTTTAAACTTACCATAAACCAGGTATGCTTTCTGCAAAACTAGAAAAAAAACATTACCTGGAAGTGCAACATATTTTAACATTAAGTTAAGCTAGAAAGCAATTTGCTGTTCCCTGTTAGTTTTTAATTTCCGCAGAATGGGAGAGTATTTTCAAGTTTCATAAACAAAATGGAATAAAAAGCATTTAGAAGTAGGCAGTATTAAAATACCAAGCACTAAGCGTCTAATTGAACATCTCTGTGTAAGTGCTACTTGCAAAATAAGACGACAAAATGAAAAAGACTTAGTGTCAATTATGCTCTCAAATAAATCGAGTAAAAAAATTTTACGTGTGCTACCTACATTAGCTATCTAATACTTTATCTAACCAAGAACATTTGGACATAATCCTTATTCCTATTTTTAGGGTTCCGTGCCTCGAAAGGAAAAAACGGAACCCTTATAGGATCACTTTGTTTTGCGTCCGTCCGTCTGTCACGACCCTTGTTCTCAGGAACGCGTGAAGGTATTAAGCTGAAATTTATATAAAATACTCAGGTCTACTGTCCCTTGGAGCTGTGAAAAAACCAAACTTCTAAGCCAACGCAATCAAAAGATACAGTCGTTTATGCCGCAAATTTCCGCAAATTTTCGAACTCGCAAGGGAATCAAAACCTACAAGGTATTTCCCGTGAACTCAGAATCTTATTGCGGAAACCTTACATTTTACGGAACCCTCGGTGCGCGAGTCTGACTCGCACTTGGCAAGTTTTTTTATAGTAATAAATGAATAACGAAAGTAGCAAGACATTCGCCTATCAGGGGCGGTTGCGGACGACAACTTAGACGTGAGTCGGAGGAAGCCCGCAGCCGTCCCTAATGCGCCGAAGATGGCCATACTTCTAACGAAACCTACTGCCCACAAACATCGTAGTTTATAGAGGCAGGTTACGTACCTAATAGCAAGACCTCCTCTTTGACACCTCTCTGAAAATACAATATATTTTATTAAAATACTAGCTTTTGCTCGCGACTCCACCCGCGTGAAGATTTTTTCCGGGATAAAAGTCGCGTTTTTTTTTTCGGGATAAAAATTAGCCTGTTAAGCCAGGACATGATCTACCCGTGTGCCAAATTTCATCGAAATCCGTACAGTAATTTTGGAGATGTGCAATAACAAATAAACAGACAGACAGAAATTAATTACAAAAATCGCTGATTTGTGTTCCATTACTCTTTTTTAATCACCCCCTATATTTTTTGTCACATTTCTTTAACAGACACACCGGTTCTACTGCTTTATTATATTATACATATAGATGACCAAGTGTGAAGTAAAAAAAATGGAAAGAGCACATCAATAACCATTTCTTCGATGCTGAATCCAACAACAACAACAATTTTTGAAAAACTAATGTTACTACAAATGCTGTTGCACTTTAATCAAAATGACATTCTACATAATAGGCAGTTTGGTTTTACCCAGGGCCGGTCTACACAAGATGCCGGTCATGCCTTAGTTAGATCTGTACTCGAATCCTGGGAGGGATCACAGGATGCCTTGGGGGTCTTTTGTGATCTCTCCAAGGCATTCGACTGCGTTGACCACAGAACACTAATTTTGAAACTTAATTTCTATGGTATTCGGGGACAAGCACTTAAATTGGTATCATCGTATCTTTCAGATCGGCATCAAAAAGTATACATCGATAATATTAATTCTATAGGATCTCCTGTTAGTATAGGGGTACCTCAGGGTTCCATATTAGGACCGTTCTTATTCCTAGTGTATATAAATGACTTACCTTACATGATAAATAGCAAAGCGGATGTAGTTTTATTTGCTGATGATACCTCACTTATTTTTAAGATCAATAGGAAAAATTAGACTTTTGTAGAGCCTAATGAAACACTTGGTTTCATTTCAGACTGGTTTTCCGCAAACAATCTACTTTTGAACGCGGCGAAAACCAAATGTATAAAATTTTCCCTACTACACAATACTCAACATGTTTCGAATATTGTATTAGATAAAAAAGTCTTAGATCTTGTTCCTTCTACTGTCTTTCTTGGAATAACAGTTGATGCTAAGCTACAGTGGAGTTCGCATATACATAGAATAGCTGGTAAATTAAGCTCCGCTGTATTTGCTATTAGAAAGATTAGGCAACTGACAGACGTGGCGACGGCCAGGTTAGTGTATTTTGCTTACTTTCATAGTATTATGTCGTACTGTGTTCTGCTATGGGGTTCTGCAGCTGATCTGCAGACTATTTTCATACTGCAGAAAAGAGCTGTTCGCGCTATTTATGATCTTCGATCCCGCGACTCTCTTCGAGACCTTTTTAAAGATATTAATATACTAACCTTGCCCGCTGAATACATATTCCAAAACATAATGTATGTCCGCAGAAATCTAGATAGCTTTACAAAAATCAGTGATATACATTGCATAAATACAAGAAACAAAAATAAATTTGCAGTTCCAAAGTTTAGGCTCAGCAAAACAAGTAATTCGTTTATGGGCAACTGCATTAAATTCTATAATAAGCTTCCTTCTGAAGTCATAAATATGCCTGAAATCCAATTTAAGCCTTATGTCAAACGTGCATTGATTTCTAGAGGCTACTACAAAGTGACAGACTATTTAAATGACAAGGATATTTGGAATCAGTCCTGCGCACAGCACTAAGGCACTAGGCCTTCACATTGAGCGCCTAAAAAATAATATTATAATATGACATTTATATGGCTAGGTCCATATTGTATTTTTACATATATTTCTTTTTTTTTTTTTTAATTTGTGACATTTAAATTAAATTTATTTAATATGACATTTTTTAATTATTATTTTTTTTGCTTTTGACATTTTGACATTGCTCTATTATTGTGACGACCGATCTATATCTTATCACTGTTAATAACTAAAGATATGATGTAGTTATTTAGTGTAAATTGTATTTGTAAGCGTGGGTTAATGCATCATGAACGCCAATATATTGTTATTTGGTTGCTTCGTAGTAGTACTTCATTTATATCTTAGGGCTACATTCATGTATGCATTAACCTATGTATTAATCATACTGTAAAATATATATTTAAAAAAAATGCAGTATATCATGACAATTGATGACGAAAAAATTAAGCCCGGAGTTTCTTTCTGCCTTTCTTCTTCGGGTCGTCATCGCTTAGGTAGCTAGTGAAAGGCTGGTAGGTTAGCTAGGCTAGGACCTTTTTATCCTCGCCGGCGAGGACCGTGGCGTTTCCTTTCCTCGTAATGTAAAGATACTCCTTCCCTTTCTTTTATATCAGCTCCACTTCTCCTTTCCCTAGCCCTTTTCCCGTCCCTAATGTCCGTGTCCTCTGTACCTATCAGCCCGTGCTGGTTGTTCAATATTTAACTTTAAATTACTTCATCGGTTTATTATGTACCTTTGTTATTGTGTCTACCTTCATGTCATGACCTGTCATAAGTGCTTTTTTATAAGCCTATTTGACCAATAAATGATTTTATTTTTATTTTTTTATTTTATTTTAACATAAAGTAAATTATCCAGCAGACGCTGTCCTTGACAATACTCGCGTCACCAATCTCCAATCCCGTTCGCGACCGACAGACACCACGTAACAAAGAGACAGCACAATAACGCCTGCAAGCTGACGAGACTACAATGCACGGCCCACTTACCACATGTTGTGGGCCGAGCGGATATCGATGCGTCTGGAATGCTGACAACGATATTATTGAAACGGATAGGATGATGGCAGTTCATTATTTTCTGCAATGGTCAAGTGATGGAGGATACAAGCCCTGTGTATTTTAGGATGTATACTGACTGATTCCCGAATGCTTTTCCTCGGATATTTACCATGCAGTGGTTGATATCTACTTAGGTACTAGGTGATATTATACTGGTCACTAATTTGCTGAATTTTGCTCTTATTATTAACAAGTCTTGTGCGCGATTGGCTTATACGTTTAAGTATTATAGGCACTTATCATCCCATAAAGTTAACCATTTACCCCAATTTTATCTTCCACGCGAAAATCCATTTAATCTCGTTGAATCTTGAATCTCTAAGCTTTTGTAAAGGCATACTTTTTACTTCTTCTACCAAATTCGCAGAATGAATTCTGAAAATGCTTGCTATTTGATAGTTAGCATTCACATTCAGGCCAAGGTCCCATGTCCCCACATACAAATAAACAAAATAAATATATTAGCAATACACGCGACAATAATTTCGCGCCATAAACTTTGTTGGGGTAAATAAGTATTTATTTTATCTGCGTGGAGGCATTCATAAAGAAGATTTGTGTTTGCCCTGGCTTGTAATATCACTTTTTAATAAGAACTTGGATACTTGGTATAGGATTGGCAAAGTCTTAGAAAATATACAATTAAATGTACTAGCACGGTAGTGTGTACGTCTAGTGCTTGCATGCGAAGTATTTTTAAGGAACCAAACCATGACTGGTACATTATCCGCTGTAATTCCTGGTAGAACATTTAAAAAATCAAAGAAATATCATTAAAATGTATAATTAATGTAGTAGAAGCGGCGATAGCCTAGTCGGGTGTAGAACGGACTGCCGAGACGAATGTCCACAGGTTCAAAACCCAAGGCACGAACCTCTGTCTTTTCTAAAAAGTTGTATGTTTTCTTTGTGAATTATCGCTCGGTTTAGCGTTGAAGGAAAACATCGTTAGGAAACCTGCATATCTGATAAGTTCACTGAATTTCGAAGGTATATGAAGTCTGCCAAACCGCACTAGGCCAGCGTGGTGGACTAAGGCCTAAACTGTCTCAGTTATAGAGGAGGTCCGTGCTCAGCAGTGGGCAGCATATAATAAAGGGCTAGTGGGGTAAGGTAGGGTATAATTTTAAAAATATATTCCATCACTTTTATATTAATACCAGCCTTGTATTATATACTGTCCACTACTGAGCACGGTCCTCCTCTGCTATCGGTAGTGTTTAGGCCTTAATCCACTAAGTTAGCCTAGAGTTGATCAGCAGACTTCTCATACCATCGAAATTCTTATGGAACCTTCTCAAGTATGTAGGTTCCCTCACAATGTTTCCTTCATCGGTAAACCGAACGATAATCCTACTAATATTATAAAGGCGAAAGTTTGTAAGAATGTATGGATGTATGGATGTTTGTTCCTCTTTCACACAAAAACTACTGAACGGATTTCGATGAAATTTGGCACACGGGTAGATCATATCCTGGATTAACACATAGGCTACTTTTTATCCCGGGAAAATATAAAACGGGACTTTTATCCCGGAAAAACTCATTCACGCGGGCGGAGCCGCGGGCAAAAGCTAATTACTAATAAAAACTACACAACACTGTCCTTTTTATTTTAATATATAGCAACACCAACCCTACTTTCAGACGAATGCAAAACCTCATTAATTATCCAGTTGAGGGGTTACAACTAATGAATCTCAGATACCGTACAAAAACGAAGGACACACATAAAAAATTCTGTAATGTCTAATCCAGTCGATTTATTTTGCGGTTCGAAAAAATCTATCTGTGAATACTTTAACGAAACGCTTAGATCTCCGTAATCTGATTAATGTTCGAAGTAAGTAAGCGTCAGACACCTTTTGTAGCCGCGATCTCGGCTTAGTTTATCTACTTCTCTTTCATTTTGTGCTTATCTCTGTCTCGGTACTTTATTTTGATGACTGATGAACGATTAGAGTATACGGCTGCGATGAACACTTATTTATTAAGTAAAAATTGATACATACATACATACATACATATACACTCACGCCTGTTATCCCCGAAGGGGTAGGCAGAGGCGCAACTAGTGCACCCACTTTTCGCCATTATTCCGTCCCATGATGTGATAGGGGGCGAGCCTATCGCCATATCGGGCACAAATTCCAGACTCCAAAAAAAAAATTGATAATATTAAATAAATACAAAAGTCCTTCGATTGAATGGTTAAAGAGTTTTTATATACATTTGTGCAGCGAAACCATAATCACCATAACCATAACCATCGGTACGATGTGGATATACATTTTATATTTTATAATATTTTTGAGTAATTATTGGAGTAAGTCGTTAAAGTATTAATAGTAAATAATATAATAATTCTAACTTATTTGTCTTTGTTTCATGTACCGTTCCGTCTTCGTGCAGAGCTCAACTCGAGTAAGTATTGTCTTATTATAGCTTTATTAAAACTGAAAATGTTTCAATATGGTTGCGTCTTCAAAACGAATATAAAGACAAATGAGTAATCCAGTTTATATATTAAGTTTTAATAAAAGTTTTACGACACAAAGTTAAAATATACATAACGTTATATGAAGTTAAGATGAATAACTTTATATTTATTTTTTTCACAAGATATGAATTAAAATCCGAGGAAGTGATACCTTATAAAAATGTCCGACGCACTATACTGCCGTGCTAAGCGCAAAACTGGTATGTCAGGGAACGCTAGTTTCGAGAAAATTTAAGTTTTATAAATATATTTTTCTTTTCATACTATGTGATTTCACTTCTGCGAGGCGGTCCTCTCGCGGAAGGAGAGTGCCGAGAGGGATCGCCAGCGCAGTGGTGATCCCTCCCGCCGCCAGACGAGACGTAGGAGGCGTCGGGTGGACGACTGACCGACGTCTCCCGCCCTGTGGATTGGGGGCGTTTGGAGAATTCCACCACGGTATCCCCTGCCTGTCGTAAAAGGCGACTAATAGGGGCCTCCGGGGGTCACGGGTGGGCGGTACGTGCCGCCCACCCATTAGTCTAGCCAACTTCTGTGACACCCGTGATGGACATGTCCGAGGCAGCGTGTCTCACGCTTCCTCGGACACCAAAAGGTGGACACGGTACGGTGTTTCGGGGGCTTCTGAGCCCCCGCAACAGGAAAAGGACCGCAACAGCGGTACGTGCAGGGGCGGTTGCGGACGACAACTTAGACGTGAGTCGGAGGAAGCCCGCAGCCGTCCCTAATGCGCCGAAGATGGCCTTTTAAAAAAAAAAAAAAAAATACTATGTGATTTGAGGTGAAACTGATATAGGGAACTATTTCTTAAGGTTTTTTGCATGTTTTAAAAAACATACCGCTATATAGCTCTGTATTGTTCATTGGATGTACATCTTTAAGCTATCTGATGCCATCTTGCATGCTATGCCATGCCCATGTTACGATAAATTTGAGATACAGCTTAGCGCGGCAGAATATCTCCCCATTAGTGTAGCTTCGGGATATTTACTTGGAAACAATGAGTTTTAAGATTTGCGTACGAGATCATGCCCTTAATTTTTTTGTGAATTTAACTTTAAAATAAAAAAAACAAGCCCTTTAAATATTACACGGATAAAAAAGTTTGCCAGACCGCGGATACTCTAGCTATAATTACCTCGGTCTGAAACCTAAAAAAGGTATGACAACTTATTTATTTCAAAATAATCGTATATTTAATAAAAACTTATGTATTTCTGAAAAAGACTATAAATAATGAATAAATAAAATTTTATATTTCGACGGTATTAACTTCTAAAAATATATTTTATGTTTTAATTCTCAATTTAATTAACTAGATGACTTTTACATTCATTGCAATCCTCGTCAAAAGCTCCTAACTATAAAACCATAGAACATTACTAAACTGCAGTCCCCATTAAGGTTCCGATCAATGTCACTGAAATAGAGGTCGCCATAACCTGCTGCTACCCTCGCATCCAGCTGCCAATAAATTATTCAATAATGCGGAATCCAATATCTCAACAGACCACAGTCTCACGTCGAGTGCGCTTCTCTCTTCATTTGTTACATTAATAAGATGATTTAGAGCATTCGCGTTTGCTTCTGTAACCATAAGTTAATTTGCAGTGCATAAAAGTAATGAATCGGTGTAACTAGGAAATATGGAAGCAAGATGTTCTTCGTAATATTAAAACTTAAGAGGATTGTACTATAAGCCTCTGTTGTGCTAAAAGTTGAGCCAGCTGTGAAATTAGATACCCAGATTATTTTACTTCGTTATTAGCCGAGCTTAATCTCATCCTTTTATATATTAGACTGTGAGTCGACCTATTGACCTCAAATTCTATTGCCGAAAAAGTTCTAGTATTTTGAATTACTTCATTTAAAATCAAATCTAAAGCTTCACAAGTAATAGCCCAAATTCACTAAAATTAAACCAAAAAAGTGACAGGAGTGAACAGATCATAACTTTTAGTTCCATCATAATATTTAATATCATATGAATCATATCTATACTAATATTATAAAGCTGAAGAGTTTGTTTGTTTGTTTGAACGCGCTAATCTCAGGATCTTCTGAACCGATTTTGACAATTCTTTCACTAATAGGAAGCTACATAACTCCCGGGAAAATATTTTTGTCCCGGAAAAACTTTTTCACGCGGGCGGAGCCGCGAGCACTACTAGTAAATGTATGAAACTTTAATGAGTCGTTAATTTATTAACAGACAATGATCAGCTTCAATTTTCAACCCACATACATCGCAGAGGGGCCAAGGTTCATTTACGTAAGGGGTATTTGGGTTTTGTTTGGAAATATTTACCAAAAAATTTCAGCTAATGTAATAATAATAATAAATTTCCCAGTATAGGATTCTTAACAAAAAATATATGCGAATACTTAAAATTGTACTAAAAATATTCCATTAGAAATAATAAATAAAAAAAGGCGTGCGTGAAATCCATGCGTGGATGCGCGTAATAATAAAAACCATTCAGTTTTTAATATTTTTTTGAATATTATTCTTTTTTATTTAAATCCGACTCTTAACTCTTCTATGTGACATAAAAACAATGTGAACTTTTAAGCGCTTTAAAGCTTTCTGTTGCGTTTTATGTAGTCAATAGATTGTGTTACTGACCTCAAACAGTGTACAGTTTTAGAAACGACGGTAATAACTTATCATAAAGTGAAGATCATATGTCTTGCATTTCGATAAAAGAAAAACAATTTCTTAGATATCGTTCATAATGTATTCATAAAGTCACAAATCAACTGAAAAAATAAAACCCAAAGTGAAATGAAATGGCAACGACTCATTACATAAGAATCGATATCGGTTGGAAGGAGTTCTAGTTTCGAGGACATGACAGAACTGGGATACGGGATGTATGCTCGTACTTAAATAGATTTGCGTGAAATACTACGCAGAAACTGATTTATCCATTTGTCACCTGTTTTGAGCGGTCGTCTAGTTTGATGGGTTATTTATTTTACTATTGTCATAAACATAATTCCATTTTTCTACGGTATAAAATTTAAAATAATTGCCTGATACTATGACCAAATTAATTGATATTATGGATTTATCGTAAGTTAGTTGCAAATAATGTAATCTCCAGTTATGAGCAAATCCAAAATCAATAAGGGCAACAATTATCAACTCAGTCAACACAAAATTATATCAACCTCATCTTCCAGAACAACATCGATAAGTTCACCTCAAGCGAAGTCTCCAGCCGGCAGTAGCGCCGGTGCCGTCGCGAGCGCGTCCACCGCACCGGGCGAGCGTACTCCCACCGCGCACAACAAACAGCTGCAAAATGTCAAAGGACAAGACCACCCGCCGCATCCATCTGTAAGTTACTATCCTCAATGGGGTAAACGATAAGGGGATAATCCGTTAAAATAGTGTAGTTAACAATTTAACCTGGGGTATAGCGTTAAGTATTTAACGTGTTATAAATGGGGTAATCCGTAAAATATCCAATTGATACGAGAAAGGCTACGCCCGTTAATATAAGTACAGCAAAGGTAACTTAATGTAAATTTATAATAGGATGGGACAATCTATTGTTATAACCCTTGGAAGGGTGTTTAGGAGCTCAATATTTATATAAAAGATATTAAATGGGACATACTACGTCCATTTCGCATATGGTAATAAAATAGTGATCTTTCAGCATATACGTTTAAAATTTACAATAATATATTCTACTGCTGGTTGCGCTTGCAAAATCAGCAATAATTTTGATGAAAAATATAACATTCTAGAGTAAAATTCAAGATATTTTTAGTATAAAGCTAGAAATGTAAAAATTACGTTAGCCACTTTAAAATGTTGATATGAACATTTCTAAAATATAATTATCTACGTAATACTATCAAAACTTACTGAATACATTAAATATGCTATTGTCATAAAATTTATTTAAAGAGTACTTTGTTGCTCATAACAATATAAGATCCATGAAATATATTACAGTATTAGAGAACACTGCACATTTACAAGATTGCGTTTTTAAAATATGCATTTTTTCTTGAAAGTTGTAAAAAAAGGGTTTACATATGTGCATATATATTGTAACAAACAAGGGTGATTGGGTTAACTGGAAAACAAAGAAAGGTAGAAACATCAGTAGTTAAATTTTGTGTCGTAGAGCGTTGTTGGTTTTTAGACAAAGGGAATAAAAAGGGGTATTAGCATAAATTGGGGTAGATGTGTTAAAGGTAATCTGTGTGTTTGTAGATCAGTGTTCATTGGCTGTTTGGACGAAATGTTGGAATTAGTTGGATTTGTTTGTTTGATGTGCCGTTTACATTGTTAATAATGGGTTGACAGTGCGAATAAAAACTTTGAACATAACCTTCATTAATTTAATTATGCCTGAATTCCTAAATACTTCATTACTACTTTTTTCTTTATGGAATTTAATGGGGTAAAACATTAATAACCCGTGGCCCATAATATTTATTATAATTATATAAAAAATTAAATATTTTTTTATATATAATGGTTTATTTTGTTCGCACTGTTCAAAACGCATTCACATCACAATTTTTTCAGGTATCTACAAGTGTTAAGTATTTAGTAAATGTTTGTATCACTTTTCTAAAGGACAGTCCGAACAATAAATTAATTTTGTGGTAAAATAGCCGGTCTATTTTCGTTTTGAAGATGAATTTAGTGATTATACATAGATTTTTTTCACAGATAGGTAAAAATTATCCCTCATGGGTTTATTTTTTTCCAGTTTTCTTCATCGCAACACAAAATTAAGAACCGAATAAAATAAACAAAATATGTTGTATACATTACACCCAATATTCACGACCATAAAATACGAAATGAAAAACAGCATAAAATACACAACGATAACATTGGAGATGGGCAAATTTTATGATTTATAGATAAAAAGGTACATTTAATAATTGTGTGGTCACAGCAAATACTTAACCGTGATTCAAAAGGTGATAGATACCAAAAAAATATATCCAAGAGATTCTCGGTATCTAGTGATCTGTAATTCTAGATACTCTATAAATGCTCTACTCTTACGACGTGGCTTGATACTAACCATACCAGCCCTGTATTATATACTGCCCACTGCTGAGCACAGGCCTCCTCTACAACTGAGAGGAGAGGGTTCTAATACTCAATTTTGTTAATTTTGGATCTTCTGACAACTCTACCAACCCTATTACTTTGTGTAAAATGTAGAAAACTGATTTTGACGATTCATTCTAGAAGCTATTAAAACTTTGGCTATTGCATAATAAATTAAAAGATGGTAGGTACTTGGCCTATCATGGCATTATATTTCATTACGATTATTTACATTTGTTCATAATTGTACAAATATTAAATAGAAATTATTAGGTAACTTAGCAATGTGTGTATATTAATTATTAGAATAAAAAAAAATCTGAGATTATATAATAATAAAATATGTATATTAAAAAATATGTTTCTTTTTAAGAAATAAGGTTAAGAAGGAATGTCGAAACTTATTACACAGGCACTTGATATTCGCTGCTATCTACTCAATACTACTGAACGGATTTCGATGAAATTTGATATGGAGATGGTTTGACACTCTGGACAGGATATAGGCTCATTACCCCGGGAAAATATATAGCGGCACTTTTATCCTGGAAAAACTTTCATGCAAAGCCGCGAAGCGCTAGGAAAAATTTAAATTCCTCATATACAAAATTATTTTTTCAATTTCTCTTACCGGGCACGAAAGTATACGTTGTCGTTTAAAATCAGCCCTGTATTATATACTGCCCACTGCTGAACACGGGCCTCCTCTATATCTGAGAGGGTTAGACCCTTAGTCCACCACGCTGGCCTAGTAGGTGCGGGTTATCGTTTGAAGGACAATAAATAATCCGGATTAATGGATAATGAAAACAATTATTAAATACTCGTCGATTTTTCCCATTTTTTATCAGGTTTTGAACCAATCATGGCCTCGCTAAACAGCCTACCCCGAGGCCATCTTCACTCAGATATGAACGAGCCAAATTTTAATAACGCGGTGTTTCGGGCAAAGTTTGCAATTTTACGAGATTACATAGATTAAAGTGTCAGACAAAAAGGATGGTTTATTTGGCTATATTAAACTTTGTTTATGCATTGTAAACAAGCTTTTAACTTAATGGTTCTGTGAATAACACAACCGGTCCAGCATTCGATTCTTAAGTTAGGGTATGGTTTTTATCCTTATTAGTTTTATTTCTCACTAGATTTTGCCCGCGGCTCCGCCCGCTTTAAAAAGTTTTTCCGGGATAAAAGGCCCGTTTTTATTATCGCGGAATAAAATGTAGGCTATGTGTTAATCCAGGACCTGATCTACCCGTGTCCCAAACTTCATTGAAATCCGTTGAGTAGTTTTTGCGTGAAAGAGTAATAAACAACCATAAATCCAGACATTCATACATACTCACAAACTTTCGCGTTTGTAATATTATATTAGGATTCTATATCTTATTAGATTTCATAATATGTGATTTGTGACAGATAATAATATTATGATAGAATTTTTATTTTATCCCTAGATGGAAATAAATTGTCTCTGTTAGTGTAACATATTGTGTTCATTTTGAAGGACATTGTAGCCGAAGTACTTACTCCTCATCACGGGACATGACATCTAATATATCAGAGTGACGATCACAATAAAATGCCCGGCAGTGTTCCAGTAGAACTTTGCTGATTAAGGATAGCCCAAACACTCAACATCAGTCTTTCTCGTCCCCATAATATACGAAAGAACAACCACTTATTCAAAATAATTATAATTTAACATTTTGCGAAGAAGCCTTAAGTCTTACTTGCCATATCAATTACTGTCTACCCTCCAAAACTTTACAACTCGGCAGCTTGCGTCCAAATTGCCATCACAAAGTTTCCACACAGATAATTACATAAGGTTTTTCAACGCAAACTTTCAACATTTTCACGAAATTCTCTTGCGCGTTTTCATCTGCCAAGATTTCGCTCCACGTACGTTGAAAATCTTAACGAGACTAGAACTCTAAACTAAACGATAGGTTTGGTATTGGATTTAGGAAGATATCCGAAAATACGGCAGACTTGATTTCGCAGCTCACTCCCTATTTAAGGCAGTTCCGGGGATAAAAAGAAGTCTACAGCATACCTTAGACAATGAAATGCCAATAAATGAAATAATTTTATATTATCAAATTACTAGTTTCGGAGATAACGTACTATATCTAAACCTACAAATCCGTGTACAAATCATATTTTCCTCACTACAAGACTTTAGATAAAAGAGTTATCTCTTTAGTAATAAACGTCATTAACCCGTGGATAAAAATTAGTTATTCCTACGATTAACTTTCAATGACATAAAAATATTAATCTTATACGATTACCTTATATTTTTTGCAAAACTCTACCAAAATAATTATTTCAAAAAGTCTACTGTTGTTGGACACTTAAACAAATAATTTATGAACAAAAAAAAAACAGATAACATTTTTAATTGGACCACAAAAAAACACATTTTATACTGGAATAAAAACTGCAAGGTACGACGGGCCATTAAAATGAATTCTTTTTCGAGTTGCCAACGGCTCTTTACCTTTACAGCCGAATCACGTACGATACTCTATAAATTATTCATAGCTGTTGCCAACTAGCCATGCACCTGGCAACAATTAACGTTAAATGTATCTTCTCTGAGGGATTTTGCTGATGAAAATTTAATTTGATATACCTTTTTAAGTACCACGTAAAGCCGTTGGTCCTGCGCCTGATCTCTCTCCGGTCATGTCAGATTGCCGTCGCACCGGACTATGAGAGTGATGGAATAGCGAGTGAACCTGTGTATTGTGCACACACTTGTGCACTATAATATCTCCTACGTACCTGGCTGATCTCCGTTGATATTGGCCGGCGTGGCTGAAACTGGCTACGAGGATTACTACGACTCTATATTGGGATAGGAGAAGCGCAAGTCGAAGAAGTGGGCTTCGTTTACTAAGATGTAAACTGAACGCTTATAATGCGCAATTGCGGGCTGAAATAGTCAATAAAGAAAACTTTAACCGCGTAGGGGAAGAAAGTACTCATCATACGTCAAAGCAATTCATCAGAATATTTATTACTATTACATTTTTTTTGTTCATACTTTGACTCGTCAAGCTCCGCTACGGACGCCGGCGTCCGAGTATTTCCCCATACATCTATATATATAAGCGGGGTTTGACGGGTTAAGGAGCTTTACAACTACGGACATTTTAAATTAGGAATCAAATTAGTATAAAAGCACAAGGTAAACCAAAGCAGCCAGCTCGGGCTAGCAGATAAGGAAAGATAAATCATATAAACCCTGGCGAACTCTCGCTGTACTTAGCTCCGTATTTTGTGCAGCACTATAATATAATTTCTCGTCACTCCACTGGACAGGCAGTCTTAAGTCTGTAGTTTGTACATTAACATTCAACGGCACTAATGCGAAATGAATTCCGCATTCCCCGTGACGTCTTTTGTTATAAAACTTTTTCAATATTCGTAGAGAAAGCAGCACTACAATTTATTTTAATGAAAAAGCGGTATTTCGCTTTATTTTATTGCATAAATTTCAGATTCTGAAAATTCGTCATTTGCTCCAGTTGCTTTTAAGATTTAGCAAATACTAACTTATTTTGCTTTAAATTGTTAAGTAATTTTGTGCGGTTTTTTTTTTTAATGTTTCATCATAAAATACTGTAACTTAAATAACCTCTTTCGTCAAGAGGCTAATCGTATGGTTTGTAGACTGGGCATCACTTTGTGTATCTCAAGCTCAGTATACCCGGTTTCAGATCGACTAAAAGGATTCGCGTTAGGCAAAAATTAAGTCAAATCCTATCTGCAACATCCTTGAAAATTGTGTTGGCCGACGTCACATTTAAGTGGAATAAAGACAGGTAAAAAAGATCAATGAAAATTTCTAATGACTGCCTCTGTGGTGTAGTTCTATTGCGCGACACGAACACCGTTCTGAGGTCCCGGTTTTTAATACCGGGTCGATCAAACTGATTTTGTTTTTTTCTACTCAGTATCAGCTCGGAGTCTGGAATATGTGCCTGATGACAATAGGCTCGCCCCCTCTCATTTTAACGGAATACCCAAGGCGAAAAGTCGGTGCCCCAGTTGCACAATTATGCATAATCCTCCGAGGACGAAGGCGTGACGTGTGGTTTTGTTTTTTCAAAATTTTTGTATCCGAGTTTAGCTTTGTCAGACAGACAACCTTACTGTTTGATACAAGACTTCTCTATTTTTAATAGAAGACTATCTACCACTGTCGGGTTTCGCAAAAACATAAATAGCCTACTTATACAAGAACGTTTTACAATCTCGTTTTTATTAATGTGTTTTGCTTGACAATAAATCCGTTCTCGTTAAATCAAAGCCACTGTAATACACGTCTTTATGAATAATGTATAATGTCATACGAATCGTATAAAAGGATAGGTGCAATTTGAATGGAAGGAAATGGAGCCTTCTTTTCGATTATTTTTTTCCCGCGAAATGAGGAAAATGGGAATAATACGTCGTATTGGCCAGCGTGCTATTGCGTGTGTTATGCTTTTGTGGTTCATTATTTGCGGTTTCCTATTCTTTATGTCAACGTTATAATTGAAGGTGTAACTGGTAAATAAAATATAAAAAGCGAACCTAGTGACAAGCATCGTTTCGCAATAAACATATTAATCATTTCGTATGTAATTATTAATATTATGTTTACATATGCGACATGCTGAGTTTTTTGGTGCTTCTTCTCACGTCAGTGGGCTTTTCCGAAGAACTGGCAGAGTCTTATAGTTTAAAAAAAAACATTGTTATAAATGACGTGTAAAAGTGTCCCTAGGGGCCTAATTACATGATAAATGATTTGAGTTTGAGTTTGACATGTAATAAAATCTTAGATTTACCGTGTCTGTACTTTAAATCCTACTAATATTATAAAGGCGAAAGTTTGTAAGAATGTATGGATGTTTGGATGTTTGGATGTATGGATGTTTGTTCCTCTTTCACGCAAAAACTACTGAACGGATTTCGATGAAATTTGGCACACAGGTAGATCATGTTCTGGATTAACACATAGGCTACTTTTTATCCCGGGAAAACATAAAGCGGAACTTTTATCCCGGAAAAACTTTTTAACGCAGGCGGAGCCGCGGGCAAAAGCTAGTATTTTTATAAAACCTGGAAGACGCGCGAAGTACATTAAAGAATCTTAAGCGATACCATTTGGAGATTTTGTGTTTTTATCTGTTTGTTTACTTGCTAAAATGTTTGTTGGCGTATCATGGCAAAACCAATCGGGTTCGAAATCTAAAAACTAAAATATATTAAGTTTCACACATACACATACACTGCCGCCTTTTATTCCCGAAGGTGTAGGCAGAGGCGCAACTAGTGCACCCACCGTTATTCCGTCCCATGACGTGATAGGGAGCGAGCCTATAGCCATATCGGACACAAATTCCAGACTCCGAAGTGATACCGAATAGAAAAACTCAATATCATTTTGCCCGGCCCGGGGATCGCACCCGAGACCTCAGCATTGCAATCGTACCGTAATACAACTACACCACCGAGGCAGACTATTAATTTTCATTTTGTGTAATATAGAGTCAATGATAAATGGACATAGGTTATCATAGGTACGGGAGAGATGAACCATGTTCTGCGTTTCGCGTAGATGTATTAGAAGAGGTATTAAAAGGCTAAGATAGATATAAATCCACGACGGCATTGTGCGCACAGCTACTTTGTAATGAATTGTTGCAAGATACACACAAATATTTTAAAAAGGTGGAGGCTTCATAGCACTGCACTCCGTCATTGTGAATGATAATATTAAGTATCAGAATACCAAATAATTTCACCGTCTAACATTATATGATTCAAAACGCAATACAACTGCTTCATGGTTTCAAGGTGGTAGGTCTCTCGTATGCGAGGGACCGTCGGGGTGGATACCACACAAATGTCTATTTATTTATACCGCCCAGCAGCAGTTTGCATGTACTGTTCCAGTTCCAAGGACATTGTAACCAGAGTAATTACTAGGCATTATGACACTTAACACTTATGGCTTAGAAGACGAGTACAGTGGAGTGCCAGGCCGTAATTTGTAATTCTACCTTCTGTATGTTGCTTTTGTTTACGGGCGTATCGCTTAGGTATTAGGCGAATTTGATGCTCGTCTCGTCATTCAATTGCAATAAAAAACCAAGCAAACTTTACTTTACTTTCAATAGATCATTGTCAATTTATCTCGATTTCATATAAAATCTGAAACAATAAACTTAGGACTAGTTTATTACAAATAATGCCTAAATGGAATCAAAGCGAAACCGTTTAGAGCAAAGTTTCCCACAATTAAACTAAAGGATTTCCTTCCATGTAACTTGAATGATTTGCATGATAACGAGAACCTTCGTAGACTTACAAAGCAATATGGTTATGAAGGAGCGGAGTGAGAACTATGACAAACGATCAAATTTTCACAATTGCAACGCAAAAAATACGCTTAAAGCTATTATAGTTAACGTAGCATATAGTTTGCAGTATGTGGGTATGGTGAGGTCTGCCGCAGTGGTAAATGAAACACAGTTGATATTGTCCACGTGTATTCTTGCGTAAGACATAAGTCTGTGAGAACCCTTGTACTTCTTCTATCGTGCTCTGTACGCTTATAATAAGTCCGTCGTAGTTCGCAACGCCAAGTGTATCCTCTGAACTTGTCTCAACGTATTTTGGCGGGATGATGTGACGTCCCGTCTGTGTTGCCACCCGAATAAACTATAGGCTGACGTATAGTCTGTGGCGACGGTCCGCCACAAGTATAAAATAGCATGTAGAGGAAATAATAGACACCAGGCCCCTTATATGCAATCACATATACTGAAGAGGAAAACAAGCCTTTAAAATCGCAATGTATGTACTCGAAATTATCTGAACTGAGATATTGCCTATATTTCAGCATTGTCTTTTTGTTCGTACTGGTTTAAATACGCCAGCTCTTTCACATAATGGACTCTCTGTATCAATGTCAAGTATATTATGTGTGCGTGCGTACGGAACACTTTTCCTGTTTTCATATCCATAGTTTTTTTATTGTTCTAGGCTCTAGAGAGTGCTAAAATCAAATACTGAGCGACAAAACATGCTGGATGCAGACCGCCTCACTCCGCCCCAGTCAAACATGAGCTCGTATTAAAACCAAATGCTTGAAATTATATTCGACGATTCCATAGCAAAGATGGTAGTAAATTGTCGGCGGTGGCAGATGCTAATGAGTTATTCATACAGCATAGACATACCTTCATACGTCTGGGGGCTAAGGGATGGGAGAGAGCGGTTTCAATTATTAAGAAGAAATTGATAAATTATGCGTGTTTAAACCAAGTTGTTATTGTACTAGTCGTGTATTGGATAGGTTTTGTGTAAACTTTTGCCCTCACTTAAATTGTATAAGAAAATGTTATTGTAAGAGATATCGGTTTGGACTGAACGCTCTTAGTGTAATTTTATTAAAATAATCATTGATATCACTTCAGTACATTTTAGTGATATTAATTACGTAGCTTAACTTTATTACTATTGTTATTTCTAGTTTTTACTTTGTGAAGCGCAAATGTAGCGCTTAAGATAAAAAAACAAACGTCTCATAATTTAATACCATGAAAATCATACCTTACCATACCAGTATAGACAAGTGGTCGTCCCAGGTTGAAAATCGATCGTCGCATTGAACATATTTGTAACACATATTACACATAAATTTTGTTGTTATGCATTCCTCTATATGAACTATAACTATGTCAAATTTCGTACTCTTTACTCTTCTGCTTGAAAAGAGGTACAACGTTTATTCTTGACGTATTTAGATAGGTAAGATGGACTAACATCAATGAAAATACGTAAAAACAGAGAATCACAAACCGCAACCGGCTAGCAACCGAAACCACAAGTAAACAAGCAGCGCTGCGTAATTACTTGCAGTATTTATTAAACGCGTTAGTACGGGCAACCAGACCGACCCGTGTTAAATGAATTCATTGTCTAGGTTTTAATATTATATGTTATCTGGGGGCCGAACCATGTTTAGGGCGACGTTCCAGTAAATTATGTTTATCAGTTATCGTATTATACAGCTAATGTAGATAGTACTCATTTTATTATCATGTGTTTGGGAACACAGATTGAGCGTGATATTGTATTCGGTCGGCTTATACATTTATGTGACGAGTGACATTTATCAGCGTAGGGTGAAATCGATCCTTAATGCTGAATGTCCTCCTTTGATTACCATTTATTTGGGAGCTTGAATTTGGTATTTGGTTGGCTTATACAGGGTTATTTTTACATTGCATTACTAAATGAAACCACATATTCATATTTACCTCTGCTAACATCTTGCCAATAATCATTTATGAATAAAGAATATTTTCGCAAAAGATCCGGGTTGTAGTTTTCAAATTTTTTGATAATTTTGAAGTTTAGTGCGAATATGGTGTGTGCGTAAGTGTATCTCTGACTGAAAGTGTATTGTTGCTGCTGCGATGACTTCTCGTACAGCAGCCGTAGTGGCATTAGGGCGTGTAAACTTAAAGTTACTTTTTATTGATATTTATTTTGTTCGAAACTTACGGATTTTTATTTTACATCTATGGTAAAAATAACTTAATGGAAAGTGTTATTTTCAAAGAGACAAGTATGTGGTTTCATTTATTAACGCAATGTCAAAATGTCTCTGTAATATATTGGACAATAATGTGTAAAGTTACCTAGACAATAGGGATTCGTAAATAAGAGGTGCAATTTTGTCTATTATCGCTCTCTTTAGCGATAATGGAGAACTTTATGAGGAAACCTATATAATTGAGAATACCGCATAAAAATCGAAGGTATGTGAAGTGTGTCCGCACTAGGCCACCGTGGACTGAGGCCGAACTCTCAGTAGTAGAGGCGACACGTGCCCAGCATTCTGATAGTATACATACAGGGCTGATATTTTATCACAATATACTTATTTGAATTATTTATGTAGTTTCTCATAAAATTTTACAGCTCTGTGCAAAACAATTTTTAACTCGATTTTAAAAAGTATGAAGTTATTCAACTCATCTTATTTGTCTTTTCTTTTCCTGAATATAGTAGTATATAAAATGTATTATAATCTAATAATGTATAAGCTCCAGACTATACAGACAAAATAAGTATTTTGTCTGTATAGTCTGGAGCCTATATATAGTATAGTCTCATGAAGTCATGAGCGTCGATTTTGCGTTCAATAAGCGAAAGTACTGCAATAAATTTAACGTCTCTGCAAATGTGTTTTATGAAAAACATTTTATTGACAGGGAGTAAAGTTTTACTCCGTGTAACGCACAGAGTTCCATGCTCTATATAAGTTTTACCGTTGTTTTTCGACGTCTGAACGTAGTTCTGAATAGTTTGGAAAATGATGAAAAACATTTTTTATGAATCTGGAAAGACATGTGGAATGTATAGAGTTGTTACTAACAACTCTTGTGTATGATAATGAATCAAAAAAACATCATGAGATGAGGGGGCTGAGCAGTTGTAAAGTAGGAATTATATATACGTGGAGTGGAATGACCATGAACTTACGTTATTTGCGATGTCAATACAGTATCACCATGACTTAAAACAAAGGTGACAGATTAAACGTGTGGGGTCATCCATTAATCACGTGAGGTTTGAAGGGGGGGGCTTCAAATCACAAATATCACAAGAGGGCGGGGTGTAGTGATATATCACGTATATTTTCTTTTTTTTCGCTGAACGTACCATTGAAATTAAATTAGATTATACTTACCCGTATTTAAAAACAATACACAATTTTTAGAGATACTTTGTACCAAAAAAATACACGTGGTCTTGGATAAGTTGCTTAAAAACCTCACGTTATTAATGGACGGTCCATGTGTAATTTCCTCCCACCAACATGTAGCGAAAAATATCATGTCATTCCACCGAAAATCTTAATACTCATAGGTGGTATCCAGTCACATTTTTAGAGACCAAAATATTTAAAATTTCTTTGTAATTCCCGAAAATTTTGATGTAATACCACAAAATAACTTAAAACCAACCTGCTAACACCCTGTCTTCGCCTATATTGTTTAGTAAATCTCAGCGGAGGAACACTCCAATAAATAATTCAGGAGGCTTGCGGCCAATAAACGGTAATTCAAATTCAAAGACCTCAAGCGTATATTGAGTAGGGTCTTTAGGCCGACATTGTGAAGACGATTGAAAAGTATAATGAATTTATATCGTCATTCCTTTGGCTTCATAATTTTCTTATCAGCTTATGAGTAGCAAAAGAAAATTAAATTACAGACGAATGTCCGCGGGTTCAAAACCTAAGGCACACATATCTGACTTTACGAAGTTACGTGTGTATTGCTTATCAATTATCGATCGCTTTAACGGTGAAGGAAAACATCGTGAGAAAACCTAAACCCTGAGTGAAGCCAGCAAACCTGCTCTACCAGAGCGTGGATATCTAAAGCCTCAAACCTTTTAGTAGTAGAGGAGTCCCGTGCGCAATAATAGGCTTGTATATTATACATACATAGCATCACATATTTGCCCTATTTAGGGGTAGGCAGAGGTGTAACACACCCACATTTCGCCAAATATGTTCGGTCGCGTGTAATGGGGGGCGGCCTATTGTCCTTTAACGCGCACATTTCCAGACTCCGGGCTCATACAAAAACCCAATATCACTTTACCCAACCCGGGGATCGAACCCGAGACCTCAAACTGAAGTCGTACCGTGATACAACTACGCAACTGAGGCAGTCAGTGTATATATACAGGGCCGGTATTATTGGTTAATAAAGGTCGCAACTCGCAGGAACACTGGATGTAGGCGGCTTTTGACAGATGGAAATCTTTATTTGAAGCCTATATTTAGCAGTGGGCATCATGTGACTGATGATGATTGTGATTATTATTATTAGTAATTAATCTGCCTAATTATGCCCTAAACATATTGGAATACAATAGAATTATCTTTTATACAATAACCGAAATAGTATTTGCATATTTCTATATGTAGGCGGTATAAAGAAAATAATGGCACCTTGGGGAGGTACACTCATATCCATCGTTATATTATAAGTACTTTTTGTGGTATGGTTAAATAAAAACTTTCACTGGAAGGAACTTAATTTGTTTAATACTCAGAGAAACTTTCAACTTTACCAACTACCGCAGTATACATGTTATTTTATAACCCTCTCAGTAGTAGAAGAGGCCCGTGCTCAGCACTGGGCAGTATATAATAGAGACTATAATAATTATAATAATCCAGAACATGGTCTTTCCGTGTGCCAAATTTTATCCAACTCCCCGCATATATTGCTGAGTTTACTTCTAAATATATCAAAACATTTACATTTATAATGTTAGCAAGAAGATAAGATTTTTAAAATATCTTATTATCCGATCCAAATAATATTTTTATTTAAAAATTATCTACACGCAAATATAATAAATAAATTAATCTCTATGTATATACAGTTTAATGTTTTCTATAACATACACATGTTAAAGACAATACACACATTTTACAAAATATTCCACAAATATCCTATACCCATACAGATTAATTCAAATTTCATAAACAAACAAGCAAATTGATCGATCATGAAACATAAACAAGGAATGACGTTAATCTCACATACAATATTTATAAACTATACGATTTCATCACGTTTCAGACACATTACAATAATAGCCAGAAAGTGGTCTGTGCGTTGATATAAAGAAGTTTTATCAAAACATTTAGTGCGAAAATATCTTAAAATAAAATTTCCAGCGTTATGTTTAAAATAAGATAATTTCATAGACAATTATAAAACAACTTATATATTTATGAATCTAAATAAAATATAAAACAATTTTAAAACTATTTAAATGATGAAGTATAGTGATAAAATATGTATTAAGTGTAAAAAAATCTTAAAACAATAATTTCTAAACGTGCCACCGCGAAACAGAACTGTGAAAAAGTACTTTTAAACAACTTAATGATGTTTGCACAAGTGATTGTCGCGGACTGTCCTTTTTAATCTGTGCTTTTATTTTTCTTTTCGTTCTATGTGAACATTTCTAAATTATGGATTCTCTTTCCATGCTTACTCCTTCAAAAATGGTAGGTAGATGAGGTTGTATAAGGAAGAAATAGATTGATAACAGATAACGCTTTTCAAAATTCTTTATAGCCTTGAAAAACTCGCTTACAGAGCTTCAGGATTATTAATATTATTTTCAAAAAATTAGAAGCACTGACAATTTTTTTATAGCTTAATATAGAGATTTTTCACATCACTGCCATAAGAAGACTGGAGTGATTATAAACTAAAATATTTTAATAAATGTCACGTAATGTAAATAATCATAGAAGGTAGATAATAGTTTAGCCATAGAAAGTAATTAAAGTCTATAAATTAGATACTGAGCCGGCATAGTGACTACGACTGATGTTTTATTGATTGTCGTTGGTTTAGACTACACTTACCTTCGGGTTTGGTGCGGTCATTGAACCTCTCAAATAATGAAATAAAATATACTGCGTACTTTTACTTATTTTTAAATTAGACGTAATATGACGTCATAAACAACAGGCAATATTTTCTAATATTGGTCACAATATACTGGCATCTTATGCTACAATATTGACCTGTAAATATCATAGAAAAAAATATATATCGAAAAATATTATAATATACGCAATATGTTTTTTCTCACATAGAGTAATACGCTTGTATATGTAATTATTCAAATATAGAATGAATAATATATATTGAAAAGTATGGATTATTAAAAAATAAGTTTGATAAGTCTGCTAGAAGTATCATTATAGGTTTAGTAATCAAGCAATCTGCATTTTCATAAATTTTCTTCAAGTAAAGGCTTTTGTTTGTGTAAATGCTTTTCCATGTCAGCTTTCTTTTATAAATTTAATTATTAGAGAGTACGAAGGTAAAAGTACTTTTTTAGTATTTATTATTTAGGTATTTATTTTGCGTAATGAATAATGTGTTATTCAAATAAAGGTTAGTATTCAACCCAAAAAATAATTAGATACATTATGTACAACATAGTTATGAAATCATAGGTATTATGTTAAAATATTAATTATCATGACTGCCGTCATTTATTTTAATCCACTTCTTATTAAGATAATCTTGGAATAGATCTTCTTATTAAGAATTAAGATTCTCGATGTCAATTTTTAATGCAATTGGAGTAACTTAACTACCTTGAAATATAATTACGAATACTTAATAATTACTATTTGGTTGTCAAATAGGAAAGGATTTATATTATTTAGTGTAAAGCGTTCCCAATAACGACGGAATTTCACGACACGATGCATGAAATGAAATCCCGCACGCTCCCTTGTCACGTGTATAGAAGTCCTACCCTGATGCTGATAATTTAAATAATTGGCAAATGACTGGTAGTAAACAAAAAACCTTATACATAAAAAAAAATACCCAGTCATTTGTCAATGAAGCACGCTACCACCAAAAGGGAATACATTCCCATTGACGGGTACTCAAGGCTCAACAGTCCACAGCGAGACGTTAAAAGTGATCCCGCTTTGGGCTAACAGATGGCGTTCCTGCAGAACCGGTCCATCTCCTTGGTGGACATGTACATCGACAACTCGGAACCGTCAGAGAACGTTGGTCAGATACACTTTTCGCTCGAGTACGACTTCCAGAACACCACGCTGATACTGAAGATCATACAGGTACCTAGTCATATTACATTGTATTGTATATTTCAGGAATCTCTTCGGTATATCTCCCGTTACAGCTTACAGAAATTCCTACTAGTGGGTACTAGTACCTCGCCATAGTAAATGGGTAAATGTAGGACTATTTTCATGCAATAAAAATGTAAAAAAATTTCGGTCATAAATAATAAGATGTAATGAGTCTTACCAATATTAGAACGCTAGTCAACTTCACCTCCTGACTAAAAGACGAGAAGTCACTTGCTGACGAGAAAGATACAGACGAAACCACAATAATAAGTTACGCGCATGTCTCTATAAAGTAGTGAGATAATTATACTTACTGTCAGACTCTTCAGCCCTAAAAGCAAGGACCTATAGGCTTTACTTATCCATCCTTTCAGGGGAAAGACCTCCCAGCGAAGGACTTGAGTGGAACATCAGACCCTTACGTGCGCGTCACTCTCCTGCCGGACAAGAAGCATCGCCTGGAGACCAAGATCAAGCGTCGAACTTTGAACCCTCGGTGGAACGAGACCTTCTACTTCGAAGGGTTCCCAATACAGAAGTTGCAGAGTCGAGTAAGCAAAACTTTTGTCAGTCTTGTTCCAAATAAATAGCCAAAAGACCAGACAAGACCATAACTTGACATGTAAATCCATGGCACTGTTTAGGAAAAGAGTATATTCTCAGAGAGAAAATAACTGATCCAAAAATGTTTATCAAAGCTCAATATGTGCTCCTAGGCGCTGCGCAGACGCTATCAATTTGTTGCGGCAGCGCACGACATAAAACGGTGGCAACGAGCTCAGACTTAATAATTCCTCTTCACATAATCATGAAACTGACAATACTTATATTCTAACTAATCAACAGTTGAATAGTTGACAGTTGCTTCAATGAATAATTTTCTCGCCCTCCATTGCATCATGGGATGTAAAGCTCAGAACAACAGTATTAGATATTCTGCCTTGCGACATAAACCTACATATTATTATAAAAAAGATGACGTATAGCTTTAAAAAAAATGGAGCGCAATATTCTTTTCTTGCCGTAGTTCAATTTTGAATACACGGATCGGAAGAGCGACAAAAATTCAGTAAGGCCACATCAGAAAGTCATTTTTCCCAAAACGGTGTTTACGCCCTTTGTAGCGAAAAGCGTCGAGATTATAGTGATATGTATTGTCATGTTTATTGTTGTTCCCAGGTCCTTCACCTGCACGTGTTCGATTATGATCGGTTCTCGAGGGATGATTCCATCGGGGAGGTGTTCCTTCCCCTGTGCCAGGTAAGAGAATATGGCTTCATGATAAACTAATTGCAGAATTCAAGTTTTTGTTTGACGGTCCCGAAACCTACTTACTTTTTTCTAAGCGCGGGGTATACTACAATTGATTTTGATAATAAATACTGTTTGCTCAAAAAATAACCAAACAAGAAACGCTAAGAGTTTCGACAACTAAGTTTAATAAAAAAAACATGAATCATCATAATTGCTTATGTTTCCCTTATAATATAGAAGATAACGATACGTTCACCATTGTTACATTTTATTGTATAATTAAACTTTTTTTAAGAAATGAATAAGATATTCTACTGGTGGTAGGTCTCTCATATGTATGAGTCCGTCTGGGTGGGTACCACAGCAATGTCTACTTCTACCTCCCAGTAGCAGTGTGCATATACTTTGGTGTTTCGGTGTGAAGGATATTGTAGCAAGTTGTACCTACGGACACAATGAGACTTAACATCTTATGTCTCAGGATGATGAGCGCAGTGGAATACCACACAGTACTTTGTAACACAAGGTGCTGGATGGTGTTTCTACTGTTTATGGGTGGACGTATCGCTTACCATCAGGCGAACGGCATGCTTGTCTCGTCATTCAATGCCATAAAAAATATAAAATATAAAGTGTATACCTCAGAAAATCCACAAAGCATTTATAAAATTCAGTTCACGCAATTTCATTTAAACCACACATTCCTTGGTCCTAAATAAAAAATAAATCAAAACCCCATTCAACGTGTTGCCTTTCAAGCAAAGTTTGAAAAAGGAACAACACGTTAAATACGCAATGAAGGCGTAATCACGCGTATTGAGCTTCACGCTATAGAAACGCGTAATGGGATGTTTCAGAGATAGAAGGTACGAATTAAATGCATCGGTTGTGAGACGGATGAAATGAAATTAGGCACAGACTCCAAAATTGATAACTAATATATAAGCATTAAGTAATGTTATCCTACATTGATTAATGTATTTATCTAGCTTAGGTAGTAATTGATATAAGTCACGGAAAATAGGTAATGTTAAATTATTTTTTGTTGCAAAAGCACTACGAAGCTAAATTCACAATTTGGTATCCATTGACAACATACTTTTTCAAGTTAGTTTGAAAACAAACTGCTCCACTGATTTTGATAAAATATCTGTGGAACCAATCTGGAAATATGTTCTAAAATTTTTGCAAAATAATATTCGAAAACCGAAATTCTAAAAGCAATTTACTGTGCACATTCATTATACCAATTCCATTGAAACTGAACGAAACGCTAAGTAAGAAGCAATTGCGACGTATTCACGCGTATTAAAACAGTACACGGTCTAGAGAAACGCAATGGCACGTGCCAGAGATACGCAGACGAATTATTTTATTCAAGATTTAGTAGAGTTGACTTTCATTGAAAGTTAAGGTTTGCTGAGTTAACAATCGAAATGAATACAGAAACTTAACTACAATTGATAGTTTTTATAGAATTTTCATCGCATTTATTTTGAATTAAGAAACAGTCTAAATATAGGCCAACTCACATATATAGATATACAAACAACACACATACACACACACTCACGCCGCTTATCCCCGAAGGGGTAGGCAAAGGCGCAACAAGGGCATCAACTTTTCGCCGTTATTTCCTCCTACGATGTGATAGGGGGCAAGCCTTTCGTCATATCGGGCACAAATGCCAGACTCCGAGCTGGTACTGAATAGAAAAACTCCATATCACTTTGCCCGACCCGGGGATCGAACCCGAGACCTCAGCATTGTAGTCGTACCATAATACAACTACGCCACCGAGGCAGTCAAACAAGTCCGTTTTAAAATAGTGGCAATAATAGTAACGTTCTTTTTAAATTCCAACTGTGCGTAATACGAGAATGTTAAGTATAGTAGTGCTCGCGGCTCCGCCCGCGTGAAAAAGTTTTTCCGGGACAAAATATTTTCCCGGGATAAAAAGTAGCCTATAGCACTCAGGAGTTATGTAGCTTCCTATTAGTGAAAGAATTTTCAAAATCGGTTCAGTAGTTCATGAGATTAGTGCGTTCAAACAAACAAACCAACTCTTCAGCTTTATAATATTAGTATAGATAACTGACTAGTGATCACTCGCTGTTCATTTCGGTACATATATCCTATCAACAATAACTTGAGTAAAGCCGCAGGGCACGCCGTGTATAAAAAGCCAAACAACTTATTTGTATAAATCAAACAAACTAGAGAAACAATCGAGATTAATGGTCCATTAAGTACTAAAAGTGAGCCCGAAATCTTGTAACAGTGAGATCGCGAAGCTTCAGACTTCTGAATGTTTGTCTGAACTTTGGTATTGACTTACGCGATAACAAACTTCAGCCACATTATAATTTCAATTATTTACTCATAATCTACGCAAGTCAATCTTTGATTGAAGATTTTTGACATTCAGGAAGTAACTAGCTTTTGCGGGATAAAGTTACACTTTATATTTTCCCAGGATAAAAAGTAGCCTATGTGTTAATCCAGGACATGATCTACCCGTGTGCCAAATTTCATCGAAATCCGCTCATTAGTTTTTGCGTGAAAGAGGAACAAATATCCATACATCCATACATTCTTACAAATTTTCGCCTTTATATGTAATATTCGTAGGATTCAAAGAGGTTATTCTTTTTTTATATTTTAGTTTTCCTTATTTGTAAACAATGACCGCTAAAGGTAACATGAGTTTTATTCCTATATACCAGTAGGAACAGAATAGAGACTGTACATAAAGCGTGGCGTTAGAAATAAACAAAGCATAAGCAATATCTAGACTAAGTTCATACAATAAAGGGGAAAATAAGAATAAAATCCCTTACACATGTAAAAAGACTTCGCAATCCTAAAGCAGATGAGGCGGCGGCAAAATAAATCCAGATTCCAAGTTTTCAATAGTTCCATCGGGAGTTGAATCAATTTAAGTGTTTCAAGTTTTGTGTTCGTTTGAATACATTAATGGCTCTCGGGAATTGAACTGAATAGGAACTTAACGAGAGTTGGGTGTTAGAGGATTTGGAGATTTATTACTGAGTCTCTTTGTATTAAATAAGGAAGTAGTGCCTATTCTTATATAGGGGATAGATATGATATCTAAATGTTTTATTGCTTGTAAATAAACTCATTTGCAAAAAAAACGGGCACCTAAGCAATGAACCATTTCAAATGTTACTATTGGTTTGTTTGGTAATTATAGGTAGTTTTACTTTCACAATTTTGTAAATCGTAATAAGCAAATAATCGTTTTCGTCAGTATTATTATAAAATTTTGATAAAATTTATGGGTTTTAATGCTAAAGTTTACTAGTAGTGTATGCTCGCTAGTAGTGCATATGCTCGTGAAGTAAAAGTTAACAAAGATTTTTGTTTGTTTTTTCTTTAATAAAGTAAAAGCAGATACATGTTTAGTATCGAGTGTGACCCCCTCTAGCTGAAATCACAGCTTGAATTCGTCTGGGTATGCTAGCGAGGATATCCCGGATACTTGCTTGCGGAATACGTTCCCACTCCGCGGTAATCACATTCTTCAGCTCTCTGATGGTTTGCGGAGCCGGTTGTACTGATCTCACGCGTCGTTTCAGAACGTCCCAGACATGCTCTATAGGATTGAGGTCGGGACTTCGAGCTGGCCAATCCAAACGACGAATGCCGACCTCTTGCACATACGCTTCCACATCGCCAGACCGGTGGGCGCGAGCGTTGTCGTCCATAAAAATTGAGTCTTCGCCTAAAGCGGCCAATGCGGGTTGTGCATGAGGAATAAGAACTTCCGTTATGTATCGATGTCCAGTCAGTGAGCCGTTTTCAATGAAGACTAACTCTGTACGATCCATTGAATTTATTCCTGCCCAAAACATAATAGAGCCCCCACCATAAGGTGTGATTTCTTCAAAACAAGCCTCTGCAAAGCGTTCTCCTCGTCTTCGTAGCACTCGCCAACGTCGATCTTCACCGAACAGAGATATCCTGGCTTCATCGGAGAACAATACCCTATTCCAGTCTTCTTGAGTCCATGACTCACAATTTCGAGCAAACCTAAGCCTGGCAACTCTGTGCTCACGGAGTAACTTAGGGCCGCGGGCCGGGCGATGACTGCGTATATTGGCCGCGAGCAGCCTCCTCCTGACCGTCCATAGACTAATATGCACATTTCTTACTTCTTCGAGGTTGTTCTTAAGGTCCACATACGAAGACTTGCGATTTCTCAATGCGCGACTCACAAGAAAACGATCATCCCGTGGTTGGGTACATGGTTTTCTTCCAGAACCAGGCCTTCTCTCGACGGAACCGGTGTCTTGATACCGCTGCCAGGTCCTTTGAACCGTCGAGCGACTCACACTTAGCCTCTGAGCCACGAATCATTGGCTGCAGCCCTCTTCGAGCAGCGCAATAATTTTGGTAGCTTTTACCACTTTCTCTAACATTATTGAGACAGCTAAACAGCAATAAATGAAGCTTTGACAATTAAGAATATGAAATAAATTCATAAAAATTGACTAAAAGTTATGAAAACCGATATTATCTTTTGGAACTTCGCACCAAAAATGTAGGATAAAAAGTGGTTTTCTGTAAAAACGAGCATCAAACGAAAATTTTAATTTAGAACGTACTGTTTTAAACACTACGGCATTTTTAAAACCGGCCAGTAACATGTACAAATGATTGAAATCATTTTGGTACCGTATTTTTTAAAAAAGAATTAAAATCCAAACCGCCCGTTTTTTTTGCAAATGAGTTTATATTTTTACGGCAAAGCTTGGCAATCAAGAAAGAACAGTCATCCACATAAATAGCTGAACAAATTCGTTACTTCGAATCGCCTATTCTTTTGAGTTCTTACCATAATTATTTTTCTCTTCACGAAGAATAAAATATACTAAGTTTTTCCTTACTTCACACAAAGAAAAAAGTTTTAATGAAACTAAACGCGTGCAGGTGATTTGAATTTTGAATTTGTACTGATGGTACATAATATGGCATTAAATCATAATATTGTGCACCATGGCTAATAAGCATTTATTCTGTCAGCAGCATCATGGATGCTCGGGACAGAGGGAATTCGGAAAACAAGAGATTTATGGTATCTGACACATTTAATACAATACCTAATACAGCAGTAAGCAGTAGTAATCGCTTACAAGACGATCATGCTATACCTGAATGTGCTATCACTTATAACATGTCCACTACCGAACACAGACCTCCAAAGATTTCCAAATCAACCTCTTAACAACAACCAGCGACTTCCTGCCACCTTTCACTCTGACCATACGAAAATCAACTAATCATAACTCAAAACATTCCAGGTGGATCTTAGCGAGAAGCCCTCGTTTTGGAAGGCACTGAAGCCGCCAGCGAAGGATAAGTGCGGAGAGCTGCTCACATCTCTCTGCTACCACCCCAGTAACAGCGTGTTAACCCTCACACTCCTCAAGGCCAGGAATCTGAAAGCCAAGGACATCAATGGGAAATCAGGTAGAGGGAATCGAACTTATTACTTACATTAGGCTGTTAAGAAAGAAAGAAAGAAAAAATAATTTACTGTCGCGGTACACGTGATAAATAAAAACAAGCAAACAAAGTACATCATAGTATTCACCGCGACAACTAGGTGGCCATCTCAGCATAAGCTGTGCTAAGAAATCCAAAACACAGCACTGATTTTCAGTTATTTTGTTATTTACCTTGCCTTTGGGGGCAATAAAAGAAATTAACTTAAGGCTTCCAGGTAATGAGAGGTTTTGTGATAAATTTTACATTATTATTTTATAATATGTTAGATATAACAAAAGGTTGAGTTTTGGGCGAAGAGTAGGTAAGTATCTTTATTTGTACAGTCACCAGTATAAGTAGCAGGGGCGGTTGCGGACGACAACTTAGACGTGAGTCGGAGGAAGCCCGCAGCCGTCCCTAATGCGCCGAAGATGGCCATACATAAAAAAAAAACAGTATAAGTAGCTGAACAAATTCAAAATTTCAAATTACCTACATACTTTTGTGTTCTTACTAATCTTTCATCATAAAAATAAAATAATAGAGATTTGCTTTACTTCATACGAAGAAATTATTTTTTCAGTTTAACTTAAAGCGTATAAGAGATTTGAATATTTGATTTTATACAGATATTTATGCTGCTAACTGTACATTGGCAGAATTCAAAAAGGTTACTATGAAAATGCTAACTAATGTCGATACATTAGAATCGATTCTCTATGAAAGGTAATGTAAAATTGTATTTGTATATACAAAGACATTAAATAGTACCTATAATTAATTCGAGACCGGACATCGGGCCCAAATTTATAACGATCATGTCAAACCTATGTTCTAATGCATTTTACGTAGGTGTTTTTATATTTCACGGTAGATTGAGTTACTGACGAACAGGCTGAAAATTTTTGTATGAAAATTTTCCCAATGTCCGCTATCTATAATCTTAGAACTTTTTGGAATTATATGCCAATATACATCGCATTTTGTGTAAGTCCTGTAAAGATAATATTGTGAATAAATAAATAAAATACATAATATTGGGGTAACATGATGTAGTAATAATCTACATCAGCAAATATTATATTCAAAATATTTAAAACATGTGCTGTACACTGATTAAAAGTCAGGTTGTTTTTCGTGATGGTTTATGATTAAGTGTCCAGGATGAAGGGCGATATAAACATATTTATGTGGAACTTATTGACGAGGCGAGCATGTCCGTCGCCTTATAATATTAGAACAGGCTAACGGCGTGTCATGTAGATCGTTCAATTTACTTCTACATGGCAGGCTTATCACTCTAAGACATAATACAAGAGATGATAAGTCTCATAATTGATTACCCTTGCTATTTAATGCAATAAAATAAATACCTACAGTAGTAATATTTAATAGTCTTTCCTGATGAGACTCTCGCGGATAAAGTCCTTACATCTAAAGGTTTTTTCAGCAAAATTTTCTTATTTAAGGCACTTGGTATAACAAAAATAATTAATTACTTTGAAACTCACGACCTAAGATTTATTATTACCGAATTTTCCATAGTAAGTGTTAATAAAAAAGTTAACTCGACCTTGCCTGAGGGCGAACACCTTAATCCGCTGATATCAAGCAAAATCAAGCTACAACACAATTGCTCGTAATTATGAACAGTTGTAAAAGTGGAAAATAAAACGTAACCATGACATTTTATGGTTAATCATTAATAATATAATGAGAGTAATAAAGATATAAAGGTTATAAAATATTTTTTACGCAGTTGGATGTTAAAAATACTTCAATATTAGTTCTGTATAATATATTTAATACTCCTAGGCCTAAACGCTGGTCTACTGCGGTTGACAGGCTTCACAAAACTTCGAAATTCTTATAGACAACTTCTCAGATATGCAGGTTTCCTCACGATGTTTTTCCTTCACTGTTAAAGCGAGTGATAATTCACAAAGAATATACACATAACTTTGTAAAAAAAAGTGAGAGGTGCGTGCCCTTAGGTTCTGGATTTCACGAATTACACAATACTAAATAACTCTTTCTTCAAAACAATATTGTTTTCCCTTTACCCTACAGATATAAACATTAATATTCTTCCATTTTCCTTGTACCCTAATAAATCACGGATAGTGTCTTAAGACGGTCCAATTAAACAGAATTCTAGCGCCTGACGGAAAGTCGTTTTGAGCGATAGCTCCTATTTTTTTAGCAGGCGCTATTATATTTCAAGTGAATTATTACTGCAGTTAAGTTAAAATTTGTAGGGATCAAGTTCTTTTGTAATGCTCCCAGATGTCTAGTTTAGGAACATTTGTTGCGTGTTTTTTATGGTTATTATTATTTATGGAGGGTATCTGAATAACATGGCTATTGCCGAGAAGCAAATGTTTATGGTTAATGTGAAATATCGTGGTTATAATAATAATTCTATCTACACTATGGTATTACCGTGTTGTTGCCAAACTGATATATACAATATTAATAGGCCAGCTCTTAGAGAGTACTAGAATAGGTATATCATAAGCCGACCTCAAGTGGTTGCTTTACTTTTGCATTTTATGGCTTCACCTATACAGGTAGGTACTTACTCCCATGAAAATCCCATGGATAGCTATGCTGTGTATGCTATATATCGCATGAATAGGGACATAATCCCAAAAAAACAAATTTTACAGGACAGCAATTTGAAAATTTTATAAAATTTGTTTTGTTGTAACTTTGTGCTTATTGAAGATACATAATCAAAGAAAGTATTAATTAAAAGTTTAATTAAAAATTCATCAATGTTTTGATAAAATCCTGATTGTTATGTGCTCAGCTTTGAATACCATAATTAATTCATAACCGAAAATCAACCAACGATGTAAAGACATTTTGTCATGTCACTGCGCCGTTTTTGCCCATATGACTTCAACATAAAATCTAGACTATTATGGATTGTATGGTGTTAAAAAAAAGGAAATCCAAAAATTTTGGATTGTATGGTTAATCATGCAAAGCAGCGATATAGGTACTTAATCCCATGGAAATACTTTTGGATCCATTTTGAAGATCGCGGAATGTAAATGTTCCTAGGTAGTGGGCATTTACCATCGTTTGACCAACGGCCGAAACAGGCCACTTTTGACAGGTCTGTCTGGAAATCTTTAGGAGAGGCCTATGTTCAGCAGTGAACTTTATGTGGCTGGTGATAATGATGACCAGCGGCTCGTCCTTTATTTAAAAACCATTATGTATTTTTGATAAACTCACAAATGTTATTGATAATGATTTTTTATATTTTTTGGAATCTTGAAAAAGAAACAGTCGAAGGCGGGACTCGAACCCGCCGGAGGTCGTGGGTTCGAGTCCCGCATTCGACTGTTTCTCACAAATGTTATTTTCCTACCAATTTGCAATACAAATTGTAATTACCAACGATCGAAGCTTCTATATACAGATTTCACTAACCAAATTATCTCTTGATATTTCCCAGATCCGTACGTAAAAGTGTGGCTACAATTCGGCGACAAACGCATAGAGAAACGCAAGACAGCGATATTCAAATGCACTCTGAACCCGGTGTTCAACGACTCGTTCTCGTTCAACGTCCCTTGGGAGAAGATCAGAGAGTGCTCCCTGGACGTCCAGGTGATGGACTTCGATAACATCGGCAGAAACGAGCTGATCGGCAGAATACTTCTGGCTGGTGAGTTCGTTTATTTTTCCTCATTTCTGAAGAATTTACATTGAATATAAAAAAACTGTGAAAATTAAAAAAACAAATGTGTTTCTTTGTAGTTTAGTTTTATTATTACACAGTAATATTCTGATCCAAACGTCGAGTCACTGCCTCGGGATACCGAACCCCGAATCGGGGAGATGAAACTTTTGCCGACGCCTGTAATTGGTTTAAATTTTTCATACTCCGCCATGAATTTCTTGAATCTTTTTTATTGTTTTCCAGGTAAAAACGGCTCGGGAGCTACAGAAACGAAACACTGGCAGGACATGATCACAAAACCGAGGCAGACGATCGTTCAGTGGCACCGCCTTAAGCCAGAGTAAAATTGTTATAAAAAAGTTACACAACATAAGACTGAGCGGTTAAAAATGTTACATAACATGGTATGCTCTGGGGCTGTCCTTTCTTGCGCTGTGCACTGTATTTTGTTTTTTATTTGTTGTTCGAAATTTGAATGTAATATTTATTTATTTTTAAAATGCATTATTTTTTGTTTTCTTTTTAATATAGTGATGTGTGGTAAGTATATTTGAATTTATTTTACTTTTAATTTTTATTATCGTATGATTTTTTACAGTGTTGTAAAGTGACTAAAGTTTAGGTTTCACAAGAATAAAATAATTTTATAGATGACTAAATAAATTTTAGTTTGTCTTTATTTGTTATCAATATTTAAATAAGACTTTAAGTTAGCAAAATATTGTTTTTATTTATTTATTTTCAAGCACACGCTAATTTTCCAAACTTGACGAAGACTATCCAAACAAAAAATCCTTCAACTCATTGAAACCTAATGTTGAATAGAAAAAGACACTTTCTCGTGCATTTTCTGTCGCTGTTAAAAAAACTTATTTTCCATACACTATAATAAATCAAATCATCTTTACTTAACGTAACGGAAAATAAGTTTTTTGACATAACTTTAAAAAACTTCATGCTAGACGATGGTTTAATGGATGTTAAGAGTTTTTAATAGAAAAAAATATTGTTAGAATATATAAAAATTAATTGTTAAAAGTAGCAAGTCGAGTTCGTATCGCACAAAAACAGTAGACAGTTATGTTACAATACTTTCCTTTCATCATTGCTCAAAAGTTCAGAACACGCCACTTCGGCGTCTGACACATTGACGCTGACGCGCTGACTTCGTCAGATGGCACGTCAGGATTTTTCACGTCACACACAACTGCCAAATCGTTACATGATACCATTGAATTGTGTCAAACGTCTTACTTTGTTAATGAAATTGACTAGAAATGGACATTCTAAATTAATTGTTAAAAATAAATGATAGGTCGTGGTTGAAAGCGGAGGGTCAATTTTAGGTGAGATTATAAAGTTAACGGCTAAAACAGAAATAACTTCGATTGAAAGTCGGTCTGTCAAAACGAAACTCTCAATGAATCCAAAAAATACGCGATAAATAAATCAGCAAAGTAAATATCATTTTCGCATTTAGTTTGACAGGCCGACTCGAAGACACGTATTTTTTTTAACCAGCCTCGTTAGTTAATAATTTCTTTTCGTTAATAAATATATTAATAGTTAAATAGTAAATGCTTGTTGTTACATGTTATGAAGCTTATTCCGTAGTAGATTCGATGTTGGTATTACAGAAATATACACATTTATAAAATGTTTTATAGTATAGATATATTTTAATAGATGTAACGTAGCTTGTTGTTAGAGATAGACGGTTCAATATGGACATATTAGTTGCAAATGTTGGTATATGAAGAAAATCAATAATCTATTGTAGTTTGGAGGGTTTGTGCTACGTTGGTCTGTTATTCTGAACGTGTTTGGGGTAAATTCTTGATTCTGGATATTGATTATTTTTTCTTATAAGCTTACTTTTTGTCTTTTTTCTCTTGACTTATTTTTCTTCGCAATTTTAAATACCTGTTTTTCCTCACTAATATCTTACAAAAAAATCCTCGATATTTATAACAAAAACTAGCTTTTGCCCGCGGCTCCACCCGCGTGAATGAGTTTTCCCGGGATAAAAGTCCCGCTTTATATTGTCCCGGGATAAAAAATAGCCTATGTGTTAATTCAGAACATGATCTACCCGTGTGCCAAATTTCAAAGAAATCCGTTCAACAGTTTTTGCGTGAAAGAGTAACAAACACGCATACATCCATATATTCTTAGAACTTTCACGTTTATAATATTAGTAGGATTTATCCCAAACATTAAATGGGTTAAACAAAAAGGCAAGCAGACAATTTCCGTATAGTTATATAAATATTAACAACTGAGCTTGAAATAATAAGACGATTTTAGTACATTGCCAACATAAGATTGTTTGTAATTTTTTTTTATATAAAAATAATAATGAACTTTAGAAAAATAATCTGAACCTTTTTGATCGTGTTAAGTAATAAACATAAGTTTCTTCCTCTTAGATTTGTTAATCATTTATATAATATTTTTTTTTTGGAAATATAATAGCTAGGAATTAATTAAAATTGCATATATAAGGTACATACATTTTGTTCTACTATTTCGTTTTCTCACAACATCCATAAACTTAATTTACACTTATTTCTTCATAATTCTTTTTTATTTTTTCATTATTTTATAAGGGTCACCTTAAGTTTTCTAACCCATCATTTCCGATTATTAAAATTCTTTTGGAATCTAGAAAGGACATGAAGCATTAACTGCAGTTAAATTAAATCCTTCGTTCCATACACTCCCACTCTAATATCATAGTAATTTCCTGTACTACAGTCATCTCATTCGGAAAATAAAGTAAAAAAAATAATTATCAAAAAGAGATTCTCTTGGTACGACAAAATATCATAATTCCTCATAAATTTATAAATAATATTATACTGTTATAACACAAAAAATCCAAGTAACGAAGAGAAAGTCTCTCATATGATAACATCATTCCCTCTTTAAAAAAACAAATCAAGAAACCTACTTCCGAAGAAATCAAAAAAGTACTAGGAAACCATAACCCCAACTGGATTACCTTAAGGCTACCCCAATGGGCGCGCTATTACATTGCGTAACATCCAGCGGAGCGTATATCGCACACACGCAAATGGAATACCAGATTTTGTAACGCTTGCGTCACTTCACCCAGATTAAAGTGCAGTAAACAGTTAACACTCGTATTGACTTGTAACACGTTATCCACCTTTCTTTCTTGGTCTTAATATTAGCTTACTTTTATACGTCGTTACTATAAATATAATTAACTCGTAGCGTCTTGATTTAAACAGGTTTGGGCATCTGGAATAAAACTAGTCTTATAAATTATTTGATAAATTAAAATGTGACTTCTAACGAGCTGCAGTCCAAGGATGGGTGGTAAAAGGTAGAGTTTTAATTTTATAGACATTTTAATATCAAGCATTGCAATCATGCAGATTTGGAAAACAACTTTGACTGTCGAAAACTGTTCAATATTATAATCAATCTCTTGGCTTTAAATTCCGTTTTCATACCAAGTAAACACCAACCACTTCGTCCAATGGACTTATAAGTAATGATACACTGATCAACAAAAAAACTTTTTTTCTATGTAACAAGAAAAATTTTGGCTGATTCTATTAGGAATAAGGTCAAGTAGATTAAAACTAGTAGTCTAAAATTTTCGATACGAATAGTTTTATTGTAATATTATTTTTCACTTTTCTTAAATTACAAGTTATTTTAACAAAAATTAAATTATTATCAATGTTATAATATTAATATAAGTACTTTTTTATGATTTTATCCTGTATTTCGCGTCAGGAACGTCCCTCTGTAATCCCCAGCAATAATCTGCCAGCATAGTTGGACTCCATTTTCCCTGGTATCGTTTTTCTATGGTAAAAATGTCTTGGTGGAATCGTTCCCCGTGTTCATCACTAACGGCACCCAAGTTTGGGGGAAAAAAGTCTAAATGTGAATGTAAAAAATGTATTTTTAAGGACATATTGCAGTCTAAGGCGTTATAATTCTCTAAAAGTTCCTGGACAATAGTTTTATAGTCATTTGATCGGTGATTTCCAATAAAATTTTCAGTGATTTTTATAAATGATTTCCAAGCTAGTTTTTCCAGATCATCGAGTAGCTCTTTAAATATATCATCTTTTATCACTTGCCTGATTTGAGGACCTACAAAAACACCCTCTTTAATCTTGGCGTCACTGATTTTAGGGAACTTTTCTTTAAGGTATTGAAATCCAGCGCCATTTTTATCCATTGCTTTCACAAAGTTTTTCATCAGACCAAGTTTTATATGAAGAGGTGGTAAAAATATATCTTTAGGTTGTACTAATGGAGTGTGTTTTACATTTTTTATTCCTGGAGTAAGAGATCGTCTTCCGCGCCAATTTTTCTTAACGTAATGGTTCTTCCTATCCCTACTGTCCCATTCGCAAAGAAAACAAAAAAAAATGTATACCCAAGTTGCAATCCTAATAAAAGGGCAACAACTTTTAAATCTCCGCAAATTTTCCATTTATGTTCGCCATATTGAATCTTTTCTAAAAGAAATTTCATTGTTTCATAGGATTCTTTCATCTTTCATGTTAGGTGTTAAATTTCTTCGTTGAGATACAAAAGTAATGTCACCACAAATGTAACAGAACTTGTCAGGATCATTTTTACACTTTCTTGACATTCTTTTAGAATCACTTAACTCAGTAAACACAAAACACAGCCACTTTTCTGAAAAATAAAACACTGAATTAAAAAATAATAAGGAAAAAACAATTAATATGAAATTTTATTGATAAGTGCCGGAACACAGAAACTAGTCCGAATCAAATTAATATACATATGATTTTGTGGAGAGGTTAGGTAGATACTTCGAAATTACTGCTTACTTTTCTTGTTACAAAATCTTGTTGATCAGTGATATCTATAGTTTGCCTTCGTAATCGTTCTAGAGCCTTCGCCAGGTAATTATCCAAGCCGAAGCTAGTTCATTTGAATCTGTGTAATCGGATATAAAAACTTCATAAAATCGGACCAGATATCTTCTTACATATTCATATAGAGTGACCATCAAAATCATTGTGTAATTTGATAAGAGAGTTTGTCAACACTCGCTTAAATTTTATCTATGTCAAATTTTAATAGTCGAATTGGGCAACGTCAGTTTTGTTTTCTTTTAACACCTTTGCATTGCCAAAGACCTTTTTAGCATCCACAGAGACTTTGAAGGATAGTATGACGTCTGCATTCATTAATTATTTCCCTCATAATACACATTCTACATCGTACTCAAAACCAGCATCTTCTTCAACATTTTTGTCACTCATTTATATCAGAGACAGTTTGCTTTCATGTCTTCTCTTTAGGCCAATTTTGATTAATAAAATGATTTGAACAACCATGAAAAAACACAACGATCAGTTTCCAATTCATTGTAAAAAAGTGTTTTTTATTAAGAAGTGATTCCAAATAAAAGTTAATCACATCTAAAATAATTAGTCGTGAAACTCAGATTATAGAAAATCTTATTAACTTAGTCGAAAGTCTATATTTTTGAATATCGTATATGGGATTGGAGATTTCATGTAATGTACATTCGAAAATGCTTGTTAAATTATTTTTGCTATGCATTTTTGGGACTACATTATACATTTAGCTTCTCTAGATATCGACGTTAAAATTCATGACTTATCTGACTCATTTAGTCAGACCTCCAAATAATTAACCAAATTAGTCAGTTTGTCAAATCGAAATTTTGACATTAATTTTATTTCGCTACATAAGTCAAACAAAGCATATCCTATATCGGTAGGGGTGTTAAAAGTTTAAAAAAAATATTGTAAGTATAAATGAAAGGTCAAAATGAGAGGAATTATTTAATAAATGTATATAATATTAGGCGTTGTAATAATGTATCGTTGTATTAGAGTTTGAGCTCATTGCAAACCCGAGTAATTCATTTCGCTAAACAGTTTAAAAATGCTACCTAACAGGATTCATTTAATTATTTCATTTTACAGCATTTAATTACAGTAGAACCTTGTTTATCTGAACTAATTAGAATTGTACTTAATGGAATACGTAAAATCTGTTTTAATATCTACTTAAATTAGAAGATTATTTGCAAAAATTAAAAACCAATTAAACTACTATCACATCAAATCAATTATAATTAATGTCAAGATTAAGATTATTATTTAGTTTCGGGTAAATTAATTCCAATATAAGGTGAAGGAGGTTGAACGGTCGAGGTTCAGATATACGAGGCTCTACTGCAAAGAAGCTTCTCAATGTAATGTACAACAGCGTGACATATCAAACCATATTAAGTTTGTAAAATTCGCCTCCGAGGATATATTTTCATGAAATGTATTAAATATGTAAGAGAAACATGTATTTTTGCTGCGCACTTCGGAACTTATTTTTGAATAATGTGTACATAAAAGTATTTTTTCAAAAACGTCTAGGACATTTTTTTGTTTTAGTACCATCTAGTGGACACGATGTACAACTTTTGTATGATTTAATTGGCGCTTTTGCGTCTTATTTTTCTTTTTTTTATTACATAAACGGCCGAGACAATGTGTTACTTAGACTAAGTGAAGCATGAAAAGCATGTATTTAATAATTTTCCAACGCTTTCGCCGAATTTCGGCCATTATGTATTCCTTTGCATAAGTATTTTCAACTCAAACTGTAACTTGTAATCGCGGTCGGTGTCTATCATGCAATACGGGTGTTTACAGACGGAGCGGTCAATTAACCGCGCGTAAAACCCGCTCCGTCTGCCACCAGCCTTAAGTGTTAAATTAGGACAATTGTGATTCTAACTACATAGTTGATTATATTTTATCATATAGTTAAAAGTTTTAAATGTAATATCATGTAATTAAGAAATATGTGTTTAGAATAGACATAACATAGTATGTTAACGTATTGAATCGCTTTCTTATTATTTTTTAATGATAGGATCTTACATGATGCTGCGCCGCTGATAATAGAATTTACATAGCGTGTACCATGGCAGTGGAAGATTATAAATATGAGTACATAAGTTAGTGCCTGTCTGCATAGCCACCGTACATGACGTGGTAATAAATAAAACACAAAAAAATACGGAGTATGTCTCTTATGTTCCTACAGCTTTATTATTGTTAAATCCAATCCTGAAGAAGTTTACTCAGAAGTGTATTTCAAATATACCTATAATAGCTTTTATTTGAAAAAAAAACATAATATTGGAAGATGGTCTGTCTTGTTATAACACAAAACATCTGAATCAATTTTGATGAATTTTCCGAACCGTATCTAAAATTAAAAGAAGGTTAAGTTGGTTCCAGGAAAAGTTTACGAATTCCGCAAGATATTCCGTAATCTGGACAAAAGGTGTAGTAGCGTCATGTTGATTCTTTACGCATATAAAATCGTAATACAATAATTTCTGACGAATTATTTAAACTATTTACGTGAAACGTTTCTGGACAGTTTTTATGTTTTTGTAGTGTGTTAGTATGTAATTTTATCGCTAAGTTATTTATCGATATATAAAGTGTTGACGATTAAAATGTATTGTGTATTTACTACATTCATTATTCCCAATAAAAAATATTGAGTTAATAGTTTTTTTATTACGAGCAAGTTCATTGAACTTTAATATATTTTGAAAAGTTCAATTTTAATATAAGAGAGAATTTCAATATTAGATCAGGTAACTTTTCCGGTAATAGAAAACACCTAAACTTGACTGAACTCTGAAACAATTTATTGTGATATTTTTTTCTTGTGGGTAGTTTTGAAAAGTACTTTTAGCGTAGAGAGCTGAACCAGTGTTGCGTGGGCACAGAACACTATTACTCTAGGAGTGCGTGGGTCACTCGACGGAACGGTTCTAAAGAATATCAAAGTGAGATCGATATAATGTTTTTGGAGCCTTTAAATAGAGTGTTAGAAATGTCGTATGGAAATATTTATTTGGTATTAGCAGAGATTACGCTATAGAGAATTACATTTGTAGAACCAAACGTAGTACAATATTTTTCGTGTTATTTTCCATCGCTATGGAAACCTCTATATGACAGATTAATATCAGCCAGCTAAATTGATACAAGAACATATAAAACCTTCAACACGCCCCCTCAATTTAGCTACACCATCCCCAAACCTACCATGCATTTATAATGCTTACAAACAGGCAAAGCCTTTGTGAGGATATCAGCTATCATCAGATCTGTCGACACATATTTCATCACTATATCGTTGCCTTTCAGTACATCTCTGATGAAATGATATTTTATATCTATATGTTTGCTACGAGCATGATACACAGGATCATTTGCGAGATATATAGCTCCCTGGTTGTCAGCATAAACGACAGTTTTCGATAAGCTATCTAATTCTATCTCATTCAATAAACTGCTAAGGTACAGAGCTTCTTTCATTGCCTCGCTAACACTAATGTACTCAGCCTCAGTTGAAGATGTAGCCACAGTTCTTTGCTTTTGAGATCGCCAAGCAATAGCCGCTCCTCCTAACATAAACGCGTAGCCTGAGTATGATCTCCTATCGATCAAACAATTACCCCAATCGGCATCTGAATATCCTATTAACGATTTCCCTGTCTTACGAAATGTCAATCGGTAGTCAATTGTCTTCTTTAAATATCGAAGAACTCTCTTAGCCGAAATCCAATGTGTATGACTTGGACAGGTCGTGAACTGAGCTAACTTAGAAACCGTATTAGAAATATCTGGTCTTGTGCCTACGCTAAGGTACATGAGTGTTCCTGTGAGCTCGCGATATGGCCACGGTTCTTTTTCTTTATCATTTTCACGACGATTCTTTGGTACTGCAAAGTTCAATCCTACTTCAAAGGGTGTGGATACAGTCTTGCAGTCCGCCATACCATATCTATTCAAAGTATCTTGAATATATTTTCGCTGTGACAGACTTATTTCACCATTATTTTTCTCTATTTCTATACCTAAACAGTATTTCGCTGGTCCAAAGTCCTTCAGCTCAAATTCAGCAGCTAAATCTTTCTTAAATTCCTCTATCAAAATAAGATTATCTGAAGCTACTAAAATATCGTCAACATATATAACTACTATCAAAATGGTTCCATCTTCCTTCCGCTGGTAATAAAAACACGGCTCGTTTACAGTTGGTTTGAAGTCCATTCGGCGCAATTTCTCATCTAGTCTGATATACCACTGCCGTCCCGCTTGCTTCAAGCCATACAACGAACGTTTCAATAAACAGGCGTTGCCTCCAGCCTTAAGGTCGACTAACATTTTCTCAGCACGCTTCCTAACTGCGGAACTTGCATTCTCCCTCTGGATTAGCGTAATCAAAGTTTCTTCTAATATTGTCGGTATCTGCATGTATACCTCTTCATCGAGTCGGCCATTTAAATACGCAGTATTAATATGCAATTGATGGACTTCCAGATTCAGTTCTACAGCTAGTGCAATTAGTAGTCTAATAGTTTCAAGTCGCGCTACTGGCGCAAACGTTCGATGGTAATCTATACCATAACGTTGGCTAAATCCTCTTGCTACTAATCTAGCCTTTTTCTTAGTAGTCATATCGACGTTTAATTTCGTCGTCAAGACATAACGACAACCTACATCTTTCCGATCCCTTGGCTTCTTAACAATGTCCCACGTCTCGTTCTTCACTAAGCTTTTGACTTCTGATAGAATGGCTTCCCGCCATTCTTCATGATCGTCGCTTGACAAAGCTTGCTCAATTGATATTTCAGCCATTGCAGAGAAAAATTCTTCATCATCTTCATTCTGATTCTCACTATCCTGCATATCTTCGTTATTGGTTTGTCGGTCTGTCTCTTCAAATTGTCTTAATGTGCTTTGTCCAAGTTGTTCTGATTCTTGAGCTGGTACCTCTACCATATTATATACCTTCTTGGGACGTCCAGTTTCTCCTTTTACCAACTTTGGCCTGCCTGGACCTCTTTTTAAAATAACTCGTCTTCTATTATCTTCCTCTACTTGCTCGACCTCTTCCGAATGTATATTTCCACCATGAGCATCTCCACTACCATTGCAGTCTGTTCCTGCTGTATGTGGTGTGGCAACTATACGATCGTTCTCATTAATTTGGTCTACAGCACCTGAAGGGGTTTCAAATATAACTTGGTTAGGTATATACACATCTGAAACAACCGGAATCTTTTCTCTACAATGTACGTCTCCAACTTCTAAATCAATCTTCTCGTGATTCTTTATTGTTTTCTCATCTAAAACAAATTTAACGTCACGAGCTTGAACGACTTTATGTTCAGATGGTATCCAAATCCGATATCCTTTAGTTGATCGAGGATAACCTACTAATACTCCCTCTCTGGCACGTGCATCAAATTTATCCTTTCCTGGTGTCTTATCCAAAACATAAGCTTTCGTCCCAAAACTTTGTATATTTGACAAATTCACAGAAGTGCCTGTCCACTTTTCAAATGGGATTCCACCGCCTAGGCTGCTAGTCGGACAACGGTTACGTACATAACACGCAGTTACAACAGCGTCCGCCCAAAAACCTACGGATAAACCGGAAGATAATAACATGCACCTAGCCATTTCAATTAAAGTTCTATTTTTGCGTTCACTGACTCCATTCATTTCAGGAGTCCTTGGAATCGACAACCTTCTTTGGATACCTTCGTTCTTTAAAAATTCATTAAATTCACGGTTACAAAATTCACCACCATTATCAGATTGAAGGAATTTTATTTTCTTACATGTCAATCTTTCAGCGTAATTTTTGTAGAGCTTGAATGCTTTAAAAACCGCACTCTTCCGTCCGAGTAAATATACTTCACACCATCGAGAACTGTCATCAATAAATGTTACGAAGTATTTTGCTCCGCCAATCGAAGGCGTTTTGAAACGACCTACCACATCGGAATGTACAATTCGTAATAACTCATTACACGGTCCACCCGATCTCGAAAATGGTAACGAACTCATTTTTCCCCTAGCACATACATCACAGTTGGATAACTTTCTCAAATCTGCATCTTTCGTATTATATCCGCAATGGTTTAAAAGTTTTAAGAGATCTTTACCATTCAAATGACCCATACGTTGATGCCAAGTCACTATATCGATTGAATCAACAAAAATTTAAAAAGATAAAGATTCCCTACACGTTTGGCTATCATCACAGTATTACCTGAACTTACATCATTTATACAGGCCCTATCTTTAGTAAATTGAATTTCATACCCGTTATCCGCAATTCTCGCTACCGATAGCAAATTGCTCCTAAGATCTGGTACAAACAAGGTATTTTTAAAAGTTAGCCTCCTGCCTGATGATGCTGACAACCTTACGTCACCTTTGCCCTTTATATCCGTCGACAGATTTGATGCTAGGTTTAACTTATCCTGTAAAATACAAAAATTATCAGTAAATTTATCTAAATCGTTACACAAATGCGAAGTACAGCCACTATCGAGGATCCAATCATTCTTCTTAAATTGTAAATATTCCGAAAAATTTGTACAACTAAAAAGAATATCAAAAGAACTGTCCTCTTTGTCTAAATCCGTGGCGCATCTTGCGTCATCATTGTTTCGCTTCATCTTGCACTCTGAAGCTTTATGTCCAAACTCATGACATTTGAAGCATTTGTACATAAATTTACTACTCTTTGCATTTTGCTGCTTAGTTTTTGAGTCCTTTTTAAATCCCTTTCTTTTCGCATACATGGCTCTTTCAATATTGTGAGTTTCATTGGCACTTGTGCTTGCCTTCTCCAATATTTTAATTTTCAGTACTTCAACGTTCGGCAGCTCATCTCTGCTCTTCATAGCACATCTAAAGTTTTCGTAACTATCTGGTAAGCTATATAATAATAATATTGACAGCATGTCATCGTGTATTTCTACACCCATATCGCTTAACAAATTCGCGGCTTCGAAGAAATTATTCAAATGACTCTGTACATCATCTCCTTCCTTCATGCGGCTCAATGTTAATTTCTTTAAAAGACTTGCCTTTCTTACCGGTCCTTTAGATGCATAAATTTTCTCCAGCTTCCTCCACATATCGTGCGAAGTGTCGCACCCTCTAATGTGTTTCAGCTCACCTGGACACATTGCCATGATTAAATCAGCTTTTGCCATATCGTCCTCGTCAGACCATGCGCTTGCTTCTACTACAGTGTCCGGCTTAGGAAACGATCCATTAACATATTTCCATACTTGATTTTTCGTGAGTACTGCCTGTACTTGCACTTTCCAAGTATCATAATTTACGCCGTTCAATTTCTCAATATAGTTTTGGTACATTTTGAACTATTTCACCGTAAGCTGATACTTGCTTACTTACTTACGAGCCTGGGCCCATAACCTGTTAGAAATGTCGTATGGAAATATTTATTTGGTATTAGCAGAGATTACGCTATAGAGAATTACATTTGTAGAACCAAACGTAGTACAATATTTTTCGTGTTATTTTCCATCGCTATGGAAACCTCTATATGACAGATTAATATCAGCCAGCTAAATTGATACAAGAACATATAAAACCTTCAACATAGAGAACAAGTATTTATGATAGGAATACATTAAATGGTACTTAGATATGACTAACATTTATTTTATTTATAATAAAGCTGTGTATTTTTAACCGACTTCAAAAAGGAGGTTCTGTATTCGATCCGTATGTATGTATGTAAATTTGTATGGCCGCTAGTTTCTCAAAAGCTACTGATCCGATTTGGATGTGGTTTTAAATGTTCAAGTGTATAGTTTTCAGGGAAGGTTTTAGTATATAATTTATGAAGATCTGATGAAGATCTTCAGAGATACACAATGGAACTCTTCAATAACTAACAGCAGATGACTCGCGAATGCTGCAATCGTTTATTTATGATGTATTGTTTACACTATTCTATAATTACCTAACAAAAAGCAATAAATAAGATATTTTTAACAAAAAATAAACCGACTTCAAAACCACTACAAACCAAAATATAATTCATCTTTATATTCACTTAGTACAGACGTATATTTGGAGTCGGTGCCTAATTTGAGTTGGACAATGTTTTCGTATATTTGATCTTGTATTTCCTTAGCTTACCTGGTAATTTAAATTAGGCATCAACTCCAAATATACGTATACTAGATTTTGCCTGCGGCTCCGCCCGCGTCAAATATTTTTTCCGGGACAAAAGTCCGCTTTTTATTTTCCCGGGATAACATATAGCCTATGTGTTAATCAAGGACATGATCTACCCGTGTGCCGAATTTCATCAAAATCCTTTCAGAAGTTTTCGCGTGAAAGAATAACAAAAATCCAGACATCCATACATACTTACAAACTTTCGCGTTTATAATATTAGTAGGAACTAGGAAGTTTGATACTAAGTGAATATAAAGTTGAATTATTTTTTTGGTTTATAGTGGTTTAGAAGTCGCTTTATTTATCATTGTTACAGTAGTATAAAACCACCATATAATTATGTTTTATTGCACATTATTGAGTATCTCTTAGTATTTAAAACTTATTGTCTTCACTTTTAAGTTGATTTGTATTTATTCTTGCTTCGATGGAAAAATATAATTAAAATCCATAATGGGAATGTGCACGTAATAAGATCTTTGGACCGTGGGTCCGTTATACACTTACCATCTGCTTCTCTGACGATAAAAATAATTTCGTTAACAATAAAACGACCAAATTTAGAAATTTTGTGTTTTTTATTGAATAACTTTTCTATTTACGTATATCACAAACATTATAATTAGGCAGGTATTCAAGTAAAAAAGCCGATATTCTAAAAATAACAAAAATAAAAATAATATTTATTTTTGCAGTCAACTTTGCTCGTTAACTAGAATTCAAACTGGGTTTTTTTAAATTTGGTATTGTGTTTGAGACCAATTTTTGACCACTAGGTGTTGCCTAGATTTTAGGCTTTAGGTTTCTCCTCGGCTTTCTCGCCTTCTGGAGGGGGGGTGGGCAGCTCGGGGTACTCTAACTTGACTCCCTCCTCGCAGGTGAAGATGGGACAGCAGCCGGGGAAAGGTGCGGTTTTGTTGGTCTTGTCTGGAAAGAAAAATTTATTTGGAATTTATTGAATTTGGCTACAAGAGTGTGAATACTAAAAAAAATGTATATGTCAATAAATACATTTTTTTACATAATACACACTCGACTCCACACAGTTCTATCTAAACGCTGCATTAAAAATAAAGAACAATTGTAAACTAACCAGTGTCGAGCTTGCATTTAGGGTTGGCGAGCGGCAGGGGTCCGCAGTCTTCAACCAGCTCCAACAGCCTGGGGGGCGTGTCCTCGCTCAGGACGCATGTGCTGCGGCCGCAGAAGGGAGACAGCTCCCAGGTGTTGCCGGGCTCGACGGTCGCACAGCGGGTGGATGCGAAGCAAGTTCCGGGGAAATCTGGGGAGGTAAAGCTTATTAGTACATTGTTAAACGAGTTTAGGATAAATTTATTTTTTTAATACAGTACATAACGGCTTCAGAGTTAATGTAATGTGATTAGGTACAAACATGGAGTAGCCGTATTATTTATTAAACTATTTCATTGAAAAAAGTAGATCTAACCAAATATTATATTATTAACATTTTTTTACAGACATGTTATGGTGACATAACGTTTTATTTTCATGCACAATGATTAAGTGAGGAAAAGTAAAAAACACTTTATAACGCGCCATTATGAGGGAATCAACTTATGTTTAAACTTAAGTTACTTATTTGCTATAAGCTCTAAGTACATAAATGAGTTTCATCGTTTACTAACACATTAGTGCGAGTAAAAGCTTACTTTCCAATAGTTTAAGATTTCCAATTGTTTCTCTATACTGACTACTGAGAAGCAAATAAATTTGCGTTCTAATGGAAGTTGGTAAACGCATAGCATAAGAAGTAACAATATTGATATTTACAAACATAAATTGAATACCTGTTAAAAAGGAAAAATACAAAACGGATTCATTGGACAAATAATGATTAATGAAGTTTTGTCTGCTGAATCAAACACATTTGAAGAAGAATCTGATATAAAATCAACAATACTTTCAGCACTATTACGTGTTATAAACCACAATCAAAATAAGAGGTTAACGTAAGTTCCCATATTAGAACAAATGATTCTATATTCAGCACCTCCTACAAACATCCTTGTTAACATAGGTTGGCATAATCTGAATTCGCTATGATTCATCATTGTTGAACGCCAAGAATTAGTTAATCAGTTCTTTAGAGCTTCACGCATTGTTGGACTGGCAAAATATTTTGAAATTCGTAGATTAGATACCAGTGGCGTTTCTTCCATGCAATTATAATGTTTTTGTTGTTTTTAACATTATCCTTCTTATATTAAAAATATCATTTTTGTACTCTAAACTCTAAAAACTCTAAGAAATTAAAAAGGGTTTGCAGTATTAACTCCATAAGTGGTACACGTTCAATGGTAGATGAAAAATATTAAAACTTGGTTTGAGAACATCAATCTCAACGAAATGATACAATAAAACTAGTGCACTATTTAAATAGAAAACCCGAATCAGATATAGACCTCACAGAAACTAAAATCATGATTTAAGTATTTCGCAACCATTATTCGCATTATAAAGTAATAAATAATCTGTAATGGAATGTAGATGCGCACGGAGGTCGAGTAAATGCCACGCCGCACCGCTCACCAAGCGTTGACATTTCGAGCTGCAGAACTAATGCAGGTTAGCTGCATTAGATTTCGAAATACAGTGCTATAGAGTAAAGACCTTATTTCATGACGTAAGCATTAATATAATTTTGATGGAATAAAGAGTAGTTTAATCCTAAAATATGATCACAGAGAAAAATTAATAAGTTATTATTCTCTGTAAATATCTAAGCTAGATATATGAACTATAATATGCAATCTTAAACGTCTAAAATAGATTTAAACAGTACGTAGTTTGTCTAAGGTAAACGTGTGGCTATAAAGTCTCGTAAGCTTTAGTACTAATTGTTTGCTCACACTTCACTATAATGTTTCTATAAGTGAAGGCTTGTTATTGGCTTTCAGTCAACCAACCTAGTGCTATTAAGTTTTATATAGCTGTAAGTTTTCCACATCTTAAATAAATAAATAAATAAATAAACTTACCGCCTTTAATTCAATAAAGCAGATCATTAGTAATGCCCTCACGTTCACAGATCTAATCTCATGATGTTCAGTAAGTTGACTTCAATGTCTTTCAGAGACATACCAAGAAAAAAAATGCTACAATCAAATGTCATTTAGTGGTCTGACCATGTGGATCTATCCTTATACCAACCAGTAAGAATGAGTAATAAGGAGGCCAAGAGTACATCGACTTTATTTTCATTCTATGACGTGATAGAGAAATAAAGTTTCACCATTTTGATCATATGTAACAGATAGCTTTTCGATTCGTAAACTCAAGTGAGCTTAATTCAAAAATCTATTCTTTCATATAAATATGAAATGCTTAAACTTCCCAAAAGTATTTTAGCAGATAAATTTAAAGATATCTGGCTATTCACCCATCTAGCTTAACCATGAAATTGAACTCTCTATAGGTACGCTCTCCACGTATAACAAGGTAGAGACTAAAACACTAAAAAAAACATATTAGCAACAAAGAGAGCGTATATCCTACAAATTGGCTTATTTCACAATGAAATTAAGCAATGTGAACAATAGCTATTCACGCTCAGCTATTGTTGTTGGACCATGATCTAGTTTCATGTAAGACTAGCTTTTGCCCGCGGCTCCGCCCGCATTAAAAAGTTTTTCCGGGATAAAAGTCCCGGTTTATATTTTCCCGGGATAAAAAGTATCCTATGTGTTAATCCAGGACATGATCTACCCGTGTGCCAATTTTCATCGAAATCCGTTCAGTAGTTTTTGCGTGAAAGAGGAACAAACATCCTTACATCCATACATCCAAACATCCAAACATCCAAACATCCAAACATCCATACATTCTTACAAACTTTCGCCTTTATAATATTAGTAGGATTATCTATATGGGAACTTTTTTCTGTCATATAAACGTTAAATTAATCTCGCCCAGCGCTTCATTTTCGAAACCAATCAGTTTCAGGCTTCGATAAGGTAGAAAATCAAAATTTCCTAATGAATATCGAGTAATCATTATAGAACCTTTTCTTTAATGAAGGACTGAATTTACGATGAAGTTTGCTTCTATAAATGGAACGGAACAAATATTATTTCCATAACGCCCTTAAAACATATAAATATAATACTTCCTAAATCGCCAATCACAATTAGAATCCTCAACACGAATCATTACATAAGAGATTGCAAAATCCATTTCAATATGGTTCACAGTAACAAGTAATCCGCACAGACCACTTTCACTCGATCTGTTGCATGGTTCTGATTTGCTTGTATTAAGTGTTACTTAAGTAGTCTAAGATTGATGATACTTCCAATATTTGCTAAATGGACCAATAGACAACATATAATTAATTGAAGTTGGCGTATACCTGCGATTTCGTAATAGCCTATTTTTTAATTTATACGAATGCTTTGCAAAAGTTAAGCGTGCATTTTATAATATTTATTTAATGTCTTTGTTTGAAATGACTTAACTTATTTTGATACTATTATTGTCAGTTTTATACCTTTCTAATACTAGGTAATTATTTAATTTTACATTAATAAAAAACATGGATAATGCACACGACAACATATCGTTCTAAGCCTTTTTTCACCATTTCTTGTCGTTTTAATTACCGATACTATGATACTCGCGTGTACAAAGCCATAATACAGTTTGCATTAAGACCGATTCCTGATTCACTTTCAAGTGCATTGAAGCGTTCATAATGTATCACCTTGTGGATTTAATTGGTTCACTTTGATTGAGGAAACATTTGACAGGTTAAAATGACTTAATAATTTAATTCCTGTAGATTGAAGTTTTTTGACTTATGTAGTTCTTTAACGATGTCAACGATTCATAATTTGATTGCTTATTTTCAACAAGTCTAATTTGCTTTTAAATTAATGAAGAGTTTTATGTTGCTTTAAAAAAATGTTTGGATTGGATTTTTGATAAAAAAAGGTAAAGTATATTTGTGTACGACACAAATTTTATAAACCTACATCTATGTCTATGGAAGCTATTATTTCGAAGCTTTAGTATAGACGATCTCCTCTATAAGGTAATTAAAATTTTATCTTACTAAACTATGACAACAAAATTGAAACCTCATGATAGCTTTACAAAGGGCAGTGCAATTACTTGGGTCGATGGAATAAAGTAACCCGACTGATACCAATAAAGTCCATAGTGCAATTAGCTATAATACAATATACATTTAATTTTATATGATCACCATGTCCCTTTGAGTTTTATAAGAAACTAGCTATTGCCCGCGGCTCCGCCTGCGTTAATAAGTTTTTTCGGGCTCAAAGTACACAAAAACCTTTCTGTTGAATCACTCTAGCTATTTATTAAATAAAACTGCATCGAAATCCGGTGCGCAGTTTTCAAGATCTAAGCATACATAGGGACAGACAGCGAGAATCGATTTTGTTAACCGACTTCTTTTATACCATGTTTAGATGATACAAAAAATATTACAGGAAATACATACATACATAAACTCACGCCTTTCTCCCATTGGGGTAGGCAGAGACTATGGAGCGCCAAGTGCTACGATCCAAGCATACCTCTTTCGCTTCTTCCACAGTCATCAGTCTCTTCATACATGCTCGTCGGTTACGAGAACTCCTTATTTGACCCTTCCTTAAGAGGTCGTCAATTTGGTCCATAAAGGTACGTCTAGGACGTCCCCGTCCGACACTACCACTCACCTTCGCGATATAAATTTCTTTCGTTACTCTCCTTTCATCCATCCTTTCAATGTGGCCAAACCACCGAAGCATTCCTTTCTCAATCTTAGTCACTACATCTTCTTTCAATCCACATTTTTCTTTTATCACGCTATTCCTCACTCTATCACCTACTTTCAGCCCACACATACTTCTCAAAGCTCTCATCTCCACTGCATTTATCTTACTTTCATGCTTGTTCTGCCACACCCACGACTCACTCCCATACATTAGTGATGGCGCCAGGACTCCTTGGTGAATGGCTAACCGAGCGCTATTAGAAACATTTTTGTTAGCCATAATCGAGTACAGGGCGCCATTAACACTATTTCCCATTTTTACTCTTCTTTCAATATCTCCATCACACTTTCCGTCTCGAGTGAACATACATCCTAAATAAACAAATTCATTCACTTGTTCCACTCTTTCATCTCCTATCATTATGTTACACTCGGTTCTCGATTCATCCCTCTCCAGAACCATTACTTTCGTCTTTTTTACGTTCACTTTCATACCTTTTCTCTCAACAGGAAATAGTGTCATTAAACTTCATATAACTACAATATTACGTATTTTATGTTCCGTAAAATTAACTATGATATATTTAATTGAATATAAATTCAATTTTTGTTTAAAATTTGTAAAAAAGTATCTTTATTTATGTTCACAAAAATAACTTCAAAGACTCTAACACTGACGACCACTACACTTTGCATTTCAAATTGCCAACGTTACATATCCCTAAGGGAAGTGAACCAATAAAGGAAGCATTACGACAGTGACACGGGTGGGTGGACAGTAACCGTCCGTGCGTTGTCGCAACCGGTGTTGTAACTGCCGTGTGTGGTTTAAACTGTTGATTTTTAATAGAGCTGGGTAAAAGGATATGTTTGCATAACTTAGATATTCTTTATTTCAATATTTAGCTGCAAAAATTTGGAAAAGAAGTAGGATTTCCAGATTTTTTATCCTACTAATATTATAAAGGCGAAAGTTTGTAAGTAAGTATGTATGGATGTATGGATGTCTGGATGTTTGGATGTCTGGATGTCTGGATGTCTGGATGTTTGGATGTCTGGATGTATGGATGTATGGATGTTTGTTACTCTTTCACGCAAAAACTACTGAACGGATTTTGATGAAAATGGGCATACGGGTAGATTGTGTGCTGGATTAACACATAGGCTACTTTATTTTAGAACGATAAAGTCAAGTCTTTCGAGACTCAAGAGTGAACTCGTTGAAACAGCCACCTAGGCACATCAATTTTTAAATTCCCTGTCCAGTCTACTAGAAAATTAAATCTGCTACACTCTGAAAATTAAAAGCGTTCAATTTATTGTAAATAAGTGACCTTGATCTTTCTGCGAAATTGGTATTTGACATTTGTTTTTTTTATTTATTTATTTGACAGGTGTATCAAATACAATTTAGCATAAATTAGTAATATCTTTGATTTATGTAAATTAGCTATTTTACTAGGTTAACTTTAAGGACAATATCTATATAAGTAAATATTGTAAGCAATTAAGGTTTTTACAATGGTAACATTTTCATGGGTGCGCGAAGTCTACGAAACGGCATTAGAATACCTATGGACAAAGTATCTTTTTTAAAGCCCAAATAGTAGAATATCGTACGCAGTAGCACAAAATATATTTTATAATTATGATTATTGTTGTTTTATAGCAAAATTTGCATTAAATTAAATACGCAAATCAACTCACAAAAAGAACCACCAATTAGGTACATTCCGTTTCCAAGCTTGTTTATAAAACAACAATTACGTAAGTCGAAGCCCTTATATAAATTGACAAATGAGGAAATCCAAAACACGTCCTTAAGACCGGTTTCGAAAGCGAGGTCCTGTATTCGCTTCCCGATTGGGCAACATCCGAGAAGCTAACCGTTAACTTTGCGCTTTTGAGCTGTTGTCTGGAGGAACAGCACCTTCCTCATTATTGCGATGAAACAACTAATGGTTCTGTTATAATCTTTTTATTTCTTTCTTTTCTTAAGTCAACGACATAACTTTATACGTAAATTGAAGTGTAGAGAATTTTTGAACACTCTAAATCTTCCAAAGAGAGCCTATGGTGTCCGTTAGGTTAAACCTAGGTGTTACAAAGTAACATTTCGATAAAAAAATCCACGACTAAATTGACTTATTTAAGACTCTCTCCCCTCACCAGGAAGTTTTTAATTGGGTTAGTTTCCTGATGACCTTACGTTTTGAACGTGCGTGAGTCATAGTGAGAGGCGTGTGGTCTCACCTTGGCTCGGTAAGTGAACGCGCACTGCGCGAGGAAAATTGACAATTATGTCATTTAGCGTAAAAAAATAAGTAGTCCTTACTTACCTATAAATATTTACTTCAATGCTCAGGACGAGAAATGCAACCTGTACTTACTTATTTCAAGCTCGTGAGTTTGTATTCGTCTCATCATGAGTTCTTTAAAACAAGAACATGCTCGAATTCTTATAAAAAATAAATAAATAAAGATTAATCAAGTAAAATTTTAAATAAGAACTAGCCAGTTAAGCCGTATTATTATATCAAAAAAGGTATTATGTGTAGTCTCTAGTCTAATGGTAAGTCTGTGTCCATATTGTAAAGAAATCTAGAGCGAATGACATAACGAAGATATTGGATGCGACCCAAAGACGTGAGTTGCTTAAGTTGAGAGAAAGCCATCCTCAGACCTCGTTTTAAAATGCACATTATTGAAGGCTCATTTGAAACAAAACGAGTTCAATAAATGGCAGAAGGAATTTAAAACAGACTTTTAATTTTTTATTTGTGTGCTAAAGTCATGAGTGGGTATAAATGTAAAATTAAATTATGACCTTAAAAACAACGGAACATAAATTATCTTTAACTTAAATAAATTACTTTATTGGAAGGCATTCCGGTCCTATTTCCTTAATTGGACTACACTTATTTCATAAATATGTATCCATTGACATTTGATCGTAAGAAAAGGAAGTGACATATCGTCGATGACATTTCGTTTTTTTGTCTGTCAGTTTATGTAATAATTACTCGCGTTGCCATCTGTTGTAGGAGTTACTCCAAGGCTTTTTTAAAACGTAGTCATATTAAAACAGTTCACTTGGAAACTGTTATAGCATGTCTTGCGTGAAAATGCTTATTTAACAGAGTTTACTTATTTATTTTATTAAGACACAAAACAGAGTAGGTACAGTCATGACAATTTTATATAACATACAGACTTACATTAAAACTAGATTCCGTTCTAAAATATGCGCCCTTATATGGGTAAAAAAAGTGCGGATCGAATCGAAAAGATCAATCAAAACTATTGAGTTGTATACAAGTAACTATAAAAACAAAACAAGGAACAGCAATATCTGGGTAAATTAACAATAGTTAACTATCGCCAGTTAATATTATTTATGTACTGATTAAATAAAGTGTTAATTGCCTAAGTGGGAATGCATATGCCTCAGGCATATCCATCCATTAGAGCCAGCTCTATATGGAAATGATACTAGCTGACCAGATTTGTTATAATATGCATCTTGCTATTCAGCAACATATTCCTTTCCGTTCATTTGATACATTTAGGTAGTAAAAATAACCTGAATAAAAGGGGGCCGACACCCACCAATGTGGCATGTACAGTACAATACTTGTTTTTAATATCTACATCTCTTAAAGTCATGAACAAATCAAGAATATTGTTTTTTTTAACAATTGATTCATATTTACATAATAACTATCTTATTAAGTCATTTGAATTTCAAATTGGATGACTGTACCTATTCAAGATTCCTCGAACTTTATTTATACGTTCAAAAATATTAATTAAAATTAAGTACGGTTATAACTGTAGTTAATTAGCACCTTTATGTACATTTACTAATTAAATGAGCGTTATAAAAGAACATTGTAATAAGTACTGAACATCTAGGGTGACTACATACATATACACTCACGCCTGTTATCCCCAAAGGGGTAGGCAGAGGCGCAACTAGTGCACCCACTTTTCGCCTTTATTCCGTCCCATGATGTGATAGGGCGCGAGCCGATCGCCATATCGGGCAAACTACGGTGACTAGTGCAAGTTATTTCATATAACTTGGTTATAGTTTTTATTTATGGATCAGTTTAATCAGCGATCTTGATATGATTCACATAATACACAAAAATCTTTCATCCAAAATTATGGATAGAACAAAAAAGCAACCATAGATAACAAACCGACACTAGTTTAGAAAATTTCAGTCTAGAATGTGAGAGGTAGAACAAAACACTAATATTGCAAGACTAATCGTTTATAGTGAAAGTGTGTGTCATACAAGTATCGGTGAAGGGGAGTTTGTAACTGGCTTATGATTTGGATCATGTGAAATGGTGAACGGTCGGTTATCAGTAAATCTTTCATAAAAAAAAATCCGAGTTTTCTATTATTTCCTTTCATTTCTATTATTTCAGTAGTCCATTCTCTTGCTAGAGCTTTTGGTAACTACTGCTGTGTTTTTTTTAATTTTATGGCATAATTTTTTTATTTTATGGCTATACATTTAATCATAACCAAATGTCTAAATGGCTAGTTCAAGCGAAAAGCTAAGTAGTTATGGGTGTTCTGTCAGTTTGTCCGGGTGATTTCAATGTTGAGGCAAGCTTAGTATGAAAGAACATGGTATTCTTTTTTATATTAACCATTTAAAACATTCATAATAACTTACTTGACATTTACTCATAGCGTTTTATTTCTCAAATATTTATTTCTACACTTTTTCAAAGAAGTGCAAGCTGTAGCCCAAAGAGGGCAAATGTGGTCACTGACCATGATATTTAACAAGGGTTCGGACACCTGTCCTATAAACGTAAGGGCGATGACGTCCATTTACGGCTCATAAAATTCCTTTACATTTACATAAATGACCAAAGTTTGGTTATTTTAAAATTGCCTTTTCCCGAAAAGGTAGTCAAAATTGTAATTACTACTTCAAGATTTATTATACTTGCAACGTTTTTTTTTTTCAATAAAAACGGTTATATTGCCTTTTTTCATAACATGGAATTTTTAAAACTAAACTACTTCATCGGAATGAATAAGAAAGGTATAATTTTAAAATATACCACTGACCAAATTTATAGGTAGTATTATTAGAAGTAATTCTAGAAACGTGAAACTAGTTGATCTAGTTTCAGATTTTATATAATTGGCTGTAGCGCAGGTTACTCAAATGTCAAACGTTTTAGTCCTTTTAGCAACTCATATCGAACATGGAAAGTAAATACCTACGTGATTATTATAACTAAAATGTGGGAAATTATTGTAAATGATCTTATTTATAGTTACAAAATGAGTAATGTAGCAAAACCAGTAAAAATATATTAATTAAAGGTTAAATAATTTCACATCTTTTTCAATTAAGTTCCCGCCATTCGGGCGCCATCTTGAAATAAGGGGAGAAAGATCAATTTATTGATACTTATTTCAACTTTATTGTAGTATTTTTTTTTGTCCTTTCTACAAGAAAGGATTGCGCCCTCCCTACATTGTTTATTACATAACAGTCTAGGCCAACCTGGTGTCAGAATCTTGACCTAAACAGGCGGCTTAACAATAATTGCCAGTTGGCAACAACCGGTGTGGCTTTATTGTTATGTTATGCAAATTGCATGGAAAATAACAAATCCTGCCAATATGAAAATAGATCTTATTACTGTCCAGTATAATCAGTACATGTAGACCGAACTGTTGGAAAAAACACAGTAGTAAAACCAGTATGATTTTTATGCATGTAAGCCAGGGGGCAGCCAGCTTGTACAACTTAGGCAGGTACTTGCTATAAATGCATAAAAAATCAATGATAACATTCATTTGGATGTTAAGACTGGCCTAAAGTTATAGGTATTTTTATTACATACGGCAAGGACCGAAAAAACCGCAGAAAAGAACAATTTTCCTCTTAAGAAACATTAAACGCATCTTGACCTGCAATAAAAAAACGATAATAGCAGATGATGCGTCAGATTTTTTGCGAAGAAACCTTGACCGGATAAAATGGCGTGTAATTTTGTGACCTTTTTCTTTACGCACCAGACGTATTGTGATGGGCGACGCTATGATTTATAGAAATAAATTAATAATATCTGTTATATACATAAATGTATAAAAAATATTTTGGCCGAAGAATAAACGAGAAATAGTTCAAAACTAATACCAAGAAATAAACGGGACTGTAATAAATTCTACAATGTATGCTATTACAAGAATGAAGTAAGTACTCGAGAGGAAATGCAGATGTAAAAAATGTACAAAGAATGAGAGGAAGATATAATTAAATTATGTCATATGGAAGTTGTAAAAGAAAATAAAACGTGAGGCGGGAGCTTCTAATGGAGCAGAAATAATTTAACATAAAAATGAACTATTAAAAAAACATAAATAACGCTACTTTATTACAATCGCATCACCTATCTCTAGCATCACTTTACTCTGATATTGCAAAAACCTTAAATCTGTTCTTATAAAAGAAAAATAAATTTTACGTGGCCCAAATAATTGGGCCAAGGCTGATTAACTTACTTCTTTTATTTGGAAGGTAACCTATTTGTAAATTAACTTTATTATTTCTTTTTTTTTTATTTTTAAGAGTGCATTGGACTTATGGTGATCGGCGACTAAACGATGAGTCACACAATCTGGTTCAATTATTCAAAATAAGAATGTTTTGTTTGAATTGCTAATATTATATTGTTAAAAATTTGTTTATTTTCTAGTTTTAAAATAAGTTGACAGTTTATAAAATATTTTTTTATCGACATTATAATAATAATTGAATAATTATTCGTGTTTTTAGTGCGCTTACAATTATTATGTATAAAGAAGCCGTGTTACTTAATTTTTCTCGAACAAGTCGATTGTATAAGAGCTGGCCATCCGTATCAGTCAAAGTTTTTTAGTACCATTTGTGAAATCGTGCGTGCAAAAATAAAACGGTTGTGCACAACAATGCGATAACTTTGTTATTATTTTGGTGAAGGTAGAGTTTTTATAATGCCAGTCTGGAATATTGGCGAAAGTAAACGTCTTTGTAATTTTTATAATAGAATTGTATGGAGGAAACGCAATGAGTACAGCCTTGGCTACTGCTGAAAGATAAAATTTTTAAAATCACATCTAGATTTAATTTCATAATACACATTCCAACTTTTATCCGAATTAATTACTTATAGTGCTTTAAGAACGCCGCAGTAATTCTGCTCATAATTTCTAATAATAAATAGAGTAAACTGTAGATTGTATTACTTAGTTAATATACTCAAACGACTTGAAAGAAAGATCGACTCGAAAGAAAGCTTTTTCGATTTATTACGCTAATATAATAAAATCAAAAACGTGTCTGTTCATTACAAAAATATTACTTATACAGTAATATATTGGCCTATGTTCAGCAGGACTTCTAAAAGCCGAAGAAGCATATATATATACCTACTTAATAATTAACAAAACAATGTAAAAAAACGTAAAATTAAGTAATAATTATTGTTTGTACTAAATCAGGAATTACGATTATCAATGTTGATCACCAAAATAATTTACTTTTCAATTCCATTATGACTTTGCAATCAAATATAATGTTTCTTTGTAAGTAAAATCACACCCCTAGTTTCCAACCCCTCAAAGCAACCGTAAACACTTCACTAGAAACACACTGACCTCTCAACACATCAGCGGGGATAAGCCTCTTGTAAGTTTTTGCGCCGTCTTCTTTTTCCTCGGCGGCGAAGGCGAGAGCGAATACGGCCACCACGACCAGATACTTCATTTTGAGGGAGGGGATAGGAAAAAAAATTAAAAATTAACGAGCACTTGAAAGCCGCGCGGTCTTGCAACTGAGTCCGCGGCTTGCGCTCCGCGCGCTTTATTTAAACTCTTTGGGGGGGAGTGAGTGCTCAGGGTTGGCTTACGAAATTCTTTTTTTGAACCATTGTTTTTTTTTTTGTTGAACTTTAGGCTTGCATGTGCAATGTGTCATCTCCGGAGGCATAAGTCATTGTACAGTAATTATAAAATGAAAACCACTCCCGTGCCACCAAAACTTCCTTTTACAGGTTTCATGTAAATTCTTTTTGACACTTATTGTTTTAAACAACTTCTCATTATAAACTTAGAGTATAGTTTCCTGGCTTTTGTGTCTTAACATGTGACAAATGTCGTTTATCAATAAGGGGTGAAATCAGCCCTTAAAATTTGTATATGCTAGATAAATTGACAATATTATTGTAAGCCTACGCTAATCCATTTCACGAAAGTTCCCTGCGAGGCTGAACAGTGTCTGAAAGCTGTGTGAAAGTCACGAAAACTTTCACGCGAACGGATTAGTTATCAAAAACATGTTGTACACGGAGCCATTTATCAAAGAGGTTAACTAAATTATAATCTCGTGGTTGCAATATTTTCTGCGTATAATAAAATCTTTAAAGCTTTATTTTGCAACGTAAAAAATATTTGTAAGTTGTAATACAATACAACCTCACATCTCTACTCTCGATCTTCAATGGAATATAAAACGTAACTAGTAACCTATTAGTCTAGCCAACTTTTGTGACCCTGTGATGGACGGCAGCGTGGCAGTTAGGCCTCACGCTGCCGTTGACGCCGAGGGCGTCCTTCGGTACGCAGGGGCTTCTGAGCCCCGAACCCTGAACACTGGGCGGTAGTAATATTTCACTTTCTCCGCGTAAAAAGAAAAAAAATATCGTTGTAATAGAGTTGTCAATAGATCGGGTCCAGCTCGTGAACGGGTGCTGCTTGCGTGGACTGGTCTGCTCTGTTTGATGGTTGACTTTGTTATTTACTTAAATTGAACATTTAGGTGATTGTTTGACTTAGGTACTCTCCGTTAATTTTCACATTTAATATCCATCTTTGAAATTGAATTTATATTGTTACTTGATATCTGTAAAATATACCGGGTCATTTTTACATTGCGTTACTAAATGAAACCACATATTCGTCTATACCTCTGCTAACATCGTGCTAAAAATTATCAATGAATAACGAATACTTTCGCCAAAAATCCCGGTTGTAGTATTCCATTTTTTTTATCATTTTATAATTTAGCGCGAATATGGTGTGTGCGTAAATGTATTTCTGACTGAAAGTGTAATGTTGCTGCTGTGAGGAATTCTCCTAGAGCAGTCATAGCGGCATTAAGGCGTGCAAACTTAAAGTTACTTTTTATTAATATTTATTTTGTTCGAAACTTACACTTTTTTATTTTACACCTATGGTTAAAATAACTTAATGGAACGTGTTATTTTCAACGACATAAGTATGTGGTTTCATTTATTAACGCAATGTCAAAATGACCCTGTATATACAAAAAAAAGTAACAATAAAAGACCTACGCTGAGTTTCTTGGTGCTTCTTCTCAGGTCAGTGGGCTTTTCCGAAGCACTGGTAGAATCTTTTAGTAAAAAAAAAACCATTGTTAAAAATGACGTGTAAAAGTGCCCCTAGGCGCCTAATTACTGAATAAATGATTTGAATTTGACGGGCGTTATATTCTTCAAATTAGTCGAGTTCCTGTCTATCATTTCGGTGTATAAGATTTAGTTTATATAGATATATAGGACAACCCACAATCGTTTAATGTTCATTTATTATAGGTCTTATATACATAAAGGTAAACAAAGCTTCTGGAATCCAGTCTGGTGGGTGTATACAGTACAAGGTTGGTCTGCTAGCGAGAATTACACTCAAGTAAGTATTTAGCTGCAGACTTCACTCAAGGATCCAGGGATTTTTTAGAAGTAATAACGAAATAGCAGATCTCGCCTGATGTTAAGCGTCCCGACTCTCCTCAGTAGAACAACATCTAACAACATCTAAGTATATTTTAAGTTCATTTTACGCCAGTAATTACATCTAGAACTTTGTATGTCTTGCGACTCATAGTATAGGAGTCTATTAAGTCTAATTTTAATTTAAGGCGGAAATTTCAAAACACAATCCACAAGTTTGAGTTGCCCGACCTGAAAATCGAACTTGCAATATCACAGATCGAAGACAAAGTATGCTACTACACCAATAAGGTAATAGACAAACAAACAGATAGCGTCACATACCGTTTCACAGAATAATACATATCAAACTGGTCTAGATATTGAATAATAAATCACCTATTACTACCGGGATTCTGACTAACGAATTTGACAAAAAATGACACTACATTAGCTAAAATCGTCGAGGTGATGGGTTGCTTAGTCTGTGAACTGGTTTGATTCCCGTGTCATATGCATAAGTTGCTAACATACAGAAAATTGAACAAATATTAGATTTTTTTCATATAATGCTAATATTATCTTACGACATGTGCACTAGTTGGTTGTGTCTCTGTCTAACTTTTTCGGGGTCTAAAGCGAACACATTTACAAAAAAAGGCGTTTAAAATATAGCATCAAAATAACTTTATTTAATAGTAAATACAGAGTTTTAATAGTAAACTAGTAAATATCAGTCATAGTTATAAAATCATTAGTGATTTACAATCTCTACCTATAGCCTCAGCTCCTGTGAGGCGATAGTCGGCAAAAGCACAAATTTTATAGAGCACAATTCGAATCTTGGGCAACTCCATTTTTAAATAATGGGAACTAGTAGTTTTGAATGACATATGTAGATTTGTAAGTTTCTTCTGTTTTTTTGTAAAAAGTATAAATAAAAAAAAAAAAAAAAAAAAAAAAAACTCTCCACAAATTCGATGACTACCTGAAAGACACATTGCCTTTCTGGTAGACCAGGACTTCTTAAGCCACAATATTTTTGTTATATATATATAAATAACGTTCACTTAATGGTAAGCGATACGACCAGCCATAAACAATAGAAATACTATCCAGCAACTTGAGTTACAAAGTACTGTGAGGCATTCCACTGCACTCGTCATCCTGAGACATAAGATGTTAAATCTCATTATGTCCTGTAGTTACACTGGCTACAATGCCCTTCAAACCGAAACACAATAGTGCATGCACACTGCTGCTTGGCGGTAGAAATAGACATTGCGATGGTACCCACTCAGATGGACTCTAACATATGAGAATCCTACCACTACATAATATAAAAGTCCTACCGGCAGTACACGTTTAGTGGAAAGACATGTATTCGGCCGGACCACCTAACAAGTTGTAAAACTTTTCATAGGGACTCACGTAAGTGTACCCAAAGGATCAACCAGTACTTATATGTTACTAGACTTCTGCCCGCGGCTTCGCCCGCGTTAATAAGTTTTTCCGGGCTAAAATTACATAAAAACCTTTCCGTTGAACCACTCCTTCTATTAAAAAAAACCGCATCAAAATCCGTTGCGTAGTTTTAAAGATCTAAGCATACATAGGGACAGACAGCAAGAAGCGACTTTGTTTTATACTATGTAGTGATGAACAGGCGTACCTGTCTTGACTGATGAAGGATAAACTGCTCCCGTCAGACCACACTATGTCTGGATCCTATTCCACTTACCGTCATGTGCAGTAATAGCAATTGCCCGCATTAAAAAAAAGCACAGACACGACATATTTACAACAAAGGTTCAATCATAATAATAGAATAATAAAAAAAATAAAGTAACTATAACATCTGATTAATAATACAATGTAGGAGATAAATCAAATTGTTAATACCAAGAATTATTTTATAAGCCGAAAATAACACCTGGTAACTGTTAACAAAATGTCGACAGCTGCCCATGACCTTCTCTGATTGTTACTTAATTCATTTTGATTAACATATAACAATAAAAATGACTGATTTTAATATTATAAATAGAACCTGAGCGTTCCTTAGGTTATATACACGAAAAAAGTTTGTTGAATATACAAGGATTAAATTTCGATTTAATATGTTGATATTTTTACATGTTCTACAATCTAAAATATTACGCAACTGGCTGATGTCACCCGAGAGCAGTCATAGACAATAATACGGAACAAAATTTTAAAAGAACATAGGTAGGTACAGAACCCAAAAAGGGAGATTCAACATTTGATGCAAATATAATAGCGCGAATTTATTTTGAATGTAGATTAGTAGTTGAAATAATTTAGATATATTATAATTCGAAACAAAACAGATTTCCTCGATACTGTCCTACTTAAGTCATCAGGCGCTATTACTGACTACAGGCATTAAACGTGTGGATTTAAGTTAAAGCTATTGCTTGACAGTTTATGTACATAATTGTTTACCTTTTTAGAAGCCAAAGGATGTATTCTAACAACTGTCATAATATTTCGAAGGACACAGCATTATATTACCTCGATTTGAGTAAAGCGTGTTGGTTTCGACCTTTGGCGCAGAGCATGCGTAACGGAAAAGGAAGGTCGATGGTTCAATTCCCATCTAAGAACTGAGTCATGATCTAGCGGACACGTATAATGAGGTTCACAGGACGTTTTTAAAGCGCAGACCTCTTGAGAAGGTGTTTCGTTCTGTTTTCACTTGGGTTCAAAAGTCTAGTTAATTCTCCCATTCATACCGTACGCGGTGTGAGGGCCAGCACCAACAACAATTTGAACAAGTTTGTATAGGCTAGACTGTGCCTATGTGAACCACTGCTGCAGCATGCATGCGCCGCCATAAGGAGTGCAATAGTGGTTACATTATTGCCAATTGTCTCACCGTTACCTTACTAACATAAATATAAGATTCTTTTAGTAAACCAAATGAGTCTATGCTAGTAGACATAAATGAAAAAATAAAATAACTGAAATGGAATTGGTACGTCGCTCGTCAGATCGTAACATAAGTTTCCATAGAGAGTAGCCATATCCTAGTAGGTATTATAAATAGGCATTTGTAATAGCTAGCTATGTGCTTAGACAAGCAGCACTGCACATCTCAACAGAGGTCAGAGGCAGTGGACTCCACGATAAAGGATTAAATTATGGCATCTCAACAACATGTCCATTTAGGGACAGACAGAGGTGCTTTCCACATTTCTCCACGTTAAGCTTCCTATAGCAAGCGAGTCTACTGCCATTTACACATGATACCAGATAACAGGTGAATAATAAAGTAGCAATAGTAGAAGAACCTAATAACACTTCACCCGATCTAGAGATTGACGGTAAAGACGCCTTCAAATTAGCAGCAAATTTGAAGGCGCCCTAAATAAACTTTTCATAAACACCTTCATTTATCTGTTCGAAGGTGTAGTAGATATTTGTTATTTACGAAATCAGGTTTCCAGGAGGTCCGAGGTTAGTATAGTAGTGTTAATTAATAACTCTTTTGACCTAGTTTTGATAATTATCATGTTCAAAAGTTCAAGCAATTCTTACAGTACGGATACAAAATGGACCAAGTTTGTACGCGTTGGTCGGTGTATGTGTCATAAAATAATAAATGAGACATTAAGATGATATAGTGCAGGTTGTACCTAATTTATAGCAAGATTACATATACATTACGAAGGACATATTAAATAGCATAAGCGTCAAGATTGGTCCATTTATTCGGAAGGTTGTATCCATCGACGCATTGACCGACTGACTCATTCAGCATGACCGATTCATTCACCCATTCGTTCGATTGACCGCTCCACCGACTGTCATTCGGACCGCGACGACCTCTACAATAGAGAAATTTTATTGTTTACATTCATTGAATAGTATTATTACTACTTTCGATTACATTTGGATGGATAGTGAATGTACACAAAAAACCACCATATTATTGACTCATTTTGAATCATTCGGGGGTTAACCCCCGATAGATATTGCTTAAGCAATATCTTTTTGAATCCAGTAAATAAGACGCAACAAATATTTGCTTGTACTATCTTTTTCGCCCAGGCCCACGTAACGATGTCGTGTTCCGACATAATTGTGTTGACGGACGAGGGATATTCACCTCACGTCAATGGACAATATATCTGGACCTACTCCAATTACCAAAAGGTGCTGTGAGTTCACTTTTCCAAGCCTGTATATATAAAAAAAACCTATACAGCAGCTAATGCAATAAAGCAGGCTGGTATTCCTCTGCCCAAGAATAAGAAGCGCAACATCTTAAATTGATCGATTGTGTTTAAACTACAATCACACTAGGTTCAGTGAAGCCGTGCCGTCGTCGAAAGTGCCGTGTCAGGACAAAAAAATAAAATAGATTCCCCTTTTAAGTAAACGTTCATCCAGGGGGGTCACCGCCCCCTTTGACCCTAATGCACTACCCTTAAACCCGTCACTGACTCACAACTATTGGCCAATTGTCATACATGTGAAAAACGAAAACAATTGTCATTTTATCAATAGAACAATACATTTGTATGACAAAGCCTACACACAATAATTACGGGTTCAATGATACTATCTATCTGTATTACTAATCTCTGCAAAGGCCTCTGCGGCGACTTATTTTTTTGTACCATTCAATTAGAAGACAGGCTCGGCTTATGAAAAGTAATGTGCAAACAGTAGCATTAATGGTAGTATTATGGTAGGTCTCTCGTATGCGGCCGCCGGGGCAGGTACCACCGCAATGTCTATTTCTACCGCCAAGCAGCAGTGTGCATGCACTGTTGTGTTCCGGTTTGAAGGACATTGTAGCAAGCGTAATTACTAGGCATTGTGAGACTTAAAATCTAATGCCTCAGGATGACGAGCGCAGGAGTGCCACGCAGTACTGTGTAATTAAACTTTCTGTTTGGGGTCGGGTCCTTTACCATCGGGCAAGCAGCATGCTCGTCTCGTCATTCAGGAAAATCATAAAAACTTTGAGCCTTATTGCTACCGTGATACTGCACTATGAAATAATAAGTCTCACAGTAGCTACTGTTATACTGGTGTCAACGTGCGTCAAACGTTAGTGGTGTTTACATCCTGCTTGACGGACGAAATAGGCAAAAGGTTTTGTGCTGTCTCATACAGTCGATTTAAAACACACTAAGACCGGTTTATCTCGTACAATTTTGGACAATTACGCGAAACTTGAAGGAGCAATTACGTAGGCAGATAATTTTCGAATCATCGAGGGATATACCACTTGCTGATCGACATTTCCTTGGGCTTCACTCAACATCAATTTTCCGTGTTACAAAAAAATTACATCAAGCCGTCTGTGAGAACATCAAAGCTCTATAAATCACTACCGTTTCTCATCTCCATCCCATTACTAAGGATTTTTGCCATCAGTCATCCCATTTTTCGTTTGCTTATATATTAGAATCAATCCAACCTTCCACATGGTCTGAATCGTAGGCAATAGTTAACTATACCTAAATGGTATCGGCCTAGATTCAGCTCGCTAGCTGCGCCCTGCCTGCAACTGGTTTGATGACGTAACCAGTGGAAACTTACACAGCCTTTGTTATAGCTACAAGTTCTAAATGCATAAAAGAATATGCCACCGAGGTTTTATAACTGTTCCTAATCCCTTTTAATGGAAGCTGTAACACCTGGATGTTATACAGAGCTACCTAATTATGGGGGACTAAGGCCTTGACCCACTCAGTTTAGAGGACGAGTACGTCTGAGCCCAGCAATGGGACAGTATAATATAATATCCAGCATGACCAAAAGTCTTTCACCAAACTGACCCGGCCGGTTGAGGACGCTCAATTGTTTTATCCACTATGTTCTCGATTTTTCTAGAACTATTCGCAGTTGAAGCCAAGAGCAACTACTTGCCAGAGTGTTTTAAAAAGGTGATCACTGATTAGTACTCCAGGGGAAAATGCCTATTGTATAGTTTCAATTGTATTGCCTAAGGTGTCCAGAAATCCGTGAAATTCACAGGCCGTTGAAAATAGCAACAAAAAGATAATGGACATGACGAATGTATTGGAATTTAAAGTTTTTACTGCGGCAACTCGTGCGCAGCTTTTAAAATATTCTAAAGCGTTTTACCGAATGTTATTTGATAAGATTGGTCTCAGAACGTATTATATGAATTATTTCACGTAGATAATGAGTGACTTTAAAAATACCTACTCATTATAATTATTGCTATTGCTAACCTCTCCGACTAACCGGTTTACTTCAGCGCCACGCAGCTCAGCTCAAAGCTCTGTTTAACTTAAATAGGCATTGGATTTTAATACATATTATATGACATATTTATAGCAGTCGTGGCGAACCATCAGGCGAGCTACTCGTGTCATATATCGATTGCATTTAATGTTGGCCTTGAAACTTAAAATATTGCTCTATTTCTCGTTTCATGACGAGTTCGAAAATAAATCATGACTCATTGAGACTGGCTCGATTGGAAGTAAATGATAATAGCAAACATTTCGGTTATAAACTGGTGTCTTGGGCCTGGGAGAAAGAATTTACGTAATTTGTAAGGAATAACTTCTATTTAACTTTTGTTTGCTTGTCCGCGTAAGTCTATTCGCGGGGTAAAAAAAGCTGAATAAAATGTAGCATTATTTTATTTAAAGAACTTTCAGAGTGAGTGTAGTAATTATAGACATTAGCGTGTTCATATATTTTGCCGAACTTTTCCAAAAGGAACCAATCTATCGCTATATCGCCATATCGAATATAACAACCTGGCAACTCAATTTTTTATCAATGCGTAGAATTGACGTATGGAAATTGAACCTAAAACAACATCGATTATTCAATACGCTGCCTTATCGTCATATCTGCACAATAATAAACTGTACTCTCGATCAAGACTTGGTAACAAAGGCTAGGAGTGGTCTGAAGGCACGGGAACGGTTACTTCCTACTTTCCATTCAGGATTTGAACCCGCGACCTTTTACCGCTTAATCATTCTGAACTACACCTCGATCGAGTTCACACTTTCCATTGAACCGGTTAAATATCATTTTGTTGTTTGGACTTCTTTGTGTTTTACTTAGAATTTCATTAAAAAATTGTATTTCAATAAACAAAGGGAAACAGAACACAATATGTAGGACGTAGGGAGTAGGTACGTAAGTTTTTAAAAATAGAAGTGAAAAATCGATAAATAATAAAACAAATATACCTTTCCGTATGATTTACAAGCGTATTGGCAATAAATTAATACAATTAATATACATTTGGTAATGCCTGATTCGAACGTCGAGCGCGTGCACAGTTCTGCGCACACCCTATCAAAGACCTGAATTGCTTACAAATTTGTATTTATAAAGTAACGAATCAGAACTATTATATATCTTAAATTTAATCACATTGAATAAGATAAGTATATAATAATATAGAAAGTATACAAAAACGTAGCAAAAATAATTTTACGCTTTTATCAAGTGATTGTAAGTTGGATATTTAATCTGAGACATGACTTTATCACTACACATAGTATAAAACAAAGTCGCTTCCCGCTGTCTGTGCCTATGTCCTCATGTCCCTATGTATGCTTAAATCTTTAAAACTACGCAACGGGTTTTGATGCGTTTTTTTTAATAGACGGAGTGATTCGAGAGGAAGGTCTATGTGTATCATCATCACCAATGATTGTCAGAGTAAAACTCCCAATTGTTGTTTTTCATCTTTTATTTCTGAATACTTGAAACTTATTTCCGGAGCTCCACACAGTTGAAAGGCTCTCAAGAGACTGCCTACTTCAATTTTTTTTTGTTATTGTCCCTACTGGCAGTAGCCTGACGCTTTTGATGAATTTTACATAAATATACTTAGTTTGAGAAACCTGCGAAAGGCATAGACAACTTTTTATCTTATGAAAGTATGTAGCGGGCCTTTTATCCGGGAAAAAGTCTAATACTCGAGCGGAACCGCAAGCAAAAGCTAGTACTTACTTATTTATGCTCGCTATTCATAGCAATATGCACTAATAAATAGAAATATACCACCCAATAACCCATTTTACGTATTAAATTTCAATATGACATTAAACATAACTTTGGTCCCCGTATTCGATAAAAAACAACAATAGATTTGCGACCTCTGGTTGCATTGTTATGTGTCCAGTCGCCGTGAAAAGTACGCTTCGAAGCCTTTCTGCTTCTAAAACATACGGATGGGTATTTCAGGCGAGGACGCTGCGTTCAAGTCCTCCCTTTGTAAACGTACTTAGTTTTGGCAATCTTTTTCATTAATTAAGAAGGAAGAGTATTAAAATAATATTTAAATGTTGTATTAAAGGACCATAATGTGAATGGTTTCAGAACGGAGAAGGACATTTTTCTTTTTTTATTTCATCTTCAACATCAAGAACAAGTACTTAATTTATTAGCTGATACAATACATTTTCATTACCCACAATAGATATCAATCACAATTATTGCAATTGGTACTACTTAAAATTGATGGAACAAAGCGGTAACAGTATAATAACACCGGGAGTAGGAAGCCAACCATAAACAATTATCTAATAAACATTACTATTACGTGTTTACTGTGTATTTATTTGTCACTTCCTTATTTATCTCAATCTTACTAATAATATAAATGCAAAAGTTTGTAAAAAATATATTAAAAACAAACAAAAAACCCGACTGCGATATCTGCTATCTATATTAAATTCATTGCGAAACTGAAAAGATAGAAACAAGATTTTAATTTGAATATTTTATTTTGGTTTTAAATAATATTAGTTGACAATGGTCATAAACGCTGTCGGAGGCAAAACACGCTCACTTCTCATAATTAGGTTGGTGATATAGGTATAGCAACAAAATCTCGGAGTGAGCAGATGCAGAGCAGAAAAGTTTGATATTTTTGTTTGTTTGAAGTAAGCGACCACACAGTAACATCATGTCCTAGATTAACACATAATCTACTTATTATCCCGGTAAGTTGTTCCGAAGCATTTCACGCGGGCGAAGCCGCAAGCAACACCCACTAATAATTAGTAATAATATAAACGCAAAAATAGGTATGCTTCGATGTTTAGATGCTTGTCAGAAGTAAATGCAAAAATGTAATTCAACGTCACTTGTAAGAAACTGTTTTGTTCTATTTGTTAAGGATCCAGATACTAGAAAACAAATTGAATTTCGAATCCGAAGAATTTAAAAATGAAGAGGTTATTGCCCGGGTGTAGAGTTGCGGAAAAGTTTCCTCTAAAGTTTCGATGACGATATTTTGCACAGCAACTAGTTATATGACAATAGATAAGTGTATTACAATATTAAAATACATGAACGTGATAGGTACCTACACAAACCGAGCCATGCAGTAATTACCTACGCAGACGGACGCTTACATATGAGACACCTACCACCAGTTTTAATAGTTTTCTTAAGCTTTGTTCAATTTTTTTTATTTGACAGACAAATGTAGGAAAATTGTATCTTAATACAAGCCAATTAGCGAAGCCATAAGCACGGAGAAACAGACTCATTAATATAGCATTGCTCCATACTTAGGTCTAATTTCACCATGTACTGTTAGTTATTTAACAGCCTGTTAACTGTTTTAACGGACTGTTAATGTATTTGAGGGTCCCACCATGCCCTGACCGGTGATTATCTTCCTTAAATATGTATTGTTTCATGGGACACGCGATACTTAAACATTCACGTTAATTTTATAATTCCCCATTTAACTAACGCGCGTTAAATAAGAAATTAGTAATATTCGACCGTAGCTACGTAACCATGGGCCTTTTTTTTCGCGGAGAAAGTGACTTATTACTATCGCCCAGCGTTCAAGGGGAACGAACGACTGAGCGGTTATGTTGGGTTCACCGTGCCTTACGAACCGACGTTGAGCCGCCCGGAGAGATGGAAAACGTCGGGCGAGCCGAGTCCCTAACCTATATACAACGCACGGCATACCAACCAAAACTCCGCGGTGGCCATCTTCGGCGCATTAGGGACGGCTGCGGGCTTCCTCCGACTCACGTCTAAGTTGTCGTCCTCAACCGCCCCTGCGCGTACCGCTATTGCGGTCCGTCTCCTGTTGTTGGGGGGTTCAGAAGCCCCCGCGCACCGAAGGACGCCCTCGGCGTCAACGGCAGCGTGAGGCCTAACCGCCACGCTGCCATCCATCACGGGGGTCACACAAGCCCGTGACCCCCGGTAGCCCCTATTAGTCGCCTTTTACGACAGGAGATACCGTGGTGAAATTCTCCAAACGCCCCCAATCCACAGGGCGGACGTAACTATGGGCCTGACTTGTTATAGCCGTTTCAGTTTTACAACGTAGCAGTTTCCCCCCTAATATCCAACCGTATGTTTACAGCCCAAACTGGCTTTTTAGACCACATAAAAACATGTTTTATACCAAATTCGATTTCGGAACGGAATCCGAACATTTTGTTCATGCCAGTAAATTAAGATGTGTAGATAGATACAGTATTTCCCGTTGTTAAATAACTGACTAATTAATCAGTACTAATTAGGAGACTAACATCGCAGCTTTGCCCGCCTTTCCCGGAATAATTGTGTACTAATCTCGTTGTGTATTATTCCCAGATTAAAATTAAGATTAAAATAGGTTGTCTATAACCACAATATCAATAAGAAGAACATCGTAATCGAAAGGCAGCTATTATGAAAACGGCCTTTTACTTTAGTAATCCTAAAATTATGATATACTAGCGGCCCCGACAGACGTTGTCCTGCCCTAAAAAGGAAACGAAATCCTAGAACCCGAGTACAGCGCCACCTACCGGATCTAATTGTTAATCGAAACTATTCTCAAACCCACCTGAGGACACAAAAAAATCATTAAAATCGGTCCAGCCGCTTAGGAGGAATTCAGTGACATACACGTTTAATATGGCGGTTAAGTATTCTTAAATTTTCAAATTTTCCGCGTAATTTTCTTGCAAAAAAACCTCCCTGCCACCAAATGAGTCCTTATTTAACGAAATTTTAAAATCCCTAAACACCCCCACCCCCCCGTAAATAATACCTAACCATATTTTTTTCCGGAAAAAAATCCCGAATAAAATTCCCGGTGTCTGTTTTCCGGGATAATGGTAGCCTATGGGCGGTATTAATAGGTCAATCTCAAGTTTGAGTTACATCTCAAGTAGGCATAATGTATTGAACTGTTCATACATTATGTCTACTTGAGATGTAACTCAAACTTGAGATTGATTTCCTTTGGATCACAAACTATCTCCATACTTATTTTCATACGGTTCCACTGGCAAAAAACTATTTTCCGAGATTAAGGTCCCGGTTTATATTTTCCCGGGATATGAAGTAGCCTAGATTCTTCCCAGGGTTTAAAACTATCTCCCTGCCAAATTGCATCGCTATCGGTTCAGTGGTTTAGTCGTGGCGGCTCCACTCGCGAGAAATTAAAATCCGGGATATAATTCCCGGTTTATCTTTTTCCGGGATAAGAGTAATTATGTCCTCAACTGGATCTCGAAATATCTCTATACTTGTTTTCTTGCGGTTCCACTGGCAGAAAACAATTATCCGGGATAAAAGTCCCGGTTTATATTTTCCCGGGATAAAAAGTATCCTATGTCCGTCTCCTGGTTCTAAGCTACCTCTCCACCAATTTTCAGGTAAATCCGTTCAGCCATTCTTGAGTTATAAGTGGTGTAACTAACACCACTTTCTTTTATATATATAGAATTGCCAGTATTTTTGTAGGTCGATTAATTAATTTAGAAAGTAAATATCATAAATATTATTGAATTAAATAAATAATAAATCTGCTCTAGTAAAAAGTGTCGACTACCATGTTCTTCCTGTAGAGTTATGTCCCGATATGTTTTAGTTCTATAACCAAGTGTGTTACAAACATCAATAGCCATTCAGTCGTTTCTGCGTTTACTTAATCTAAGAAAAATCTACACACCCTCACAGACCTGCATTTATCACATTACCAGGTATGGCGCACGGCTTCGCCCATGTAACCGAGTATTTCCGGGCTAAAGGTCCTGCTTTATATTTCCCCGGAGTAAAAGTTGGCCTTGTCTTGTATTTATAATATGTTTGATTTAGCCGAATTTTTGTGGTAATTTGGAATTCCCTCGAGGTTTATACCCATAACACCAGACATCTTATGAGTTCAAAATGTGACTGTTCAATTTATTATGACAAGGATATTTTTATGGTAACATACACACATATGTAACGCTACCTAGATAAATTACATTCAAACCTAGAAAAAGTATTTCCTAATACAATCGCAATATGAATTTATGATAGGTTACGCAAACTCGCAATTGTTTCCAACTACTAGAAAAATTACGATAGTTCGTGCGAAAATACAGAAATGTGTGCAAGACATATAAAATACTAGTAGTGCTCGCGGCTCCGCCTGCGTGAAAAAGGTTTTCCGGAACAAAAATATTTTCCCGGGATAAAAAGTAGCCTATAGCACTCAGGAGCTACGTAGCTTCCTATTAGTGATAGAATTTTCAAAATCGGTTCAGTAGTTCCTGAGATTAGCGCGTTCAAACAAACAAACAAACACTTCAGCTTTATAATATTAGTATAGATTTCATTACTAGCAATGTTGCTAACTACAAAGCCGATAAAGTAGGTAGGTACTAGTTACTAATTAATAGTAGGTACCTATAAAATTAAAACTCATAAAAAGTGAGAAGTAGGTACCTATGTCGAACCAAATATACATTCTGCATTGAAGGATTCCAGTTTTCAATCAACAATCGTTTTGAAGCGCTTTATCTAATTCGTTTGATAGGTCCCACTGCATTATCTTTTAGTGCTGAAGCGTTTATCTTTAATTTAAAGGACAATTAACCCAAACCAGTGTAATTACTAGCCATTAATGCTTTACGCTAAGCTGCATTAAGCCAGCGTGGTGGACCACAGCCTGAACCTTCTCAGTAGTAAAGGAGATCCTTACTCAACCGCGAGCAGTACATACAGGGTTTGTATTATTTGGCATATAATGCTATTGCTGCCATTGCATTCAAGTTCTGAACTGTGCTACAGCTCTGGTCTGATATGAAATTTGCTGCCGATCCAGCGTCTAAACCTCAGTTGCATAAAAATGCTCATAAACATTACTTACTCCACCACTCGCTTCGGCGGCGCGTTAGTTCTCTGCTTGGTATTCAAGTGCTTAGCCGTGGTGCTTGCACATGCATCAGATTAGAACGATGTCAAAATAGTCAACAATGGATTACAGTATAACCAGGCATTACTTAAAACAAGGTCTTCATTAATTTTAACTTGTTTGAAATGTAATCTGTCGTTTTCAGTTATATTTTTTTTTCGAACTCGGTAAGGTGGCCTGTACCTTATGGTAAGCTGAGTGGGGTCCAGATAGAGTCAACTGACGAGAGATGTTTAGCCCTCGCCAGTCAACATAATTAAGCCGGCCTTTTTGAACCGAATGTCCACAGGCTGATCCTGGAACGCGACACACTTGGGCCACTATGGCAGATTAACTTTTATCACGGAAATACATAGTGGGACCTTTGACTCGGAAAACTTTTTCACGCGGACGAAGCCGCGAGCAACAGCTAGTATGTATTTTTTCCATAGCTTTATAATTTGAGCCTAAAGGGATGGATATTTTTGATATTTTTCTATACTTTTGCCGGACTGCCTCGGTGGCGTAGTTGTATTATGGTACGACTGTAAAGCTGAGGTCTCGGGTTCGATTGCCGGGTTGGGCAAAGTGATATTGAGTTATTCTATTCAGTATCAGCTTGGAGTCTGGAATTTGTGCCCGATATGACGATAGGCTCGCCCCCTATCACATCATGGGAGGGAATAACGGCGAAAAGTGGGTCTACTAGTTCCGCCTCTCCCTACCCCTTTGGGATAAAAGACGTGAGTGAGTGAGTGAGTGTGTGTACTTTTGCCTTAGGACAGCTTAAATGAACCTGTACAGATCCTTTAAGATAATTAATTACTGTTTGCAATTATGCAAAGCTCTTTCCATTCTATTTGAATATTCATCGGTAGTTATGTGTAACATTATGTACGAGTTATATCATTGCATGGATTAGGTGTTACGAGTTGACATAGACATAAGATTCCGTGTCTGTTGATGCCGGCAGGTAAAAGCGAGGTGAAGCCGATCGTCGAAATGAGCGCGAATTATTGAGAATGATTAATATTGTATTGGTATTATCATGATCTCTTTACCCAGTACCCACTACTCGACTAATCAGATAGTCTACTTTGCCTCTTCAAAATAAGGCAGATTGGCTAACTTTGTGCATATATTATTTATTTGAAGCCTTTAGAATTCCGCTACTGAACACAAACCTCTAAACATTTTTAGATTAACCTTTGAGAAGCCGCCTCCATATAACGCCAATCAGCATTGATTTTACTTTTATTTACCTAATTGTAACGTGTATGCTCTACACCATTCAAAAGAGTGATAATTAAACACTCAAACCTTTATAAAAAAAAGCTAGATTCGAACCCGATCTTCGTCTCAACAATCCGGTCAATTGTCAAACCATCTCAATTTTAATAATAAAACCTGCTAAAAACAATCCGCTAAGTACTCACACCATTCAACGAGTACAAAATTATGTTCAAATCATTTGTATACAAATTATTAAAGCAGTTATTACTTCCGGACAATTATACACAGATCATAAAGCAAATGTACGTGTGCATTTTTGGCAATTTGTACGTATTTAATTCGTTTCGGTAATTGTAGAAAGGCTATTTTTTTCCGCAGTGTGTTGAGAGCAATGTTTTACTGTTGTTTCAAACCAGTGTCAATGGGCGAGAATAATTGTATTTTTTTGTTGGAGTTGCTTTTATTTTTGTTTATAACATTCTATATTTTATAGACAACCTATGCCTCTAGTCATTATATTGATTATATGTTTGAAAATGTTTGTACATCTGATACAAATAACCCGATGAATAGATTTGGATGAAACTTGCCACCCGGATAAACAAAAAATTGGCATGTGAGCTGTTTATCTTGCAGAAGCTCTCTGTAATATCTGAATGAATGAAATCCTCCTAGCTAGCCACGGCGGCCAATCTCAACGGAGATCAGCCAGGTACGCAGGAGATATTATAATGCACAAGTGTGTGCGCAATACACAGGTGCACTCGCTATTCCTTCACCCTCATAGTCCGGTGAGCCGGCAGACATGACCGAAGAGAGATCAGGCGCAGGACCAACGGCTTTACGTGCTTTGCGAGGCACGGGGGTATCACACCGCCAACTTCCTGACTCCGAGCTGCGACTGAATAATTTTTTAAGATGGAAAAACCCAGTCACACGTTTTTTCGCCCAACCTGGGATTCGAACCCAGGACCTCAGCGCGCAAATCGTACGCAATACAACTACGCCACCGAGGCAGTCATAATATCTAATCAATATGCATCGCATGCACCATGAATAATGAACATATTATGATTGTCACTCTTTAACATCAGACCTTTATTTTCGATGTCATGACACAAATATTGATGCTGTGAACTCTGTGGGTACGTAGTTGGATCTTTCTTCCACTTCTTCGTAAAGCAAATGTGTGACTTTATATACTATCAAATTCTTATGAAGAAGTCTAAACTATGGTTTCCTTGCTACAATTCGCTCTCAAAGACAAGTGATAATGTGCACAATATATCGTCCTACATCCTGCTCATACCCCACTAAAATGTTGGTTCAAAACTCCTTCTCACGAGTATTATATTGATAATGATGTCAAACAAATAGCCACAGTATCGTCCTATTTAGGGATTGAACGAAAGAGCTTCTGAAATTTAATTTATAGGTACACATTGCCAGTAAAAATCACATTTTTTTATGCTATTGAATGACGAGACGAGCATGCCGTTTGCCTGATAGTAAGCGATACGACCGCCCAAAAACAGTAAGCAACACCATACAGTACCTTGAGTTACAAAGTACTGTGTCATGTGTGGCATTCCACTGCACTCGGCATCCAGAGGCATGAGATGTTAAGTCTCATTATGTCCAATAGTTACACTGCCTACAATGTCCTTCAAACCGAAACGCAACAGTGCATGCACACTGTTACTTGTCGGTAGAAATAGACATTGCGATGGTTCCCACCCCGACGGACTCTTGCATATGAGAGGCCTACCACCAGTAAACACACAATGCAAGTTTTTTTTTTGCAACATTTAGGTGGAATTGAACCAGTGACTTGGCAGTTTTGTCACGGTCCCTTCTACACGCTAGGTTATTACGTTTTGAATTATATTTTATTTAAGGATAAACTGTTTCACTTCAAAATTACATCACCGTTTACTAAGTGGTGTTTCACAATGATGCCAAAAGTAACTTTCATATTATTCTTTTGAGCGAGTAATTGTACCTTTCTGCTGGTCTAAATATGGACTAGAATGTATAACAACGTCCAATAGGCACGTTTACTCGGCAGCACAAAAAACGAAATGTCTTCGGTATGTGTGTTGATTCCTTTGGCACACTCTACAGCTATGCTCTACAGAGATTAAATTGATAGATGAGAAGATACTGGATAGTGACGCCAAAAACAAACATGGCGGTCAAGATGAGCTAAAAAAAATTGATATAGGTACATAATCTATTTATCTCTAGTAAAATATATTTTTATAGGAAATAATTTCTTGAACCATTGGACCAATTCTGAAAATTGTGAATGTGTATAATATATTTTACTTTGATTTTCGGACTTTATACTGACGCAGTTGTGAATACGGAACAGCAAGCGACTACTCAAGAAAATTGGTAGGTACTGTTTAACAATTTACATAATTTTATCCCCGTTCACATTCAAAAAGGTAGGTTCTGTATTCGACCCGTATGTATGTATGTGACTTTGTATAGCCACGAGTTTCTCAAAAGCTACTGATCCGATTTGGATGAGGTTTTCGATATACGAGTAAACATTTTTCAGGGAAGGTTTTAGTATATAGTTTATTAGGATCTGATGAAGGTGTTTGGTGATAGACAATGGAACTTTCAATAACTAACAGCAGACGATCCGCGAATGCTGCAATCGTATATAAAGAAATAATAAATAAAAAGTTTTTAACAAAACAATAAAGCCGACCTCAAAACTACTACAAACGAAAAAATAATTTGTGTTTATACACGCTTAGTACCTACCTATATACGTATATTTGGAGTCGATGTCTAATTTAAATTGCCAGCTAAGCTAAGCAAATACAAGAACAAATATACGAAAACAATGTTCAATTTGGTTTTGAAGTTAATTTCATTCTGTACCCGACTGCGAAAGAAGGAGGGTTATGTTTTTCGTTTGTGAAAACTGTCAACTAAGATTATTCAAAACCAAAATAAAATATTCTAATTAAGATCTTGCTTCTATTTTTTCAGTTCTGCAATGAATTTAATAAATATGGCAGATATTGACGCAATCGGTTTTTGTGTTTTTTTTTTAATTGTTAATAATTTTTTGTCCGTAATTTTTATTAACTATCTATAGCAGAATATAGATACAGGTATTTTAAAAAGACCCTAACCTACATAATAAGTTTAAATCCCTTTTAAACTAGCATAAGGTCTTATCCAACCAGTTCGCCTTACATTAACCGCAGAAATATAATATTAAGGTCACCGAAATAATAAATATAGATCGTTGTTGGCGTATTTATTTGGATACGAGGAAGTACTCATAATTTATGGTATTTTTAGATAACACTAAATGTTCATTAATATTGATTTTATTATATCCATAAAATGGGCAATGAAAGGGTCAAACAACTGGGCAACAGGCAAAGTCCAGCCGTAGTGCCAACATAATTGGTACAATGTGGGCCATATGACATGTCCGTCGTCCTCACTCGCAAATCGTAAAAGTTTGTAAAGGTTTTATGGGCTTTGAAATAAGATTCATATTCCTAAGAAAGATTTTAAATGAATGCTCTGGATATTCACATTAATAAATTAAAATGAGATCCGCAGGCTCAAAACCCAAGGGCGCGAACTTACCACCACCATCGCAGTCGGGTGTGCTAGCCCCGACCACCTCTCGACCGCTGCGCTGACCACGTGGCCATACCACCTGCCCGGCGAGCTGTCGCCGGAGCCAGCCACGTGCATCAGCGTCGTGCCGTTCGCCTGAATCGGAGTCCCCGCAGGCCAGTGACTCGTTGCATACCATCAGCAAACCGTCCCGAGTGTAAGGCGGAGGTGCAAAAATAAAGCTCGTACCACGAACCTAAACCCTGAGTTCTTTCTTTTTTCTTTCTCCACACACTACCCTATCTGCGGCCTACGCCGCAAGCTCCTCCTTCTTTGGAAATTGGTTAAAAACACTGCTTGACATAACAGAGAACAAAACCTGCAAAATGCTTTTAAAATTAAGGTTTGCGAACGCCTCCTGCAAGGCTTGCGAGCGCCTCCGGCACTCACCCGAAAGACCAGTGTTCTTTCATAAGCCGACCCTCGTCTGGCTACAAAGAGTGTCCGTAGCAAATTTTAAACCGCGAAAGTATCTATAAATACAGTAAAAACTAAATACAAAATGGGATTTAACCGCAGTTATGAACAGATCCGTAAAACAGGCTGTTAAACATGGCTTATTGCCTTCTCAGACGAAATGTTTGATATCGCACTGGGGTCCTTAAATATCCGGGTTTATAAGAGTAGCGGAGAGCGGGTTATAACTTAGAACACATTAGATAAGTGTTGTGCTGCCAGCGCCTTAAACGTGAGTTGTAAAAAAAATTCACGCGATTATTTCTCATAGAAACATAATCTAACCTAAATTTATATTATAAATAGAAGAGATTTGATTTTCTGAAAACTGATAAGAATGATAACCGATTTTGAAAATTCTTTCAATCTAAACTAATATTATAAAGCTGAAGAGTTTGTTTGAACGCGTTAATCTCAGGAATTACTGAACCGATTTGGAAATTCCTTTCACTAATAGGAAGCTACATAACTCCTGAGTGCTATAGGCTACTTTTTATCCCGGGAAAATATTTTTGTCCCCGAAAAGCTTTTTCACGCGGGCGGAGCCGCGAGCACTACTAGTAATAGATATCTATGGAATACATTACAATTTACAATTGAGTGCTACAGGCTATTTTATTCCGGGAATGGGTGTTAACTGTTAACGCGAGCAGACCCACGGGAGAAATTAGTACTCAGTAGATGATAATTTTGTATTGTTAGACAAGGTGGACAGACGACTTGATAAAGGTCACAGGAACACGCTGAATGCACGCCGCTTTTGACAGGTCCGTCTGGAATTCTTTAGGGGAGGCCTATCAGCAGTGGACGTCATGTGGATGATGATGAGACAATTTCATTTTTCAGCCATCTGCTACCACTTGTAAAACAAGCAAAATGTCGTCAGTGTAACAGACTTTCAATAAATAATAAATATGAGAGGTAATTCCCATTATCATAAGATAATTCATAGTTCAAAATTCTGGTGAGTAATGACGGCCTTAGTTGGCACCAAAGGTCCCCGATGTCAACATTTACAAAATGGTGCCCAAAAAAAGGTATTGTACGAGACCCCCAAATGGTGGCCCGGTGCAACCCTTATGGAGTCATGGAAAGAAGCACTAATAACCTCGGTTTTAATGAATGTACACGATCCGTGAGTCACGAGCGATCGGGAGCGGAGAAAGTGCAGCTGGGGTCCGACGTGGGACGACGCGGCGAATGCTTAAGTAACTGTGAAATCATCGCTTTTTGAAAGTCGTTACCTCACTTGTTACCCGATACAAACAAAATATATCTTTCCGACAGACAAAGATGGGCACTTGATGTTACTTATGACCTTGAATGCCCATTTGCTTTCTGGCAATTAATTGGATACATTGCCAGGCGTTAAAGAAAGAAATACAATTAGGGGAAGGGGCTTTGAATGTAGTAGGAAGCATGGAAAATATTAATTTGACCTCGGTAAATCAGTGGTGTGTACTGGGGGTGCGTGACTCGCATTTGTTGGAACACTGCAGCAGGCGTTTTTTGTGGGAAAATAATCTGATTGTGGCGTATTGCTCCTACATCATGACCCTACCATCATATTATGAAGTCTGTTAAAAATGGGTCCGTCCCTCCAACCTAACTACTCACTTTCTCGATTGCCTACCAATTAAAATTAAATAATTATAAATACGGTCGCTAATTCCAATCGTATGGTAACTACAGCGTAGATAATTATTTAATTTTATGATTAAAGATGATACACGACGTAGGCATTAGAGTCAAGGACTCGATCCATCCCGCCAAATCAGATACCATGAAGGTACAAGATTTTTAATACTTACAATCCTCTAAGCATTGTGTAATGTAGGCATGAGTTATTTGTATGGTTGTAAGGAAAAAAAAATGTAAAAAGAAAAAGAAAAATCCCAACTGCGTCAATACCTATCTGCAATCTTTATTAAATTCATTGCAGAACTGAAAAGATAGAAACAAGATTTTAATTTGAATATTTTACTTTGGTTTTGTATAATCTTAGTTGACAGTGTTCACAAACGACTTTTTATAGACTACCTATGTGCCAAATTTCAGCCAAACCCGTTAAGCCGTTTTACCGTGAAGAAGTAACAAACTAACACAAACTTCGCGTTTATACTATTAGTGTAAAGTGTGATGTGATTTGTTAGCAGTTAGATGACGCTTCGGTTTGCAGGCTAGCTATGACAGGACATCCGCCGATCACCATCATATCGGCCTACCTCTCGCCCCAAAAGGAGTTTCACTCCAACGAACTGATGACCCTATTTGAGATGGGGATTCCGTCATTCTGGCGGGAGACCTCAATGCCAAGAACACTCTCTGGGGCTGCAACTTGACCAACGGGAGAGGTGCCGTCCTGGAGAGTTGTCTTGACACAATAGATATGTCCTGGTTCCCTCTGAACCGACACACTATAGTCTCCAAGACAACTACCGACCAGACATACTCGACATAGCGCTGGTAAGAAACGTAAGCCTTCGCGTGCGTTCCATGCAAGTGTTACAAGAGTTAGACTCTGACCACAGACCTGTGATCCTAGATCTAGTCCCCCAACACAGTCCATTAGACGCAGGTCCTAATGTACCGATAAAAGTGAAAACGAATTAGCGCCACCTAGGCACGAAACTCGCGGACACCTCATCCACAGATCTTTCCGCGATTCCGACCAACATCGAGACTCCTGAAGAAACGACTGGCGCGATACGCTCCCTCACGAACCACCTACAAAACCTCTTGAACGAAAGCTCCGAGAAGGTGCCAGAGACTGTTCACAGTCAATGGCAAATTCCCGACGACGTTCGGTGGTGGGTGAGGTTGCGCAACGCTACGCTCACAGCCTGCGCGACGAGGCCCACCCCGGAGCGACGACATCTTGCACGCTACCTCCAACGTGAGGTTAGACGTCGCATAAAAGAGGTCGTCGATTCGAGATGGGAAACTCGCCTAGCCGAAATTCGGCCGATACATCTGGCCTTCTGGCAGCTGGTTCCTTCCTTCAGGAGAAACGACGTGACCTCCATGCCTCCGCTCAATGGTTCAAATCAACGCCCGGCGTTTGATGACGACAAGAAAGCTGAGCTACTCGCCGACAGCCTGGAGGCTCAATGTTCTCTCTCAACAATACCTGTAGACCACGACGATCTTGTTGGGGTTAATTCATTCGGCGGCGGCCGGACGCGGTCCGGCCATTATCATTACTATTATTATTATTCTTTGTTAACAAAATTATCTCTTGTTTTAAATTGCCTTCTTGCCAGCCCGAGCTGGCTTCTTACTTTTATTTTTCATCATTTAGTTTACTCGTAATAAAAGTGTCTGTAGTTATGTAAGTAATAATAAATAATTAAATGTGTCTCGACTTATCATAAGTGCAACTATGTTCGCCTACGTGATGAATAAAGTATTTTTTTTTTTTTTTTAAATAATTTACCTAAGTACTTAAAACCAAATGTGGAAAAATTACCAACATTTTACGGTCAAAACTCTTCGAAATAATTTTCTTTACAATCTTAAAATTCCCGCGCTACGGTTCGCTGAACCAGTTCGCCTCGAGCGCACCTACGAACACACCAATATACACACACACACCACCACACCCGCGCCGTACACGCATTTAATATTATTAATACAAAACAGCTAAGTGCGAACAAAATATACTCATCACTCTCTCTCTCGTTGGGTTTTACCTGACTTTTTGCCGCTATATTTCTGCCTCATTCACACTTATGGATAGAATACGCACCAACTGCTACCACAGATGTATAGCTATAGTAAGTTTCTATAGTAATCAGTACTGGAAATTAATCCAGGCTTAATGCCACGGGTTGCCAATTGAAAGAGTTACCTCTAATATAGTTTCTTTTATTCTGCATTATATTCCTAATGTAAATGCGTATTTTTTTATTTATCATGACTATGTAAGGATTTTAGTATTATTATAATTATAATTACATATCTATTTATAATTTTTAAGGTAATCCTACTTAATAATATTATAAAGGCGAAAGTTTGTAAGAATGTATGGATGTTTGGATGTTTGGATGTATGGATGTAAGGATGTTTGTTCCTCTTTCACGCAAAAGCTACTGAACGGATTTCGATGAAATTTGGCACACGGGTAGATCATGTCCTAGATTAACACATAGGCTACTTTTTATCCCGGGAAAATATAAACCCGGGACTTTTATCCCGAAAAAACTTTTTGATGCGGGCGGAGCCGCGGGCAAAAGCTAGTACACTATAATTTTATTTATTAATAAGTTTTCGTCACATTTTAAGCATTAATTTCACGGTATACTTTTGACGCGGACCTGGCAACACCAGTTATTTGTTGTGATTTAGATAAATGAGTGTGAATGATACATTTTGAAGTATTTGTGTTTATAATGTGGTTTTTGAGATATTAAAATATGAGTGAAATTATTTCACGTAATAGTTTGTAGTGTGTGAAACGTTTGATCGGCAAGAATAAGGTAAATTTGTTAGGTTATGATGGAAAACAACAACTTTCAATGAGTTTGCGAAAGGCGCGAAATGTATTTGAAGAAACATAAAAGGTATTTAGACGAGTATACAAAACTAATAATTAATTGTCTTATTGGAAGCTCTAATACGTAAAATACGACTATGTATCAAGTTGTATTGTTAGTCTTGCATATTTTTTTCGAACGAAACAAGTGTTTGAAATAGGTAGGTACAATCTGGTAAAATTATTTAATTATTATTGTTGTGTTTTTACTTCTTCTTGCATTAGACGATACAAGTATAATAAGTACTTCGTTTATCTTTAGGACAAAAACTTTTCAGAAGTTGCAATGGCCCAAAATCGTTTTTGAATTCGTACCTAATTTTTACAAAGTAACTAAACGCTTCCATGGCATAGTTGTATTGTATGCGCGGTATGAATATAGCCTTCGAGGCCCTGATTCGAACCCCGGTACGGATTGTGTTTTTTTATTTTATTTTTAGATATTGATTTTCTTTATAGGTGCACATTTTATATGAATCGGAAATGCGATTTTTTTTAGGTCTGCTTGGGCTTGCCCTCATCCAAAACACTAGGCACGCCACTGCCGACAATGTGGTGCGCACTTTGCAGGCCGCCGCCGACAAGCTCGGCGAGTGGTTCCGCAAATGGCGAATCACCGTCAATCCCACCAAAAGTCAGGCTATCATTTTCACTAAGAAAAAGCGGGTCCATGTGCCCCACACCTCAGTCCGCAAGTCCAACCAGGTCATCCCCTGGATGGACACAGCCAAATATCTAGGAGTTACCCTTGATCAGAGGTTGACCTTCATCCTACATATAAACGCGGGACGCGCACGAGCCGCATTCGCGATGGGCCAATTACATTGGCTCTTAAACAGGAAAAATAAAATGTCAATCCGCAACAAGATTAGGATCTTTACAACTTACATTCGACCTATCATGACGTACGCATTGCCCGTATTCGCCCATTTACCGCCTGCTCGTTTTCAGCGTATGCAGGTCTTACAAAATAGAATGCTCAGACTCTTGGTGCACCGTGGTACGTTCGCAACCGCAACCCCCACGTGGACACCAACATGCCGACCATCAGGCATTTCATGCATATGGCCAACAGACGCTACTTCGATCGGGCGGTAAATCACCCAAACACGTTAGTTCTTAAAGCGTCAATATATAGGTACTCCATTCGACCGCGCCAAATGGAGACGGCCGCGTTCCGTATTAACCGATCCAGAGGACGAAATCACTCTGGCCATCCGCCGTAAGAACGAGTTCTTGAAACTCCAACACTCCACAAGACCGCAGTTCCGTCCTCGCCTTCGAGGACCTCGCCACGTTCCCCGTCAAGGGTTGCGAGCGCCTTCTGCGTTCACCCTAAAGACCGCTGTGTGCCTAAAAGCCGACTCGTGTCAGGCTACTGGCAGTAGGGCCATTAACAAAAAAAAAAGATCTGGACTGATCATATCCGCACCATACAGCTGATAGCACACTCAACATAAAAGATCTGCAGCTATCCATGTCGCTAAAAGCCGGAGTAGTTGGTACAACATCGTGCGCGAAAAGTTGATGAAATCCTCCTAGCCAGTTTCGGCCACGGCGGCCAATCTCAACGGAGATCAGCCAGGTACGCAGGAGATATTATAGTGCACAAGTGTGTGCGCAATATACAGGTGCACTCGCTATTCCTTCACTCTCATAGTCCGGTGAGACGGCAACCCGACATGACCGGAGAGAGATCAGGCGCAGGACCAACGGCTTTACGTGCTTAAAAGTTAATTCCCTGATAACTGATAACTCACGGCCCCTAACATGGCGAATCGAATTAAGGAGGAGGACACAGGTACATATGAGACATAAAAATAAAGATTTTTAATATCGTTATATTAGCTAGGTATGTCATATAATTCTAGAGTGGTCAATACGCAATTCTGGGGTGGGAACTGGAAATAGCTCGGTAGTTCTAGAAAGTAAGGCGTCATAACAATATAATTGTGTTAATACTGCCATCTATCTGTACGGTATGATAATGTTCAACTTATTCATTACCATAAGTACAAGCGACATCCTATTAGCGAATAGCCAAACTACATCATATTGATATCATCCTAGTATGAATGTTGAACCATTTTTAAACACTAGATGTCGCTTTAAACAATGTAACTTCTAATGATTATTATAATTATTATGAACTGTTAAGTAAAAGTCCATGGTAAAATGTAATATTAGGTTTTGAACTATTTATAAAAATATTTAAATTATTGCAATTATAATTAGCAACATCGACAAGTGTCAAGAATCAAGATTGTTTCGTTCTGTGGTGTTTCCCAATGAATTTATATTGAAAGCGTAGGTAGCAAGAATGTATTATAAACTTCTTGGTAGGTAGCTTTTCTAAGTAATCTGTGCTCTTTGATCAGTGTGTGTGCAGTGCAGTGCTGCCAGATTAGGCGACTTTTCGCCATTTAGGCTATCTTGAAGAGTGTCGGGGCGACTAAAATTGCGAATGGCGACTGGTCGCCGTTTAGGCTACGCGAACGGTGATTAGTCGCTAATAAGCTACTTCGGAAAGTTCGTGTTTTATGCATGTCGAATTTGAGGATATTTAAGATCCCCCTTACACACAATTATTATTGAAAACTGGGGACCTTTTTTTTTTTTGCTCTCCGCGTCCCCACACATGTGGGCGACTTTAGGCTACTTCGAATTTTCTCGACTTTAGGCGACTTCAACCGTCAAACATCTGGCAACACTGGTGCAGTGTGGCAGTCTCTGGTGGCAGTGAGGTGGACTTGGGTTTGTCATTATAATACTTCGTTCAAATTTAGTTATAAAATCTCCAAAAAATTATCACTTGAGCGCTTGTGTCTAAGGATACTGCGTTAGATTACCCTAAAATCTAAAACAAACAATTAGTTTAATTGTTAAAGTGGTTGTGCCGTGTAAAATTTGGTGTCGAAACGAATGTTATTTACAAAAAAGTTTGTCGTACACAATGAGTAATTTCAACAAAATCATCAAAACTACGCCTATTACCGACGATTACGACATCTCGAATACAGTCCTCGGCCTTGGGATCAATGGAAAGGTAAGTTTCAGCGATTGAAATGTTTGATATTCTAAGAAAAATGCAATTGTTCGTCGAACGCATTTGTGTTTACTAAAAATGACGTAAATGTTCAAAATTAGCTCTACCCGAGTTATCATTAGGTATCGGTCCGAACTGTGCGCTTCGGACAATCCGGCATTTTCGCGCCATACTATTTAATATTTATGCGGCATTTTTATTTTTCGATATTATGAATTTTCAACTATTATAAGGAACTCGGGAATATTGCCGACAACTTGAAGAAGTATGCTCATCGTTCCAGATACGATTTGACAAAGCGTCATGCGGTGGGCTTAAATGAATACAAGTTAATATGTTTCGAAGTGTTAATTGCACAAATCTTAACGCAGAATTCATCAAGAAATATTGAATTTATAAGAAATTTCGTTAGTAGATTAAATCTCACTCCTTAATAGTGGACTCCCTAATGATGTCAAATGTCAATATTCTAAATGGCATGTTGCAGCAACCTTGTGGTTGCATTAAACATCCAATTTCTATTTGGATAACAGGATTGTGCTTGGCTTATTTGACCAGTTTATATCATCTTACCACAAGTTTTTTTAATTCAAACACCAAGACTTTGTTGTGAGACTAGGGAGAACAAAAAAAAATTCCAACATAAGAATTATCAAATACCTCCTTATTCCTTTTGTGTGGGAAACTACTTTATGTATTCAGAGTTTGCAAATGTAATCTGAACACCTTTAGGAGATGTATCTTTATAGAATCAATTACATTGGAGAAAATTTGGTGTTGTTATTGCACTATTACTTTTGTAATAAGATTTTATTTCCAATTGACTTGTCAAGCCCCACTACAGAAGCCGGCATCTGAGTATATAGGGTTTTCCCATACATCTATATATATATAAGCGGGGCTCGATGGGTTAAGTAGATCTAAAAAACACAATAATGGGTTTGTGTGAAGCAAGTTTTAGGTTTATATACCAAAAGTTTGGGATAAAAACTTAAAGAAACTATTAACTGAGTTCTACATCCTACTTATGTATAATTTAATAAACAAATAATTTTGTGAAGATGTTTGTTTGAAGTAAATGCACACTACTTCACTTATTATAAATTATAACATGCAGATAGAACAAGTATTAACAATATAGCATGGCTTTACTCCAAATTGGCACAGTGGGATGCTTATTCTAAGAAAGCTAAGGTAGTCACAAGTAAACCTAATATTTAAATAATATTACTAAATCTGTACATGTTTTAATGGGCTAAAATGATGCATATTCAGACTTTGTAGGGTTTTAATAAAGTTGTTCCCAAGTTAAAAAGGTATCATTGATAAGTTGTGTGTATATTAATTTGGGGAAACAGTTTCTTCGCATTGTATATGAAAGCTCAACACTTCTTTTTTCAAAGTTTATTTACATTTAATTACAGTATATAGGTGTCATTTTTGTTCGATGAATTTCCGCCACTTTGTAGGTAGTGCCTTAATCCCATTGCTGTAGAAATTTTGAGACTTCTCAATAAAAAAAATGCAACAAGTACTTTTGGCAGTCCTCTCTTGGTGTTAACCTGGCACTGTCTATAGAATTCTGAAAAGACCAAAACAGGTTTAATCCTGAAGGTGCAAGGTCAGGGCTATATGGTAGATGCATTATCACCATCCAGGCAAACTCTCTTATTTTGCCTAGTTGCTAAAGATGTGTGTGGTCCAGCATTGTTGTGATGAAAGACTACACTCTTACTATTGATCAGTGCCAGCCGCTTTCTCTCAATAATCTCATTAGTTGTTGACAGTAGAGATCAGAATCGATGGTTCTGCTAGATGATAAAAGCTCATAACGAACAATGCCGTTCCAATCCCACCATACACACAGCATCACCTTATTGCGAGTTAACCCAGGTTTTGCCACAATTTGTGAAGACTGACCTACTTTTTTCGTTCGTTCTTGTCATACGTGATCCACTATTCATCGCCAGATATCAATCTCTTCAAAAACTGTTCGGTTTCATTACCTTTCAATACAGAATCGCAAGTGAGTACACCGTTCATTAGGTTTCTTTCGGTGAGCTCATGTAGGACCCAAATATCGAGTTTTTTTTTGTCTTACCCCGCTATTTTCAAATGGGTCAAAACTGTTTTGTGTTCAATTCTCAGTTACTACTACTACTACTGATACGTTGATACGTTGATCTTGCTCCACTTTTTCAAATATGGCATCCATTTTATCCGTAACAGTGCGACCAGAGCGTAATGCATCTTTGATGTCGAAATTTAATTGAAAACGCTTGAACCCACTTTGTGCTACTCTTACTGACACTGCATTGGGTCCATAAACGTCACATTTTTTTTCGCGGTTTGCTGTGCATTAGTGTCATAATATTAAATTAAAATGTATTTACATAATATTATAAACAGGCATATATGAGTGAAGTCAAGTACTATTTAATGAAGAACTTCCCTTTCTTGAACTCCCCGGGTTCAAGAAAGGTATAAAAGCGACAGTAGTTGAACAATTCAAAAATAACAAATCGCCTATAGGTACGCGTTAATTTTAATTGAAACATTTTTTTTTTATGTGTGGAGTAAATCGCTTTTATTATTTTATTATGAAGAGAAGAAATAATTGGTATGATCAAAAAAGTGTATTAGGCGACTTGAAAGTTTTGAATTTATTTTATTTGACTGTACTTCCAATCTCGGTTGTTGACAAGACGTTGTACGGCAAAAATTAGTCTCATGTATCAAAACATGTCCTTGTTTATTGTTAGAAGGCAAACAAAATGATTAAAAGGTAATTAACTGCACTTAACTTTATAGTGCAAACATATTTGTCTCAAACTTGCTGGTAAAGAGGGAATAATAGATCTTGATTCTGTGTTGGTTATTGTGTATTATCTTATGCATATTACGATTGTACGACGTCAATGGAATTGAATTTTGCTTTACATTAGGTACGTGGCGTATGCTCGTGTGAACAGACCTTTTATATACAAAATATCAAGAGACAAAACGAGCATGTCGCTCGGCATTAGCTAAGTCTTAGTCATAAAAGTAGTAATAACATATTCCAAAGAACGTCGGCAATTTCACTGGCCGTACATAAAAATGCATATTATGTCCTACATCCTTTAATTTTAAACTAGCTTACACGTCGGTCACTTTTTCCAACCCTCGTTTTTCGCGGGGAAACACGCGTTGTCGCTACCACCGCTGGGGATGAGTGGAACGGTGTTGTTGGTTTCACCGGTCATACGGCCCAATGTCGACACTCAGGACTCGGGAGTATAACACCATCCGAGCGAGCATTGAACCGAGTCCCTAACACTATGTACACCTAGGGCTGCCATCCGTCCGGAATTCCCCGGATTTGTCCTAGTTTGAAGGCCGTCCGGCAGGGGTTTTTAAAAAGTGTCCGGGTAAAACCCGGATCCTTTCGTTGTAAGGGGAAATCCATTTTTTATGAATAAGCGATAAATTGAAATAAATCTTAGTTAAAAAATCTATTCATAATAACCCGCATTCAAGAAGTCACGGCACACCCATATTTTGCCCAAATGTCCGGGATTTTTGCCGTGTTTACCCAGCGTCGGCAATTTAGGTCATGGCAGCCCTATGTACACCCTACACCGGCATACCAACCAAACCCCGCGGTGGCCTTCGTCGCATACGAGACGGCCCCGGAGTGTCTTGTGAACATACTTTATTGATTATGCACTCAGTTTGCACTTACGTACATCTAAGACTGCAAAACTACTAAACAGGGACTCCCAATAGTCGCTTAGTAGGATTGGTCTGCAAATTACACAAGGATGCGTAAACATTTCCATTAATTGTGTAACATTGAATACCGTTATCGCGACATAATCTTTTGTTTATATTACCAGCGCTAAAGGTAATCAACGTGTCATTGTTTTTAACATAATCGTCCGTAGGTCCTGCACTGTACGAGATAAAAAAATCGATCGACCTTGTTACGGGAGTGGTGACATTGGAGACTGGATGTGTTGAATGAAGATAGTGAAGTTTGTACAAAGTTCACAATTTTAGGTATTGAAATATATGATACTCTATACGTATTCATAGCAATGTGTCACTAGTCTAGGATAAGTAGTTTTGTCTATAACTGTGAAGTAGCAGTGTACAGTGTACAATCTAAAATCTTAATTTAAAGGAAGCTGTGCGGTGCCATTTAAATCTCTAGAGTTTAGTGGAATATATCAGTGTAGGTGCGAACAAAACAGCAGTAATCTCGCATCTCTGCCAAATTCAATTTTTGTTCTTGGTCAAACAAAGTAACTAATCATGTCTAACGAATTTATTTTACATAGAGCCTGTTCTAACCGCAAGATGATGATCATTTCAATGTCGATGTATCACATAGTCTCCACTCTCCAGAAGCGCTGCATCGTCTGACAACATGAAATTACATATGAAAAGAATCACTTAGTACTGTAATTAATTTGTCAAACAAACATATTAGCATTACCATTTGAAAAGAATTTACTGCAAATGTAATAAGGTTGATTCTGATCATGTATTTTGCATCATCTTCGAAATGCTAGTGTGGCTTGCGTTTGTAGAATTCTTACGTAATGTTTTCCAAAAAGGTAGGTACTAAACCTTTTAACTTCTCAGCCAAAGAAATGCCTCATTATGATGGAGCAATTATACCTAGCAATAATCGTATATAGCATAGTCACAGTTGTTTGAATATCTGTCAAAAGACTTCGTATACGTCAACGCGGGTGAGAATTGCCTCGCCTGCGGACGTTCGGATGGGATAACTTTTTAAGCAATAATTGGTTACGATTGTTGCTAGCAATAATAGATCCGTCTACATGAGGTTGAAGGCTGTCTAACGCCAATTATCGTAACAAAAACGTCATTTCCGCGCCATTTGAAGCATTAGAATGACGAGCTTAGCGGGTCGTTAAGGGAATGCTGCATACCGCGTTATCTGAGAAGTTTTAGTTAAAGTAGTTCTTAACTCCAACAATGCGCTAGTTACTCTGAGTTTTGAAACATTAGATGGTATACTATATATTAAAGTTGTAATTACTGTTCATTATACTGTTTTGGTTAAGTGTACTGAAGAATCACACTGTTTTACCCTGAGACATTTATCTTCATTCACTCATTATAGAAGCTTTATAATTGTCAACATAATATAATAACCACTCATTGTGTAAAATGTGAAGTTCCTTCAAATTATTAACCATCATCTTCCGCCTTTCCAAAACTATCGCTTAACTCAGTCCTCCTCCTAAATATTACCAGACTAACCTGTCAGAAGCGGCCTGCATCCAGAGAGTTCCTGATATAATATGTAAGACACGTACAAAAAAACCCACCACGCGCTAGTGAGCTCAAGTTATTCGTCGGCTGTTATATCTACCCTTACCAAGTCGTCTGTCCACCTTGTAGGTAGGCGTCTACCGCTTCTATTACTGAGTTTTAATTTATTTTAATCTCTATTCACTTTAATCCCCATGCCGTAATATTTTGAAACGTCCCGTTCTATTTTCGTCTACTTCCAATAATTTTTTCACACGTCGTTAATTTTTGTACAAAGGACGATAACTGTTCAGCCGTCAATTTCCCGAGTTATTGGTTAATTATATTATATACAATTGAATAACGAGATTAGAGTCGCTCGTCTAAGTAAAATAAAGGTGCAGCGACAGTTTTGAGGAACACAGCACCGCATAGCGTTGCACTGTGTTTGTTGTCATGGCGCGTAATTCCCAGAGATTAGAAGAACCCCACTTTCTACAATGCTACAATGAAAAGCAGCAGTGCTTGCATATCGGTCGACGGCTGAAATAGACAATGATGCTACCTGGGCAGAAGTCTTCCGTACAAAAAAATTGTCAACAAAAATTTGGACGATCTTATGAAATTCCAAATAATAAAACTAAAACGTGAGGTCGTCGAAAATTACAAAGATAATTAAAAGCATTAAAGATTTATTGTTTGACACATACGGTATCAGCCATATTATGTCCTTACAAATCTCTCACCTACTTAATTTGTTCGAGAAAATTCCCTATCTCGTGTTTATACCTACCTCCGATATTCCGCTTTAATGTGATATCGCCGCAACTTTTTCACCGTATTACCGATGCGATTTGAATTGCTTTTTACGATTGGCAACTTCCCTCCTCAGTCCGCTATGATGGATCCATTTTCGGGCAAATCATACTATAAAAGCCCACACATAGCACAGACTTGGGAGTAAAACCTCGTGCCACTCGGCCTAGAGAGTTGAGGTCCACAGAAAGATTTTTCTAGGGCTACAGAAGATTGCTTTACTTGTAAATATAACTCGGGAACTCGTGATAGTTAATGTACGCTGCCAATAGAATATTGATAAACAATGTTTTTTTCTGTCCGTGTGTTGTGAAGCCAATGAACCCACATACTCATGCAAGAAATATTCCCCATTTCTATACATATAATAATAGTTGTAGTATTAGGGATATCAGGGTTGTCCCTGTGGATTTACATTTTTATTACTTTTTTATGAAGGTTCGACAGAATTACAATAAGGATAACCGATTATGTTTATTTAAATAGCTTTTTGAATTTTCGGAATTTATATACTATTACACGTGTGCACAAAAAGAGTGAATAAATAAATTATTAAATAAATCCTACTAATATTATAAACGCCAAATTTCGTAAGAATATATGTATAGATGTATGTTTGTTACTCTTTCACGCAAAAACTACTGAACGGATTTCAATTAAATTTGGCAGAAAAGTAGATCATCTCCTGGATTAACACATATGCTACTTTTTATCCCGGGAAAACATAAAGCGGGACTTTTATCGCGGAAAATCTTCTTAACACGGGCGGAGCCGCGGCCTAAAGCTCGTAAATCAATACTACTCGTGGCGTATTTTTGATCTTATTACTCGAAGCTATAACGAATTTTTCAACTTTGTCGAATCAAAAATTACAACAAGGTGTATTTAACTTATATTTAAACGCGTGAAAGAGCTTCCTAGGAATAAAAGTCCTGCCACCAAATATCTTATCTGGATAGAATGTCACCTATGTTATTCCAGCGTATTTTTTATGGCATTGAATAACGAGACGAGCATGCCGTTCGCCGGATGGTAAGCGATACGACCGTTTTGCGTTTGAATCAGTATGCCAAATTTCATATTTCATGCAGGAGTTGCTAATATTTCTTAAAACATCCAAAGTATCGCATTTATAATACATACTACTAAGATTACCAATGTGAAATACCTTCCGACGGGTTGTTGCTTACAGACCTTGGAGTCTCTCATTCCCAAGGCCCCAGCTTATCGATTGAAACCCTTTAGCACAGCGGCCTTCGAGGCATATTGGAAGGTCCCGAGTCCCGGAACTACTGACTGACTACTAACTTCAAGGATAAATTAAGGTCATTCTTGCATTAACTGGTTACAGTTTTTATGATAGCTGTTTCTGTGTTCTTAGACAAAACTAATTAAAGTTTATGTTTTAATCCGCACTGTTATTAATCGTTTTAATAACTAGTTTAAAATTATGTCCACCAGAGTATGATTGCTAAATTAAATAGTCAAGTAAGAAATCTGATTAAATAAATATTTATGAAACATCCTGGAACTGCAAGGTGATGACACTGGTATTAATATCATTCAAATACAATGTCACCTAATAAGAAACTGCGACTGTCAACAGGCGCCAGAGTTATGCAGGCCTGCCAAATCAATTTCTTTTAGAAAGTGAAATTGTAATTTCAAAGTTACAACGGATATCCGGAAACACTATTAAAATATATTATATCTACATTAACTTCACATAAAAGTGTTCATTTCAAACTATTAGGCTTAAATTACCACACATCATATTTAGATAGATAAAATATCGGTAAATAATTAAAATATAGTTATTGACAGCCCTGTTGAGTGCTAGTGATGTGACAAATCGAGAAACCGGTTATTTATACAACCTGTGAATAAACAAAGATGTCCCTCGCGGAATGGTAACCGCTACGAATGACTATAGACAATAGAACTCCGCTCAGAATCCTTAAATGCTTATCTGCAAAAATAAACGAAGCTTTTTCCAAATTGCCTTGAGTCGATACTCTAATAGTGCCAAATTTCGGTTTAAAACGGCACTTGTGTTGAGCCGTTTTCGTCACTTGCAGAGTATTATACACTGTTTTAATAGATCGTTTAGTTCCGAAAACCGGTAATTCGCATCTCTATAGCGCAAACGCGTCAATGTTTGGCGTTGTACAAGTAATTTATCTGTAATTGTGTATGTGCGTGCGCATGACGTGAGCGCTTATCTACCTCGGTACACGGTTTGAGCAAGCTGCAAGAATGAACTTACTATACTATAAAGTGAAGAATAATAAAACGTTATAGTATTGAATATTGATTGCTATTGATCAATTTAAAGAGATTTGAAGATGGCCCTAAAATGACCTTATATGATCTCATAAGTACTCACCATACCAGAAAAGACTAAAAAAAAGAAGATAAGGAATAGAAGAAAGCGGTGTATGAGCCTCTGAAAATATCCCCCAACAGTCGAAAACCACTATGCATAATGTATCGGCAAGCTGTCATTCAACGCTGGTTCCATAGGGTTAGGACCCTATGGAACCAACTTTGAATGACAGCTAATCTTATGATAAGACAGTTGTCTCTTGGTCCAATCGAACTAAGACAGCAGACAAATAAAATGTCTACGCACGGCGTGGTTCTAGTTCCACCACTTTTATCATATGCTGCTCTTAAAATACGAAAATCAAATTTTTAAAATGTTTAATGTTTGTGAGCCGCTGCACGGATTTGTGTCCTTAGGCCTAACCACGAGCTGATCCTGATTATATAAATAAATACTTATTGTGTTTGGTTGGTAATACTGTATATGTAGGTATGAGGTTTGTTTCTTGGAAATTCACAGGGCCATAGCCATGCAGACTATGACTACGCTGTAGGTACAATGTTTTACATTCAAGAATATCGATTACCTACGTCGCATCTTGAATGCTAATTGGTGACAAATGTTTGCTTTTTTGGGTGTGTCGGTTTTAAACATTCCTATGTTATGTAAGAATTTAACAAACTGCAACGAATTGAAAATTTGAATTGGGTATGTTTGTATATTAGCAACGCTAAAAGTACCACCTCATGAGAAGTGGAGACTGGAGAGTCGATATCCATTGGCGAGATATGAATATCTCCTGTCAGTCCATACAATTTTACCCACACAGGCTGATTCCGGAATAGGACAGTAACTTGGGGCCACCGTATATCATGATTATCGCTATCCGGGTGGATGTGAATATCCTACCACCATTTTTTCAGTAGAAGTTACCCAAACCTCAATTTGCTTTGATTGTGGAATGAGGGAAGACTTACACCATATTTTGTATACCTTTCCTCATATTTTAGCTGATTATATTATACGGATAATAAATAGAATGTTGTCGGCTTCTGCGTCTGAAAAGGCTTGGGTTTGGTAAAAAATATTTTAAGAATATGAGGGCAAACGAGGAGGCACCTATCAAAGTGGACGTATGGAGCTTTGTACTATGACTCCATCTATTAAAAAAAACCGCATCAAAATCCGTTGCGTAGTTTTAAAGATCTAAGCATACATAGGGACAGACAGCGGGAAGTGACTTTGTTTTATACTATGTAGTGATAGTGAAGAAGATACATGTATTTTATTTATTATTTTGTTTGTGTGTTACAAACAGAAGACATGCATTATAAATTGCGGGACAATGCGATTATCGTTCAACTGCACATAAATATCATTCCCATAACAAATTCGAATCGAAACATTATTTTCCAACCAGGAAATTCGAATCTACAAGTTACAATCATTACCGGCCCATCATTTACAATGTGCTAAACGCAGTTGCGTATCAATTGCTCTGCACTTATAATGCGGTTATACGACATTCCTGAGAGATGTCGTCAATGCGTGTCAACGTACCGACGCCGCGCTAGGCCAAGGCAAGGTCGCCAACAGCTTACAGCTTAGAATCTAGATAGAGGCTGGAGTGACACGTGCTAATACTATCAATATTACTGTCCAGCTCCTGCTGTCAACAGCGGAGCCTTGATTTAGTTTTTCGGTGTGTTTTAAATTGTTTTTACCGCGTAAATATTTTCCGAAAAAAAATGTTCATTTTTTTTTTTATTCAGGGCTCTTGGGCTGAATATTATAAATCGACATGCATTCGCCGGTGAAAATTATATAACGTGCAGAAGTTTATAGTAAAACATATATGTCGGTTCCAGTGAAATGCACAAACACAGGAGTAATAAGTTGCTGTTGTAATTCAGACCACTTTTGGCTGGGCCGTCTGGATTATTTAGTGGGCCTTATGTGGCTGATGTTGAATAAGTTTTTCATTTCTCCTTTCAATAAGAAATGATATTGTGTTATCGTGTCGATAGGCGAATGTCGGTAATCACGGCTCCTACTTTCGATGGGTGTGTGACTTACACGTGGTCTTGTGATATCGCGGTTTTTTAATACATCAATGGATGCTACCAATCTTATGGACATTATAAATGTTAAAATTAGTGATAATGTTTGGGTTTTTGTTAGAACTTACACAAAATCCGCTGAACGGATTTGAATGATTTTGACAAATAGATCAAGTCCTGGATTTACAATATAGGCTTTTAATTTACTTCAACTATTATCAACGTGTAAACAATTTGTCATTAACATTTTGGTAATTTTTTCCTAAAATCCGCGAGCAATTTATAAACAGTTCATTCTTTAAAAGTTCTCAATAGAACTGAATTCGATTACGTCACATTACTCAATAGGAACTTACGGAATGAATATTTCTCAAAGTTGTACGAAAACAGCATCAAAGTACGCTATACGTTGTCACCTACGTCAGTAATAAAGCGTCAACGACTACTCAGTTTCTCGTATTAGTGTATTTTTATAAATATTCGGATATCCTGGATATGAACTCATTTCACGAAAAGGTTTTCCGTGACGTCATGTGTATGACGTAACAAATGTGTTTCTGATGTAAGAAAAGGAATCGTAAAAGTGGACAAGGTTGTGTGTTGTAAAATGCGTCATAGTTTCCATCACATTAAGTTTTATTATCAGACTAGCTTACACACGCGGCTCCGCCCGCGTGAAAAATTTATTGCGGAATAAAAGTCCCGCTTTATATTTTCCCGAGATAAAAAGTACCCTATGCCCTTTCTTGGTCTCAAACTATCTCCATACCAAATTTCTAGTTTCGGAGATGTGCAGTAGCAAAGAAACAGACACACAGAAAAGAATTATAAAAATCGCTGATTTGTTTTCCGTTTGGTCACCGCCCTTCCTTTTTTATTATATTTCTTTAAATGTACAAACACACCGGTTCTGCTGCTTCATTATAGGTATAGATAGATATAGTATTATCAGATGATAAGTAGTGTGTTTAAAAGTATTTCGACTGATATCTTTCAACTGATTAATTGCGATATTTTTTACAGTTTACGGCGAACTATTTTTAACCGACTTCATTACTAGTTGTAGAGTTATCTTGAATTCGGCGGTCCGTTTCAGTAGTTATCTACTGCGAACATAAACGGTGTGTAGACATTAGCGTGCGTGCGCACTGCCGTGTAGTTACTGGGCATCATGAGAATCCTGTATCAGGATTTTGTGAGAGAGGGCGAGACTCCAGCCACATCAGGCAAAAATTCCAGCTGATATTGAGAAGAAAAAAAGCCAATACTACGCATTTCTCTTGATTCGAATCTGAAGCCTCAAAGCGGAATACCGCGCACGCAATACAACTTCGCAACCGAGGCAATCACATATTCTGTCTCCTAAAGCTTGTGAAATAAAACAATATTGCAAGGTCAATGTTTATACTGTGACGAATGTTTAATTACACCACGAAGATTTCTTCATCGTTATTAAGGAAACACGATTTTTACCCTATTTTTCTTGATGCGCACGTAAATGACAAATATCTATTAATAGGGTTTTTTAATACATCAATGTAATAACTAGATATTTTTATTAACACTATTTTTTTGACATAACCTTGTCTGCAGACTGTATTACTCTTAATAACAACAAAATATACCAAACAATATGACCAATGACAGAGATTGTCCTTTACTACTCCAAGAAATATATCGTCGCAATCTATAAAGACCGGTTCATTCTGAAGAAAGGCTCAACGAGCCACGAATAGCTGGTTTCTCACTATAAGTACGGTTTCCTATCCAATTATTACCCTTCGACCTTTTGATAGAAACCCACGCAGATTTATTATGATTAGTGTTCGCTCTGCGCTCGCTGTACAGCCCGTTTAAAAGTCAACGCTGGTATATAAAATAGTTAATAGGCTATAATAACACTCAGATATAATGGAGTTCCTTCTCAGATATAAGATGATTTCCTTGAAGTGTACGAATTTTCAGAATTGCACCAGCAGTTTCCGAGATTAATTCCAAGAAACAAAGTGTATAATTTTGTTGCTTCTGAATGACAAGACGAGCATGCAGTTCGTCTGATGGTAGCGATAAGCTTGGACATAAAAAGCAACTCTATACAAAACTTTTGATTACAAAGTAGGTACTTCGTGGCACTCCACTACACTCTTCACCCTGAGCTATAGATATTTAGCCTCACAATGCCCAGTACGCTGGCTACAATTGTAGTACATTTATTAACTAACAATCCAACCCAGTACATAAATAAATGAACTACCGAAATTGTTACCCGATCTACGAATAGAATCAGGGCCCTTACAAATTTTACGGTCCAGTTTGCATTTGAAATCTGATCACCAAGTGGCTAATGAACTGTTTCAAATAATTATACGGGCAAGTTGTGGTTAAAGGCGTAAGCTGGGTCTAAAATTACTTTACCTCTTGTCTCTCAAGCCTCATTTAGATCGGCAATTATTGTTGGCAATTATCTTCTTTCGAATATCTGTGAAAAGGCTCGTATAGGTCAACGCTAGAATTGCCTCGCCATTGCGTATGTCCAGACGGAATTCAAATTCAAATCATTTATTCAGTAATAAGGCCCCTAAGGGCACTTTTACACGTCATTTTTCATTTTTCACAATGTTGTTATACTAAAAGATTCTACCGGTGCTTCGGAAAAGCCCACTGACCTGAGAAGAAGCACCAAGAAACTCAGCGTAGGTCTTTTATCATTTTTTTGAAATATATATATTTTACAATTTGAAAATCACAATATTACTTCAATTTTAAAGGTGGATATTAAATGCGAAAATTAACGGAGAGTACCTAAGTGAAACAACCACCTACATATTTAATTTTAAATAAAAAATAAAGTCAACCATCAAACAGAGCAGACCAGTCCACACATTCAATAAATGCGTATAATTATTGCTAGCAATAATTGATCAGTATAAATGAGGTTTTATAGCCCTGAATTCTATAGAACACGGACCTCTGCTACCAAGAGAACCTATCGGCCACTTAAGCCTAATCTAGGAGAAAGACTTGACACACACAAATAGATAAAATCTTCATCGGGTAAATTGCCGGTTGTTTGTTTACCCCCATAATACTGACAGATCCAGAGGACGAAATCACTCTGGCCATTCGCGAAAAGATCGAGCATCAAAAGCTCACACACTCCACAAGACCGCTGTACCGTTCTCACCGTCGAGGACCTCGTCGCGTTCCCCGTCACCCTGACCTCTCTTAGCAGTTCCGGCCCGCGTGCCGAAGACCACTAGGTACGGTACCACTAAATAGGATTAGGTTAAAAACCATCTTCCCCAAACGCTGATGTCTTATCCTCTCAGTGGCCGCCCTGAGCCGAGGTTCGTGACCCGTTAGTGGGTCGCCCTCAGCGTGGTCGCTTAATTTTAAGGGTTGCGAGCGCCTTCTGCACTCTCCCAAAGACCGGTGTTCTTTCATAAGCCGACCCTCGTCAGGCTAGAAAGAGTAATGTCAGGGACAACAAAAAAAAAAAAGTGTACCCACAGTACCCTCTTGTAATGTATCGAGGACGACTGCTGATCTTTTAAGCGGCCCTGAGCGCTTTCTCTTAAATTTTAACATGGCGACTCATTCGCGCTAGTCGCGTCTTGGCCACAAACTTTATTTACCACAATTATTATTAGGCCGACATTGTGATTGTGATTGTGATTGTCGACAAACTGTCAAGTGCCATCCCTCTGTTTAGTCGCATGTGCCATTTTTTTCCAAATTGTCCGTAAAAAATTTCCCCTTTTAGTACATTTCATTTAGGCTTATATTTAGTTATTTCTTTAGTGGATTTGTAAAATTTTCTGTGCTACATTTTGGATGAGGTAAATTTTTCACAAAAAAAAAATTGCATGCGTATCCAATACCAGATCGACACTTTCATCATAGAAGCCAAGTCGCGTGCAAACCCGAGTCTGCAACATGATATTAACATTTATTTTTATTTCAAAATTAAACCTAGATAGTGCTCTCATTTCAACATGTACTGTTTTCGCAGTAAATATATTACATTGTGAAATATCATGTAAATTATAATATTATTTTATAGTTACCATCGACGAAACCGCCTGTAGACGCCGTATAACAGGCAGACGATTTTTGAAAACACTAATAGATCACACTTTCTGTTCAATATTTTCAAGTCTTTTGCTACTTCCCTTCACAACTGTTAGCATATTATACTTTAAAAAAAACGGAACACATCTTATACCGGCCATTATGTGTGGAAAATTTCAACATGAGGCCCTTTATAATTTGCATATCTTTTTACGGAAGTCCATTATACTCTACTCTAGCATTATATGAGTAAATGATGCCAATAAAATATTGTCTTATTTAATAGACTATCATCAATGGGCTTGGAGTCATATAATTTGTCTAATCCTATCGACGCGCCAATAGTCTGCAAACACTGTTTCTGCAGTTAAAGGTCATTGTAAATTGCCTATTATAGTTACTGGATATTATGAGACCTAACTTCTAACAGACGGGCGCATTGCAGATATAGAATTCAAAATTATCTATTGTAACTACTGTTTACGAGCAGTCGTGGTGCTTATCGGTCAAACAACTACTCTCATTGTTCAGATAAAAAAAACTTTCCAACCTTTTAAGGTAATCTCGGCACATATCCCGTGGTGGGAAGCGATTATCTCATCGTAAACAAAAGTGTAGTATGACGTAATATCACGTCGTGATGGCGCGACGTGTATAGGCGGGGTGAACGGCCCACGGTGGCCCTAGTGAATGACCCCACTGACATTGTTCGACATTATGACGTCACGTGATCTACTTGACCGACAATAGCTGTTGGGTCTCCATTCTCCGGTTATCTTAATAAAAGCAACAGAAGCTAAATTAATCTGCCCTTGGTTAAGGTTTAAGAATGGTATTAAATCCGAAAGTACTGTTCGAATCTCCAGTAGTACCTAGTAGACTAATCGAAGTGCAACGAAAATTCTACAGATACATCTAGGCTTTTGTTAGATAGTGGTATTTTGGACGAGTCGACCCATTAATGATGTTAAGTTTTTAATTCAAAGCGCATTTGTGCTACGCTTCTTCTATAATTGCTGGAGCTTTAGCTCGCGAATTCACTTGCTATAGGTAAGAATGAAAATGATAAGTGAATTATAATCCCTTGCAATTCACAACAGCTATTTTGGAAAAGGCTGGCTTAACAAGTTTGTTACAATCAGCAAAATTACATTTTTCGACAATACAAGGATGAGAGAATACGATAATAATTAATACGATGGTAAATATTTCAGTTTATATTGAAATGACATCCCAAGCTCGTCTTGACGTACAAAACTAAATATCACACAAGGTTTCATGGCGTAGATATCCGCACCCGACGTCACGTGTCACGTGTCTCGAATCTAGACGCAATGCGGCATCTATCCACAAACTCTATTTACATACCTGACTCACCAATGATTCTGTTTAACTATGATTGGACTACGGATGGAATGTCCAAGAATGGTCAATTGACCCCGATTGTCACATCATTAGTGAAAGAGTTAAAGAAAACACACGACACATTTTTATCCCTAAAGGTGTAGGCAGAACTGAAACCCAATATCGCTTTCCGGACCCGAGATTCGAACCCGGAACCTCAGAGCAGTGTTATACCGCGCACGTATTACAATGCGACAGTCAATGAAATTAGTGAAGTGAAAAATCCCGTTACAATTTCCAGGTAAATGAGTGTCAGTTGTTTGAGTTGAAAATGTATTACAATGCTTTAGAACTAAAGCTTAGGTTAAAGAACTAGAAGCTATATGGACAATTACACTAACACAACTAAATATAAAGGCTAACAAGATAAGTAGTACAAACAGATACAAAAGATCGTTCTCATTACGTCATGCGACGGAAATAACCTCTGAACCCTGAGAAGATATTTTCCCTTTCGGTGGGCGACACCAATGCTCCGACACCTCAGGCTTTGTTTGTAATAATGTCTTGCTATTATTATTTATCGCGACTTTGTCAACACATACTCACGCCTTTTAGAAGGATTAGTCAGAGATGCGACTAGTGCACCCACTTTTTACCGTTTATGTTCAGCTCCATGATAGGGCAAGCCTATGGCCATATTGGACGCAAACTCCAGACTGCGGGCTGATACTGAGCAGAAAAACCCAAAATCACTACCCAACACTGGATCGAACCCCAAGACCTCAGAACGCCATTCCTACTGCAATACAAGTACGCCAATGAGGCAGTCAAAGTACAAATGATTTATATCAAATATTATCCGTCCAAAGCATCAGTACATTATGTTGAGCTGTCACTCCTATTCATCTAGATTTCTAGACCAAAGTCCGTGGCAATGCTCCGGGAACGGAATGAACCTAAACACAAACACTGTAGTCGCGTGAGAACGGTGTGACCGGATAGTTAATTGATTTGCGACAGTGGTTTTTTTTTTTTTTTTTTATATGGCCATCTTCGGCTCATTAGGGACGGCTGCGGGCTTCCTCCGACTCACGTCTAAGTTGTCGTCCGCAACCGCCCCTGCGCGTACCGCGTTTTTGCGGTCCTTTTTCCTGTTGCGGGGGCTCAGAAGCCCCCGAAACACCGCATCGTGTCCGCCTGTTGGTGTCCGAGGCAGCGTGAGACACGCTGCCTCGGACATGTCCATCACGGGGGTCACAGAAGTTGGCTAGACTGATGGGTGGGCGGCACGTCCCGCCCACCCGTGACCCCCGGAGGCCCCTATTAGTCGCCTTTTACGACAGGCAGGGGATACCGTGGTGGAATTCTCCAAACGCCCCCAATCCACAGGGCGGGAGACGTCGGTCAGTCGTCCACCCGACGCCTCCTACGTCTCGTCTGGCGGCGGGAGGGATCACCACTGCGCTGGCGATCCCTCTCGGCACTCTCCTTCCGCGAGAGGACCGCCTCGCAGAAGTGGGCCACCGCCTGCCAGGCCTCCCGACCGCCGACCATGGAAGCGACCACGGCCGGCAGTGAGAGGTCTTCTCCGACGACTGTTCTGAGAGCGCTGCGCTCCTCATCCCAGGCTGGACAACACTCCAACGTATGTTGGGCCGTGTCCATTGGGCAGTTGTCACAATAGTGACACACGGCCGACTCCTCTACACCTACCACCCGAAACAGGAACTCACCGAAGCAGCCATGCCCGGTGAGCACCTGCGTCAGGCGGTATGTTGCCGCTCCGTGGCGCCTGTCCAGCCATTCGGCAAAGACAGGACGCACTGCCTCTACGACCCGGTGCCCCCACGACGGGGCCTCCAGCCTGAGACGCCACTCCTCCACGGCGGCTCGCCGTAAGGCGGCCCTCTTGGCCTCCACCTCCTTCAGGGCCGGACGCTCCCCGCGACTGAACGCCTCCTCCCGCCAATGGAATACATCGGCAAGGGATTTGGCGTCCAGGTCCCAGGGCAGAAATCCGGCCAATAGGCAAGCCGCCTCGAAAGAGACCGTGCGGTACGCCCTGACCGCCCGCTGCGCTAAAGCTCTCTGCGGGGCGCGCAGTAGGGCGACGCAGGGGCGGCCCAGGGAGTCAGCCCAAACGGGGCTGCCATAAAGGGCTATGGACCGCACGACTCCGTGATACAGCCTCCGGCAAGGGAAGCCAGGACCTTCCAGGTTGGGCAGCAGGCGGGAAAGAGCGCCCGCTGCCCGGGACAATTTTGTCCTCAACTCCTTAAAGTGGGTGCGGAATCGCCATCGGCTATCTAGGACTAAACCTAGATACCTCATGCTAGAGCCGATGGGGATCCGCATCCCCCCAACGACGATGCCGGCACCGGCCGGTGGCCCTCTCCGAGGTCCGTGAAAACACACGGCCTCGGTTTTCTCGAGGGCCACCTTTAACCCTAAACGTTGGATTCTACCAACCACTTGGCCGGTGCCCGCCGCCGCCAGAGTTGCGGCGTCCCGGAAGGTCCCAGCAGTCGCTGTGACTAACGTATCGTCGGCGTAACAAGTCACGCCGACGCCCCGGAGATTGGAACCACGGAGCACCCAGTCGTACCCGATGTTCCACAGGAGAGGGCCCAAAACCGAGCCCTGTGGAACACCGCACGACATCGCTCTTCGGTGCCACCCATCGGCGCCCGGATACACCACGTGCCTGTCAGACAGGTACGCGTGCACCAGACGCCGGAGATAGGGCGGCACCACGTGGTACCGCAGTGCCTCGTGGATGCAGGGCCAGGGCAGCGAGTTGAATGCGTTAGAAATATCTAACGATACTGCTATCACTACACTGCCTCTGGCCACTGCATCCTCCGCCTGTGCCTTCACCCGCAGAATCGCGTGGACAGTGGAACGTCCCCTCCTAAATCCAAACTGCTCGTCGGCCAGATTTGGTCCGACCCTTTCAAGGTGCTCGACGAGGCGGGTATGAATGATGCGCTCGAAGAGCTTTGCCACCTCGTCGAGCAACACGATGGGCCGGTAGGCCGACGGCGACTCTGCGGGTCGTCCTCCCTTCTTCAGCAGGACGAGCTTCCCGGTTTTCCAACGCACCGGGAAGACGCCCTGCTCCAGGCAGGCGGTGAATAAGCTGCGGAGCCTCGGGCCCAGGTACTCGAGGGCTAGCACCCAGGCTTTCCCGGGGATGCCATCGAGCCCTGGGGCCGTGTTTTTGCTCCGCAGCCGAAGCACTGCCGCCCGCATTTCAGCGGGCGAAACCTCCGGGATATCCCTTGCCGGATTCTCACTCGACGATGACGCCACATCCGGTGGCGCCATCGGTGGAGGAGTGAACTCCTCGGTGGCCGGGAACAAGGCCGCGACGACGTTGGCCAGTAATTCTGGCCGGAGACTCTGCGACAGCGGGGGCGCCGCTGGGCGAAGCTTCTTCATCACCAGACGGTAAGGGCGCCCCCACGGGTCCCTGTCGAGAGTCCCCACGAACGCCTTACGTGCCGCGACCTTGGCCCCATGAATGGCCACCCGCAGCGCTCTCTTTGCCTCTTTGTAGAGGCCATAGAGCCGCCGCTCCTGGTCTGCGTGGTTTTCGTCTCGGAGCCGGCGACGACGATGCCTGGCGTATCGGCGGCGCGCAGCAACGCACGACGCGCGCAACTGCGCTAGCTCCGCCGACCACCAGTACACCTGTCGCACCGGCGAACGGCGGAGAGCTCGGGGCATGCCGGCGTCGCAGACATCCGACATTGCCACCCCGAACCACTCCGCCTCCTGCTCAACCCGTACCGGCCCGTCCGGCACGGGGAGCCACGACATGACCAGAGCGGCCAGCACTAGGGCCTCCCCATCGAGGCGACGAAGCGCCCACCGCGGGCCGTCCTGATTTGGGGCACTCGGTACACCACCGGACTGGACACTCGGGGACGCGGAGACGCCGAACCTGATGTAACGATGGTCCGACAACGTCTCCACGCCCACGAGGACTCTCCAGTCCCGGACACGGCGTGCGACGGCGGCACTCGCCAACGACAGGTCTATAATAGACCCGCCGTTGTGCCGCACGCATGTGTCCACCGACCCCCTGTTCAGGACGACCAGGCCGACAGAGATCGCCCATTCCTCCAGGACCCGACCACGACCGTTCGTCGCCGGCGAACCCCAAGCCACGGATTTGGCGTTGAAGTCGCCGGCGACGACCGCCGGGTGAGGTTGGCCTTGTTCCACCAAGGCCCCCAGCCGAACGAGGAAAGACTCAAATTCGGCGAGGGGTCTGTTGGGAGAAAAGTACACTCCTACTATCCAAATGTCTCCCAACAGAACCGCCACGCATCCCCTGTCCTTCGCTACTTTTTCGAAGGGTGGGGAGCCAGCGGCGCCCCGGCTGATGATGGCCACCAAGCCGTCAAGGTCTCCCGCCCAGTTATCCCGGGGGGGGGACAAAATACGGCTCAGCGACCACGGCCACTTGCACCGACCACTGCGCCAGGCTTTGGGACAACAGGTCCTGGGCACTGGCACAGTGGTTGATGTTCGCCTGGAGGAAATTTAGTTCCATTTATTGGGCGATCTCTACCACGTCCATCGCGGCCCCTTGCGGTGGGCTCGCTGCCTGCGGCTGGGTCGAAGCCCCAGCGGCAGCAGCACTTCGTACCCCGTCGCGACGCCTATCGCGACGGGAGGGGGCGGGGCATGCCTTCCCGCCCACCGGATGTTTGGCGGGCCTCCCTGCGGCCGCGCAGACTGCGCAGTTCGGCGCGGCCTCGCATCCGCGGGCTTTGTGGCCCGGTTTGCCGCAGCGATAACAAAGATCGCTGCGGTCCGGTCCTCCGGTGCAGGTGCTCTGCGTGTGACCGTGCTCAAGGCAACGGAAACACCGCATCGGGCGCGCCCCGAGCACGGCCACCCGAGCCACAGTCCACCCTACCATCAGGCGGCCCGCCTTTATTTTTTGTGCCGCCCTGGTCGGCACCTTGGCCCAAACTGCGCCCAGGCCGGAGCGGTCAGGCCGGATTTCTCCGACCTTCACGGAATCAGCTGCGCACTCGCCAGCAACGCTGAGAGCCGCTGCGACCGTCTCGGATGTTGCTGCCGGATCCAGCTCCGACAGCCGCAGCTCCGTGCATTTGGTGGGCCGGGAGATTTGGATATCCTCCGACCCGCCAAAGCATTCCCTCAGCCTTGCGGCGAGGGAATCCGCCTTCCGCTCCGACTCAGCCCCGGGCACCTCATATAGCATGGCACCCGTGGCTGCCACCTTGGGCCTCAGCCTGTCAATGCCGAGGCCGGCGAGGTCCACGCGGTGCTGAGCGTCCGTCAGCACCTTGGCGTACGTTAGGCCCTTGGCCACCGCCGCCGGCGTCAGCGACAGCACTATGGCCGCTGAGCGTGGCTGACGCAGCTTGGGCTCCTTGCGCCTCTGCTTCCTCTGCTGCGGTTTCGCCGCAGGCGCCGCAGCGGGGCTGGGCTTCCCCCGCTTCTTTTTCCCCACCACCACGGTCCATTCAGCGTCCATGGACGCTGGGGCCGGTGGCAGTGGGCGGGGCTCCCTCGGAGCGGACTTCGCTACGGGGGGAGCAGGAGGACCACCTTTCCCCCTCCCCTTCTGGGGCACCCCAGACGGTCCAGCGACCGCCACGGCAGCAGAGGTGGAGGGCCCGGCCACGATGGCAGGAGCCTTAAGAGGAGCAGGCTGCACTGCTCCTTTCCCCTTCCCCCTCCCCTTCCCCTTAGTGGAAGGCTGGGGAGCTCCGCCAACGAAACCACCCTGGACGGGGAGTGGTATGTCCCCGGGGGTGGACCGTCTCTCGTGGGCCAGCGGAGGCCTCTGGGCCGGCCCTAGGAGCACCGACTCCATTCTGGCCTGCCACTTGGCCTCCACTGCTGCCAGCTCCTCCAGACGGCGAAGGAGAGAAGCGTTTTCACGCTTCAGCTCCTTCACCGCCTCCTCTAGTTTGGCGCATTTATCGCGCCACTTCTTGGCCTCGCCTTTAGGGCGAGCGCTCGGTGCCGGTTCCGCCGCCGCCGCGACAGCCACCTCCTCGGCGGGCACCTTTGGGTTGGCGGAGCGAAGGACCATGCCTTCCCCGCTCTCCACCCTTCTCGCCCTTTGGCGGGCCTCCCTGCGCTTTAAAACGTCGCGCACCCTCTCCCTTGACTTCGGTGCGACGAATCCGTCGACCGAAGCTGGGCCTCCCCTGCCACGTCCAGCAGTCGTCTGCGACTTCGGAGTTGGCTCCTCCGTGTCGCTTCCCAGGGACGACCTGCTGCCCTTGTCCAACTCGGAACGTTTCCTCCAGAGCCTATGGCTCCGAACGGAGGAAACGCTCCCACTCGACTCCGAGTCGACGCCTATGGACATCTTGTCCGCGCCGACTCTTCGTCCGCCAACAACGGGCTTTCGCCCACCAGTCTCCGCCTCTCCAGCCAAAACTGGAGTAGGCACTCTCGTTAAAATTATTTTTGGTACATTTTCCATATTAGTCCCACGAGTATGGGGGAAATAAGAGTCCACCCAGGCAGTGCCCCCTGTACCTGGGTAAGCCTAGCGTAACCCGCCAAGAGGGTCGGCCGGTACTCTGGCGGGGGTCGCACTAGTGACCGAACTACCCATCGGCCATGCATCCCCTCGCGGTGCGCCGCCGCTTGGGATTCGGGGAACTTTTTATAGAGGTTTTCTCCCTCGTGGTCCGGGCGATTAAGCCAAGACCCTCGGTCCAGCAGGAGCGCGAGACATGTCCACGGACCTCCATACTAGATTACGATCTGCAACGGTGACAGCGGAGAGGAAGGTTCCCCCCCGCTGCCTGCTCGGGGCGGTGTTATCGCACACCGAGCCCGTCGACACTCCCGGATGAACCGGGAGCCGCCCGAATAAACGGGCCCACCATCTAAAAATGCGGCAGCCACCGCAAAAAGCGGCGACGACCGCCGAGACCACTGTTGTCAGGATATTGGCCGTTGCGCCGATCAACTCGACCGACGCTCCGTTGCCCAGGGTGCACCACGTGGAGGTTTCCTGACTTTGCACCCCTTGCGACAGTGGTGCAACCCGAGAATTAAGAAAATTGAGACGGTCATAAAATTGCGTATTTTTTAAACTCACATACTTAGAGTTGTCTTGAAGGTGACACTCTGGACTTCAAATTAATTCATTGATCTATCATTTGCTCAAGCTTCTGTATAAAATACGTGGTAAAAAACTCTTGTTGAGAAAAAATACATTTTTTATTATATACTTACTTATGTCATACTCTAAATATATAAAACCATTTTATCATTGTATATTTTTCTAGTTAACTGCAACGGTTTCCTGACCTGCAATGTTGTCAAAACTTTGATAATAATAATCTTTGGTCTTTTTAATAGGCTTTAGTGTAATCGCAATGGATAGTTTGTAGTGAATGATATTTGACGCCGGCATGGCACTGCGATCATTTCCAACAATTCTACGTCTTTTCTGAAAGTTTTTATACAATAGGATAGAGAAATTTGAATTGCAAAGCCATTATCCACACTTAGACTAACTATCCACACTACTGTACTGCGTATAAGCCATTCGATGTTAATTCTCAGATTGCCTATTAACCTGGATGCAATGTCCTTCAAATTAGAACGTAAAAGAAAGATTGGCGTTACCCACCCAAACAGACTAGCCGCGTAGTGTCGTTTTGGTGATTCATGCATTTCTTATTATAGTTATCATTCTGCCAAGTCAAGATGCAGACGCCGGCAAGCTATGAATGATAATTTTGATATCGTAGATGTTTCTTAGTTGATAGTTTTTTATGCACGTTCATGTTCCATCAACTAATGTCCTTTTACTCTCTTGTTTGAAAAATTTTATACTAAATGAATTTAATTACTCGATTTTATAAGTTGATGGTATATCGCTGTTTTCAATTAAGCGAGTTTATCTTAATTACCTGATACTGACGTATTGTCAGTCGTCACGCGTCTTCTCGCCGCATGCGGAGGTCAGGGATCGGCTGCAAATGCAATTAATCCTCATTAATAATGCCATAGTGTTGTACATTTGTCTTTTTTTATAACCCTTTATGACAGAATTGCCTTAAATTTACCTAGTTTGGTAGCAATTTCGACTACCACTCAACTGAAGTCAAGTTTAGCATTCCAGAGCATATATTTTTCTCGCTAAACTCATAGGAAAAACATCCTGAATCTAATCATGCAAACATACGCTCAATATGAATTTTCTTAGTAAGCAGAGTCATGAACGCCCACGGCTCGGCTGTACTACAGTGTTCTAAATTTAAACCGACGTAGCCGTGACCCGACTCGCTAGAATAGACCTGTGACGTCACGTGACGTCATCACTGCGAATCTTGTCAGATTTAAGTATGACGGTAGGAGACAGTTCTTTTTTTTATTTGCACGTACCTCCAGCCTAGCCAACTCTACCGCCCAGTCCTTGTAACTTTTATTTAACAGTTTTCGCATTAAACAGCTAATGTAGATAGTACTCTTATTACCATTTATTTTTGAGCATAGATTAGAGTATTTGGTCGGTTTATACTTTTATGAGAAGTGTATCATTTATAAGTAAGCGGTAAAATCGGTCCTTAGTATATCTTCGGCTTAAACTAACAATCTTCGGGTAGTGACTACAAATTCTTTTAGATTAGAACACAAAAGTGCTTGTCCGCTAGCCTGTTACTTTGCAGCACACATACATATCACTGTTATGTCTATTAACGCGGGCTTGTGCATACGACAGACCTCCTAAGATGCAGTAAATATTTGTTTATTATAATAAATAAAAACAACAACAGTAATAATAGTAATAAATAATCATAGTGGCGGGGTCAGTATTCCTTGTTTTACATATCCACTTCGTTCTATTCATGATGTCTCTTTCATTAATTGTCTATCGTGCCAATCGCAACGCTAAGCAGAAACACGCATGAAGCTATTTCATCATAATTATATGTACCTACTTGTGTAAAATGCGTCACGATTCGTTAATGTATTCTCATTTACGTACAAGTATCTGTTCGGCGAATTGCTTGTTAGACATCTCTGGGTTTTCCTTAATTCGTGTTTGCAAACAAGACTGTTGTTCTCGGTATAGTAATGATTATGTTATTGTTATTAAAATTAATTGATAAATCTGATTGCATTAATTTAACGGTGAACTAAGTTATTAAAGCATCACTAGATGGCGGGGCTATCGATTTGTTTATTTTGCACATAGGCGATCGTGTGCTTTTTATACGGTTTCATTCCATTTTGTAGAAGTAACCAGTGTTTGCTGCAGCTATGCGATCGTGTGGAAATACTGTTTTATTCCTTTTTGTAGTAACCAGTGTAAATCGGTCTATTTTTTCATTAACGCGGACAAATTAAATTTCATTTCTCAAGCAGACTTGCCTACGGTCGTCTATATTTATGTATAACTTATTACTGGCCAATAGCTGGTCGGCTGTGGTATCAGAGCATTATTTATAGTTGCTGCAGGATTTATAATAGTTTTTTTAATCAACCAATTTAGTTTTCATAAACCACAGCAAACACATTGTAGTCCAAATATGCATACTGATGTTCACGAGGGAGTTGAGATCTTTCCACTTACGTACTACTTTCGGTAAATAAACAAGCTATAAGCTTTTGATATCCGGTAAAGAGATCGTCAAGAAACAAACTGAAGTCGAAGTATAGGCATGTGACGTCATCGGGAACTGCGATGCATGCGAAAGAAAGAGATGGAGCGATATCCCCACTACGCACCCACTCCTGCACATGGCAAAATGAATTATTGCCTCAATTCTTAACCAATGTTAATACTGTTTTCATATAATTATAAGGGCTTCTTTTTCGTATTATTTGCTGTTCATATAAACACACACAAACACACACTCACGCCTTATATCCCTGAAGGGGTAGGCAGAGACGCAACTAGTGCACCTACTTTTCGCCGTGCGTATTCCGTCCCATGATATGATAGTGGGCGAGCCTATCGCCATATACGGCACAAATTCCAGACTCCAGGTTGATACTGAATTTCAAAAACCCAATATCACTGTGCTCGACCCGGGAATCGAACCAAAGACCTCAGCATTACAGTCATACAGTAATGCAACTACGCCACCGAGGCAGTCATATGTTACATATAAAATCTATACTAATATTATAAAGCTGAAGAGTTTGTTTGTTTGTTTGAACGCGCTAATCTCAGGAACTACTGGTTCGAATTGAAAAATTCTTTTTGTGTTGAATAGCCCATTTATCGAGGAAGGCTATAGGCTATATAACATCACGATGCAACAATTAGGAGCGAAGAAATGATGGAAAATGTGAAAGAAAACGGGGCATATTATTCATCCTTGAGGGCTTCCATTGCGTGCACTGCGAAAACGGTTCAAGATACCAAAAATATATGTATGAAAGAATTATTCCTCTTAAAATGATCTAAAAAAATGTCCGCAACAGTACATGTCTATCTTTTAAGATTAACTCACTAGAACCGTTTTTATGGTAATCAAATTTGGTCGAAATTAATGCATTATTTGTTAAGAGTTGTATCAACGTCATAGTCATAGAGTGATTCAACGGGAAGGTTTTTATGTACTTTTAGCCCGGAAAAACTTAATAACGCGGGCGAAGCCGTGGGCAAAAGGTAGTAAGGCATAAAATCAAACAGCCAAATACCCTCAGAATAATAACGGGCTATAGTTATTTTTCTGAGCAAATACCCTATTATTGGCGTGCCCAAATTATTTTATCACGTACCGTGGGTTCGCCATCCCTGCACTAGTTTAATCATCGGGTTTGTGTCCGATATGCAAGCGTGAAGTGTCTACTTATCAATGATTGTGTTTAAGTTTGGCGTCAATGAGTCATTGTTGTGTGATTCAATGGGTGGAATGGAAACCAGGCTTAAACTTTATGGATGTATTAAAGGGCCAAAAATATGGAATTTGGATCCATTTTAAAAATATTTTTTAACCCCTCCATTTATGCTACTTATGACTGTACATATAGAAGTATATTGTGTTGAATCCTGCTTGGGGGCGGCGGACCTCTGAGCTCCCCCCTGACGACGCCCATGGAACACTAATAAAATTACGATTATGCAATAGCAAATGAAGTAATGACTTCTATTTACGCGAATGTTAGACATTAAAATTAAACTATTATTATTATTATGATTAAATCGGACCCCAAAAGACCAACTGCCAGATCTCAAGACACTGAGCTCTTTCTGCGTAGATCAGACCGTCAATAACAACTATTTTTAAAAAAAATTGTATAATTAAAAAATGAAGGTAGATATTTTAACATTAACTCTTCGGACCACCAACACCTCAGTCCGCCCCGTGACCACGAAGTGCTGAAAAGCCTTCGAAACGTCGGGAGAAAATATAAATTAAAAAACCGCGATAAAATCCGCAAAATAGTTTCATTTTAAAGCAAATGACGTCTTTTGTTGCAGGTTCTAGAATGCAAAGACAAGAAGCGTGGAATGAAACGCGCGCTCAAGGTGCTTCACGACAGCGTGAAGGCGCGGAGGGAGGTGGAGCTGCACTGGAGGGCCAGTGGATGCAGGCACATAGTGGAGGCGAGATACACAATGATTCATACAACTAGCGCCTGTGATAGTTCATCTATCATTAATTGTTATCACCAAACTTTGATGAAATGTATTACCTCTTACCAAGCGTTTCCAGCTTGATGTTTATTGGGATGTTCGTATATTTTTCTTTGTTCATTCTGCGGGATACACAGCCGTCTTTACATATTTTCCTTTTCACCCCCTTTCACGGTACTAGAAATATATTCTCCAAGATCTTTCCATGTTGAGAAAAACAAAACTAAAACTAATCTCATCTTCAGGTGATAGACGTGTACGAGAACTCTTACGGGGGGCGGTCGTGCCTGCTGGTGGTTATGGAGTGCATGGACGGAGGCGAGCTGTTCCAGAGGATACAGGACAACAGGGAGGGCGCGTTCACCGAGAGGCAGGCCGCTGAGGTGAGAGCTACTTGTCTTATAATAATAATGGGTTGTGTAATGACGCGATGGTGTTGTATTCCGTGCGCGGTACGAGTAACACCTTGAGGTGTCGGGATTCGAATCCCGTGTCGGGCAGTGGTAAAATTAATAATAATAAGTTTTTATTTCACTCAATCTTAACAAAATTTTTTTTTTATGAGGTCCACCCATAAAGCAATTAAAGAATGCTTGTGTTGGGTGAGCCTCGCTCTTCCCGTAATTACAATATTCTGAGTACAATTAAATTAAATCAAAAGTTCAAGACAACATATTATAGTAATAACTTTAACTTAAATTAAGCAACAGTCTAAACATGTTTGTGTGTGTGTGTGTGTGTGTGTGTGTGTGTGTGTGTGTGTGTGTGTGTGTGTGTGTATGTGTATGCGTGCGCGCGCGTATGTGTGTGTGTGTGTGTGTGTGAGTGTGTGCGTACTTGTATGTGCTATTCATGAGACCCTATTCAAAAGAGATTCCACTTCTAGATAAGATTGGGATAATAACCACTCAATTACAGATCTTTTACAATCATAGAATTGCATAGGATATATATTTAGCTTCCTGTTTATCATATTGTATAAATATGTTGATTGTGTGGCAAATTGTCGGCTAGCGAAAGTGGTGCGAACTGGTACAGCAAGAGCCACAGTGTCTTTCCTTCTTTTATTCTGCCTTTCTTGGGAAAATGGTAATGATTTATGTAAATTCAGAATCAGATGCAGGATATATAGCTTTCTTACAGACAAAAGATTACTCATTTGGTACAAAGATTCAGTAGAAAATCTATAGGGTTTAAAATATAGAACCTTTATCAAAGATCTTTGGGCTATTTCGAGGTCTAGAAATTTTGTCTTTGTTGCTCCACCCCACACTGAAATGCAGTAAGTTATCACAGATTGAGACAAAGCGATATAGATTTTCTTTAGGGCATCTATTGGCATAACGTACCTAAGTTTTTTGAAAATAAAGATTAACTTCCTTACTCTACTCGCAACCATTTCAAGATGCATATGCCATGATAATCTCTGGTCCACCATAACTCCGAGGTATTTTATACAAGTAACTTTTTGTATACATGGACAGTTACAATCACCTTTTGAGGTATTAATACAATTATGAATACTTATTTCAATATCATCCTCTGGTTGGCTACTCTGGTATGGAGAGAAACAGATGTAATTGGTTTTGGTGGTAAAATTAAAGGACAAAAATATTTTTTTGGTCAGAGGTTAAAACTTAGTGTTTTGCTTGCTTACTGTGTATGCTCTGCACATTAAAGCAGGGACAAGTAAAAATGTAGATACCTAACAATTTATAATTATTGAAAAATGTATATGACGGAGCGGCGGGTATTTTGAAATAATAATCGTGCAAAAAACTAGTCGAGATGTCAAATCGTTGGTATAAATAGGGTGCCTCGCATTTGAAACGGCAGTCTCTTGTGAGACTCCCAACTGTTCGGAGCTCCAAAAATAAGTTTGGAACATCCAGAAATAAAGGATGCAGAACAATTTGGAATTTTACTCTCACATCATGGGTTATGATGATGAGGTGGAACCCTGTGACGTCGGCAGAGCTGACGTCACCTCTTTTTAAAGAGTTCTAGACCTTCTCCTCCGTCATATATATTGAAATATGAATTCTCTGTTGTATTCGGTGAAATTTTCACATCTGAACAAATTATATTCATTTTGTTATTTACTTTGGCGGCGTCAATAATTTACGTGAGGCGTTTAGGGAGGCGGGCTTTGGGGTTCGAGCCGAATCTCAAGTCATCGAGAAATCGACAAAAACATTTCACGTAATTAATGGATGTCACCTTTCCTTGATATTATATTATAGTTGCGTCATTCATACACACATTGTGACGTCTTTTATCCCCGAAGGAGTGGGCAGAAGCGCAGCCAGTGCACCCACTTTTCTACGTGCATATTCCGCCCCGCCCCTGGCACAAATTCCAGACTCCGGGTAATACTGAGTAGAAAATCTCAATAACACTGCCCGACCCGGGGACCGAACCCGAGACCTCAGCATTGCAGTCGTACCGTAAAACAACTACGCCATAGTTCGTCATGGTTGATAATATATTTTATTATTTCACGCGTAAATGTTATTAATGTAGGTTAATAATGTTTTAGCGCATCGATCACGGTCGTAGCGCCAACTGATAGCTGTTAACCGATTAAAGATAAGATATGACGTGCAGACACGTTTAACATGCCGTAATTATAAAAAAAAATTACATAAAATAGTATTGCTAATAAGGATCAATTTCTGGGAAGTAATCACATACTGCAAAGTAAAGGAAATGTATGTTACTCATAATTAAGCTTAATATTTTTAATAAGTAATTCAATTTTGAATCCAATGGATCGTTTTAGCGTGATTCCCTAATGATCATTTGAGAAAATATACACAAAAAATTCAAGAAATATTTCTACGATCTATCATCATCATTAACTTTCCAAAAAAAATTATGTACAGACTAGGAAATCTACGATTTTATTATATGTATAGCTATAGACAGTACCTGAACTTAAGTTTAAATTTAACCCGTCAAACCCCGCTTATATATATAGATGTATGGGGAAACCTTATATACTCGGACGCTGGCGTCCGTAGCAAGGCTTGACGTGTAAAAATGCTTTTACGCTTGCCGCACGCGTTCGGTTTCCTGATCAGGAATTCAGATTCGGAAACGTGAATGCTCCGCTTACATAGAAAATGTTCAACAACGCGCACACGTTCCTGAATCTGAATTCCTGATCAGGAAACCTAATTAGGAAAACGAACGTGTTGGTACAAAAATCCGGACGTTTGCGCTAGTCACTCGGAATTCCGAAACTGAATTCCTGATCAGGAAACCTAATAAGGAAACCGAACGTGTGCGGCAAGCGTTAAAGACGGAAGAGCGACTACGAGAGCGATTAAGGTCTCTTCAGGTCAAAAAGATTGACTGTAGTTGTACAGTCAGCAGCATAAATATCTGTACAAAATCAAAATTTCAAATCGCCTATACGCATTAAGTTAGACTGAAAAAAAATTCTTCATACAGGGTCATTTTGTAACCGAATACATAAATTTAACTGCGATAAAATCAATTTGAAAGAAACACCATGCAGTTAATTAATTTAACCATAAGTGTAAAATAAAGAAGTACATTTTTCAAACAAAATAAATAATAAAAAAGGTCTTTTAATTTTAGACATCCTATTGCCACTACTAGCAAACGAGAAATAGTCGGAGCGTCAACATCGCACTGAGGTCTGTGTGTTTCATTGATAATATGCTCACGCACACGCGAACAAGAGATGCACACACGGAGCGCAACGATAAGCTGTCATCGCGCCATCGTAACCAAGAAGCTTTATTCCAAACCGAAAAGATGAGGTCGCTATTATTACCCATGCTTGTGTGTCAGGTCACATAGGTCAATCTAAACAACAGTCACTTACTAGTTTCTGTCAGAGCCAGTTATGTCTCCTTTAGAAGACTGAAATCATTGTGGCATCTTCGATAGTGGTCACAGTCCGTACACCACACGTAGCTTATCAAAAAGCCTCACAACCCTAAGATTCTATCTAACCTAAGAACCATCACACGATACATCAGCAAGAATCGCACGCTCAAGCCGTCAAATTCGTCGATCGATTTCGTGAAACCGACTATGATGCTACCGTTATGATACGAGTGTCAGCGAGGTTCTGGAAAATTGGAATTTTGAACATTTACTCAGTAATCCCTAAAAGTACAAAAGACATTTCAACGACCTTCTCGGAAACATTAACACTTTATTCACGAGCTTCGTAAATGTAAATCATAGTTTACCACAACAGAAACTTAAAAATTAACACAATAGAATAATAATTACAATAAGAGAACATTTGATCGTGTGCGCATAAAAGCCGGCAAAGGATTAAACTAAAAACCTACACATGGCTCGCGTCTCCCGAAGCGATGTCAAAGGAAAGGTCACTCGGATCGATACATAACGATATAATAATAAAATTACAATAGTTACGAGTAAGTACATAGGGCGCATCGGCCTAACATTCGGTACATAAATCAACATACGCCACGTCGTGTTGCTGCCGGGCGAGCGGCCGCTGACAAAATGACGGGTGCCGAGTACTGTGGCCGAGTGGCGACTGGCGGGCGACGCGCGCGCCGTTCCCCGCTTTCTCGCGGCGCATGCGCCTGAAGGAGCCAGTGCGGGGCCATAGGCTTGAAGTCCACGAATCCCGGACCGCGAATCTCGATGTATTTCGACACGTTACACATTTTGATAAATATCACTTGTACTTATTGCTATTACCTGGAATTGTCGTAATTTACTAGTAGGGTAAAAAACGTTTAATTTTTACCACTTCATAGAATACACGCACACTTTTGTCAAGAATAAGTAACATTTACGTACGTATTGGAAGCTTTAGTATTTAACTAAAGCTTCCAATAGTGAGTAATGACTGAACTTAATTTAAGATAACCAGGATATTCAATTGACTAATGACCAAAATTATTATAAGTAGGTAAAACATAGGTATTTAGAAGGATTTTTGTGCACTTGGTCGAGTCACTTTATAAGTGGTTAGTAAATAACGCCAGTTTTAGGTATTATTACTCAGGCAGGAACTATTAAAAATTACGATTGTTATTGCGGTGAGGAGATACTGGGGTACTCTGTCAGAGGTGTCCGGGAATAAACCCATATTTCGCCCAAATGTCCGGGATTCTTGCCGTGTTTGTCCGGCGTCGGCAATTTAGGTAATGGCAGCCCTATACAAAGAACATGCCGACAAGTGCGCCGTGCGCCCGCTGGCGCGCGCGATCGTTGGCCTCGCCAGCTGATGTTCGTGTTACACGTGCTCCCACAGGGATACCAAGCTTTGGTACTATTACCTTATTCTGCGATATCTTGCAATTTTAGTTTAACATTGTTCTATGCTATTTAAACCGTACCACAATGCATATTGAAATTAAATGATGTTAGAGCTCTGGTATGCTTTATTGCTAAAAGTAATGTTATTTTTACAATACAAAGATATTGCTGCGTATTTGTTTAAGTAGACTTTTCATTAGCATAATTTCCCTAGTTATTTTATTATTTAATACACTTATTTAAGTGTGTTAGAAATCCATGTGATAAATAAACTAATATCCGATTCTTTGAAAAGCTGTGTCATTTTAGCAAACTTGTCGGTTAAAATGTTTATACTGGCAACACAGCGTGTTTGAGTGCGTGTTTGTAATGAATGGCGTGCGAAAGAGACATAACATATTGGTATCTGCACGTTAGTTTCAATGTGTTAGTAACAAGATCAACAACTCTGACGCGATACAAAATGTAGCTAGAGATTAGAAGGTACAGAAGGCATAATAAGGCGTTTGGTGGTATAAAGTATTTACGTAAACCTATTTTAGGTATGACGTCCAGAAATATTGATGTTAAAATTAAAATAAACGTTGAAATGTCATACGGAATCTAAAAAATATGATATCAATAGATTAAAATCCTGTAACTTTTTTAATAACCCGACTGCGAGTTGTTTAGTACCTACCTATTTCGGTAGGTAAACTTATTTATTCACGAAAACAAAGTTTATTATTAAAGAATTAATACTTTTCTTTACAGCATAACACTTAAAAAATAATTAATTTCCTTTCATACAATAACATGACAATTTTTTATTTCATGTTGATATTTATAACGTATTAGTTAGGGACTAGGGACTGCTCTAGTAGCAATTTAATTATTTTATTTCAAATTCCACGTCTCAAGCGGTACTGCTGCAGCTATGTGAGTGAATGTATTGCAATTGAATTTGTGAGTTGCCCTTCTTAATCCTATAGGTTTGTAATAACATCGTCAGCTGTGACGTGATTCACTGAATAAAGTCAAGCGCGCTAAAACACAGCGTGATCAAAAAACTATAAAACTATAATCGGGATTATTGGCGAAAGTATGCGTTACCCATGGATAATATTTTGCACGATGTTAGCAGAGGTCACGCTGAATATGTGGTTTCATTTAGTAACGCAATGTTGAAATGACACTGTATGATGTAAAGCAAATTTTTTTTATTTTATTTTTGTGAAGAAAAAAAAGATTAGTAGTAGAACACAAAGGTATGTAGGCAATTTGAAATTTTGTTTTTGTACGGATATTTATGTTGCTGACTGTACATACACCCAACAGGGTAGACAGAAGTGGATGAAGGCCACAAATGATTCATCTAGTCTAAATCCGTCCTGTTATGTTCGGGGCGAGAGTATCGTCATATCAACGTTACTCGTATGTAAGGGTGCGCGGTGATATGTCATTCATAGTAAATTACAAATGTCACTCACGACCATAAACCGTCTTTATTGCCGGAACTTATCAAACATGATAGACATATTGGCGACAAAGCAACACAAATGTACAGTAAGCGCCATAATAATGTATACAAAAAGACGTTAAATATGAGTGTCAGCCCCAAAACAATGTATACAAAAAGACTATATCCGTATAAACACTTATTTGAGGCTGAGTGTACATATCGCCATTGATACATCATGGTTTAATCACCCTTAAATTTCAGATAATGCACTCGATCTGCGTCGCAGTCCGCCATCTTCACGACTCGAGCATCGCTCACCGCGACATCAAGCCGGAGAACCTGCTGTACTCCAGCATGGAGCCCAACGCGGTGCTCAAACTGACGGACTTCGGATTCGCGAAGGAGACGTCCACAGCCGCCGACACGCTGCAGACGCCCTGCTACACGCCTTATTACGTTGCTCCTGAGGTAAGGATATCTTTATACTTAACTAGCTTTTGCATGCGGCTCCGCCCGCGTTAATAAGTTTTTCAGGTATAAAAGTCCCGGTTTATATTTTCCCGGGATAAAAAGTAGCCTATGTGTTAATCCAGGACATGATCTACCCGTGTGCCAAATTTCATCGAAATCCGATCAGTAGTTTTTGCGTGTAAGAGGAACAAACATCCATACATACTTACAAACTATCGCCTTTATAATAGTAGTTATACTCAATTTCAAACAGGCTGGTATATTGCGAGGAGTATTGTCTCTCGTCAGTCAAATCTGTCTGGACCCTACTTCAATCGCACTCAGGTGCAGTGGGGTGAGTTTGCTGTGCTCGTATAGGAAAAAAAATATTGGCACTCATTACTTACCTTTTCAAGGAGAGGTTTTTTTTTATTGCATCGAATGACGAGGCGAGCATGCCGTTCGCCTGATGGTAAGCGATACGACCACCCATAAACAGTAGCAAACCATACAGCACCTTGAGTTACAAAGTGCTGTGTGGCATTCCACTGCGCTCGTGAGACATGAGATGTTAAGTCTTATTATGTCCAGTAGTTACACTGGCCTTCGCTTCAGATGAACGAAGGCCGTGATGGCAATAAAAATGATACTTTTAATTAAATCGAACTGGTAACGTCCCAGGTGCTAGGACCAGAGAAGTACGACAAATCCTGTGACATATGGTCGCTGGGCGTCGTGATGTACATATTGCTGTGCGGGTTCCCGCCTTTCTACTCCAACCATGGGCTCGCTATATCGCCTGGCATGAAAAAGGTAAGAAATAAACTTGGATTTAACTAGATTTCGGTGATTGTTACACAATCCATCACTGGTTTATTGCCACTGTTTTTACGACACAGCTTTGTGGTGTGGTTGTATTACGGTACGACTGCCGTGCCGAGGTCTTGTGTTCGAATCCCGGGTCGGCAGTTTTGGCTTTTTTACTCAGTAACAGTCTAGGATTTGTGCCCGATATAGGGATAGGCTTCGTCCCCTATGAGGGGACGGAATAGAAGCAGCGAAAAGTGGATGCACTAGTTGCGCCTCTGCCTACCCCTTCGAGGATACAAGGATTGATTGTGTACGTATGTTGCTTACTGTTTATCATGATCCTACAGTATATATATTTGTTCTCCAGCGTATCAGATTAGGACAGTACGACTTCCCCGAGCCGGAGTGGTCGAACGTGTCCTCTGAAGCGAAGAACCTCATACGCGGGATGCTGTCCGTGGACCCGGCGAAACGACTCTCTATAGAACAGGTAACCTTATACAACGATTAGATAATCTCTTCCCGTAGTATCTATACTAATATTATTAAGATCAAATGTTTGTTTGGTTGAACGCGCTAATCGCAGGACTACTAAATAAATTTTAAACATTCTTTCATTAATAGGAAGCTACATTACTCCTGAGTGCTATAGACTACTTTTTATCCCAGAAAAACTTTTTCACGCATGGTGTTCGGTTACTATTCTTTAGTCATCCCTTGTCTTTTTTATTACTTTTTTGAAATAATCAGAAAAGCTTTCAAACAGACCGGCATAATTTTGTCAACTGGCAACGAACAATCATCTCTCGTCAGCCGATAGTCGATACGATCTTGACTCCACTTCGCTTATTATACCAAAAAGCTTACCATCAGGTGAGCGGTACGCCTCATCGTTCAGTTAAACAATTACTTTTTACCGTAATAATTAAAAGACGTCAATAACACTTATACACTACTAATAAATCTAATAATAAATATGTGTCACACAACTAGAAATGAATCATAATAATTGCGGTTGCGGTCAGTGACCTGCAACACCTGTATTCAGAATGTTATTAGGCACAGCGTCCACTAGAGATGAATTGAATCCCATTTATTTCGTGTGCGCGACGATTCGGCTCGGCGCGTTATTAATGTACGCAGTTTTACAGTGAAAATGTGTTTTACATGTGTAATTCGCCTGCTGTACATTTTTAGGTGGGTTGAAATGATTGGAAAACCACCTAGGGCCTCTTATATTATACTTATCCGAGTGTCCTCGCGCGATACCTTCGCTAAGGATTTTCTATGTCAACCAACAAAGTAACTGAGCTTACGACATTGTTGAAATTAGAGCCTTTTGTGCTCCCGCCTAGAGTCTTGCGTCGTCTAAGGCCTCCACTGGATGTGACTCGATTTGATTCGACTTTGCAAGTCTAGTCGACGCTAGGCATTATACTTGCTATCGATGTATAGTATTAACACACATCATCCGAGTTTCTCGATTACCACCGCTTACGTGGATGCGTGAATTGAGACTTGTAGTGTATGGGATATAACTCCAGTGGTCGACAGAACAATAGGGACAGTGTGCTATTCACTTTCCAATGTTTTTATTATAATACTAGCTTTTGCCCGTGGCTCCGCTCGTGTGAATGAGTTTTTCCGGGAAAAAAGTCACGCTTCATTTTTTCCCGGGATAAAAAGTCGCCTATGTCCTTTCTCAGACTCTAGAGTATCTGTGTACCAAATTTCATTTAAATCGGTTCAAAAGTTTTAGCGTGATAGCGCAGCAGAGTTACTTTTGCATTTATAATACTAGTAAGGACTTTTATATTTTTGTATAAAAGTTTTATCAGTAATTTTATTAATGCATTATAATATGATGCTGCTGGTGTGTCATTAAATAAATATATTGCATCTTTAGGATGAAAACGACACAATTCAAAAAGACAGAAAATTGGGGTATCGTCATAAAATTACTTAAAACGAAGTTCTCAATACAATAATAGTTCAAAAACAGCCATATTCAAGCAGGAAAAGGACAAATCTGTTATATCGGTCCCTTTTTTATAATATTTTTTATAAATAAGGCACTAGTTTTTAGTCATTTAAAATTAACAACTCAATTTCCTATTTTTTGAATTGTGTCATTTTCGTTCTAAAGGTGCGAATTATAATAATTTTAATGAGATACACACGAATTTGCACACTATCATTTAGGGGCCAGTTTGTGACTGTTACCCTTACTATTGTAGGTGATGGCGAGCCCGTGGATCAGACAGTACACGCAGGTGCCGCAGACGCCGCTGTACACGAACACGTTGCTGCGCGAGGGCGGCGACACGTGGCCCGACGTGCAGGACGAGATGACGCGCTCGCTCGCCACCATGCGCGTCGACTACGACCAGGTACAGGCGAGTGTGAATACACATCACGTATACCTATAACTTAGGTGGACGCACACGACCGATTTATCGGTACGATATATCGGCGACTTTGACAATTTAACCAGTTGTCATTCATATGTCACGTGTTAAGGTTGTCTGCGTTTGTCTTTATTTTTGCTGTTAACATAATTTTTGTCACAGAACCAATGTAATCTACGAGGAAGTTATACTTGAGTTTAACATAAACGAAAATGGTTACTGTTCATTTCAGACTTATTAATCTCGCATAGAGACATCAGTCTTAGATAACTACATACATACTTTAATATGTCAGTCGTATTAATTATATTTGCTAACAGTTTATCAAAGATACATTTTATTTTGAATACATTTTTTCTGTGCAATAGTAGCTCAAGAGTGGAATTATGCCCTAATGTGGCAAAAGGCTCGCCCCTGACCACATAAGACGTGACAGAGCTGGTCAAATATAGGGGTATTACACCTTGGCCTACCTCTGAAAAGGAAAAATGCATGATATGTTTATATTTAATCAAAAAAGGTATTTTATTGTGGAATGGAATTATTTTGAATAACTGTGTCCCGGTGTTAACATATTAGAGTTTATGGTGGCTTATTTACATAATAATCATTGTTCATTTGGAGGGTAATATTTTTTAATCATATGTATGTATATCTCTTTAAGTTTTTAAAACTAAACCGTTTGGAGAATATCAACATCACATGAGGTGAGGTGTTAGTACATACGTCTGTTATGGGAGTAAGATAGATGTAGATTAGAGGAATAGAATAGAGAAGAATAGATATAGATAAGTAAGATAGATGAGATATGTTATAATATTATTTTAAGTATAGCTTCCCTTACAGGTACAAATCAAAGCGTTGGGCGAGAGCAACAACTCACTACTAAACAAACGACGTAACAAAGTTGGTGCTTGAGACTCACACACGTAAAGTATATTTGGCTGTTACACACGTACACTGTACAACTATAGATTAATATTAGTTGCAAAGTTACAACTGGCCGTAAATAAAACTGTCATAATAATTTAAAAATGGAACGTATAGTTCTATATTTAAATTGGAAGATATATATTAGAAACAACTGAATCACGTAACAAATTAGTCGTCCGATACAAAGTAAACGTTTTAACAGTGGCAACACCAAAACTGAATATTCATAAGCAGATTGATGTGTGTTTGCTTGTGTTTGTTAGAATTAAAAAAAATAATACCAGTTAGATTAAGGTTAGTGGACATGTATAAAATACAATTTACAACTGGTTGTAACATTGCAACTTGAAGTAATCAATAAGTTCATTGTGTTCTATTAAATCCAGTACAATTTATTCGGCCGACATAAAAATTGTTATTGAAAAGAAACGCTCATCTCTCGTTAATTATGTATTTAAATCACATCACTCTAGTAAATTTTAATTTACTATTGTTAAATTATTTACTGTATGTTGCTAAATGTTGTGTCAATGTTAAAAAAGACCTGTCAATGTCAAAAGACCCGTCAATGTCAATTTGCTCTGTTAAACTGTATAAGGTGCTGTCACAAATGTTGGGTATATACATAGTTAGATATATAATTTGTATGTATGTACGGAGAGTTCTTGTTTTTTCGCTAGAATAGTATAATTCGGCTACATAATATTAATTAGTTCACTAGGATTTTTATTTGTCCACAAAATGCCAACCGGTGACCACCTCTAAGTTCTCTAACCATTGGTGGCCTATAACTTTGATCTGGTTCTAGAGTTAATTTTATAATTACATTGATATTATCAAGTAATATTTTTTTTACGAATACTTTTTAATAACTTCAATGTCACAAGGAATGTCGATCAACGGATTAGCGACTCAGGGATTGTATTTACAATGCCTACAATATGTGTATACCACTAGCTAATAGACCAATCACTATATAATATTATAATTTGTTCCAATTCATCTGTACATACATTACAAATCTAAGATAAACAGTGTCAAAAACGTAGTATTATTTTATATCACGTTGTCAATTTGACATCTGTCACTTGACGGATAATAGTCATAGCAATGACGTCTGTCATATTTGACGGCTGGCTTTATACGAACTGCTCATCGTATGTCTTTGTTCTATGTTCCTAAATAATGCCAGTGGTGCCAGATTAGGCGACTTATCGCCGCTTAGGCTAACTCGGAGGGTGCCGGGACCAAAAATTGTGAATGGCGACCGGTCGCCATTTAGGCTATGCGAATGTAGATCAGTCGCCAATTTAGGCTACCTCGGAAAGTTCGTGTTATAGACCTTGTTTTCGTCGAATATGAGGATTTTTTTTAACTTTGAGGGTACAAAACATGAACTCAGATCACCTTACACACGATAATTGGTAAATTCGGGAGCTTTTTTTTTTATCTCTTTGCGTCCCCACACATATGCGGTATGGGCGACTTTAGGCTACTTCGAATTTTTGGCGAATTGGGCCACCATTCATTTGAAATTAAGGACGTTTTTTTTTCTCTTTGCCTCTCCATATGCAATGCGGCGACTTTAGGCTATTTCACAATGAATTTTCGGCGACTTCAACGACCATACATCACTGAATAATGCTTAGAATTTCTATAATAACAACAATATGTACCGCGCCGCCGGACCTATACTTATCGATAACTGTTGCGTTGGTGCTGCTCGCGTGCCCATCCCTAGCAGTCGCCAACATTTCTATATAAGTAGCTATAGTTCACCTGCCTACGCTGGGTAGTGGGCGCACGGTGCTATATTAGCGCTCTATAGGTACTTATACATACTCTAAGGTCTCTACTGTTTATGGTTGGTCGTATCGCTTACCATCAGGCGAGCGGCTTGCTAGTCTCGTCATTCGATGCCATAAAAAAATAGATAAAACCTTTTGTGTTTCTTATAAATCAAACATTTAAGTAAAATTCTTTTACGTATCCAGTAATGTTAATACCTATCTGTTAAGTTGAAGACAAAAAATACAGGTGGATATGAAAAACCTATATTGTATTAGTTTTAAATATTAAACAAGTTTCTGACTTGAAATCTGTGGTGGGGTGTTTGACCCCCTAAGCGTCGTATAAAGCCAGCTACTTCCATATTTAACCATTTGCGATCGGCATTTCTATAAAACTACCTCAACAGCCACATTTGAGATGAACTTCGATGAAAATTTTTAGATAAAAATAATTACTAAAATGGGATTTACTGCCCTCGTCAATAAAGTGGAGTTTTCAATCTCATTCCGATCGCAAAAGGTTGACAAACTATAGTAATGTATATTATAATTTAAGTATTATTCTTTATAAGTGGAAGATTAATATTTTTGGGCGTGTTTTACATGGCGTACTAGGTCTATGTGATTGTGGGGTGCGCTTTGCAAAAATATTGCCATTTTATTAGGGATTAGTCTTATCTCAGTAGAATTTTCACACCGAAATTCGAATAACTTCTCACTATCTGGATTCGTAAAAATTGTTATCATTGAATATTTTGTGCGGTATAAGTGGAGAGATACTGGACATAAATTCCAAGCTCGGGGTACCTAACTCATAATATTGTGTTTCATTCATATCCAGAAGAATATTGTGCTATCTGGGGATATAGCAGTATTATGTTTTATAAACTAATCGATTATAGACAGTTTCAGTAAATGTTCAAATGACTAAGTTTAGTGTTGACTAAATGTCACTATTTTTGCACGGCGACGTTGAGGAACGTGTTAAAAATCAATTAAATAGTAATTATCGAGTTTCGTCCATGAAACTATAGTAGGAAAATATTGCGTTAATCGTTGGATAGTTGAGTTTTGAGTAAATATTGTCTTTAGACTAACCCTTGTGGGCTAATACCTGTGAAGTGGGGATTGTATGTTTAATGAAAATTAGATAATATTTTGAGTGTTTACGCAATAGTCTAAATTAAAGATAAAACTAGAGTAAATATTTGAAAATAATTAGATTTTTGCTGATAGAAAAATCTAGGTATTTTAAGACAATTGCTGTTCATCTACACCGTGTTTTGTTTGCCGTCCATTACGTCGAGTGAAACTCATGAATATATTTTCTTACGCATATTTTTGCAGACTTTAAGTATTTTTTTTTTGTTTTGGCTAAGTTGAAATATATGTTTCTTTTTTTATACAGTATAGAAAACTATTATTTTTTGAGCCTTTAAGCCTGCCAGTGCTTTAGTCTATAGATCCGAAATTAAATGTATAGAGATGGGCGAGGACATTCAAAAATTTAAACCGTTTCCCCATCGGCCCCGAATTAGTTCGGGTCTGTGTGCAGCGTTTGAATTCATGAATTGCCTGTCATTACAAAGAATAAGCAAGTATAAACTTTATGATTGAAATGTTTAGTCACAAAATGTATTTCTTTTATCTACAAGCATGATTTTTGTTTTTTTTTTTTGCAAATTTGACATCACTATGAGCTGTAATCTTTAATTTTAAGTAGGTACTTATTTTCTCATTTACCTATGTGATTGTAAAGAAAACTAATATGAATAATTAAGTAGTCATATATGGTTTCGTACAAAAATAACGAAGCAATTAAGCTTTACTGTAACAAAAAGAAACTATTCTACTTTCCAATAATTCTTTGTGTTCATTTTTTGATTAATTGTATGTGACGTATCGATTATGAAAACGTTTCGAACCGATCTATTGGTTTGGCTGATCGATAATCGATTTCCGTTCTATCGATATACAACATACATACAATATGTATGTTAGTTTTTTTTGCAATCAAAATGCTGGTTTACTTAATGCATTTTACATCACTCCTAAACCAAATAAGTTAATGTAAGTTTCTTTTGACTTGTGAGAGAGAAGTCAGTGAAAATATATCATGTATGGAGAATATTGTGTTTTATTATGAACAAGCTGTATCCTTATACCATATAGAAAGGATGTGCCACGTGCTTATTAAGGGTTGCGAGCGCCTTCTGCGCTCACCCACAAGACCGGTGTTCTTGTATAAGCCGACCCTCGTCAGGCTAACAAGAGTTTAGTCAGGGACAAAAAAAAACTTGCTTATTGCGGCGACCAAAAATTCTGTTTTACGCACACAATTTTTATAAAGTTGCTGTTACTTGCGCACAACTCTGAGGATTATATATGTCGACGCAAATGCATTTAATTGGATAACTTTAAATGAATTATCACTAATAAATGTTACTTATTATCATATTTTGTTGATTACAATTATTATAACATTATCATGTGTTTAAAATGAATTTTAGTCTTGCTTTGATTAAAATAAGAAGTTGGAGTTTCCTGTTTTTCAAAGCAACAAATTATTAATCATTATAGTTAAAAGATGGATTGTAAAGCAAACAAACTGCGGCTAAATTCATCTCTATATTTATAATAAATAATAACTTAGATTTTAAACATTTTTATAAAGTTTAAATGAACCTCATTCTGACGAGGTTAATTATTACTAATTATGCTCCACGATTTGTTGTAAATACAAGAGTCGTGGGAAAAATCATGTTACGATTTATAATGAATAATCATTTAGTTTTCAGACATTTTTATGAAGTTTAAATTAACCACATTTCTATGTAGTAAATGATTACTCTAAAGTTCGTGAAAAGTTTAATAAGTCATTGCTAAATTCATGTTATGATTTATAAATAATTCAGATTTAGTTTTTAGAACATTTTATCAAGTTTAAAAAGACTACAATAAGCAGATTTTAAATTAACTGAAAATGGCGGAAACAACTGTTAATATAAACGTATTTTAAATGTTTCCATTTGTTTAAACATTATTTAATAATCGGAATACTTGTGTAAACACTCCTAATGAATTAAGAGGTTAAAATAACTAGCACCGTAGAAGTTCATTACGGGTGTATTAGAATATGTGGAAAGTGTATTGACTCCTACACCATTCCTTTAAATATTGTGAACTCATGGCGAAAACTCGATTACTGCGGAGGTTTCGCCTGGAGTACATCATCCAATACGTGTGAGTATTAAATCCATTATTTTAATGTTATGTGATTTGTTTAAATTATTGATTATTATTAGTATTTCGAATTACCGTCTTTTATTATTATTTCTTTATTCTTTATTTCTTTATTAATATTTAAAACTGATTGCGTTTTTGCGAAATAAATTATGAGTAGCCCTGGCCATGAGGGTAGTGACGTCAGTTCGGCTGACGTCACTATTTTTAAAAACCCTGCTGGGACTTGTGCGCCGTTATCAGAAGTGGGATTACCACCCACTTCTGCTCGTCCATCAGGATCTAATAATGATAGTAATGCTTCTGTTAGCGGTGTGCCAGCAGAGTTTTTTACACAAATGTTGCAAATGATGAAGCACATGTCTGATCGAATGGCGACGCAATCCGACCCCAAAATGAAGATTAGTGATGTTTTTTTACCATCATATGACCCCGACTCTGATATTGGTGTTAGGGAATGGTGTCGGCTTGTGTCTACAGCGATGGAAACTTACAATCTTAGTGACTACGAAATTAGAATGAAAGCTGGTAGTTTACTTAAAGGTCGCGCAAGGTTGTGGGTTGATAACTGGCTTGTGTCCACTTCCACGTGGTCGGAATTGCGTGACGTTTTAATAACAACTTTTGAACCCGAAAATAGATATTCTCGCGACATATGTCGCTTTAGAGAACATACCTACGACAATTCTAAGGATATCGCGCAGTTCTTATCACAGGCTTGGGTACTGTGGCGACGTATAACTAAGGATAAACTAACAAATGATGACGCAGTTGAGGCCGTAATTGGTTGCATTAGCGATGAGCGATTAAGAATAGAGTTATTAAATGTTAGGGCCACATCAGTGCCAGAGTTAATTTCTGTTGCCTCTTCCATACGATGTCATAAAAGATCTCAGTCTAGTACAACAGGCGCCAATCAGGGTGTAGTTAAGCGACCGCGATTTGATAAGCCTCTAGTGTTTTGTTCAATTTGTAAAAAACCTGGTCATGATGCGCAAATTTGTCGTTACCGTAACAAGACCGACAATGCACAACTGCGTCATGATGAAAATAAATCTATGCCTCAGAACCCCAATAAGCCGACCTGCACATTTTGTTCAAGGGTTGGTCATACTTTTGAAACATGTTATAAACGTGAGCGAGCTGTAGTTTCTAATATTAATTATGTGGGCACGCCTAAATTAAATTCGATGCCTGTGGTTATAGGGAATTTAAGAATAATCGCGATTTTTGATAGTGGTGCTGAATGTTCAGTGATGCGCGAATCAGTATCAAAAAAACTACCGGGAAAGAGAAATGATGTGGTCAGATACTTGAAAGGCCTAGGGCAGTTCACGGTAGTATCACTGTCAACTTTGACAACTGTTTGTGTCATAAACGATTTACAAGTAGAACTTCAGTTTCATGTAGTCCCAGACTATGAAATTAGTTCTGATATTTTAATTGGAATGAATCTTATTGAAAACACAGATTTGACGGTGATAGTGAACGCTCAAGGTGCTACATTAGTTCGACAACCGGTGGTCTATCATATGCGATCTCACAGTGCAAAATTTGATAAATTAGATTGCGATTTAACCAGTGAGGTTCAAATTAATGAATTAAAAATATTGCTAAACAAGTTTGAACATTTATTTATATATGGATATCCTAGCACACGTGTTAATACAGGTAGTTTAGATATACGCCTAAAGGATGTTAACAAGTGTGTTGAACGTAGACCATACAGGTTAAGTCCCATTGAGCGGGAAAAGGTTCGCGGCATTGTTAAAGAATTACTAGAACATAATATTATTCGCGAAAGCAAATCTCCCTTTTCCAGCCCAATAATTCTAGTTAAAAAGAAAAATGGTCAAGATCGCATGTGTGTGGATTACCGCGAACTTAACAGAAACACCCTCAGAGACCATTATCCGTTGCCGATTATTTCCGATCAAATAGACCAATTAGCCGGGGGTTTTTATTTTTCTACATTTGATATGGCTGCAGGATTTCATCAGATCCCCATAACGGAGGACTCTATTGAAAAAACTGCGTTTGTTACCCCCGATGGTTTATTTGAATTCTTAACTATGCCCTTCGGGCTTAGTAACGCGGTTTCAGTATATCAACGTTGCATAAATAGGGCATTGTCATATTTGTTGAACTCTGTAGACCAGGTTTGCCAGGTATATGTAGATGACGTCCTCTCAAAGTGTAAAGACTTTCCTGAAGGAATGTCTCATATTGAGCGGATTTTAACTGCTTTGCAACTTGCTGGATTCTCGATCAATATTGATAAATGCGCCTTCTTTAAACGCACTATCGAGTACTTGGGCAATATTATAGCAGATGGACAAGTCAGTCCTAGTCCAAGAAAAGTGGAGGCTTTAACGAAGGCGCCGATCCCAAAAACTGTCAAACAAGTTAGGCAGTTTAACGGTCTGGCCGGGTATTTCAGACGGTTTATTCCTGATTTCTCGCGTATAATGGTTCCCCTTTACGAATTAACAAAAAATGATTCAAAATGGGAATGGAATGAAAGGCATGATAGGGCTAGAAATCATATAATACAACATTTGTCTACTGCGCCTACCCTTATGCTATTTCAGGAAGACTCGCCCATAGAACTGTACACCGACGCCAGCAGTATCGGCTACGGTGCAGTACTCGTGCAGATCATTGGGGGACGTCAGCATCCAGTTGCATACATGAGTCAGCGCACCACTGACATCGAGAGCCGGTATCACTCGTACGAGCTCGAGACTCTGGCAGTAGTAAGGGCAATAAAACATTTCCGTCATTACCTGTATGGCCGCAAATTTAAGGTAATAACAGACTGTAATGCTCTGAAGGCATCCAAACATAAAAAGGACTTGCTCCCACGGATACATAGATGGTGGGCCTTTCTGCAGAATTACGAGTTTGAGATAGAGTACAGAAAAGGTGAGCGACTTCAGCACGCTGATTTTTTTAGTAGGAATCCATCCACTGTTATGCCTGTTAACATTATGATCAATGATTCCGAGTGGCTCCAAATCGAACAGCGACGTGATGATGTTCTTCGCCCATTAATAGACAGCATAAACAATGGCACTCCAGTTGAAGACTATATCCTTGAAGAAGGTGTATTGAAGAGAAAGCTCACCGATTCTCTTCTCGGGACGCACAAAACTGTTGCGGTAGTACCGAAGTCGTTCCAATGGAGCTTGATTAACTCTTTTCACACTGCACTCCAACATCCAGGATGGGAAAAAACCTTACAAAAACTGAAAGAAACTTACTGGTTCGATAAAATGAATACGACCATCAGAAGGTTTGTAGATAACTGTGTTGTATGTAAAATTTCTAAAGGACCATCAGGAGCCATCCAAGCGCAGCTTCATCCAATCCAAAAGCCCACTACAGCATTTCAAGTCGTCCACATGGATATCACAGGCAAGCTGGGCACACGAAACTCTCACGGTCGAGATGAGTATGTCATAGTAACTATTGATGCATTCACTAAATATGTACTACTTGACTATTCGAACGACAAAAGCCAAAGCAGTACGCTTGCAGCACTAAAGCGCCTCATACATTTATTCGGTACTCCATCACAGATAATCGTAGATGGAGGAAGAGAATTTCTCGGTGAATTTAAGGTATACTGTGATCGCTTTAGAATTGACATACACTCAATTGCACCAGGAGTCAGCCGAGCGAATGGACAAGTCGAACGCACTATGAGTACGCTGAAAAATGGACTAACCATGATAAAGAACTTCGATACCGAAGATTGGCAGACAGCTCTGGGTGCTTTACAACTGGCTTTTAACTGCACCCCACACAGAGTAACAGGAGTGGCACCGCTCGCACTTTTAACACGCCGACAACAATGTGTGCCACCAGAACTGCTAAGGTTAGTGAACATTGAAAATGAATCTATCGACTTCGACTTACTTGAACAACATATGTTCCAAAAAATGTCTGCTGCAGCTCAGTATGATAAACAGCGTTTCGACAAGAACAAGGCAAAAATACGACCATTTCAAAGAGGCGACTATGTACTTATCAGAAACAACCCTCGTAACCAGACTTCACTTGACCCCAAATACAGTCAACCGTACGAGATCTACAAAATTTTAGACAATGATCGTTATATGGTCAAACGTGTGATTGGAAGAGGGCGACCACGTAAAGTTGCGCACGACCAACTGCGCAGGGCACCACAGCCTGGTGAACAGGAAACCGTGTCGACGATCACTGAAAATTCTCAAGAAGCGCCGCAAGACTCGTCAATTAACATTTCTACTCAAGAAGTCCTTCAGCAGCCGTCTACGTCAGCTTAACTGCCCGATTACTGGATGCTTAGAATTAAATTAATAATCTTTATCAATTACCATTAAATATTTTTACTATGTTATCTAGAAAATGAATTTTGATCTTTTCATAAAAGTTCTGAGGATGTTCTGATGACCTCACAAATCAGAATATTTTAAGACTGTACAAACCATCCATATTCCTTGTTTTCCTCCTTATTATCATTTACAGAGCCTCTGGGGACCACGGTCATAAGGCCCAGGCCCCAGCATCGACCTTCACTGTTCCCTTAGAGCCTCTGTGGACCACGGCGTACAAGACCGCTCAGCACCGCAGCATCAAATCCTTGTGAGCTTTTTGTATTACTATAATTATAACTACTTTACAAAGCCTCTGGGGACCATGGTCACATTTTAAGGCCTAGGCCCCAGCATCGTTCTTAATTGTTACTCTAAAGCTCCCTGTGGACCACGGCGTACAAGACCGCTCAGAACCACAAAGCATTATGAAAACGTATAAAGCTCCCTGTGGACCACGGCGTACAAGACCGCTCAGAACCACAAAGCTTTATGAAAACATATAACATTACTTTACAGAGCCCCTGGGGACCACGGTCATATATAAGGCCTAGGCCCCAGCATCGACCTTCATTATTCCTTTAGAGCCCCTGTGGACCACGGCGTACGAGACCGCTCAGAACCACAGCATCATCCTATCTACGAGAAATAAAATCATGCAAGTATGCGTGGAGCATTTGCATTGATATTACAACTTATCAAAGTATATGTGGAATATACAAACACAATTAATTTCGCTCACTTTAACTACTTATGATTAACCGAGACTGGTGCAGAGCACGCACCCTGTCTCGCAGAATGGCCGTGTCGACGCAAATGCATTTAATTGGATAACTTTAAATGAATTATCACTAATAAATGTTACTTATTATCATATTTTGTTGATTACAATTATTATAACATTATCATGTGTTTAAAATGAATTTTAGTCTTGCTTTGATTAAAATAAGAAGTTGGAGTTTCCTGTTTTTCAAAGCAACAAATTATTAATCATTATAGTTAAAAGATGGATTGTAAAGCAAACAAACTGCGGCTAAATTCATCTCTATATTTATAATAAATAATAACTTAGATTTTAAACATTTTTATAAAGTTTAAATGAACCTCATTCTGACGAGGTTAATTATTACTAATTATGCTCCACGATTTGTTGTAAATACAAGAGTCGTGGGAAAAATCATGTTACGATTTATAATGAATAATCATTTAGTTTTCAGACATTTTTATGAAGTTTAAATTAACCACATTTCTATGTAGTAAATGATTACTCTAAAGTTCGTGAAAAGTTTAATAAGTCATTGCTAAATTCATGTTATGATTTATAAATAATTCAGATTTAGTTTTTAGAACATTTTATCAAGTTTAAAAAGACTACAATAAGCAGATTTTAAATAACTGAAAATGGCGGAAACAACTGTTAATATAAACGTATTTTAAATGTTTCCATTTGTTTAAACATTATTTAATAATCGGAATACTTGTGTAAACACTCCTAATGAATTAAGAGGTTAAAATAACTAGCACCGTAGAAGTTCATTACGGGTGTATTAGAATATGTGGAAAGTGTATTGACTCCTACACCATTCCTTTAAATATTGTGAACTCATGGCGAAAACTCGATTACTGCGGAGGTTTCGCCTGGAGTACATCATCCAATACGTGTGAGTATTAAATCCATTATTTTAATGTTATGTGATTTGTTTAAATTATTGATTATTATTAGTATTTCGAATTACCGTCTTTTATTATTATTTCTTTATTCTTTATTTCTTTATTAATATTTAAAACTGATTGCGTTTTTGCGAAATAAATTATGAGTAGCCCTGGCCATGAGGGTAGTGACGTCAGTTCGGCTGACGTCACTATTTTTAAAAACCCTGTTGGGACTTGTGCGCCGTTATATATTATATCTTCCGTTTCGCCTCTAAAGAGAAATCTGAACCATCTGAACTGAACTGTCTTGCTCTGAACTGAACCGACCTCCCCTGAAATGAGCTGAACTACACCGACCTTCCCTGAACTGAATTGACCTGCTTTAGTTCACTAGCCTGCTCTGAACTGAGCTGATCTACAAACGTGTATTACGCTGCCACTCAACGAAGGAATTGGGTATAAATATTAATAATTCATGAATAAATCCTACTAATATTATAAAGGCGAAAGTTTGTAAGAATGTATGTATGTTTGGATGTAAGGATGTTTGTTCCTCTTTCACGCAAAAACTACTGAACGGATTTCGATGAAATTTGGCACACGGGTAGATCATGTCCTGGATTAACACATAGGCTACTTTTTATCCCGGGAAAATATAAACCGGGACTTTTATCCCGGAAAAACTTTTTAATGCGGGCGGAGCCGCGGGCAAAAGCTAGTATTAAATATTTTTACTCATTAAACTATTTTATACATTTATTTAAACGTTAGCTTGAATCCACGGTGTGAAGCTTGAGACACGAGTGTACACCCCAGGGAACTGAGGCAGTGCACACTGAGTCCCCCACGATGTTATGCCAACTACCACCCTGCCGTAGTACAGGGGACCGCCGGAATCACCCTGGCAGGTGTCTTTGCCCCCCACGTTCAGTAAGCCAGCGCACAGCATGTTCTCTGTGACCACCTTCCCAATGCTGTTGTACCTCGACGTGCACTCCATTCGGTTCACCGTTCTCACTAGCACGTGACGAAGCTGTTGGACTGATGAACCTCCGTTCTGAAAATACTTTATAGGCAACAAACTAGTAAATGGAACCTGATAAGTGATATCAATACTTATGATACGAAAGGAGTTATGGATACATTGCCGGTGTTAGCTATTCGGGCACCCTTCTTAAGGCGATATTTTGTTAGGTCACAAGTGTATTTTGTGGAGCCTCTAGGACTCTTAGCACCTTTTCTCAAGTGAACGCATACCCGGCCCTCTCTAAAGCCGGTAAGAATTGCCTCTGTAATAAGTAGGTACCTAGTTGTTTTAATTTGTGTATATATTTCAGGTTTATAGATTCCACGCACTACTGCTACATATTACTCATCCATCATTTACTCAAAAACCAAGCTCATGTCTATCTCCACTCAAAACTCATTAATATCACATCCGAATATGTTGGACTAATGTAGTGACTGCATTACAATGTGCTCAAGACTGTCTCCATAAAATCTTGAGACGCGTTCTATATAGAGCCGTTACTCTAAAGTAGTCTAGTAAGTAGTTTGCCCCTTTTCTTGACTTTGCACCAGTATAAAGTACAGTCAGTCATAAAAGTAGCTGTACAAATTTTAAAATTCAAAACGCGTCTACATTTTTGCTTCAATCGAAATATTGTTTTTTCTTTATCTAAAATAAATTAAATATCTTAAAGCTTATTTTAAAGTTTATAGGAGATTGGAAATTTTAAGTTTGATCAGCTACTTTTGTAGCTGATTGTACTTACCGAAGTAGATCCCCAGCCAGCTGCGACGACTGAACTGTTGTCGGGGAGGACAAAGTTAGCGCCCGCTATGGAGCCGGGTGTCACCATACTCCCGTAGGTTATGGTACTCGTGGTCCGCATGACGGCTATGTCGTAGTTAAACGTGGGCCGGTCGAACGACGGATAGGTGGTGATCGACTGAACACTGTACACAGATCCACCGCTATTCGAGTACGAGGAACCGACACGAATCCGCCAGTCTTCTGGTTGGTCTCCACTGTAATCAAATCGTAGTAAGTTTACTGGTGGTAGGTCTCTCATACATAAGAGTCCGTCTGGTTGGGTACCACCGCTATGTCTACTTCTACCGTCAAGCAGCAGTGTGCATGCATTGTTGTGTTTCAATTTGAAGGACATTGTAGCCAGTGTAACTACTGGACATAATGAGACTTAACACCTTATGTCTCAGGATGACGAGCGCAGTGGAATGCCACACAGTACTTTGTAACTCAAGGTGCTGAATGGTGATGCTACTGTTTATGGGTGGTTGTATCGCTTACCATCGAGCGAACGGCATGCTCGTCTCATCATTCAATGCAATAAAAAAAATGTAGTAGGTACATACTATACAGGATCGCCTCCTCGCCCCACTGGCTTGGCCTATGGAACAAGTTTGTAATATTGAAATCTGGCTCTTAAGCTGAACACTCTCTGGCATGACATTTCTTAACGATGTAATATTATTGATTCATGTCGTTCTTTTCTTCTCTTTTTTTTTATTAATGTTTTAATAACCACGTTTGTTCACTCTTTTGGCTCAAGATGTGCTACTTTACTGTGGGAACTTTGCTGGATTATAATATATTTTAATGTAAATCTAGTTTAAGGAAATATTGTTCTGTTTGTTCCCCGAATATTAATAAATAAATAAATAAAAATAAATGAATAATTAGTAGATTAATAAAATTAAAATTTGTGTGACGTGTTGCTGTGACTGTTTATGGACGGTCGTGTCGCTTATCATCGGCCGAGCAGTTTTCTTCTCGTCATTCAGTTAAATAAAAATCTTACTAAGGACAATGGGCAGCAGTCAGGATCGCTGTAGTCGTCAATATGGTGCCTCCACATGAATGAAGGTAAAATACTGAAAGGTAACGGCGAGCCAGAGAAGCTATCTCTGGATATGACGTCACCGTTGTTATCTGGCCACCTACGATCCTATCGGTGGCTGGAACAGCTGAGAAAAAAATATAACAAAGTAAAAACCAAAAGTTAAGTAATATAAAAAAATATTTTGGTTCAAAGTATTTATTTTGATATCGCATGTGGTCATGTTTGAAGGTAGATTACATTGTATAAAATTGCAAATAACAAAATATATACTCACCCATGGCTGCTCCAAGGCCGACTATAAGCAATAGAGTTTGGACTAACATTTTCCCCTGAATGAACAGTGAAAGTAAGTAACTTCTTTGAAATTCGCAATTTATATAAGTATTTCATATCTGAATAGGCAGATAAGGCTCATGACCATGAAGGACCTAGTATAGTTGACACAGGCGTGGATCCAGTAGAGGCGATGACAACAAGGTAGATAATTAGTAATTACCTACTCACTTGGGAAGCAGATAAAAAAAGTCCTGCCGTCAAGCTAAACTGAATACATATTGCATCTCTCGCAAAATCCATATTCATAAGTATTAAAAATGCGAAAAGGATTGTCCGTTACGCTTCCATCGAAAAGATTATATTGAAATTTTGCACAAAGTAAACTTAATTCAAAACGGACGAAACTTAAAAAAATATTCCTTAATTTTGTTGTAAAAATCACGCGGACAAGATAGTTTGGAGAAACTAATTATAAGAAGTATTAAGTTTATTTTAACACGACCGTGTTATACGCTTGCTTATTGAGAAGGAAGTTTAACTCCACGTTCTTAGCTCCTTAACAGTTTAACAATTTGAATATCATTAAAATATATGATAGTCCGGTCAATTTAGACATTCGAAGTTACATAAAGTCCCAACAAGCTGAATTTCTGTGAAATTGTTCAAAACATTGTGACTGGGGTTGGAAGTTGGTCAACAATATATTAGAGCCTACTGGGGAAACCACGTTAAAAAAACGCGCTAAGTACACTACCTCATAGGTGGCGTGGAAACGTGTGCATATTATGACGATAACAACTTTTATAACTTTTTGAATCGTTATATCTCAGAAACGGTGGCTCGTAAGAAAAAAGTACTGATACATTTTTTATAGATAATTTTATGATCTACAATTTTTGTCTGAGGTACTTTTGTGATAAAACTTACCGTTTTGCTGAAAATCGCGAAAAACTCATTTTTTTTTTACCTTCGACCTTGAATATTTTTTTTTCCTTACAGGGGAATGATGGGGAACTTCTAGACATTGTTTACAATTAAATTGTGAACAATTTCACTGAAATTCAGCTTGTTGGGACTTTATGTAACTTCACTCTCATTTTTTGGTCTAAATTGACCGGATTATGACTCAACTGCTGATCATAGGATGTACGTACATGACGTTAGCGAAGTCGTATTTAATTAAACTCACTACCTAGTCCTCTGCCTACCCCTTTGGGTCACACGATATCATTCAGGTTAAGGATAGCAGTAGTCATCAGGCCGCGCCGAATCAAGACAGCGCCTGTGTGCGAAATCTATGAAGCGCCTCTGATTTTTGTCGGTCTGTTTCGACATTAATTTTTTTTTTATTATTATATAACGTTAACCTTTCATGGTTCATTGTGGAGCATTTTAGAAGTTTTAATTAAGAAAACGAACTTTTATAAATAGTTTGTAATAACATGTATAGTTGGCTGTTGTAGCGACTGCGGCCGTTCTTTTGATTTTTAGACATAGCTCATAAACATTGGTATCAAAAATCAAGTAGTTTAAAATTTAAACCACAGGTTAGGCGTGAGTATTGTCTTGGGAGGCTTGTACCTACTCAACGAATGTGTTGTAGTATAACAAATGTAATTTCAATAATTAACGTTGGCATCCTGTTGTCATCCTTATTCCGGCGCCCCTATTGCCCTGGCGCCTGTGTGCGCCGCACACTGTGCACCTATGGACGGCGCGGCCCTGGCAGTCATACCTAAATAATATGTCACAAGATAGAAATAACGCAGGCGAGTCGGCCACCTCTTCTGGGTAACATGCGCGATGGTATCTCAAGTAGCCACGATTACCCAAACACTTGTATGTGATTTCACACCTCATGTGAATTACCTGCTTCTTGAAACCTCTTCATTTAATCTACGCACTACATGATTGCACAAACGATTTGAACAATAATAAAAGTTCTGACCGGTTGATGTGCTCATAAGATAAAATATTTGTATATGTATATAAATTCAACTACAGTATGTTCGCGTCCGTAAATCGAAAAGGAGTCGATATTGACACATAGAAGTTCCAACCGTTGCGATTTTAGATATAAAATACTAAATAATTAAAAAATGAACTATTAACAAATTTGTAACATTTACCTATATATATATTATAATATGAATGTGAAATAATAATTGTTCAGTAGTGTATATATTGTAATATTACAGACCCTCAATAAAATTATAGTTTGTCTAATGATGTCTACCCATGTTAATTCTTTCTGTCATTAATATTTAAAAATTCCTGCGATACAGGCCTGACCTAGTGCAGTGATTTTTTGTTAATTTTTACTATGGTGTAATTGCTTTGGTCGAATAAATATTTATTATTATTAAATACAAGTACATTTTTAATCCTACCGAATTAAATACTACCTCCTTATGGGTGTTCAGCACGAGTTATTAATATTTATTCTATATTCGCTAGAATAGATTTATATACATCTTTAATTATTTAGAGCGAGCGACATGAAGCGTGGCCGGGTTTAGTCTCTGGGTTTAATAAAAGTCTAGAAATAGTAACAATATATTTAATACCAAATGCTGCTGGAATGTACAAAAATACGATACCCATAACAATTCACCTTTGACTATAAAAATATTACTTACATTATATCAAAGAAAAAAATGTAGAGATTCTACAAGATCTTGTATTAAAATACTGATATAATCAATAAGCATTTTTATTATCTATTCAAAACTTTTTCCTAACTTTAAGAGAAGCATAAATTAAAGCCAGCGCCATACATAGCAACAATATTTTAACACTTATTTGAAGTTTGAACACTTGTTTGAAAACATGTGTGGCACGGGTATTTGCGTTTTATGCAAAGTTTGTTCACTTATTTGCCTATTTGCCATTCGGTATCGGTTTTTCGACCACATATCAAAGCGTTCAAAGTTAATATGTGTGACACACTTGCACAAAGTTCAGACAATCCCCGAGCGGAATGGATGCTTTGTTTATTCGCAAGATGTACTGGAGCAACGAACGTCGAAAGGGTACTTAAATTTATTGAGTTGTTTGAAGGAGAAACATGTATATGGAACCCTAAAGTAAAAACCATAAGAATAGAAATGACAAATAATTATATAGATACTTAAATAATAAAAGTATACCATGTCCACAAAAAAGTGGTCCATCGTGTTGGTTGTCTATTTGAATATTGTTATTGAATGTATTTGCAAAGCATGTGTGGCAGTGCAGTAAAGTCTATGTCCAAATATTTGTCTGAATATAGCGCCGGCATATGAGCCTGTTTCACTTTCAAATAAGTTTTTATGAGTTATCGAATTGAACAGTTAATGTAGATTTAAACAGCGTCAACTGCTGGAGTTTATTCTGAGACACTTAGTTTGATGTTTGTAGAGACCAATACCAAATCTAGTTATCAATGTAGATTTAGTACTAATTTTATTACAGTTTATATAAAATAAGCCTTTTGTACATGGCTTATACATTTAAGTGACGAGTAGCATTTACTCAGAAGTTGTGAAACAGACTCTAACAAAAATACGATGGGACGGTATCATTACTCATTATTATCGCTCAACTATTATTAAACCAATCATAAATCCAACAAAATTACCATTTCAATTGATCTTTGTTACAAAATGTAGATATTATTAGATGTGTTTACAAGTAACTATAGAGTATGTATAATGTGGGGGCGACCCAAGCGGTCTGCAGTAGGGACAGACCCCACACGGTGGCGACCAGGTGCCACGTACAGAACATCACCAACAACTGCCACAGCACGTGCAACACCAGCAGCCTGGAATGAACAAGGTAAGCTACAATATTTCATTTTTATAACATTTTCCGGAAAATCTTGGGCCTGAACTTTATGGCCAATATGGCGATACACTTTCCCCCTATCACATCATGGGACGGAATACGCATTTTTATAAAATGTGAATTCCATTCAATCCCAGGTTTTAACGTTTTGGCCAATATGGCGGCAGGCTTTCCCTCTATCACTTTATGGGACGGAATACGCATGGTGAAAAGTGGGTGCAATAGTTGCGCCGCTGCCTACCCCTTCGGGGATAAAAGGCGTGAGAGTGTGTACGGGTGTTAACATTCTTCTCCATATTTTACAAGCAGCTTGGATAATAAATAAACACAGCTACCATTCGTCTTTACCGGTTTGGATCGACTTTATTCTATTACAAAGTTAAAACAAAATCTTAACTCATCAGGACATCTTGAAATAATTTGTAAAAATGAAATTGTATAGTTTTTCTTTGCATTGAAAGACTCCGTGACTTAAGACTGCCGGTGTGCCAAATAACATCCAAATCTGTTTAAGAGTTTATAGATTTAGACTAGCATAGTAACATTTGATTGGAGGAGGCCTTTACCCAAGTGATGGGATCCATACGCAATAATACTAACATTACTAACATAATCTAAGTAACACCATACTAATAAAATTCTAACTAAACAATTCGATATGTGAACATATTATATCAACTGTATTCACATGTGTATGGAAATAAATAAGGCTTAAATAAAATAAAAAAAAAATTAGTAACATTTGAATATAAATAAATACATACACAGAATCCTTGTTCCTGGCCGCTTGTAGATTTGTATCTTTCTCATTGTTGAGGTATCGCCTCACGCCCAATAATAGATTTTTGAAGTAATCCTCCCACTGTCAAAGAATTGATTTTTTAATTTTTTAACCCTGTGTATTTTACGGGTAAATGCTTAATTTTAGCTGATACCAGGCTAAAAACGTGTCCCGTATCAACAATCAACGTCTAAATTCTAATATGAATTACATCATTTGAACTAGCGAAAACATTCCAAATATTACAGAATGTTACTTATAAAATAACTTCATTTTAGTAAGAATAAAAAATACTCACATACAAAGTAGTGATATCTATATAAAACATATCTTTGTCGGTGTCGTTGAGCTGTTTCGCCAGTAATATGGTGTTTGGGTTGTGGAATTTCCATTCGCTGAATATAAACCTTTCGAGACGATTCAATGAGTTCCACACGTTTTTGTGTAGGCGCCATAGTCTGAAAAATATGAGAATTTTTTTTATTAAGTACTAGACTTCTGCTCGCGGCTCTGCTTGTGTGAAAAAGTTTTTCCGGAATAAAAATATTTTCCTGGGATAAACCTGCTTTTAGCACTCAAGAGTAAAGTAGCTTCCTATTAGTGAAAGAATTTTCAAAATCGGTCCAGTAGTTTTTGAGTTTATCCATTACACACAAACAAACAAATTTTTCCTCTTTATAATATTAGTTGAGATTCATCATCATCATCAGCCACATGACGTCCATTGCTGAACATAGGCCTCCCCCAAAGACTTCCAGACGGACCTGTCAAAAGCAGCCCGCATCCAGCGGTTCCTGTAATCTTTATCAAGATTTGAGATTGCCAGTAATCAATAACCCTTTTTTGTACAACCTCTTGTTTATCATTCAATTTTTTTTTTGTACGAACACGGCAACATTGCCACTACCACTAGTAGGGTCCGAGTTTTTTTTTTTTTTTTTACGGAGGATCGACAAAGTGGCTTCACTGCATCTGATGGTAAATGTAGTGAAGCCCAAAAAGTGTCTCAGTGTCTGACAAGAGATGTTTACCACTCGCCAGTCGATACAAGTATGCCGGCTTGCATACAGACAGGCTGATCACGGAATGCGTCATAGGCACACATATGCGTCATAGGTACACTTACATAGGCCCCTATGGCAGGTTTTGCACCTTATATTACTTTAATGTTGACATGTCAGATAAACAAAGCCAAAAAACTTGACAAGTTGCCGACACTATGGTGTTCGGGCGCATAGTGCGTCCTCATAGTATTGGTTAATGGTACAGTCAGTCACATAAATATCTGAACAAATTCAAAATTTCAAATCGCCTATACGCGTTCAGTTCAATTAAAACATTATTTTTTCTTTGTGTAAAGTAAAGTAAATCCCTTTAATTTTATTTTTGTGAAGAGAAAACGAAAATGGGTAAGAACACAAAAGTGTAGAGGCGATTTGCAGTTTTGAATTTGTTCAGCTACTTATGTAGCTGACGGTACAATAATTTATCAAAAAAAAAACTGCACACACAACAATACATACATATACAAATAATTAAAACTAATCTTTCTAGTATGCAATAGATGTAGCTTCAATCATACCCTCATTGAATGGTACTGAGTACTTACATAGGCCTCCCGCCGGTGAGTCTCAGCATCGTGTCCAGTAACAACGCAGGGATGAAATGTACGAAGATTGCCGAAATTCTGAACAGCAACAATGAAGGCACTAATTTGAGATGAGGGTACCTGTCAAAAAATTAAATGACAGCTCAGTGTGAATTATAAAGTCAATTTTCAAACTTTTCAACTGTATAAGTATTGTAAAAATAAAACAAAAGCAATACATACATATAAACACTAAAATCATTTTTTTGTTTTTAATACTTTTTGAGTAGTAATAATAAAACTTAAATCAAATCATTTATTTGGGCCCCTAAGGGCACTTTTACACGTCATTTTTCACAATATTGTTTTACTAAAAGATTCTACCAGTGCTTCGGAAAAGCCCACTGACCTGAGAAGAAGCACCAAGAAACTCAGCGTAGGTCTTTTATTGTCATCTTGTTTTTTTTAAATGTATATTTTACAAATCGCAAGTTACTTACCACACAGCACTTTTTAGTGGATATTTGTGCAACATTCCGTTGATAGAAGGCTCTAGCATAGACCACACGAATGGTTTCTGAGTTGACGACGAGCAATGATACACTGTCAGGCCAGACCTATAAAACCGCGACAAAAAAAATCATCAACATGGTCATAGCTTAGTAATAACTTAACCTGTAAATGGTTTAATTAAAAGTTGATTTAGATTGTGAATTAAATTTCAAGTTATATATCTTTGGACGTAATGTTTTAAATCCATATTGGATTTCGAACAGTATAAGGTATATGCCTATGTTTGATTTTGTACATTATTTTATATGTAACAGAAAATGATACGAAAAAGAAATTGTTCTGTGAAATCAGCATCAAAATAAAACAGTTATTCAATTTTGAAATATTCTTGTGATCAGAAGTTGGAGCGTGGCGGGGATATCACGCTATCTCTTTCGTACGCACGCAGTGTTATGGGCGACGGTGCTTGGTGACGTCATAGCCTAGTATTGCTGTTATTTGACAGCTACCCCTTCAACAAAATTTCAATCCAATCATTTCCAATGAAATGAAATGAATGAAATTTCTTTCATTTCATTTCAAATATTTATAACTTACTTACTATTGCGCCCATTTTGGAAATTCTCTTTCCATTAGTATTTGGATAGCATAAACTTTTCATAATAGTATTGAATAAATGTAGTCAACTACCATATTATGGCGCAATATTATTAACATGCACACATTAGTTAAAACAGCGATGAGTTTATTTGATTTTGTTCAAGGCTAAGTACATTTTTTATACAGGCACAATAAAGTGACCCCGTACACTTGATGGGTAAGTAGAGTGGGTTCTAGATAGTGTCGACCTACATCCCGCACCTGTCAATATAATTATACTGGTCTGTTTGAAAACGGATAATAATAATATAATAATCATTAGATAACACGTGAACGACTGTCTTGGTGGCGTAGTTGTATTACGGTACGATGGCAGTGCTGAGGTCTCGAGTTTGATTCCCGAGTTAGTCAGTGATATTGGGTTTTTCTACTCAGTATCAGCCCGGAGTCTCGAATTAGTGCCCGCTATGGCCATAGGCTCACCTTGATAGGTGTAATTCCGTCCTAGGATGTGATCATCCTAGGACGGAATACGCTTGGCGAAAATTGGGTGCACTAGTTGCGCCCTCTGCCTACTAGAGGGCGTGAGTATAGAGGATCCTACTAAAAGTTTGTAAGCATGTATGGATGTATGGATGTTTGTTACTCTTTCACACAAAAACTACTGAACGGATCCCGATGAAATTTGGCACGCGGGTAGATCATGTCCTGGATTAACACATAGGCTACATTTTATCCCGGGAAAATAAAAAGCAGGAATTTTATCCCAGAAAAACTTTTTAACGCGGGCGGCGCCGCGGGCAAAATCTAGTACTTATAATGATCAATATAAATAACTCACGGCGCCTTCGCGGCGTTCCAACCAGCGACTAGCAATTGATTGACCACCACATCCACTGGTATGTAGTCCGCTATGTTATCCTTAGCTAGCGGCAGACGACGAACCACGCCTGAAATATTCATGAACCATATTATAAAGCTCAAAATTTGTTTGCCATTTTGTTAAAACAGATTGAAGTCTGAAAAAATGTTTCAGTTCTGAAAATTATGTCACTAGTAGGAAGGAATATTATCCCTCAGTATATGTAGGCTGTAGAAGAAATGCTACTATACAATATATACATTTTTTTTTCTTTCAATATAGTTTTATATCATACCTTTAGATGCTCCCATGAGGAACCCTTGTGGTCCGACTTTAGAACACGTCCATCCTGGGACTGGCTCTTTCCAAGCACCTACAACTGTTAATAATAAAAATAAGTTACAAATACTTACTCTTTGTCCTGAGTACATAATAATAGATTATTACAATACTTTCTTCATAACATATTTACCGATTTTACAGACACTAAAATACATTTTTTACAGCACTGAATGATAAATGTAAGAATTAGAATACAATATTAAACTATAAATGTAAGGTGATTGTGAGATTGTTACCATATTTAATTTATATAGTATATAAAATATCATACATAGATAATTTTGTGATTGTTGGATCACCCTATATACTCACTCATTGTAGGCCTGACAATAGTGCAGGGGAACTTGTCTGCACACTTGACGACTTCATGTTCGGCCAAATGTTTTGTGAATGTGTAAGTGTTGGGATGGTCCTTCAACAATCTGCAAGACATTTTTACAGGTCAGGCTACCATTCAAATCACCAAATGTACAATATCTGTACGGTTTCTTACAACGAAATATATGATACATGTTTAGTCTGATAATGCCCAATCATTATGGATCTTATTACCTATATCCACTGAAATAAAATAATGCTTACACATACCACTTAGTAGCTATTAAGGCAAAGTGGCAGTGTCTATTTTAAGTCGACATTATATTTGGATGACTGCCTCGGTGTCGTAGTTGTATTGCGTACGCGTTACAAGTACGATTTGCGCGCTTAGGTTCTGGGGTAGATACCCGGGTCGAGCCAAAAAACATTGTGACTGAGTGGTCCATCTTAAAAATTACTCAGTCACAGCTGGGAATCATAAAGTTGGCGGTGTGATACCCCCGTGCCTCGGAAAGCACGTAAAGCCTTTGGTCCTGTGGCTGATCTCTCTCCCGTCATGTCGGATTGCCGTCTCACCAGACTATGAGAGTGAAGCATAGCGAGTTCACTTGTGTATTGCGCACATACTTGTGCACTATAATACCTCCTGTGTACCTGGCTGATCTCTGTTGAGAATGGCCGCCTTGGCCGATACTAGCTAGGATTACATTTTACGTATATTTGGATCCACTACACCTACCATCAACTCCTATGTAATCTCCTTGGAGCGAAGGAATAAAAATATTAATAAGCACAATGATTTGCTAGGCATTATGAGGCTTAGAACAAACACAGTGGAGTGCCATGCTACATGGTCCATGCAGTACTTTATAATACAAAGTGCTGTATGGTGTTGCTTCTGTTCATGGGCAATCGTAGCTTGTAACGCTGATCATCAGGCGAGTGGTATGGGTGTTTCGTCATTCAGTTGCAAAAAAATAAAAATATCCATACTTGGGTTCGATTTGGTCTAGTGCCTCATCACTAAGAGTGCCCACCAGCGAAATAACTTTCTCAGCATCTTCCGGAGCTTCATACACTTTTTCCTCAGCCTCCATCAAATAAGAGTTCACATATGCTGAGGACACATGGATCATTACCTGAAATAGTTTATATAGAATTGTAAATGCAGTTTAAGTATGACAAGCATCTTTGCTTAATACTTTAGTTAATACATTTATTTTGTATGGGTCAATGATTGAGCAAAAAGTATAGAGACCCCATTGCCCATACCCTAATAAATGATAATATTTATATAATATCTTTGGTGTAGGTATTCCAATGCATAATATTTTATAGTTAATCATTTGGAAATAAAAAAAAATATCATTTACTAAACTCACCTTTAAATTCTTTATTTCTTTACATAATGTCATTATTCTTCTAGTACCAAGAAGATTTATCTTGACTGTTGGCCTGAGATTCTCCTAAAAACCCAAACAAAATAGTTACAGTCAATAAAATTTAAACATACCTTAGGATGTGGCATGACATATTGACAACATAATATGATATTGTGGACTGCCATAAAAGTGTACTTATAGTGCCAAAGACGGAAACCTAAGTTTATTAGCTTTGGATCTTTAATGTGTTATATCCTTAGAGTAAGTATAAGTACCTATAGAGCGCTAATATCGCACCGTGCGCCCACTACCCAGCGTAGGCAGGTGAACTATAGCTATTTATATAGTGGTTTATTGTGGTTCTACAAAATATGGCCTTGTGAGTAATTTTAAGCGTATTGCGTTAATATAGATAAAAGCTATGCAGCGAATTGGTGTAGTGCCATGTGAAATGATTTATAAAGACGGTACCTCAAAAGCAGTTTTTACAAGCAATAAGAACCAATAATATTAATGGATATCCATTATAATTGAACCAATGGATATAAACCGAGCATCGCACCATGGATTTCTTAGCTAGTCTCCCCAAGCCTAAAATAGTCACGTCTAGTTTTTGAAATATTTATTACCAGTGTTAAAAAAATGACAAAAAAATATATCTTAAGGGCCGCCTATACCCGAATGACGTCACGCGTTCGCTTCCCCTCAAGACTAGTCGTCACTACACTCTCCTCATATCTCCACATCTAATATTACGTCAAATTTGACCGCCATCTAGTGAAAATTAGGAAACAACTTTCAGCGACTATAGCGATTTCACACCATGAACCTAAGAATATTAGATGCGGCATAATATTTCATTTTTCATTTTAATTATATACAAAATCAGAATGAATCATTAATAACCTGATTTGATTGTTTAATTACTTGTGATTATTACATGATGTTTTTATTTGCGAATTCGACCTTGCTTAGGCGAAAAATATTGTTAACTTCGTTTCCAGCATTATAAAATATTTTTAGCGCGACCTGTACTTTGTCACTCTAATTACAACACTGTTGCGATGGTGCCTTATTATATATGGACATGTCAGAAATAGTGTTTTTCAGGAGAGTGAAATAAGATTCAAATCAATGTACAAGAAAATATATTTACTTAATAAAATAGCGAACGTTTACGAACTGTAAATGAAAGTACAAAACCGACACAAGAACCACATGTGGATAAAAAAGAAAACTTTCACAACCTATAATTTAATTAGTTATAATATGGTAAAAAATATAAAATATGGCTTCCAGTCGTTTATTTTTTAAATCAGCGTGGCAGAATATGCTTTATTTTTAGATGATATTTGGAGTTTTTGTATATAATTGAATCAAAGTTATGAGGTTATGTTCCCTGAATTATATATTTGTTTCTATTGAATATTAACTTCAAACCTTGTTTAATTTTATAAATTATTCAATGAGACATTTCTAAGTTCTTTTGGACCTTATACTTATGTGTGTTTTTATAGCTAGCACAAAAATGTTGCGTTACATTACTATTTTGAATATTCATAAAATGGTTTTGTAAGAATACTTTCTTCTTTTTCTTTTTAAAAATGGCTTCACCGTTTCATATAGTATTGCATGAGAGATGTCAAGTGGCGTCGTGTACAAAATGTATGAGAAATTAAATTATCTTCATAATTTTTACTTTCGTGAACTCTTCAAATCTTTTATAGTTATTCTGCTATTTGGGACTTAGACAAGTTATAAAGGGTTTAACCAACACGACTTGGTCATATCTTTACACTAGTTTTTGGCCGCGGCTTCGCCCGCATTAAAGAGGTTTCCTGTATAGAAATCACTTTATATACAAAAACCATAATTTTTTTAACAGTATTCGTTACACATACAGATCGAGAGATCTTGCAATATAGTCGGTCAGCGACACTTTGGTACGAAACGCCTTTCCGTCTAGTATAAGCAGTTCCCCGACTTTTGTCAGAAAGGCACTCGCGGTCACAATAGAACATACAAATTATTTCTCTACTATATTATGCATGTATTATACATATAAACCTTCCTCTGGAATCACTCTATACATAAAAAAAAACGCATGAAAATCCGTTACGTAATTTTAAAGACCTAAGCATACATAGGGGCATAGGTGTTACAAATATTAATATTGTGTAAACTAAACGTAATTTTAAATGTCATTGTCAAATGTACCGTTTCTCTCTCTCTGTTCTGCCTCTTTCCCCGTCAACATGTAACGTTGGATATTTAATTGTTTTTCTAATATAAGCAAGTTAAATCCTCTATGGCCGTAATTATTTCACCAACATAACCTACAATAGGGACAGACAGAGGAAAGCGACTTTGTTTTATACTGTTAAGATATTATAAAATAAAGTCCCCCGCCACACACTAAACTGTAACCCCCGATTTTATAACATTAGTTTTTGAATCGTCTTCCATTACGGAAAAAAAATTAAATACGAATTTACATGAAAAATAAAATATTTTGAAAACCAATAAAGTAATTATGCTGCATAGCCTTGTAAAGTATAGTAAAGGGGCTAAATATTAAATAAAAATAAGCGGTAAAATAACTGAATAGTCACCTAATAACATGGTATTACGATGAGGGGAAAGAAAAAAATATAGCAAGGTGACTCCTACTATGCGGCTACTTACACTCAAAGCAATATTTGAAATGTAAATTATTCCATATTTTTTTTAACAACTTTGTTATTTTCACAGAAGAATTTATTTCATTTGCTGTTTGTCACCACATGCCACTTCTTAAATATCTTTGCAAAATAAAGCTCCGATATAGTCATTGAATTGAATGAACATTGATTATGGCCATATTTTGAAGTTCTAAAATTTATGCCTATTACCTACTATAGTTTGTGGCCAGTCATGCCCAGCGGTTTTTCATTTTGAAGCCCTTAAAACGAGCAAAATCTAAGTCGTAGCAGCTTTGTTATTTTTTAACATTGGATATAACTTATGTGTTAAGCACCGGGGCACTTAACATCGATTGCGCTGGATTGCGTAATTAAAATGCCAATAACCAGATCAAATTGGGGATTTATTAAGAAACAGGAATACAGAAACAGTATGTGGTACAGCGTGGCGATGCGATAATGAGGCGTGCACCCTGCGTGGGTACAGTATCCACCGCGGACCGTGTACGTTTTTCTTGCTTCCTTCCAGAGTTCTTCCTGAGTTCTTCCAGAGTTCTTCCAGTGTTCTTCCAGTTTTCTTCCTTTTTCTTCCTCGGAGTCCTCGCTCGAACTGGCTGCCGACCGGGGATTTGGGCCTATTGTTATTCTGTCCCCAGGCTGGCATCGGGAAGCGGGTGCGCTGCGGCCGTCGCAGCGCTCGGCCAATCAGAGCGCGCGTGGCTCGGCGCAGCGATGTTTGCGCCGTGCGCATGCGCGGCGATGTTTCGCGCATGCGCGTTAACGCTGTTCGCGCGTCTGCGCAGTGGAGTCTTCCACGCGCATGCGCGATTGTGTACTTATTCTAATAAATAATCTAAACAATAAATGATCAAGTATTGCCCCGAAAGGGGCAGGCAGAAACATTACTTGACTATTTCACCTTATTCCTAAATGAAAAGACACAAACTATTATATTTATTAAGCTTAAACTAAGACATAAGACGTAACTAGCTATTACCTATCCTATTACAAACTATGACATAAAAATGCACTATTTACACATATGTTCTAACATTGTCCGTCCTGCACATTATGTACACAAAACAGTGTCCAGATATCAAATTTGAGGTCAATTGGACTTAAAACAAGGAAATTAAAAATCGCGGCCACTTTTTCCATTCTGACATTAGTTCAGTCTTTTATAACCAAAGTTATCCCAGATGTCGATTTTGAGGTCGATTGGCCTTAAAACAAAGAAATTCTAAATGGCGGCCACCTTTTTAAATTCTGACATTGGTTCAGTCTTAAACAACTTAAGTTATATCCAGATATCTATTTTAATGTCAATTGAGCTTATAACGAAGAAAGTCAAAATGGCGGCTACTTTTAAAATTCTAACATTACCTGCGTCAAGATCTTGTAATCAACGGCAAGCCTAAAGTAGCGAAAGAAAAACAATCTGTAAATGTTCAGTTTTCACACATTTTGCAGAAATAGGCCCGAGCTATATTAGGTATGTACACTCTTGGCAGAGTATGAACACTTTTTTGAACGTACATGTACGCTCCTTGCACGCGAGAGCGTAAATGACAAATGAAATATTACTCTTTTAATAAATCATGTTTTTTTTAAGAATATGCGGACTCAATACTCATTTGCCGCATCCATTATGTCATAGAGCCCAGACAGCGAAAACAGGAATTTCGTGACATGACAACATGTCAATGTAAAACTAACTATAATTATTACTTATTATTCTACAAATAACCGAGAGAATCAATGTGGCTAAAATGTGGATAATATTATTTTAATACTTATTTCAGTCATTATTTTGTTGAAATAGAATATTTTATTGACGTAAACACGACAAAAAAATTGCGTACGTCCATTCCTTGGAACGGCGCTCGCCGTACTCCCCCTGTCGCCCGGCAGAGACCCGCTTCAATAGTCCGAGCGGAAACTCGAAAAATGTAAATAAATGACTTAAAATTATCGTAAATCAAAAAAACATTTCTGCAATATCGACAGTAAATGTGTTCTATATTAAAAAATGCAAGTTTTATATTCATAAATACATTGATGGAAAAGTTGATACCCAATTTAAGTGAAAGTACTAGTTTTTTATTTCGTTTATATTTTTCTTAACAAATGATAAATAGAAAATCTAATTCTGCAAAATTAAAGTTAATGAATCAAATTATTATATATATTTTCCATGTCATGTTGTTCAGTCATTTTAAGGTAGTAGTTAGGAATTGTAAAACATGTATTTTCGCAGATTTGGAACGGGTGCCCCTTAATGATTGCTAACTTATACTGTCAAGACCCGCGATAGAAGCTATGCAATAGCTTAAAAATATTATCGTAATCGGTAAATTTTTAGGAACAGTAATTATTTCTTTCATTTCATAAACAAAAACGCAATTATTAATTGGCTTAAAAATCACACACAGACAAAAACAGTTACCTAAGCTACATTATATTAATGTAGCTTAGGTAATAGTAATAAATACGTATGCTATAATATGAAAATATTACATCGATTCTGGTATCGACGCGTAACATCACTATCGAAAAAGCGGGATGCGGGGCAGTGCGGGGAGTAAAAGTGTTCGCCTCCCGTGCGTCTTTCATACCGCGACGCGTGATTTCAATTTTACCTAAAAATATACTGAAATATGGCTTGCCTGTGAAACGTGATATTAGAATTCTGTTTAGTGTGTTTCCGAGTGTCGTTTTTACAAGATTCCACAGAACATTTAACCATTTTGCAGTATTAATAATCAAATATTCGCATAAATCTCACTCGCGTGTGCTCACACCGTTCCTACTCGAGTGACCACAAGCGCTTGCGGCCGGCGCAGGACGATGTTCCCACCCGTGCCTATTGTTCCCACTTGCATACGCGCGCTCTATAGGTAGTTATACTTACTCTAAGGTTATATCAATTACACTTTATAATATACCTAATAACTTTAAAATCCATGTCTTGTCAATACTGGAATAAGCCAGGATTTTTAAAAACTGGAATTGTGTTTATATTAATCTGTAGTTTGAAGTTATATATACATATAGTATGTATTAGCATAGGTAGACACTCATTTGCTTGACAAGTCAAAAACGTACAACTAAGTCTGTAGAAGTATAATGCCAGTCTTTGTATCAGCTTTAAAAAAAAAAAAAAAAAAAGCTGATACAAAGACTGGCATTATACTTCTACAAAGTCTTTGTATCAGCTACTAAGCTGAATAAACATATTGACAGAAATATTGTTTCCTTAAACATAACAACACCTTATGTACTATTTAATACTTTTAAATAAAGTTGAAACTATAACCATTATTCTTGACATTCATATAAGTCCCTTATGTCACCATACAGAGTCTGGAATTTGTGTCAGATAGGTCGATAGGCTCATCCGCTATCAAATCATGGGACAGAATACGCATGGTGAAAACTGGGAGCACTGGTTGCATCTCTGCCTACCCCTTCCAGTTAAAAGGTGTAAGTGTCAGTGTATATGTGTATTCTAAAAATAATTTTACCTGAAAATCAAGAGTGGCCGCTGAATGTATAACAATATTCACATTGTCCACAAGAGTCTGTCGATCCTCGCCACTCAGCCCAAGGTTCTCCTCGCCCACATCACCAGATATTGGGACCAGCTTCTTGAATATATCAGTTGTATTTGATTCTAACAGTCTTTCGAATATCTGAAAACAATTATATACTTTTTTTTTATATTGGCAGATACAAATGAAACAACTCCCTTAGTATGAACATACTGGTATATATAGAAAAGGGGGTTTTTGGCATGAACATGGAAGTGTCATGAGGTGCTCTTGTTTTAATTCATTATTTTGTGATACTTAGTGTTATATTGCATAACTATGGTGGTATATTATCCAATATAGTTCTAGGGCTCAAATGAAGTGAATTGAAATGACTGTGCTAATCAAGTGTTTTTTTTTTTTGTTGCCGCCAAAACTCTTTGATAAAGTCTTCGCAAGGTAGCCACTGCTTTAATGCAACACACTTCAAGAGCATTATGGTGTATAAGAAAACCAAAAATATCACTTAAGACGAGGCTTTTCCCTAACTTGAAAATGGCAAAATGTACTCACAAATGCCATAAAAAAGGATGAATTAAATGTAGAGAAACCACTGCATATTGAATATTCTAAAGTAGGTACTTAGTGAGATATTATGTGGTTCAAAAGTTTTATAATCTTAAAAATAAGAACTAACCGGGTTTTTGGGGAACTCCTCCAATCTCTGTGATATTTCCTTGCCTTTCTTCGGTCTCATCAGTAAATAAACCTTTCCAACATCAGGAATACTGCGTAAAATCCTTTCAATAAGGCACAACCCGACAAAACCTGTGCCGCCGGTAATGAAAAAGTTTTTGCCGTTATAAAACGCCCGTATTTGAGATTCTTCCGTCATTTTCGGCTATTTCAATCTCACTTCAGTCAAGATATCTGTAAATAATAAAAGTACAAGATTGTTTTATAGTAATTGATTACAGTTTGTAACTTGACACTTGTGATAAATCATAAATATGAACTAGAGTAATCAGTGTTGCCAGATGTTTGACGGTTGAAGTCGCCGAAAATTGTCAAGTAGCCTAAACTCGCCTCTTCCTAAATTAAATTAAATCCTACAGCTTAAGCCAAGGACGCGGGCATGATAAATACGTATAAACAACATTATCACTTTTTTTATTTCTAGGTAAGTAATTGAATATAAAAAGAATAGGTATAGGTAATAAGTACTTCATTATAGTAAGTATTTTATCTTCGAATATAAGAAAATCGACATTGTGAAAGCTGCAACAGTACACGTAAATTGATAAAATAACACAAAATACTTACGATTACTGACCCGGAAACTTGAACACAGACATCAAATTTAAATCACCTATGATGTATAAAACGTGAGTAACAGTAAAAATAATTGTATAATATAACCACTTATTTAAATGTTATCCTCGTGTTATATGAAATATTTCTATATCTTTATTAGATCATAAAATATTGATTGGAGGATTTCCATATTAAATTGATTTTATAATTCAGATTGCTCAATATTCACGGATCACCTATGGGAAAATATTTGTAACGCGACTGTTGCATCTAAATAAAAGATAAGTAAACTAAATTTTTATTGAAATTTAGTAGCATTATAGATTCGTTTAACCTATGTAATAATATCTTTAAACTTGAAGTTAAAATACCTCCTTAGTTCATTATTTTTGTCTCTCGCTTTGCTATAGAGGGAAGTGAACAACTACTATTTCCAACTCCTCCCTACCTTTCTATTTGATTAATTTCGTTACAGGATAAAGGCAGCTAGCGAGTCTGATTTTGTTCCGTGAGACTCGCCAAGCTTCACCTCTTGGTGTCATAAAATGCATGCTACTGCTGATCCTGGCTTACAGGAGTTGCAATGGCGGGTGTGAGGGCGGGATAGTCTCTTAAGTCTACTTTTAAAATATAAAGGTGCTCCCACACAACAGTTACATAACGTTAGAGAATGTTGCGTAACATTTGGTTTCTAACTTTTTTTTAACAAATTATAACAAAAGTTATAAATTGTTAGTGAATACAACTTCATTTAACAAAATGTTAAACAACTAATAACGTAGTTTCCTATGTTTGATTTTGTACGTTATTTTAGATGTAACAGAAAATAATACGAAAAAGAAATTCTTATGTGAAATCAACATCAAAATCGATTGAAAAATAAATCAGTTATTGAATTTTTAAATACTCTTGTGAGTAAAATTGGGAGCGTGGCAGGGATATCGCGCTATCTCTTTCGAACCCACGCAGCGTTATGGCCGATGGCGCTTGGTGACGTCACAGCCTAGTTTTGCTGTTATTTGACAGCTACCTCTGCCACTAAATTTCAAGTTTTATAACATACTAGCTTTTGCCCGCGGCTCCGCCCGCATTAAAAAGTTTTTCCGGGATAAAAGTCCCGGTTTATATTTTCCCGGGATAAAAAGTAGCCTATGTGTTAATTCAGGACATGATCTACCCGTGTGCCAAATTTCATCGAAATCCGTTCAGTAGTTTTTGCGTGAAAGAGGAACAAACATCCTTACATCCATACATCCAAACATCTAAACATCCAAACATCCATACATTCTTACAAACTTTCGCCTTTACAATATTAGTAGGACTAGGTTTTGCCAGCAGCTCCGCCCGCATTAAAAAGATTTTCCGGGATAAAAGTCCCACTTTATATTTTCCCGGAACAAAAAGTTGCCTATGTGTTAATCCAAGACATGATCCACCCGTGTGCCAAATTTCATCGAAATCCGTTCAGTAGTTTTTGCGTGAAAGAGTAACAAACATCCATACATCCATACATTCTTTCAAACTTTTGCGTTTTTAATATTAGTAGGACTATTGCGCCAATTTCGAAATCAATTTATCCATTTGATTTTGGATAGCATGCATTTTTCATGATTGTATTTTAAAAAAAGGATTCAAATACCCTATTACAACAAGATATAACAAATTACAACTTTTGATGTACAACATTATCAGATCCATACAGGGACGAGAGTGGAAGAGCACGGGGAGGAGGTTTGCAGTGTGCCTACTCTGTCACGTACACAACCTTAGTCACTTCATTCGATGCAGTGGTGAATCACTAGCAGCACTATCATCTCTACCAGCTTCCTCGAAAAGCAGACCCAAATTGATGGTAACAGAATGTTATACGGTAAGGAGCATTTATAACATATAACATTATTAACAATTAACATATCGTGGAAAAGTGTTACATACTGTTATAAAATGTTATGTTGCTACAATGTTTTATAACATTATATAAATGCTGTGTGGGAATACCTTAAGTCTTCCTTCAACTGAAGTGTATCACTTTCTGTCAAGCGTGCGTTCTGGTGGTTACACATTAACTGAATCAGAGCAATGCAAGTAGCAACGTTGCGTGTCATTGATAGCTTTCCCCCCGATAACATGTTTTGATTGGAATTATGAAAAAACACGAGATATATTTAGCTATATACAACCATTATAATCATTGTAGTTAAACTGATTTTTTCTCGAAATACCAGTGTGTACTGCGCGGTTGCTATGTTTGGGAGTAATGAGCTTATTTTTTATATCGCAGTTTGTATTGGTGAGTTTTTATACTCGCTATGGAATCACGTATAAAGTAATGTAAAGTCGGGCTTACTAAATATTTTAGGACAGTATTGCTCGCGGCTCCGCCCGCGTGAAATTGTTTTTCCGATCTTCGTCCGATGTAAGAGTTCGTCTGAGTGGGTACCACCGCAATGTCTATTTCTACCGCCAAGCAGCAGTATGTGTGCATTGTATTTCGGTTTGAAGGACATTGTAGCCAGTGTAACTACAGAACATAATGAGACTTAACATCTTATGTCTCAGGATGACAAGCGCAGTGGAATGCCACACAGTACTTTGTAACTCAAGGTGCTGGATGGTGTTGCTACTGTTTATGGGTGACCGTATCGCTTACCATCGGCGAACGGTATGCTCGTCTCGTCATTCGATGCCATAAAAAAAATTACCTGGCTTTATAAGTGCAGTACCTACCATAAGGCAAATGTTGCACAACTTGTTTTTGTGGTATGTTGAACTTTGATCGACAAGTTTACGGACTGGTGCTAAGGATTCATTATCACGAGTTACGTAATAAGTGACGTCTACCTAGGGCTGCTATCCGTCCGGATTTCCCCGGATTTGTCCTAGTTTGAAGGGCGTCCGGGGGCCGTCCGGCAGGGGTTTTAAAAAGTGTCCGGGTGAAATCCGGACACTTGTTGTCAGGGGAAATCAATTTTTTTATAGATAAGCGATAAATTGAAATAAACCTTAGTTAAAAATTCATTCATAATAACCCACATTCAAGAAGACACGGCAAAATATTTTTTTAGAGGTGTCCGGGGAAAAACCCGCTGAAATGTCCGGGATTTTTCCCGTGTTTGTCCGGCGTCGGCAATTCAGGTGATGGCAGCCCTACGTCTAACGGATATTAAATGTAATAAAATTTGTGCGCCTCTGTATAAATAATTTCAGAATCTGTGGGTGTTAGACTTTCGTAGAAGTATCAAACTACAAAATATACTTTTCGGGCAACTCTAGTAAACACATTTCTATGTATTTGCTATCAGATAGCAATAATTTCATAATTATGCAGATATTTTAGGGACAAACAATGGCGTAACTATAGGGTGGCAGAGGTGGCAAAATGCCACGGGCGCCAACCCCCCGACCCGGCAAACCGCGGGCTCAGATATAATATAAAAAGTTATGACGGGGGGGGGGGGGGGGGGAGTGAGGGTGTATACGTGACTTATTTGTGATCCCATCCAATGAATTTGCCACGGGCCCCCGATGATATAGTCACGCCACTGGGGACAAAATAAAATGTTTGATGTTTACTTTAGTATTTCTATGTTTCAACATTATTTACATGTGTTTGACATGATTTCGTAATGCATGCAGATTGCCGACAAGTACATAAAAAACGTAAAATGCCTACCATGACGCCATAATATTATCGAATATAACAATAGATAAATAAAATAAATGAGCCGTAGATACTAAATAAGATTTTTCTACCTACCTGTGATTTTTTCACAGATCGCAAAATAGACGCGTTTTACCTGAAAATAAAACGCATATTAAACTACTTACCTTATTAGAAGCTTAATATAATGAGATAGGCACTTCCGATTTCCGTTGTATTTTACCTCCTTTTCTTCCTTGTATTGCTGTCTCTTTCGCACCTCTCCTTCCAACAGGCGTGGTGGGGGCTGTTGCGAGCCTTGTGGTTGCAACCGCCATGTTCATCATTGCGTCGAATTTTATACATAGGTATACCAGGCAGTAATAAAAAATAAGCTTCTAATAAGGTAAGTAGTTTAATATGCGTTTTATTTTCAGGTAAAACGCGTCTATTAAACCACTTGACCGTTATTAGAAGCTTAATATAATGAGACCTGTTTGTTATCGCCTGGTGGGAGAGCCAATGTGACTTAAGAAAAATACATAGAATAAGTGCGAAAGAAAAATATTTGCTATTATGTTTTAAATACAAAAGAAAAATAGATTACAATAAATCAGATGATCCATTAACACAATCACTCCACAGGATTAAACAGGGACGTAACCGATGAATTATTAATGTTTGTAATAATTTGACGTCGATAGAAATTTTGAAAAGTATTTACAGATTTCCAGTTTCCCCTGGCCAGAATTTCATCAAGGGGGAAATTGTCAACAAAGTTTTTGGACGCAACAGCTGATCGCATGCTACCCGGGGCTTCAGTTATTCCGGCCTCTTTCATAAGAGACTTGATCCACCCAGCAATCACAGAGCGAGATGCTGGCTTTGGTAACCCACGCAAGGTTGTAAATAAATTGGAAGAGTTACACTTACTACGTCGTTCTCGCAATATTTCAATAGTTTTGTTAATCCAATACACAGGGTCTAAATTTCGATTGTTAGGATTAACTAGAAATTTCCACCCTGATTGTCTATATTCACGACAATCTGTTTTAGATCCGAAAAGGGGCCAAAAAATAATCGAATCATCCTTAATAACACAATGGGCGTTACTTATATCCAATAACGTCAAATCGTGAATTCTACGACCTGAACATAATATTAACAATGTTGCTGTATGTCGAACAGTTTGGAAAATATTGTTAATTAAAATATAATTGCCTATATAATCAGAGAGTACATTTATGTCCCAGATAGGGGGCTTCGTTGCTTTAAGATTTTTTAAAGATATTGATTTTAAAATATGTTTAACCAGAACATCTTGACTTAATTTACTTGATAAATCAGTATTGCATAATGTGGATATTACCGATTTATGAAAAAGAATAGTATTATATGACAATTTAAAATGAAGATGCAAATCTGCTAGAAATTGAGCTAATTGTGCTCCGCTGGACCGTACCGGATCTATCTCGTGGCGGTTAGTCCACATTAACCAACGATTCCAAGCAACCTTATATGTTTTCCAAGTGGAAGGCCGCCAAGAAGATTTTAGTAACAATATTTGATCAGAATTCCATGAATTTATAGACTCAGACCACCCCCACATTTCCACACTTCCAGAACCATGTCCTGTACTTTGGGAGGTGACAGCCCGGTCCTCGTGTCGACTAGAAACCGTTTCAGGTTCGTTAGTGTTAATGGGGCAGCTATGGCTCGAGATTTCAGATCTGCTCTCCAGAAAACCTTTTTCCATCGTGGTACCACAATCAGATAAATACCCGTAGCCTGATTTAGATGTATTAGGACACGAGGAATTAGAAAGGGGGGCGAAAACACCCACGCCAGTGGAAAATTCCACGGTACGCTGAACGCATCGTGAATCAGCGCTTCGTGGTCGCTGAGGTCTAGAGTCGCGTAGTTGGCTACTACTCGTGCAGTTTTGGATGCGAACAGGTCGATCACTGGAGTTCCCATTTTTGTAAAAATCATTTCTATGCACTTCGGGAGTAAGTGCCATTCTGGAGGCTGCCGGAGTCTCGATAGACAATCTGCGTGATTGTTGTATTTCCCAGGAATATGATAAATTCGGTACTGAATTTGATATTCGTCCAGAACACATAGAATTTGATGGGTTAGATTTGTAAGCGATTGTGATTTCGTCCCCCCTTCGTTGCGGAGATAAGCGATTGCGGAACGGTTGTCGGATTGGATTAAAACGGAGCCGCGAGTCATATTCGGTGCGTGAACATCCAGAACTTTCAAAATTGATAGCAACTCCTTCATGTTGCAATGAAGAGACTTTTCCTCTTTGTTCCAAGTTCCCGACATAAAAAGGTTGTCGAGTTGTGCTCCCCATGACGTCCGAGGCATCGGTGGTCAGGAAATGTGTAGGTGGCGGTATGTGTACCAGTGTTGAAAGATGGCAATTTTGTAGCCACCAATGCATTTCCTCTATAACCCTCGAGGGTAGATGATACCTGGTACTGGTTGCAAACTTTGGTAGAGTGTTTAGATGACAAAGAGTCGCTCGGTGGTTCAGTCTGCCCCGAGGTACCGCAAAACTGGCAAAATTTAATAGTCCTACTAAGCTCTGGAGTTCCTTTAGAGTAGCGTCGCCGTTTTTTATGAACTGAGAGACTTTCTTTACAATTGCAGCAATCTTCTCTGCTGGTAAGAACTTGCAATTTGTCCAAGGATCCCAAATGATCCCGAGAAAGGATATGTGTTGTCTTGGGACAAGAACCGACTTCTCGAAATTTACTTGAAATCCCAGGGACTGAAGGGTATCCAACAGCATGCCTACATGCTCCCTTAAAACTTCTCGATTTTGATGGGCAACTAAGAAATCGTCTAAATAAACAATGATCCTCACACCTTTTTCTCGAAGAATTTGTGCTATCCAGTTCGAGAGACACGCGAAGACTTTCGGGGCTGTGCTGAGGCCGAAGGGAAGGCAGCTCATTTCTAATAGCTCGTCTTTGTAAATGAGACGGAGAAACCGTCTGTGGGACCGAGCTATTGGAAGATGGAAATACGCTTGTGATAAGTCCACCTTGCACATCCAATCTCGGGGTTGGAGGAAATCCGGGACACGGTACATATTTATCAAGCGGAACCTGTCCGTTAGCACAAATTGGTTCAATAACCTCAGGTTGAATATAGGACGAAGAGTCCCATCGCTCTTTGGAACCAGGAATAGAGGCGATACAAAGCTTGGAGAGAGAGCTACTGCCTTCAGAACGCCTTGCAGTTTCATTTTTTGAACGACCGCAGACATTTCTATCGATTCTAATGTGAGATGATGATGGTTTTTTAAATCTGGCATTTTCATAGGTGGTTTTTGTAAGAAGGGTATGCGGTACCCTTTTATTATTTTTAGGATGAAATCTGGAGCTCCCATCGACCTCCAATGACTGTGGTACTGTGCTAATCGTCCCGCTTGGAACTGAATTGAGTCATTGTCTTTGTCTTTTATTTCCTTTGTTGTAAGAAGGTGAAAAGGCGCGCTTTTGGCCTCTTTCATTTGGGTGCCTTGGTTTCGAACCGCGAGATCGAAAGGAACCAGCTCTATTAATTGGGTTATGTCTACTTCCTTGATTATAATTATTGCGCCCTCTCGTAGAGTAATGGCATTGGTGACCACCCTGCGAGGGTTGGTTTTGGTGGTAATGCATGTGAGCAGCAGGAGCCGGTTCACAGCAGCAACCAGAAGTACCATGCGATGGTACATAATAAGAGGCCTGCCCCTGCGAGGGGTGCCGTGCAGAATTAGCAGGTTTTGCTCTAGAAGCATTTTCGATATTAGGCTGTTTTACTGGCCAGAAAGCTTTCCTTACTCCTCCTGCTTTTTCCAAAATAGCAGCAAAGGCCTCAGAATTGAAAATATGAGTGTTGGAAGGGGGTATTTTATTCAAAGCCGTTTTTATCAAGGGATCTCGAACAAACTTTAGGATACCATCCCTTCTCATCTCTATAGTTTCAGCTCTGTGACCGCAAGCCAATTGTAACAGATCAGTAGAGACTTTATGAAAGTCCCCCTTTAGAAATAGCTCTTCGATTTTTTCATTAAAATGGACTAGTGATGCATCAGATGTCTTAGACCATACTAATAAACTACGTAAACTATTAAGAAGAGTCTCTTTTTGTTTGAGAATACAAAAACTAATAGCTGCATAGGATTTATCAGAGTACCTTAAGTGGCGTGTATTGTCATACGCCAATACCTCGTCGTTTGTTACTAACTCTGTAAATCCAGGCGAATGATTATACAATTTTTGGGTGTCGGCATATCGTATATCCGACCACGTGCTATTATCAAATCGTTGAACCTCATCTAACATATTTAAATACTCTTGTGGAGTTTGCGGCATTGCGGGTTCTTTTAGTTTAGTCTCGATACGAAATGTCAGATCGGGTATCCTCACAGAATCTGATCTACAAGAAGACGGTAATGCCTGCGAGGCAGAGGCACAACAATCATCGTAAAGATCTCGACTGACATCTGAGATATAGTCATTGTTATCCAGGTTATCACGGCTACCTATATTTTTTCGTAATTCGTTCATTTCTCTGGATAATTTTTCTAAAAGGCGACGATCACGGTTTTGTCTTTTAGAACGACGATGCCTTGATCGCTTCTTCTTTTTCTTTGAATCCCGCTGGGATTGTGAAGAAGAGGACGAAGAAGACGAACTTGAACTAGTACTGCTGCTACTACTTGATAGCTGATTAACACGAGTTTTAGTGCCAGACGTACTAGCCATCGCTGCCTCATTAAGTTCAACAACGTTGATATTGGTATTCATAATCACTACCCTAAACAAAGAGAAATATTCTAATTACTTAAGAAAATCCGTTATGATTTTTTGAATTTGAAGGTAGAAAAATACACAATATCGAACGTTAAAACACAAGGAATTAATTTAAATTAATATATCACGTACAAAATAGAGGCAAGAAATAAATAATAATATCGAACGGTAACACCGTTATAAAGATTATAAAAATTTTCGTCTTGTGCAACTTACGTGCTGAAATAGCTGGGTATATTTCACAGTTCACTTTATAACTATTAGTTTGAAATGAAACACCATGTAGCACTTTAAGTGCACAAGTTAACACAACGGAAATTTTCAAGCCAATGATGAACATGGCGGTTGCAACCACAAGGCTCGCAACAGCCCCCACCACGCCTGTTGGAAGGAGAGGTGCGAAAGAGACAGCAATACAAGGAAGAAAAGGAGGTAAAATACAACGGAAATCGGAAGTGCCTATCTCATTATATTAAGCTTCTAATAACGGTCAAGTGTATTAATAACGTCTCATCCTCTTTCGACGGGAGGAACACGATCTCTGGCGAACCACGTCAGTGGAAACATTAAATACATAGTACAGTTCAATTATTACGGCGACAATATTCTTGTGCTTGTGAAACATTTTTTTCGCTTCAATAAAGTATACGGAAAGTAAAAAAAAAACAAGTCAGGGTTGAATAGAGGAAATCAAGACTACCTGGAATACAATTAATATTTTGTCATATTTTTTTTAATGTATTAATATAACTAAAAGGGTGATTAGATCAACATCACGTGGCGTGCTACATATAATTGGTTATCATCTTTGGGAGAGATGCAATGTATAATTTGTACGACGCAATGTCATTGACCGCTTTCCAAGTGAATGTAGTTAGCTCGGCTATTACTCTCACTTGGACATTCTAGTTGTATTCTGATGATTTTTTAACACAACTAGTTGTAGGTATTTCAGCTGTCAATCAGCCTACAATAGTTTTAGGTACAGTAAATTGACATTTCAATGAGTATAATCCGGTACTGGGTATTGAGACAGTATCCATTAATTTCCATACCGATAAAAGTACCTACGTAGGTAAGTGGGTATATCACTTAATATGTACCAATTTACACGTTTTACGTTTTTGTCACTTTCTTTATTACGTCTATACTTGACAGCAATGTTTAACTGTCAGAGGGAACACTGATTTAATCGCTGATTTACCTATAATAATATTATAAAGAGGAAAGATTTGTTTGTAATGGATAAACTCAAAAACTACTGAACCGATTTTGAAAATTCTTTCACGTATTATTTCTAAGCAGCAGTGTGCATGCACTCTTGTGTTTCAATTTGTAGGGCATTGTAGCCAGTGTAACTACAGGACATAATGAGACTTAACATCTTATGTAGCAGGATGACGAGCGCAGTGGAATGCCACACAGTAGTAGTATGCCTACTTTGTAACTCAAGGTGCTGCATGCTGGATGGTGTTGCTACTGTTTATGAGTGGTAGTATCGCTTACCATCAGGCGAACGGCATGCTTGTCTCGTCATTCAATGCCTTCAAAAAAGTATAGAAAGCTACATTACTCCTGCGTGCTATAGGCTACTTTTTATCCCGGAAAAACTCTTTCACGCGGGCAGAGCGGCGAGCAGGTCGGATTAACGGCAGTGTTATGTACCTACTAGGTACATATGACATATCTACCTACATTTTAGTTGAAAGTTCTTGGTGTTGCCGTCATATTTCACGCATAATTATACCATAAAGTTATAAGCCAACAGACGCTGTAATAAGAGTTATTTTTAGCTTTCTAAAACATTAAAATTTTACATGCGTATAATTAAAATTGAAATGCCGCACATAAATTTTCACCTCACTTTATAAGCAGTTAAGCTGCCTATAATGTAAGAGAAATGTTGAAAGAATCCGATGAATTACCTATTTATCATTCATTGACCCTGGCCACCGTTGACCGTAGGTACATACCATGAAAAACTTAAAACACGGCATAAGTAAATACTTAGCCCATCATACCTCGTCTTATTTGCCTTAAAATGAAAATTGAATTTGCTCTTTCTTTAGAGCAAGGCAACGACGCGTTGAGTTTGGACTTTGATTCCTCCGTCGAGTTATCCTTGAAAATCAGATTGAATTAAATTATGTATACGCCTATGTTTAATTTTTGTATTATATCTATGTTAGGCAGGCGAACAATAAAAAGTACGATAACCTAGAAGAATCTTGAACATTTCGTTCTGAGAATCTGGGCAGGTGGTAGAGTACCACAACTATGTATGTCGATATACGTCGTGCTACAATGTGCAAGCGTTGCATCGTTTGGAAGTTATTGTAGCCAGGGTAATTACATAGAAAGAGTGATTCTAGAGGAACGTTTATATGTATAATTTATCCCGGGGAAATATAAAGCGGGACTCTTATCCCGGAAAAACTCATTCACGCGGGCTAAGCCGCGAGCAAAAGTCTAGTTAATTATATTCCATACTTATATTAATTGTGCATTAAAAATTTAGATAAGTACATTATGAATATAATGTTCTATTCAAGTTCAATGATACAAAAGTGTATTTGTTTTCGAAATAACTTACTTAATATGATAATAAACATGTAAGTAGGTAAGGTCTTTACATAATATTTATCGGATCGTAAAAAAATTATGTGTCTATTTTAGAAAAAGTAGTAAAATAAACTCACATGTCCATAAAATGCAAATAACACCAATAACACAACACGTTTCACACGGAATGTTCGGTGAGTCGAGTGTCCGACGTCCACTGCCTGTCAGTTACCTGTTGAACAGTGAACTGATTCAGTACTGAGGTCTGCGGACGGCTGCGCGCCCCCAACTGCAGTGATTTTCTGTCGGAAAATTTGGCGAATTTTTGTCGCAAGAGAAAAAAATATATTGAAACAATTGTGAGTTGTACAACAAACAGCATTTACCGTTTATTATATGTATTTAGATTTTAAACTTTGCGTCATGTGGTCGTTATTGATTACATTGAAATAGCTGTAAAAATATTTTTACACAAAATCGATACACAGTTTTAATTAATTGTACTTTGTTGGCATAAACACACACACATATTCCGTCATATGATATAATAGGGCCTATCGCCATATCGGGCACAAATTCCACACTCCTTGATGATACTGGATAGAAAAACCTAATATCAAAAGTTATATTAGGCAAAGGCCCGACCCGGAGATCGAATCCGAGACCTCAGCATTGCAGTCGTACAGTAATACAACTACGCCACCGTGGCAATCACAATTATTTAAAGAAATATTATCTAATACAATGTAGGTAGAGCCTAGATTTGTATTTGAATGAGGCGTCTAGGTAATATAATCAGATACCTGATTATACAATAATTACTATTATTTAAACGTAATTCAAAAGTGGGCGATAGCCTACTTGGGAATGAAACGGTCTTACCAGACAATGCCCGGAGGTTCAAAACCCAAGGCACATACCTCTGACTTTTCGAAGTTACGTGTGTAGGTATTGTTAATCAATTATCGCTTTAAGGGTGAAGGAATACATCGTGAGGAAACCTACATACCTGAGAATTCTCCATAAGAATCTCGAGAGTATGTGAAGTCTGCCAACACGCACTAGGTCAGCGTGGTGGACTAAGGCCTAACATGTCTCTAGTAGAGAGGAGGCCCGTGCTCAGGAGTGGACAGTATATAATACAGGGCCGATTGCATTGCATTGCACACGTCATTGAACGTCAAATGTAAAACTTCATTGATAAATATGTAGGTACCTACGTCAGTTAGTTTATAGGTAGGCAGTACGTCAATATCTGCAAGTTATAAAAACTCTACCAACATTGTCGTATCGTGTGGACAGCGTATTACAGGGACCAGAGGCCGGCGCGGCGTGCGGTTATGCGTAAACCTACTTACAACTGGTTTGCGTTACCTCCTAACAACGTAACATTTCCTGTTACGATGCCTTTGAAGGGCAGACATCTTGGATTCTGCTATAGAACAAAAAAAAAATTAAGAGACCGCATAAGCATTTATTTTTTAAGATCTTGATGATGTTCGTAGAATTAATTGCCTTTAGTACTGTTTCCGAATTCTTGTTCTTTTGTTAAATCTGTTTATGAAACAAAAAATTATAGAATTGTGGTACAGCTAAAAATGAACGAATTCTATATCGGAAACTATTTCCAGCTAAGCTAAAATAGGTACTTATTATACCTACTACCTTTGCAGCTCGGTAAATTATCCTACTGATTACCAATGTATGTGTTGATATTCTTGAAGCTAAAAGGAGTGTTTTATGTATGGAAAATTACACACACAAACCCACACAGGGGTACCTAAGTACAGTAGGGGTAGGCATAGTCGCGAGTAGGGCACTCAATTTATGCCGTGTTTATTCCGTACCATGATGGGAAGGGTGTAAGTCTATCGCCATATAGGGCACAAATTCAAAACTTCGAGCCATACTGAGCGAAACAATATGACAACTCGCCCCGGGGATCGAACCCGAGACCGCAGAGAGCAGTTGATATACAATAAACATGACCGAAAACCTGATGTCTTTTACGTAAATGGTACGTAAGTAGTTACCTCATAAATGCAACTTTATGGACGCATTGATTTGTCTAGTACTTTTCCATGAATTCCGTGAGATAATTCACCCAACAATTTATGCATGACAGAAAACCAGTATAGTGTGGCATAGAGATATACGTAATTTGGATACAAGACCGTAGCTAAAGGGGGAGGGGGCATTGTGGGGAAATTCCCTGCCTTAAAATTCCAATTCCCTGCCCTAGTAATTAACTAATAATAACAACATAGGGAGTGTAAAGCTGATGAAGACGGAAAAAAATACGAGCGTAAAACAAAGTTCACAAGTCAAGAATCCTTTTACTTGTAGGAAACTAGCTCGAAATGGAACTATTCCAAGCAATAATTGGACCTTCTTAAGCAAACTGGGACCAACCCGCAAGCCCATAAAATTTGACTTGGTCATAAAAATAGAGGCCGCATCTACAATTTCGACTATTTCAGTCAACTTGTCATCGTGATATTTTAAAAAATAATTTGATCTGATTAATTCATAATAAATAATCTGAAAGACTATTTCAATACCACATTATTCATATCTTTCTTTCATTTAAATACATTCACCAAGTTCCAAAGTCTGTTTAGATATGTAAACACCTTATTTGTGTCAGTTGTTTCCACCATGTTGCCGCAAAATGCCCTTAAGATTTTATTATTTGTGGCAGTAGTCTCAGAAAACTGGCGACAAATTTTCCTGCTTCTATTTCATTTCTGAAAGGGCTGTTCCATCCATCTGGTTGGCAAGAATTCTGAGGCCTAAGCCTCAATCCCAACTACACTTTCCTCTCCACAGTACCTACATTATAATTGCCTTTTTCCAGAAAAGGATTAAAACCTTTTTTGTGGCTCCGGAGTCCAATCCAGTGAACCCAGAGAATCAGAGTAATTTTTGAAACCGGTTCATTAGTTCCATAGATAATAAATTACCTCTACAAATAGTCACAAATTTATAAACCATCTTTTTATTATACTGAATGCACATTTTTATCCACAATAGAGGTCAAGTTGATTGGTCGTAACAGCCTTTCGACTGGCGTCATGGGTAGGTAAATATTAAGAAACTGGTGGCACAAGAATTCACACGCAAGACATAAGGTCAAGTATGTAGCACGGAAAATTACAATAAACAATGAACATTGTAATCCATGATTCAACGAAAAAGTATAGCCATTATAAAACCACTAGCTTTTACCCGCGGTTCCGCCCGCTTTAAAAAGTTTTTCCGGGATAAAAGTCCCGCTTTATATATTCCCGGGATAAAAAGTAGCCTATGTGTTAATCCAGGACATGATCTACCCGTGTGCCAAATTTCATCGAAATCCGTTCAGTAGTTTTTGCGTGAAAGAGGAACAAACATCCATACATCCAAACATCTAAACATCCAGACATTCTTACAAACTTTCGCCTTTATAATATTAGTAGGAAGTAGGATTGTAGGCTTTTATTGAGAACGTGCACGTCGTAAGGTGCCATCTATTGGCGCAATCTGAATCTTTCAGTCTAGCGATACTTAGCATTGACGTAAAATATTCATATTAAATGCATGAAAAATAACATTTAATTTGTTGGCAATGTATTGCTGTGTATCTGGATGCTCCAAAACATAAAAATAAACACATCAACTGGTATAAAATTCTATTACGTTCCCAAGAATCCGGCCACGCTGAGTATCAATCATATTTGGCCGCAACCAATATTTTATTATTTTTGTCTATATTTTTGTCATATTTAAAGAATATGTAAATAAATTATTGATCTAAGATTCTTTTTAATCCACGTGTGGCTCTTGTGTCGATTTTGTACTGCTACCTATAGTTCATGTACGTTTCCAATAGGTTGACTAGCTTTTGTTCGCGACTATTCTCGCGTTACACACACATTAAAAATAGTTACTGCGGTATGTAATTTACAATATGAATTAATTTTTTTTTGGTAGTAACTTAGGTACTTACCTTAGTATATCTACAATGTAAACACAAATTTTCATCTGGTCTGTGGTCATCAATTTTTTCTCCAGGTTAAATAAAAATAATAGTAAATTGCTACAATTTAATTTCATTATCACTTAGGCAATACAAATTTGTGGACACTTATCTAATACATGACATAGCCTACCCTAAATACCTTAATCGTATTTCAAGAAATAATGAATTTACTCTAATACCGCTTAATTTAATAAACTGGGATGTACGAATATATATTTTATACATCATAGTTGTCGAACTGAAATAAGAATTCTAACCGATATTCTAACCAGCTACCACCGATATTTATTTTCTTGAAATACAATATTTTAAAATAATTATACCGTAAACATCATTAGTTCCACTTTTTTCAATGCAGACGGCTCCACTTGGAATGTTTATTAATCGCACCTTAACACGAAAATAAATTTTGAATAAACTGTTCTTTTTTCGTTATTATGATTAAAAATCTATATTTTATGATTTTACTAATTTATGGATGATTTGGATGGATATAAATACCTACATAGATAGGCATAATACTGATTTATGAATAAATCACGTGACCGAAATATACGTAAATATAAACTTATCATCGTAAACTATATTTTTTATGTTAATTTTGATAAAATCAATTTATTCACTATAATGATATAATATTTTTATTGCAATAAGTTAACTAAGTTAATATCATGTTTAAAAGCACGAATGTTTTATGTTGATTTAATTACGACATATTGCCGTTGACAGTAGCAACATATTGACTACGATTAAATACGGTTAGTTACTATAGACGCAGTAAAACAAAAACTACGTGGTAGTATAGTATATTTTGTGCTACATTCGCCAAATCACATACTTTTAACCAGTTAATTGTACAAAACCTTGCTAATTTGATTTAGCTATGCCGATCCATCCCGTGTTTTCTCTACGCGGATACAAAAAGACACAAAAATGTCACAGCCACGACTAGCCACTGTTATTATTAATTGTTATTTTATTTCAACTGTATGTTTGCGTCGCGACTGTGACTAATAAATGGTTTTTCTTTCTTTCTTTCTTTATTTACCAGTGCTAGTTACGCGGTTTTGCACTATCCTCGACGATATGTTAAAAAAATCATGAGCCATGATATTTCCTTGTTATACTAACTATATATAGAGATCTTAACTAATACATAACTAACATCTACTAATAACTATTTAATATGATCTACAAAAATCTTTTAGGTACATCGTATTAGAGAAAACGAGAATCTTCTTAATTCACTTAGCGAGAATAATATTCATTTCAAGTAATATCATAATATTTTATAAATACAAATTTATAAGTAAAAAATAATTGCTGTTTTCAAGTCAGTGGCGAGCATCGCAATTGTGTTCAAGGGCTAAAGGAAAAGGAAACTTTAAGTTACTTCAAAGCATGAAAAATGCACCCTTCGTATCTATAAAATGTATTGCCAAAAAGTTTTTATGTCGTTACTCTTGCTAAGCAATGATGTATTTTTCGTCCGTACTCAGATTTGTGACAGAATATTTTAGGACGAGATTCATGAGTCATGACTAAATATGTCACACCAATGAGATTCATGACAGAGTATTTGAGAATCAAAAAAGTGATGTCAGAATAGATTTTTGACAATGTAGTTAACAGATTCATAGTTAGTGTTCCAGATAGGAAAAAAAATAGTTAGTGGCAATCGATTTCTGACAGATTAGTCAAGTGAAGAGTCAATAAAAACCATGTCAGTTAAGAGAGACTACCAGAGTTCAGAATAATAACTAAAGTCAGTTATTGTTCTGAGTAAGAGAGATTAGAAAATGACGCAAAAAAATGAGGAAACTATGCCCTAGTGTAAACATAAAAAACACAAATTTAAATAAAAAAAAGTACTTAATGTAACACACAAATTTTTGAAAAAAGAATGTATTTACAATTTTTTGTGATGTAGTTGTAAAAACATCTAAGTTATGGCAAGAGAAACTTAGAAAAACTTAAAATAATTCCTATTTATATAAAATAATGTGATTATTGCATTATCGTAGAACATTTTTGTAAAAAAATAACAATGTTTTTAAAGCAACAATATTCAATATTAATTACAATTTACTTAATGCAAAATATGTCTTAAATTAATTAAGTACTGGTAGGGAATGTATACGTACATGGTGTATAATTTAGAAAAAGGAATAAGTATTAAAATAACCAATTACCTGGTACCAATAAAAACGATACCTTTACCTCATTAAAAAACATAATTGCGAACTTAATTCATCTTGAATATGGAATAACATAAGTTTCAGAATATGGCTCGTATACACGATTTTATTGAGTATCAGACTATAATACCTTATTACGTAAAAACACGCAGGAAATATAACTCAAGAGTAAAAATAATTTCAATAACTAATCATAAAGCTCCAAAAATACTTTAAATACGTACAAGGGAATATACTTTCCCTTAAAAAAAACAATAAAAATACTCAATAGCTACCACCGCCAGTAAAACTATATTAAAAACCATAACCTATAAAATATATGTCGCTTACAAAAAAAAAAAAACCTTTTTACAAAAAAATAAAAGATAAATAAAATCTCAAACATATATTTTAAAACTATCAAATCCGGAAAATGATTATATGGAATGCATTTTAAACCATCAATCCCAAACTGTGTATCAGTGAGATCGGTGAAGCAACCATCATTTTAGGCGGCAAACAACTTGAGCACACTACCGAGGGGTGGGAGATTTTTTCTACGTTTGGTACGACGACCACACACGGTGTAGAAAATCAATTAGACCTACTTCCGCAAATGGGAACCAACCCTCACCAGAATATTTTCCTTAGTTGATGTATAAACTAAAATATTTTTATTTTACAAACAGTCGGTTGATATAAAATGTTTGGCATTTTATAAAGTAACATCTGAGGTATTTGGACAATTAACTCTATATGAAAATAATAAATCTGCTATTACTTGCGACATTTTTTTATAACTAAGTCAAATTTTATGCGATTGCGAGGTGGTGTCCGTTTGCGGAAGTAGGTCCAATTTTTGGCTCATTCTTGAAAGTCATATCTTACAAAATAAAAACCTACTGTAGGTGGTTCTGAAGTATATAAAATGTGCGAACAGAGTATGTCATACCGTTCCATTTGCACTCGGTCAGACTTAGGTAGCTACAATTCACTTTAGTAAGTCATTATTTTTTAATTAATATAATATGATAACTGCATTTACCATTAGGGACATACGTGCAGTTTCTCGTACTTTTTCAGTAAGCCTAAACTCTCATTTCTTTAGATCCTCTAAAATATACAAAAAGCGCCAAAAACTTTTTGAAGCACCATTGGTAATTAGGCATCTCATAGAAATATATAGCATTTAAGGACGGATTTATTGCACTATGGATTTTGTTAGATAATCAGAAATATAAATATCTTCAAATAGGATACATATACCTCTAAGATATTATATTTAAACTGCATTTAATATACAGCGTAGTAGTATTTTGTCGTTTATGTGTACCCTATAGGTATTAATCATTTTATAAGAAAAATATTTTTTGATTCAATAAAATTGTAAACGGTATTTATTCTTACAAATCAACTCTTTTATCCAAACAGAATATAGTAGACACAATTTTCTATTCTTTTCAAAATATATTGTATATAGTCCGCACGTAAATGATAGTCACTTCTTTGGCATAAGCTTGCTACAGAGAATCTCCTTAAACTGTGCGTGCTTCAACAGCCACAACAGCCGGCAGACAACCTACACTTATGTACAAAAAAAAATACCCCACCACGCGGTATGGTGCTCAAGTTGTTTGCCGGCTATTATACCCTCTTTATTCCTGAAACTTAAGACACGGGTGGAACAATTAAAAAAATAGGCAACACTTAAAATCTTTTCTTTTAGCCTTACACCTATTTGCCACCAAGCTGCCTGGCTTGATTATAGACCTCTGAAACTCACAATTTGCAGCCCCAATACGTTTTTCCCCTTCTTTGGACCAAATGCGCCACGTTGTCTGCCCTTGTACCATTTTATACCACAGGAGGTGACTATCATTAGCGCGCTAACTATAAAATTGTCGAAGTTATGAGTTTGACGACGTCGCTAGCGATGGCTGTATCATTTGATATTAAATTAATTATGACAGTCGCTGTATATTCGAATGTTGAATTCTACGTAAGGTGTCATCACTTCTTGAGTGGGGTAGCATAGGTCCTGTGAACAATTGTTATTTTATTTTTGAAGTACCATCTCGGGGCTATACTCAGCAGTAGCAGGATCTTTAATCATCAAAAAAATGCAAACTCGCTTCAACCACAAGTAGAACGCGCAGCAAATTTTAAAACTTGCGTCGGCATTCGGCGCGCATAAAATACACCATCTGGTTGGAATTTTATGAAATATGAGCTATGAAATAATGTTTATTTTACAATGCAATATTAAAACGACTCTTGTCTTGCCTCTGGTCAACTGCATGTGGTTTTAAGTGTTTAATGTGTATCACTTACCCTGGAGACGATATAATGCGCCTTGTCCGGCGTGAACCGGGCCCGTATCTTCAGCACCCGCTCCATGCTGCACTCCAGAGCCATCTTGACCCTCCACAGGTCCCCATCAGGGGTCAATTTCGACAGCTCTCTGTTTTGCTGGCACGTCTTTGTCCCATCGTAGCTGCAATGGACGTCGCAAAGACGAAACTCTTTCAGTTTTCTTGACCTGTAGATGCATATGGGAAGTTCAGAAATAGGTGTCTTGATTTATTTCACGTCAAATATTCAGGTTGCCAGTCTACAGAATTTTCTACCGCCAAGCAGTAGTGTGCATGCACTGTTGTGTTTCGGTTTGAAGGGCATTATAGCTAGTGTAACTACTGGACATAATGAGACTTAACATCTTATGTCTCAGAATGACGAGCGAAATAGAATGCCACACAGTACTTTGTAACTCAAGGTGCTGTATGGTGTTGCTACTGTTTATGGATGGTCGTATCGCTTACCATCAGGCGAACGGCATGCTCGTCTCGTTATTTAATGCCATAAAAAAAGAATGCGTGAACTGTGTCACTAAAGCGGATTTTACACTTTGTGTACGGCAGTCATTATCCAGTGGATACACATATCCTAATACTACCAAAAATAAAGTCCGCACGCCAACTCCGAGGAATTTTAAAGAATGTTGGCTTCGTAACTAAGCTAAAATTATGTTATCGCCCGGTGTCGGTGTGGTCAGTCGGCGAAAGTGGGCATTCTTTTTATTAAATGAATTCGATGCACGATAAAATATTTTACAATGTTTTGGAGACATTTAGTATTTTCTGGCTTTAACATCGACCAACGAAATAAGCTAATAAATAAATTATGCAGAACGAATTAGCACTACGTATTGTGACTAGTCCGTAAAATCAGAAGGTGAAAAATGAACAATAAGACTTCGACATTAGTATATTCTTGCGCTAATCTTATCACTCAGTGCAGACGTGCTCATGTGCGGGGGAGTTTTGGCGGGAACTTAGAGATGTCATGAGGTGCTCTTGTTTTAATTCATTATTTTGGTGATAATTAATGTTATATGGCATAATTATTATGGTGGTTTATTATCCAATATAGCTCTATTAAAGAGCTCAAATGAAGTGAATTGAAATAACTGTGCTAATAAAGTGTTTTATTGCTGCCAAAACTGCTCGATGAAGTCTTGGTAAGGTAGCCACTGCTTTACTGCGACATAGTGGTTAGGAGTGAGGATAAAAAATTGTGAAAGACGGGCCCAAGGGACTAGTATCCAGAACCGTAATATTTAAATAAAAAAAAATCATGCGCGGGGTGTGCGGGACGGTCTGATCCGTTCCTTCCTCCTATACCTTCCAAGCACCTGGACAGTGGACTACATCCTGAGTACGTACCTGAACGTGATCTCGATGTTCTTGTGGTTGAGGCAGGGGGAGAGGGGCACGGTGTAGGTGAAGTTGTAGGCGAGGTCGGCGCACACCGGCTCCGCGAACAGTGACATGTTGCTGATCAACTTGCTCGCGACGCCGAAGTGGACCGTGTCGCATTCTGGAACCCGTGTCTATGTTAGTATTATCAGTGGCGGCCTTTAGCGGGCACGAGGCTCCGAATGGCAGCAAAAAAGATCCCCGATTTACACAATTGCGTAGGTTGCTTTTTTGGTTTACAGTTGCACCTACTTACGCAAACGGGAACCAACCCATAAAATTTTACTTGGTCATAAAATAAAAATACTAAAAAAAACACGCTTCACAAAAAATCCAACTAAAAATTTAAAATATTGTTTAATAAATTTAAATTAACAATTTAAATAAGAAATGATTTTTCAATAAGCCACCTAAACCGTTACGCAAAGTAAGCGGTATTATACGAAAACTATAATAAAAAAATCTCACCATGCCCACTCCCAACTTCTCTCGACTGCTCGCTGAGAGTCATTTCCTCTGAGCTCGACCGTATCTCGTCCTTCGCCTCCCTCTTATGTCTCGCTTCGCTCACATTCTGCTTATTTGAGTCCAGAAAATTAGACTCGGCGTTTATTTCTTCATTTATCTTGTACTGCAGACTTTCCGAGTTGTTCTTCTCTGGTATTAGAGGTATGTTTGGTGTTTTGTCTCTTTGGAGGGGCTCTAGAGGTCGCGTATAGGTCTCATTTAGTTCCTTATCGGGTTTTAAGCGTTCCAAAGGTTCTTGATTGTCGTATGTTTGCGGCGGGTCGAGTCCGCATGATGTCTGTAAAGATATGGAGTGTTTCGTGGGTCATGAGATCGGATACTATCCGCCTACGATATGAGCAGTCACAAGTTTTGCGTACACGGAACGGTACCAGCATGGGTGTATATAGCTTACAATAAACCACGCTACGCCACTGACCGCTGACATTTTGGGGATTCGGACCCTCTCCTTATCTTCTATAACCCACGCCACTAAAATTTTTACATCGTAGGACCCCCCATGTGAAAGCTATAGCTACGCCCATGGCTACCAGATTCGGATATAAACACCGAGATTAAAAAAAAATGTTAGTTTGTTTTCTTACCAATAATCTTTTGATGAACGATGATAGGTATGCGAAATCCTTTTAGAGCAGCGTGAATAAATTAACGTAATTAATGATTTTAAAATATCCATCAATCTGATAGCAAGGAACTTAAAACTAAAGTTATTATTTAAGGCCGTATTTATAACACGGAAATTTTTTTGGCCTGCAATGGTCTGAATTTTACCTAATTTTCTTATGCATCATGGAAGACAATATGATGTGTGTGTGTGCTGAATTGCAACAAATTTATTCAGCAGTTTATGCATATTGGGCTAACAAAACTCATAGCGACGTAGTATTATTAATATTATTATTTATGTGACCCACAATTAATATCAATGTTTATGAAATTGGAGGTATAGTAGAATTATTAAGAAAGTGGAATTAGTAGGATTGTAGGACAGTAGAATTGTAGAATAAGCAGAATAGTAGAATTTACCTGACATTCCGAATCCAATTCGTTATCATTGTTGGCGGCGAAGGTGCACCGTCCTCCGACCACCTCGGCTAGTCGCTCTGCGGTGACGGGCTTCTCCGCCTGCGGAGCGGTCGTCTGCACCGTGTCTGCGGATAAATTGTACCTATATCCGACATATCCGAAAACACCATAGGCTGATGATCAAACGGAAATAGAACGAGTTAATGTCGTGCTACATTACAATTGAACTAACGTCAAAATTTGACAGTATTCTTGATTCGGATATTTGTAGGGTATATGATGTGACGTAGTCAGGTATTTTTCTAAATGGCAAATTCCCATTTATAACGACGACTATAATATCGGTCATTGTTTCCATTAACAGCAACAACTACGACGCTTGTACTGCGGCAGCTTCTATTAGTACAGTCAGCACCATAAGTAGCTGAACAAAATCAAAATTTCAAATCCTCTATACGCGCTAAGTTATACTCAAACATATTTTTTCTTCGTTAAAAGTACAATAAATACCTCTTATTTTATTTTTGTCAAGAGAAATAAAAGATTAGTAAGAACACAAAAGGATGTAGGCAATTTGAAATTTTGAATTTGTTCAGATGTTTTTAAATTTTTATGGAAACTTGAAAAAGAAACAGTCGAAAGTAGGATTTGAACCCACGACGGTAGGGTCGAAATAGTTCAATTAGCAGAGCACCGGCACGGTACGCTGGAGGTCGTGAGTTCAAATCTTACTTTCGACTGTTTCTTTTTCAAGTTTCCATAAAAATATAAAAACATTATCCAGGGACTACATGGCCATTAACATGTATAAACAATCATAATATAGGATTTGTTCAGATACTTATATGCTGCTGATTGTACTTCTATTTTTTCAGTTCTGAAACTGGGTGTAAAGGCTGTAAGTACTCACTTATAAGATTGCTGACAAAGTTCCGTGTGGGGTGCAGTGTAGTGGACACAGTGTGCGAGGGTTCCATGGGCGCTGTGGTTGTGAATTCTGTAGTCGTTTTGTGCGGACCTTTCTCTGCAATGGGAAGTTTGCATTATTGCTCATCTTCATACATTTTTAGTAATTAATATGTAAAAAAGTATGTATGTGAGTTAATAAAATTAAATATTATGGGTTTGTTAGGTTTGGCCTGATTTTAAAATCGGCTGAACCGATTATGACGTTTTTTTTATTGACACATAAAGGGATTTCAGACTGTAATCGGGTCTAAATCTTAATAAAGATTAATATTAAAATTATAATTAAATTTTACAAACATTTATTTGTAAAAATAAACTTACCTTTAACAGATTTTTTAGTTTGTTGGGACGGTTTCAAATTCTGGAATAATAAAAAATACGAAATAATATCTTCTTTTATTAGGCCTACCATATTGTATAGAGATAATTGCGCATGTAAACGCAATGCCAGGGTCTACTCACTTGTATATGATTATGGTCGGGCGGCGCTCCGTTTACTTTACTATAATGTGGGTAGGTCGGTAACTTGTCGTGCATGCGGAACTCCTTCATCGATATCAACTCCTGATGCTCTCTGAAGTATAGCGCCGACATCACCACGAGACTGAAATTATTCATCATCATATATTTCACTTTCAAGGTCTAAAGTTGCAGAAAAAAATTACTCTGACGTCTTCCTATGGGACTCGTCAGAGTTTATTTAAATTTAATTTCTTTTTAGTTTATTAAAATTAATGAGTCATAAACCGAAAAATAACTTACGTGCAATCGGAACAAAAAAAACACTCACCAAACAGCCATGATGAAAATCAAAATAGTGATGACAATTTGTAAAAATTTATTCGATATCAATTCACTGCTCGCATCGCTGTAATCCTTGCGGCAACAAAACCGTAACTTCGAGTTGCCATACGAAAAATCATCGTCGCTCCTTAACCATAGACAAGTGTCTTTCTTCTTTGATAGTGTACTAAAGTCTGTCTCCTCTGGCAGCTGTTTCGAATCAATATAATTTGGGTTGTCTAAATTTTCGAGATTCTCCGCCTTTTTGGAATGATATCTGACGCATGTTTTATTGTAGTTATAATATTTCCCGTATTTTGAGTAATTTCCATGGCAGTTCTTGCACTGTTTTCGCGTGTATTTTGGTGAGTTGTGGTTCATTTTGTGGCAACACTCGTGCTTTCGGATGCTGCGCGCGATGTCTCTGATTTGGTCTATGGATGCATTGTCGTTGTAGAGGGATTTCGAGGAGTTTGACATACCTGAATAACGGGAATCTGAAATAATCAATCGATTAGAGGTATTTGATAGAAAGTAAAAATTGGCAATATGGACTTTTACGATTGGCTAGTAATTCCAGTTGTAAGCTATGCCTTGCACTAATTACTATTGATCGTATTATTAGAATTATTGTCGTGTTAAAGTTGGCGTGCTTGACATTCTAGTACGGTGTGCTATTCAAATGTTACTAAATTTAGGAGCTTGCTCACAATCTTACCATTGCTAACACTTGACCGGGAGCTGTCGCGTCTCTGCAACACGCTGATCTTGCACAGCTTCTTATTGATCTTTTCCAACTGGTCGATACGAGATTCTAAGTTGCCCGTTACTTTACACAATTCTTTAACAGCGCCGAGGTTTTCCATGAAGATGCGGTCCTGGGAAGCGATGGTGATTTTTTTAATGAAAGGTTTAGGTTTGTAGGGGAGTGTGGACGTCTAAGATTTCACTTTACCCGAAAAAGACAATCTAAATAAAATTTAGGATGTAGACAAGATGCCTCCCCCAATCGTTAACCGTTGTGTTATGATATATCGATATATATGTGATTTCTATACATTTTAATGTTTTTTATTAGCATAAACAATTGTAGATAGGTATGTTGTCTATGGTCGGGTTGTGAGGTGTAACCGACCTTACCGGGGGTCGCGGGTGAGCGGAAGGGCCCGTCCACCTATTAGTTAGTCTAGCCAACTTTTGTGACCCCCCAGAATTGGACGGCAGCGTAGCGGTTAGGCCTCACGCTGCCGTTGGCGCCGAGGGCGTCCTTCGGTGCGCGGGGGCTTCTGAGCCCCCCCCCCCCCCCAACAATAGGAAATGGACCGCAATAGCGGTACGCGCAGGGGCGGTTGCGGACGACAACTTAGACGTGAGTCGGAGGAAGCCCGCAGCCGTCCCTAATGCGCCGAAGATGGCCACCGCGGAGTTTTGGTTGGTATGCCGTGCGGTGTACATAGGCGCAACTAGTGCGCCCACTTTTTGCCGTCATTCCGTCCCATGATGTGATAGGGGGCGAGCCTATCGCCATATCGGGCACAAATTCCAGACTCCGGGCTGATACTGAATAGAAAAACTCAATATCACTTTGCCCGACCCGGGGATCGAACCCGAGACCGCAGCTTTGCAGTCGTACTGTTTTTTTATTTTTTTTATTTTACTAATGGTCAACCAGTAAGAGTTACACTATTGCTTATATTAAGGTTACATAATATAGAAACTTAAAATTCTAAGTGCACTGCTTTTGAAGGTTGTCACAGCATGCATTGGAAAAGGTAACAGTAATATTTATTATTAAACTAAGATAAGATTGTTTTCCATCTCTCCGGGCGACTCAACGTCGGGTCGTAAGGCACGGTGAACCCAACATAACCGCTCAGTCGTTCCCTTTGAACGTTGGGCGGTAGTAATAAGTAACTATCTCCGCGTAAAAAAAAAAGGTGTAACCGACCTTGTTGACGACGAGGAACTTGGGTATGGTGTCTCCGTTGGGCAGCGTGACGTCGCCGGCCTCCTTGACGGCGTCGGGCAGCACGGCGCGCAGCTCCTGCGCCAGCACGCCGGTGTCTCGCGCCGGCGCCGCGCGCGGGTCGTGCCCCACCAGCCCCGAGTGCGCCGCGAACCTCGCGTCGTACGCGAACCTGCCCCCATGCACCCATGCACCGCGTTAGTGGCTGTCTACGTAGCTTAGTATTGGGAACGAGTGGGGAGGCGAACCGGGTAATCACCCGGGACCTCGCGCTATACCAAGAAGTCTCGCATTTATAAAAAGGGGTCTCGCACAGTGCCTTACAAAATAAAACATTTAAACCGGGGAGCCTGTGTGTGTGTATGTGTCTCTCTCTCTCTCTCTGTGTGTGTGTGTGTGTCTGTGTGTTTCTCTCTCTCTCTCTCTCTCTTTCTCTCTCTCTTTCTCTCTCTCTCTCTCTCTCTCTCTCTCTATGTGTGTGTGCATGTGTGTGTATCTGTGTGTGTCTGTGTGTTTCTGTGTGTGTCTGTGTGTTTCTGCGTGTGTCTGTGTGTGTCTGTGTATATCTCTGTGTGTATGTGTGTGTGTGAAATCATGGATTGTACTACTGTCAATGTTAAGGAATCATCATGCCATGTCTATTTTCTGTAAAACAATTGTTATAAACTCATTACCATAAGTCATGTCATACATACATGCATACATAATATCACGCCTCTATCCCATACGGGTAGGCAGAGACTACATGCTCTGCTTCTCCACACATATCCATCACTATAGTATTCCGCACTCTATCACACGCAGTCACTCCACACATGCTTCTAATGCTCTCATTTCTACTGTTTTAATCTTACTATCGTGCTTTTTCTGCCTAACCCAGCTTTCACTACCATACATTAGAGTTTGTAATAACACTCTTATATAGACAGCCAGTCGCGCCTTTTGGGACACCTTCCGACTACCCATAAAGGCGTACAACGCTCCATTCACCCGATTACCTGCACTCACTCGTCTCTCAATGTCACTGTCCTACCTACCCACAGAAAAGAGAAAGAGATCTTTACTTCGTGTACCTACCATTACATGACATCCTATAAACAGTTCTCGTGCTGCCTTCCATCTGTTGGTAATGATAGTATACTCACTTGACAACCCGTATACTCTGCACATTTCGTAACTGCTGCGCCGTGTCCAGTTCCTCAATATTATGTTTGGCCCTCGCGTCTGATGGATGCAGTATGTGCCCCATCACTTTCAGATTACCTGGTAACGAAAACCTACACTGTTTTGATATTTAACACAAGTATTTTTACTGACTGCCTCGGTGGCTTAGTTGTATTGCATGCGCAATACGACGGAGTACTGAGGCCCCGGACCACTGCTCTGAGGTCTCGGGTTCGAATCCCGGTTCGGGCAAAGTGGTATTTAGTTTTTCTTCTCAGTATCAGCCTGCAATCTGAAATTGTGCCCGATATGGCGATAGGCTTCCTATTACATCATGGGCTGGAACACAGGAGGTGAAAAGTGGGTAACATTTCGGAGATAAAGGCGTGGCACTAGAAAGTGTAGTACTTACCATTCACTACACAAGACTCGTCCGGCCTGTCTGTGTTGATGCCGACTCTCCCGTTGAAATGTACGCTGTTTTCTGACACCCCTCTCTGCCACCAGCTCTCCGAGCAGTCAGATTCGAACTGTCCTGGATTTGATGCCTGGAAGGGATAAAGTAAATGTAATCGTATGTGACAAAATAATGTTATTTTTTGTTCGTTGAGGGTAATGATGAAACCACTAATGCTGATGGTAATGATTTAGACCACAAATATTCTTCACTTATAGGCCAATGTTGCATAATAATTAGTTTCGTAAGGGTCTAAAATCACCACATCCAGTAGGTACAGTAGTTACATGAAATGTGATCTTTATACTTATAGTAATAAATATCACATTAGACTGACCCTGACGATGATCCGGTCGCTCGCATGTGCCACCACCATGTGATCGGCATGCGAGGAGTGCGCCTTCAACGCCACAACCAGTTGGAAGTGTCGCTGATCCGGATTAGGCCTGCCCTTCTTCCTCATGTTATTGTTCGTGGTCTCGGCGAAGTGTAGTCTTCCGACGGTGACTTTGGCGCCTTCTCGACGGATTTCCACCCTTAAAATGTTTTTGAGTTGTGAGTCACCGGTGATATGCAGGTATATTGGTTTATAACTACAACATAAACCTCCAAAGTGCGTTGTGATTTTGACGTACATGTATGGTTATTGCAAGTGGGATCACCGGTGACTCACGACACGAAATTTTCTGCGCATTTCACATGCAGTTGATGTTGTATGTAAAGTATTATTAGTATGAACTCACGGCACTGGATGAAATGGTTTCTTTGTTCTGTCAGATTGACTCTGCTCTACTCTTACTTCCTGACTAGGGTCTTCAGCCTGCAAAAAATATATAGTTTTATAACGATAACACGCACTTAGACATGGTACCAATAGATAAAGGCACTTTTTAACCCATACTTCGGATCAATAAAGTTTTAACAATAATTTACTTAACTGGCCATGAAACCTTTATGGCAAAACTACGCAAAAACACAAATTATAATTTAACTAAATCAAGTCTAGCTCACGTTAAAATACACCTTTTAAAACTGAATTTTGCACTGCATACTGGTGAACATTCTACAAAACGTTTAATGAACTTAGTTACCTTGACTCCATAAAAATGTAGACAGAAGTTATTGATCTTCTTGAACCCGTCAGTGGTTTTCACGTAATGAGGATCCCCCTGCACCTGTATCTGACAGGTCACCTGAAAATGGTTTTTTTTCTGGCAGACGAACGCCTCGTCTATTTGCGAGTAGTTGAAACCTTTGTCCGCCCCCACCACGTATGACGGCGTTTGTCTGGAGACGATGTAAATAGGTTTGTATTGCGTATGGTTGGGTTTAGCGACTGTGTGTGTGTGTGTGTGTGTGTGTGTGTGTGTGTGTGTGGTTTACTGGTGGTAGGTCTCTCTTATGTAAGAGTCCGCCTGGGTGGGTACCACCGCATTGTCTATTTCGACTGCCAAGCAGCAGTATGCGTGCACTGTTGTGTTTCGGTTTGAAGGACATTGTAGCCAGTGTAACTACAGGACATAATGAGACTTAGCATCTTGTCTCAGGATTACGAGCGCAGTGGAATGTTACACAGTACTTTGTAACTCAAGGTGCTGGATGATGTTTTTACTGTTTATGGGTGGTCCTATCGCCTACCATCAAGCGAACGGCATGCTCGTTTCGTCATTGGATGCCATAAAAAAAGCGACATATACTCATGATATGGTAATGTGGGTGCCAACACAAACTGTTCGCGAGTACCTAACATAGTGTACAACCATCATAGTATGGAATTACTTGTAAAATGCCAATGATGTTATAATTTTGTGTAATAAATAAATTAATTATCATTGGGCTTTAATATAAAGTACTTAAAGCAAGTAATTTTTTAATCTTTACTATAATTTTCACTTATTTTGACTAGATGCTACTTGTAAAAAAATATAAGTACAAACAAAAAAGACACTTGTCACTATGTTCCCATAATGTTGGGTGAGTTCTTTTACATTCTTTGTCCCGTCAGTTGGGGATTAAAATTGATTAGGACGTAGTTTAACAGTTCCTTACTCTTCACGGATAAATAGTTGTTGCCTTAAATAGTTCTTTAATGTAATTTACTCATGAATTTGCTTTAAGTTTCTCATTATATTCTCTGAACTCGAGGTTTAAATTTAATTGTTATGGAAGGACAATAAACTTAACACTGCAAAATAGACAAGAACAATTCATTCAAATCACGTTTGCATCGAAAGAAGAGGAATTTCCAAACATTATCCTGTTTTGTGTTGACTGCGAAAAGCAAACTTTTATGACCTTAAACGAGGTTTTTATGTATATTATTGTGCTGTCATCGAATCTCATTTTCTATGGATGTTTGCTGTCAGATACCTATTAAACACTATAAAGCGTGCACACTACGAATCTACATTTGCAAAACTAAAACCTAAAATAAAGTACCTACTGTATGACATGACACTGCGTTGGTCACCCTGTCATATTGTGTTAATTTGTATAAATATTGGCTATAAAACTGAGAACTGTGTTCCTATGGTCTGTGAATGCACAACTTATTTATTTTGTGAATAATCACCTTGGTCGATCGAGCACATGAGATTCTTGTATCACAACCAGATTTAAATAAAGTCTTTCAAATACTTACAACGGCTTCAAATTTCCATCGTACAGCATGTTCCAAGCGGTTTGCTGGAAGGAAGCGAATCTGATGCATTGGAGGGGGGCGTCATCCCCCGCCTCCGATCCGTCAACCGACGGCGGGGCCCTGGGCACGTGGGTCGTACTCTCCGGTGATAGTGCAGCTGCAACAGATATTTTTTAAACCTATGAATGTATCGTTCACTGTTGAAGCTGTTCGACTGTGGAACGCCCTTCCAGTCACAGTGAGGCGGGCGAAAACATTGACGTCATTTAAAATCCTTGTTAAAGATCACTACCTTTTTCACTAATTTGACTCATTGATGTGTATTTTTCTTTTTCATAATTTATTGGTAATTTATTATATATGTATGTTTATTTATAAACTTATGTAAATGTATGTATGTATTTATATTTTTTTTGTGTATTTATTTCTATGTTATTGGTCATTCAATGTAATAGTTATATTGATTATTATTATTTATATTGAATAACCTAAATTATTATCTATTCACTAGACTACCCTCTCTATCTCCTTTTCTTATATCCATCCCATGGTTGTCTGGAAGATATTGCCTAGAGCGATAAGACCGCCATTTGTACTTGTACTTTTTGTGTTATTCTTTCTTTAAATTGCGATATCTTGTGCAAAAAAGAGTGAATAAATAAAAAATAAATGTATGCACATCAGATCTGGAGAATGATTCACTCGAATTAGTTACACTGTCGAGGGCTACACCAATTATTTGGGTGTATTGATAACCTATTGGCGGAAAAATGTAAAAATAAAAGGCCATCTATGGTCCGTGGGCCAGTGACAGATTTCGATGACCAAGTTCCTCTCAAACGATAATTAGTGAGACGCATCAGAGACGTGTATCATAAAGCCTCGTGAACGTCAGCTTCGGCTCCGTGGGGGCCATGAGCGGTGGTAGCCTCCCAAACAAAGAACAAAAACAAAGAACACACCCTGCAAGTTTCAGGTCTCTACGTCAGAGGTTTAGGCTGTGCGTTTAACCGTCAGTCAGTCATTCAGGACAAAGCATTTTATATGTATAGATTGATAATACAATGCTGTAATTAATAAAAAGAATCTACTATCATTAATTCGAGCGAAACATTGTCAGCTGATGCATGTAATTATGTAATAGAAGCTCTCGCCTAACACCTGAGTTATAACTTTCAAGGCATCAGCTGACGGTTTTTGCCCCGGCATACAGCCAGCTGACATATATATTTATTCATAGTTGCGTATAAGCTATCATCAGGTAAATTTGTAGTTGAGAGGAAATCACTGAAATTGTATATTTTTTAACATGTTTGATTGACCAGCTGACGCATAATGCCCTAAGTTACAGTCAGCTGATTATTTTTTTTCTTCAAGTTATCGGGTTAGCTACAATTTAAAATGATTCTTAGTTGGGAGGAAATGACTGAATATTATTTTTTTTTCTACATGTTTGGGAGGCTACCACCGCTCATGGCCCCCACGGAGCCGAAGCTGACGTTCACGAGGCTTTATGATACACGTCTCTGATGCATCTCACCAATTGTCGTTCGGGAGGAAATGACTGACGAAATTTTGAACTGGCCCACGGTCTACTACGTTTAGACATAATACACTTTTCCGAATGCATTCCCGTTCATTGATGTGGTAACAGAACAGCCTGAAATGATTTCGAAGGCAAAATTGACCAGAATATTAAATTCGAGACTAGCATCTGTGGCTGCACGGCAATATATTCTACTAATTAAAATACTTTATTCTTAGGGCCCTGTTTAGATTTACTCAGTAATCGAAATACTAGATATTTCTTTTATATTATGGTACCGTACGAGCGCCAAGTCATTATAACTATTATAGAAAGTGTCTAATATTGATACGGTGATGAGATCTCACGTCTTTTTAGTAGTGAAAGAATTGTGTTGCGGGACTTGGCATTTTTTCTAAGTCCTTCGTTTTATTGATATGCCTACACCATAGAATAGCAAGATAAATCGTCACCTGGCTCACATTTCACTTGAGAATTGCTATCCAACTTCCTCTTCTTCCCGCTGCTCTCCTGGACAGAGTAGACAGGCGCAATAGTCTCCTGTCCCAAGGAGACCAGCTGTGATCCCATCGCTTCCAGCTCGGGCATGTCCACCCTCATGCCATACCTATTCTGGTACATAGGGTCGATTATATCGTGGCGGACTTGCCTCATGCCCAAATCAACTATCCCATCTTGGGGTAGAACCACAACTTCACCCAAATTGTTCTCTATGTTGTCTGATTTAAGTTCTTCATAAATATAATCCCCGTTCTGCTGGAGAATCTCATGTGGCGGTATGTGGTCGTGTACGAGCATGTACTCGGAGCTGAGGACCGTCTGGGGTACAGTGATGGTGTGCGGTTGAGGGTCTGACGGGCTGTACGGATTCTCCGAGCCCGAGTCCGGCGGACTCTCGGGCAGTTGGTGGCCTCTGTAGGAGATAGTTTTTTTTTAATTCAATAGATTGGTGAACGGGTCACTCAACCATGGGCAAAATTGCTTATGAATACAACCATAGAGAAATTGTGAATGCATTGTAAAACTTTGACAAAAGAAACAAGCGCATGAAAAAAGGAGCGAATTATAAGCCTCGGGCAATCTGAGAGCACCAAATGCATCAGAGGAGCTATTCTCTGGAAAACTCTTGATGCAAACCAACCATCAAAGGTCTAACCTGCTCATGAATAAATAATTTTAAATACCTAATAAGTTCGTACCCATTCCTGCGCGTGTCTATTTGCGGTGGGTAGCAGCTGTCGCCGACCGGGCCCATATACGCCTCGAAGTCTAAGTCCTCGATGATTGGCCCTGGACCTGTAAACACAACGGGTAAACATTAGCTACTGGAGAATGGAGGGGGTTAAGCGTCGTATTCTACTTAGAGTTTCACAAATTTAGAGTAAATAGCATTTACTCATTAATGGGTAAGCCGACCAAATACAAAAGTGAGACCCTAATCAATGCTACCAAACACCAAATAAATCGTCCGAAAATAAGTACTATTTACATTTGCTGTTTACGATAACTGGCAAATAAAATTTGCTAGAAACTTGAGACACATTCCTAAATGTTAAACACTATATTTACATTGGTTACAATGTCCATTAAACCTCATCACAACAATGCTTCTCGTCAGAAATATTAAAAGTTCAGTGAAAGCCAATGGACTCCTTAATATCTATTATCTTTAATCGGTACATCTTGCTGTTCCTCAGAAAATAATTACTATTCATCATTTATACATAATCATAAACGCCGTCCGCAGACGTCTGGGTTAATGCGAGTTGCATTTATTATGTTTGCTAATTCGATTGCAACACGATATATGTGCGGGATGATCTATTGTGCGAGTCGCGGGATATGAAGTGGTTCCGTAAAGTATTTTTCTCTTTTTAGGGTTAGTAACAACCATATTTCGCCAGGTAAGTTGTCAGCTATGGGGAGCCTATAATGATATTCGTATCGTTTTTTTTAAATACTAGGTACTGCTGTTACACCTATTTTATGCTATTTTACTTTTTTTTTTTTGAATGACTATGAAAATACTTTGCTGGTGGTAGGAAGTTTGCATCAACCCGGATAGCGACCATCGTACCACTTCACTTCCCACTTAAAAGGCCGGCAACGCACCTCTATGTTGCAGATGCAGATTGCATAGGTACAGAAGTTCATGGGCGGCGGTCATCACTTACCCTCAGGTGAACCGTATGCTCGTTTGCCCCTATATCATAAAAAAAAACATACACAATGTGTAAATCCCGCCATAACAGCACACGTATTTTTTTATGGCACTGAATGACGAGACGAGCATGCCTTTCGCCTGGTGATAAGCGATACGACCACCCATAAACAGTAGCAGCACCATTCAGCACCTTGAGTTAGAAAGTACTGTGTGGTATTCCACTGCGCTCGCCATCCTGAGACATAAGATGTTAAGTCTCATTATGTCCTGTAGTTACACTGGCTACAATGCCCTTCAAACCGAAACACAACAGTGCATGCACACTGCTGCTTGGCGGTAGAAATAGACATTGCGGTGGTACCCACCCAGACGGACTCTTACATATGAGAGACCTACCACCAGTGTATATGTCTCGTTACGAGGTTAGCTTGTGTATATCCGGTTTCAAACAGGCTTGCTTTGTGTCCCACTGGCGAGGGTCAACCATCTCTCGTCAGTTGACACTATCTGGACCCCACTCTGATTACCATGTGATCAATTTGCCGCATAAAAAAATCGCTACCCATATAAAAATATTAGGAAATCTTCGCCTACGGAACCCAAACTCCGCATACTGAGTGCACTGACACTGGTGAAAGGGGAGGTGAACGCCACTGGCTGATTGAGATTCACTGATGAAACCGACAGTGACGCCCGATCGACGTGCGCAGTGATAACATCGAAAAACATTAATTATGCAGGAGAGAAACGGCAGAAATAGTCACGGAATTAAATGTAGTACCACTGTCTCAAAACACCTGGGTTCATAGGCGCAAGGCCGCATTAAGAATGTCGGACCCCTAGGCATTGCCCCCTGAGCCCCTTTTTCGTTTCCTGACTTCCTAAAATATTTTTTTTTTTACCACAATCTAATTAACCGACGTGAGAAAAAAATTAAGTAGATATGTTTTTTTTAATATAACTTAAAAATAATCCAACATGTATTTGAATATAATGTAGAAGATAATCAAGGCAATAATATTGTCATCGGGCAAGGCAATCACTTTAACGTTTTTCTTCTCGGGACGAAGGGCCTCTAGACAGTGGGCCCCTAGGCAGTTGCCTGCATAGGTGCATCTTTGGGGCAGCTGCCCTGGACTCACAAGTTCATTAACTAATGTATGTAGGAACTTGCGTAAAGTGTAGAATTATTGGGAGTGCTTATATCAAATTTCCATTTTGCACCCCCTACACCGGCATATCAACCAAAGCCCTGCGAAGGTAGACTTCGACGCAATAGGGACGGCTTCGGACACCTTAGGCGAAGAGCGCCCTCATAAAGATTGCAACCGTCTCTGCGCATTGGTGTTTGCGGCCCATCTCAAGTTGCAGGGGCTCAGAAGCCCACTGTATCAGAATTTGAGATCCAATAAATTCCGTACTTTTCCCCAAAACCCATCATCATTCTACGATTGGATTCTGGGCGTACCCACAATAACATAATTTTCAACAACTTAACGAATAATTGCTTATCACTTTCTTTCTTACGACACATAATTTTGGGAGCATAACTAAATCTCATTTAAAAAAATATATTTATTGACAAGGCCCCATATTACTGCCACGATATCATCAAAGACGGTGATTTCTTGAGAAAATTGATGAAGAAGACGTGTAGGGTCTCCATCCGACCCATCCACAGTATGACATCAATATGACGACGATCTACAAGAAATGACGTCTCCAAGTCTCCGTTAATTCCCTAAGATTACACGAACTATCCAAGAGCGACGCGGTCCATTTGCGGATGTTGCCACATGGTACTTGGAGGCATCTCTCATGCATCGAAGAGAAGCTTACGGGGTTCAAGTAGGTATTATAACGTAGGAAATTGGCTTGTAACCCAGATATATCTTCGACTCTCATGGATACGGAATCTTAAAGTGCTTTCCCGCGAAAACGGGATAACTCCTGATAAGAACACACACTGTCCACTGCTCTTTCGACAACCGTCTTAATTCCTTTATGTTCTTTCTATGTTGACCATGGGCTTATGTGGTACCTCAAAGGTATGATAACCACCTGAACACTTAAACGATGGTAGAATCCTTTCAAAACACGACCCAAACTTCAATAATAAAAAGAATCTCACCACAATTCAGAAGCATCGGTGGTCGAGGGAACACGTTGCGCGCTCGAGTGCTTCTCAACTGAGTTAAACTATGCGTTGTTGCTCTATCGCGTGAACACTCGGTAATGGCATGTATGTATCTGTACACTTGTAGAAAATATGTTTTGGGAAAAATCGTTTAATTCGAATGTTAGTTTATATTAGCACAAACATGCTCTCACGCCTTTATCCCCGAAGGGGTAATCAGAGGTACAACTAGTGCACCCACTTTTCGCCATTCCGTCCCATGATGTGATAGGGGATGAGTCTATAGTCGTTACGGGGCCAAATTACAATTCCGTCTTGGGAACCAATTCTAGAACCTCGTGATTCACAGCCAAAATACGCATGTGTTGCCGCTAGATCAATAGAACGTCACATTATAATTAAAAGATTATGATTTATTGGTTTATTAATTGTTCTTAGAAAAACAGGAAGAACCTCAATTGTTTTTTTCCTGACGTTACTCTGTGGATAATCTCTATTCAAATAATTTAGATCTAAGCAATTTATATACAGTGCTGTTATTATTAACGTATCGAAGTCGGGAACACGTAAGAAATCATATTAAACGTTAGTGAAATTATGAAATTATGTACAAATTCCATTGATGTATAAAAAAAAACCCCTTAGTACACCAATGGCAATATGTTTTAAATTATTTTGGCTATGCTTACTTATAAAGAATTTTATAAAAACAATCTGTAATCTTTTATTTCTCAACCCACTAAAAACACTAAACATTCAATATGTTTTGAAAGACCAAGTCTATGAAATCAATAACTTTATGCTTCTCATAATCTTCAACTAAGCCGAAAAGATTAAAGTTATATTGAAATATGTATTTTTTGTTCATTGTTTTATCTTAGTTTTTTTCATTTGTAGAAATAATTACTCTTAAAGCATAGTATGTATGTCAATCTATAAATATTTATGTAAGTTGTAGAAACCTTCAAAAGGTAAACATAGGCGTCCCAGCTAACTACCGTGCGACATTCATGTCTTTGAGGTTATGTTGTGAGATAATTAAATAAATTTAAAAATTTAAGTGCTATTAAGTGTTACTTCTACTGGATTAGTTTATTGAGTGTTGTATATGTGTATATAAGTTTAATATATAAAAAGACAAAACTATATATTCATCGTTTTTTGTTTTGTATGGTGGTAAGTTTTGTTTGTGTCTCGTCGAGTGTATTGTCGTGTGTTTGTCACCTTCTGTTAATTGTTTTGTGCTAATTGTGCTTAAAGGATGGAGTTTGATATAACTGATCGTAGACCAGAACCCGACCCTCCACCGGATAGTGATAGAAATTTTGTACTGGCTGCACATAATGTGACTATTGGGAACATAAGTAACCAGAATGTTTTCACACCTTCCCCGTCCCCTTCTCCCTCCACAGCATCATATGTAGCCTCATATATTACTTCAGCAGCCCCTAGTATACCTTATACTAGTTCAAAAAAATTAAACTCTATAAAAATAATTAAAAAAAACAGTCCAATTTCAAAGAAAAAAATAGTATCTAATAATTCATCATCTCAGTTACAAAAGGCTTTATCAAATTCCAATTTGAATATAGATACAGTAATTATAAATCCAGATAAATCTTCTACTGCTTCATCTTTAGGTTCTTCCAATATGGAAACTTCCCCATCTCAGACGGTTGGCCAGGGTCATCCGCTCACAAGGTCACTATACGCCAGTGGTGACTGTGGGCCATTTATCGTATATGTGGAGCTAGCTGAGGCCTCTCCAACTAATGGGTCCACCTTACACCCGATCAAATTTGGAGCTTTCCTTTATAAAAATAAACTGTCTTGTATTTTGCAGGATGGAATTAAAAAAATTGGTCGCAATAGACTTTCTATATCTTTTAAATCTGCAAAGGATGCCAACAATTTTATAGATAATCCTATCTTTCCCCAAAATAAATATAAAGTTTATATCCCCTCTCATAACATATCCCGCATTGGATTAGTAAGAGGAATACCGGTTGAGTGGACACATGACGAAATAGTTGAATTAGTTCAACTTCCACCAGAATCAGGTAAGATAATCAAAACTCGTAGGCTTAGTAGAAAAATTTCTTCTCCTGAGGGTCCTAGTTGGCTACCAACCCAGACTGTTGTGTTTACGTTTGACGGTCAAGTGCTGCCCAAAGAAATTTATTGCTGCTACACACTGTTACATGTCGAACAATATGTCTACCCAACAATTCAATGCTACAATTGCTGTAGGTTTGGGCATACTCGTGCACAGTGCAGGTCTAAACCCAGGTGTTACAAATGCACAGAAAATCATGCTGGGGAATCTTGCACGGTGGAAGAGTCTGATGCTGTTTGCGTTTTTTGTGTAGGACATCATTTTTCCACCAATAAAATTTGCTTGGAGCATAGTAGACAAGCAAATATTAAAAAATTTATGTCTTCTCACAACGTTTCTTATCAAGAAGCAATGTCCAAGTTTCCTGTGATTCATAAGTCTTACGCGAATGTATTGTCATCCTCACCAAATCCACCCCCTCCTAAAGTTACTTCCTATTCCATATCTGACAGTCAATCTTTTCCTACTAAGTCCTATCGTAAAACTGTTTTTCTTAAACCCTCTTCAAGACCTTCTTTTCCTAAATCATACGATCAAATGGCACACCGAGAATTGTTAAAATCTTATGAAATCCCCACACCTAGTAATGGCTGTGCTCTTGTTAATAATCAAGAAAATCCTAACCCATCAAATGAACATGTATCGAAGGAAGTTTTATCGTCTGATTCAATTCAAAATTTAATATCCTCTTTAATTAAAGTAATTACTGACTCTAATATACCGAACCACGTAGCGTGTAATATTATTCAGACCATAACTCTATCAATCTTTAATCTTTTAAAAAATGGATCAAATTCTTCAGTGGAATTGTAGAAGTTTAAATAAAAATAAAACCGACCTCTATTTTCTTTTAAATAAACACAAACCTTTTATTTGCGCTATTTCCGAAACGTGGTTAAAACCACATTCTACTTATAGGATTCCTGGGTATACACTTCTCCGGGATGATAGAAGTGATGGGTGGGGCGGTGCAGCCCTTTTTATTAAAAATAACCTTAGTTTTAATCAACATTCTGTTGTAAATAATAGCAACCTTATCCAATTTGTATCTCTACGCTTTAATAACATTTCTTTTATCTCAGTCTATATTTCACGACGGGATAATTCGGTTATCCCCATATTACGTAGCTTTTTGTCTTCTATTCCCCCTCCTATTATTTTAATGGGAGATTTTAATTGCCACAACCAGATCTGGGGAGCTCCCAATAATGACTCTTTTGGTATAAAACTTTTAGATATTTTGGACGAATTTGATTTATGTGTACTAAATGATGGATCCCCTACTCGCCGCACTCCTCCCAACATTCAACCTAGTTTTGTTGACATCTCTTTTTGTTCTCCCTGTTTAGCCAGCTTATTATCGTGGTCTTGTCTTCCTTTCTCTCATGGTTCAGACCATTTTCCTATCCTAATTTCATTTCCTTCTCAAAATATTAATGTTCCTATCCTTCCTCCACTTTTACCTTTTATTATTGATCCCACTAAATGGGGTCTTTATGCTGCTCTACTTGAAGAGAAAATGGATCTACTTCCTGTACCTAACCTAATTAACATTAAAGAGTGTTGTGAGGGAATAAAAGACTCCATACTTACGTCTGCAGAGACTATATTCAATAAAAAGAATATTGTCTTAGGCAGAATTCCTTCCCCCCCCTGGTGGGACTCAGATTGTACTAAAGCTATAAAAAGGCGATACGAGGCAGAGGCAATCTGTACGACTGACATCAACCTTGATTCTTTTCTAAACTATCGTAATGTGTGTGCCGCTACAAAGAGAACTTTAAACAACAAAAAACGACAAGGCTGGCGTTCATTTTGCTCATCTCTATCGCCTGACACCCCCTCGTCTCTGGTTTGGAAAAGAATTAAGCATTAGAGATTGTCTCGTAAAGTTCATACTCCGTCTTACTACTCAACAAACTGGGTAGATGATTTTTTAGACCGGTTAGCTCCCCCTTCAGTTCCTAATTTGTCCCAAATCCCCTATTTATATTCATACCAGGCTAATTCTTCTACTTTAGATTCGCCTTTTACGTTTCTCGAGTTAAAATCAGTACTGAGTCATATCAAGGACTCCTCCCCTGGACCTGATGGTATACCCTATTCCTTTCTCTCAAAGTCCAAGGATAGTTTTCTAAATTATTTCTTAAAATTAATAAATTTGATTATTGATAGTGGTGTTATTCCTGAGAACTGGAAACACCAATTAATTATTCCTATTCCAAAACCAGGGAAGGACCCTAGTTTTTCTGAATCTTATCGCCCTATTGCTCTTTCATCTACCATTCCAAAAATAGTGGAACACCTAATAAAAAATAGATTGGAATGGTTCCTGGAGCACCATTCTCTACTAGCTAATACTCAATATGGGTTCAGGAGGGGCCGTAGTATTTCTGATAATCATGCTATTTTCACCACTGATATCCATCTGTCATTCAGTCAAAACAAGTCAGTGGTGGCTGGCTTCCTGGATGTCTCAGCGGCATACGATAATGTTAATCTTTGGGTCCTTAGGAACAAATTAGTTCAGCTAAGGTTTCCTAACAAGATAACAGATTTTATTTTTAACCTTTTATCAGGTAGGACTATATCACTGAGGTATCCGGGAGTTCAGCTTGCCACTAGAACAGTATGGAAGGGTTTACCCCAAGGTTCTGTACTCAGCCCTCTGCTGTATGATGTTTACACTGCCGATATGGATCATAACATACCGGATGTGTGTAATGTCTTACAGTATGCTGATGACCTACTTATTTACTCTGCTAGTTATTCTATCAGCTTAGCAAGGGATAATATTGAAAGTGGTATGACTGTTCTATCCTCTTGGCTTAGTGACAACTATTTGGACCTATCAGCCTCTAAGAGTGTAGTGGTTGTCTTCTCTCGAAAACGCCAGATCCCCCATATAAATATTCAGTGCAATGGGACTCCAATTCCTGTAAGGAAAGAGGTAAAATTTTTAGGTAAAATATTTGACAGTAGAATGAATGGTGTAGCCCACATAGACCATATTGTTAAAAAGTGTGAGAGCAGTATAAATATTATGAGATGTTTAAGAGGTGTCTGGTGGGGAGCTCATCCATACTCTCTTAGATTAATATACAATGCAATTGTAAGGAGTCACTTGGATTTTGCCTCCCATTTACTGTCTCCTTGCAATAAAACAGCATTAAGGAAGTTAGAGTTGACTCAAAATAAAGCTCTAAGGATAGTTGTTGGCGCTATGAAAAGCTCACCAACTAATGCCTTACAGGTTGAGTGTTCTGATCCCCCTCTTAATCTTAGGCGACAATATCTCTCTGACAGATATATTTATAAAATTTGTCATTATTCCTCTCATCCTCTTTTTTCCAAACTTAGAATATTAAATTCATATATTGCTTCTAAACCATACTGGTCCCACAAAATTTTACCTTGTTTAATTGTAAGTCTCAGGAGGCTAGAGAGTATACACTGTCCTATTAAAAAATACCAAATTCATCCAGCTTTTGCAGTTCAGTATAGCTCAAAAATTACACTACCTTTAGTGGAGTTATCACTTAAAATTACTAAACAATCCTCTGATGCTGAAACTAAATTGAATGAAATTATAAAAAGACGCTGGCCTTTGGCTGATATTTTCTTTACGGATGCATCTAAATTAAGCAAACAAGGTTCTGTTGGTGTTGCTTTTTTACATATGAATTCTAATTTATCTTTCTCATATAAACTACCACATTATTCTTCAGTTTTTTCAGGTGAATGTTTAGCTATTCGGGAATGTATCAAATACATTAAACAGAACAATATTGCTTGTTCTGTTATCTTTTCAGACTCAAAAAGTTGTGTCCAGGCTCTCATCAGTAATCCATTTGCCAAAAACTGTGTTCACCCTATTTCTTTGGAAATAATAGATTTAATTAAATTGTGTAATGAGCAACATCTTCAAGTTACAGTGGCTTGGATCCCAAGCCATATAGGTATAATTGGTAATGAGCAGGTTGATCAATTAGCTAAACACGCTATTGATCACGGTAAAGAAGACTACTTTTCAGTTTATGCTTGTGATCTGATTGCCCTGGCCAAACATGATCTGGAAATGGCTTGGAATACATCTTGGAGGAACTCTAGTTCCCAAAAAGGGGGATGGTTATACAATATACAATCGCACATTACTTTTAGACCATGGTTCTCCAAATTGCGCCTCAGTAAACATATTTCGGCCACAATTTCTCGGTTGAGGATTGGTCATTGCTCTTCACCCGTTCACTTATGTAAATTACATGTTAGAGACTCTTCTTTATGTGAGTGTGGCCTTGACGAAGGATCCGTGACCCATATACTATTTAAGTGCCCTCGTTTCTCATCTCCTTCTCTCTTTGACATTTTGGTAGATCGGGGGGCCCCTCTCCCTGTTAATGTTTCATCTCTCCTAAGCCTAGGTAACAAACCATCTTTGAAAGCACTTGTTTCATTCTTAACAATATATACTATAAAATTATAACTGAAATTAACCTTATGTGTTTGCATGCATTATATAATGTCCTTCGTATTAGTAACACCTTTATTTGTTATCTACCGTAATGTCTATAAATTATTTTGATCATTGGTTATCTGTCTTAAATTTTCTCAACTAAAAAAAATTTTTTTTCTTTACTGAAAGAGTAAAATTGGTACACATGAATGCGTCACAATCACTTGACAGCTGACAGTTGACTTGACACTGGCAGTAATATTCCTCAATTTAGAGGAACCAGTTGCCATTTATAAAAAAAAAAAAAAAAAAAAAAAGGTAAACATACGCCTTTATATTGAATGGCTTTGTATTAAGACTGCCTCGGTGGCGTAGTCGTATTTTGGTACGACTGCAATGCTGAGATCTCGGGTTCGATTCTCGAGTCGGGGAAAGTGAGTGTGTGTGTGTGTGTATTATCTAATGGCATCTTTAATAAAAAAAAACTTTATTTCATAGTATTTTACGTTCACAACATTGATCATGACGTTATAAAAAATTCTTTACAGATATTCCGCATGATATGGTGAAGTGGCAGCATCTAGGCACTGGGGAAAACGCCCTAGAGAGAGAGACAACATAATTTTAAAAATTATTTCTATTAATACACGAAGAAAATGCTTGAAACCCCTTCGCTCACGGAGGGGTATGAGCACGAAGAAAAGAAGAAGAGGGATATGAGATTTGGCATAATTAACTTCAATAATTAACTTCATATGGAGGAGTGCAGGAAAATAAAACGTGTCAAATATATTAAATTCGAATGTCGAAATTCGACCACTGAACGACCACCAGTTTCAATAGAAAAGTAGTAGAAAAGAGGTGACTAACCTAATTTAAATAAAACAACTGAATACAGATGTATATCACGTTGGATAAATAATAGATTACAATAATGACAACACGCAGTATGTAAATATCTTTTCCTTATAAATTAAAGAGGTTTTCCATAATTCAGGAATTCCGCATAAAACGCTACACGATACCTTATTTCTTTGTATGTTGACGATTGATTGATAAAAAAAAATTAATTGTATTTGGCTTTCAGTTTTTACTCTGAAACTTGAACAATTTATATCAATTTAATAATATAATAATAATACCCGCCCTGTATTATATACTGCTCACTGCTGGGCACGGGCCTCCTCTACTACTGAGAGGGTTTAAGGCCTTAGTCCACCACGCTGGCCTAGTGCCGGTTGGCAGACTTCACATACCATTGAAATTCTTATGGGGAATTCTCGGGTATATAGGCTTCCTCACGATGTTTCCTTCACCGTTAAAGCGAACGATAATTGATAAACAATACACACTTAACTTCGAAAAGTCAGAGGTGTGTGCCTTGGGTTTCGAACCTCCGGACATTGTCTCGGCAGACTGTTCCATTCCCAACTAGGCTATCGTCCACTTTATCTTATTATCTTATATCAATTTATTTTGGTCTTATTCTTATAGCACGGCATTTTGGATGTTACAACTCAGGTGTTGTGATGCATGGACGTTTCAATTGCTACCTAGAAATTAGATGGAATTTATATCCCATATGAAAAAAGGTTCGGCCGCTATGATACTGTGATGGAACGCATATAACGTCTGTTAAATATGGATGAATAGAGTACACGATGCGTCTCTGCCCTAAACTTGGAGACAAAGGTGTCGGCTTATTTCTCATTAAGTAATAAAACTATAGATATACATACGTAGTATGTTCATGTACATTCGCCTGTGTCCCTATTCAGGGGTACGCAATGTTGTAACAAGTCCACATTTCACCATCTATGTTAAATCCCACGTAGGGCGCGAGCCCATTGCCGTTTATTTGCCATTATAGAACGCCATCGAGGCAATCAATGGGAAATGGGAATGGAATTCACGTTGAGGCTGTATAGTCGCCACTCGCGAAGACGTTGACATTATTTGCCAAATAGAGTGGCGCAAGCATTCGTTACAGAAGAAATAAAATGATTACGGTATATATAAACATTTATTACTAAGTATGAGATGCCTTTTGTAGTAATCACTAAACGCAGGCGTTTCCCACGCAGGAAGTGAATCATTTTCCTAAAAGGCTAACGAACGATAAAGTTTTGTTGTAACATAGATAAAGCTTGTTAAAGAACTCGTTAAAAACTCTGATTAAAATTATCAAATACCGTTTCACCTTATCTACAAACAGGTAGGCATAAGTTTCAATCTGGTAAGTGTACAATGATTATTCGCAAAAATATGACATAACTAAATATGACTACTTTGACACAAACTATTTAACCGACCCAGAATCGAAGCTCAAGAAAACAAAATGGTCCTTCGAGACGGATAACCAAACATCTATAGTCTTTTGGACCCATAAAATCAATATTTGAACATTCGAAGTAAAAGTACCACTGTTAAATATTAGCTGAAACGAGTGTTAACAGTTAAAGCAAACATAAACAGTTATAACGACAGCAGTTAGCTTGTGTAAATGATTTCCCCTTGTTCTTTCTTTGGCGAATGCAGATAGGTGAAGGAAGGTACTATTTAGGACGATTTAAAATAAAATGTTTGTGCATGTTATTAATCACATTACAAAGATATTTTCGGAGTCCGACATCGCCCTTTCTACCTAAATGCCCGTTATTTTCTTTTAAGGCTGGCTAAGCATCCGTAATCTTCTGGTTTTGGGGGCTTTACGTCACATCACATCAGGGTTTTTAATGCTAATTTACAGAGCAATATTATGAAAAATAAACAAGACGAATGGGCTTGTTTTCTATTACGAGCTATTGTTTCTAAGAATCAGGTAGATGGTGTATATCGATAACTCATTCAAATCCTATGTTATAGCTTGGTATTATCTCCCTGCATAATTTTACCTACCAGATACATTTCTACACTAATATTACAAAGAGGAAAGATTTGTACTTTTGTGTATTTGTAACGTACTAATCTTAATTTCCAGGGTATGTGAAGTCTGCCAACGCGCACTAGGCTAGCGTGGTGGACTAAGGCCTAACATCTCTCAGTAGTAGAGGAGGCCCGTGCTCAGCAGTAGGGAGTATATAATACAGGCTGATTGCATTGCATGTTTGTAACGAATAAACTCAAGATGTACTGGACAGTTTTTTTTTCACCAATGTAAAGCTACATTATCAGGTGGAACATAGGCAATTTCTTATCCCGGGTAAATATTAAGCGGCAGTTTTATCCCAGAGAAACGCGGAGCCGCAAGTAAAAGTCTAGTACAAGACATGTTGCAGATAACGTTTGAATTAGTAAAGTATTTAACCCACTACTTCTCGAGGACATGGAATCGCGTCGAATATCAACTCGCAAAAAATACAATTAAATGGACTAATAGACTGCAGACAATTTTTGGCATGACTATAGTACTTTTATTTTGGTTTTTCTGCTTAGCATCAGCCCGGAGTCTGAAATTTGTGCCCGATATGGTGTTAGGGTCCCCTTGTATCATGTCACGGAACATGTTGTATCATGGGACGGAACACACAAAGAGAAAAGTGGGTGATCTGGTTGCACCTCTGTCTACCTCTACAGGGATAAAAGCGTGAGTATGTCTATAATAATATATTCAATGACTATCGACAAAACACCTGGCAATAGCCCATAAGTAACCATAGACACAACTCCAGATGCATTTTAACGGATCAATGGTTGCAATAGGGGTGATTTTTCACACGATTACGCAAATTAGCGTATTGGGGTGGTTCAGTAAACGCTGCTCAGTCAAGCTTGTGATTTGTTATTTATACAAGGGGTGGGTTTCGGCCGGTGGGCAGGTGGGGTATAAGAGGGCAATTGCGTCGAAAATTATTATAGAAGGTATGAATTTTTATTATTATTAAACCTTTATTTATTTCCAACAACCATAATTAACATTTTTTTTTTTTTTTTTTATTACATAATATAAATTTCATTGTGTTATTGGAACCCCACACTGGGTATAGGCCTCCTCCAGCTTACTCCAAGGTATGAATTTAACCACATATAAAAGAAGAAAAAAGGATTTATTGCCACAGAGGAGAGAACAAGTAACTAATAAGTACCTACAATTAAAGAACAAGGGAAATAATTAATATCACTATTAAGTATACCCATTACCACACGCGCACCTACACCATGGTAACTAGGTGGAAGATAGGTAATCTACCCGGATCTTACCAGCGTAGTAGCCGAATTCAAACCGAAACGCTAAACAGTAACACTTCCGATTGGTCAAGAATCAGGGCTTGTTCGATATTTTTATAAACAGTAAAAATATTATTAAGGTTGACATAGGAATTGATCATCGTAATAATTGACCCTCAGTTCTCTTTAAGGCGAATTAAGCATCACGTAAACATGAGAGTCATGAGACGGATTTCCATCCCCTCCGCAAACCTGTTTCCATGTGTCCTCCAACACTTCAGGGGCAACGGCATGAGCTTCTCAAAATACAGACACGATAACAATATAGTGCAATAGAGAGGCCCAGTGAAGTGTTTATATATACATTCCTTTGAATCTCGCATCAAACGAATTGTCGATATCGGAGCGACGGTGTCGGATTACGTTGATTTTGTTGACGCCACGCGACGCGGCGAGGCTGCGTGTTACGCGTATTCGAGAGATTGTTTTTTTTTTACAAAATATGATTGACGAAATTCCTGATAGGTCTCTCATACATAAGAGTCCGTCTGTACCACCGCAAATACTATTTCTACCGCTAAGCAGCAGTGTGCATGCACTGTTGTGTTTCGGTTTGAAGGGCATTTTAGCCAGTGTTACTACTGGATATAATGAGACTTAACATCTTATGTCTCACAGTACTTTGTAAACTCAAGGTGCTGGATGGTGTTGCTACTGTTTATGCGTGGTCGTATCGCTTAACAGCAGGCGAACGGCATGCTCGTCTCGTCCTTCAATGCCATAAAAAAAAGCTTCTCAACCGTATGGAAATCAGTGCCATGGAAATGTCATAATCTTTAAACCGGAATTCAACAGTGCTCGGCGACTGAAATGGACATTGCGGTGGTACTTCTCTGAATCGCATACGAGACATCTACTAAGAGTAAATTTACCACAAAGGATTATCAAACATTTTATGAAACAGATGAATGAAACATTTGCGCTGCAGTAAAACAAATTCAGAGATAAATAGATGGTGGTGTATAGTATATCAGCAATACCTGAAGTACGTAGGCTTATATCCCGTGTGCAAGATTCACAACTGATGACGTGTAAATTGTTTAATATTGATTCAGCGTAACTGATAGTACGGATTTTAGTTTGACGCATATTCTTATCGATTTCTGGCTTTATATTACTGGAATTGACGTGGAAGGTAGTACAGGGTTTACCGTATAATTGAAATAACATATGAATCACTAATTATCATCTAATTGTAAGTCACTGTCCTCTGTTTACTGGTGGTAGGTCTCTCATATGTGAGAGTCCGCCTGGGTGGGTACCATCACAATGTCTATTTCTACTGCCAAGCAGCAGTGTGCATGCACTGCTGTGTTTCGTTTTGAAGGGCAATGTAGCCAGTGTAACTACTGGACATAATGAGACTTAGCATCTTATGTCTCGGGATGACGATCGCAGTGGAATGTCACACAGTAGGTACTTTGTAACTCAAGGTGCTGGATGGTGTTTCTACTGTTTATGGGTGGTCTTGTCGCTTACTATCAGGCGAACGGCATGTTCGTCTCTTCATTCAATGCAATAAAAAATAAATGAAAAATCCAACTGGGATTGTGAGCGTTTCTGGCCTTGAACGGACTAGAGGTTTTGTGGGATACTTTCGGTTTCTTTGATTCCTTCAACCGTCGTAATCCACCAGGCGCTTGCCTGCCGCAAACCCTTTTCGAGAATTCAGTCATGGGTAATTCGTATTAAAACCCATACCTACAAAATGTGCGCGAGCAAGGAAATAAACTTAGGAGTTAAGACCATCTGGTCCATGCTGCAATCAGACCAAGAAGGTAACTCGTGACAATCAAATCATAAAATAAGAAATAATCATCACCACCATACCAGCCCTGTATTATATACTGCCCACTGTGCACCTTCGAAATTCTTATAAATAACTTCTCAGATATGCAGGCTTCTTCACGATGTTTTCCTTCACCGTTTATGCGAGCGATCATTCAAAAAGAATACACACATAACTTTTTAGAAAAGCCTTTAGGTTTTGAACCTGCCGACATTCGTTTCGACTGTCTGTTCCACTCCCAACTAGGCTATCGCCGCTTAAGAAATAATAATAATTGCAATAAAGAATTTCTTAATTCATTTTTCATAAATTTAATGAAATCGGTATTGCATACGATAAAGAATTACCGATATGTTTTTGAGTAGTCTTGAGTAAATAAATAAACTCACAATTCAGTTATCTCATACTAGAGCTTAATGACATAAATAATGGAAAATGTTGAAGGAGATCTACAATGAAAAGGATAAAAAAGACGATTAAAGAAGAAAGAGTGAATAGTCTCTATGCTTGCAGCTCTCTCTAGTCTCTAGTGCTCACAAATTGAAGCATTGTTACTTAGCAATAGGGCTGACGCAGACAACCTGTACCCTAGACATAACAAACACAACTGATGGTCAATAGTCAGTACCATAACAGCACCGCTCAATCACAGCTATGAGCTACCCCAATATTTAACTAGGCTATAAATATACTATTAGTTACACGCTCGGCTCCAACCGACCGGTTATTTTAGGCTCGGATTAGACGGTCAGTATCTATGTCAGTATCAATTAAGAAACAATGACGTTTCATTAATGCAATTCGTAATACAAAGTAATTTAATTGATTAAAATTCGCAATATAAAGTAAGACTGTGATTTCTGCCTGATTAAGCGATTCTATTTATTTACAATCATAAATGGAATTTTAGGGTTCTAGATATATCCCTGCTTATTTATATTTTAAAAAAATAGATATTCCTCGAATTGTATTTTTATACAACATTTTGAAACATATTTTATTTTAATAACTGGTACCGAATGAAGTGTAATAAATAATGTCACGTAAGGTCACATAATATTATTTATTTTTTTCTTCAAAGTGGTATATATTTATAACTAGCTTTTGCCCACGGCTTCGCCCGTGTTAATAAGTTTTTCCGGGCTAAAAGTACATAAAAACCTTCCCGTTGAATCACTCTATCCAACACATTTATTTGGATAAAGATTAATATTATGACGTTGATACCACTCTTAACAAATAATGCATTAATTTCGACCAAATTTGATTACCATAAAAATGGTTCTAGTGAGTTGATCTTAAAAGATAGACATATACTGTCCCGGACATTTTTTTAGATCATTTCAAGAGGAATAATTCTTTCATACATATATTTTTGGTATCTTGAACCGTTTTCGCAGCGCACGCAATGGAAGCCCTCAAGGATGAAAAATTTTCCCCGTTTCTTTCACATTTTCCATTATTTCTTCGCTCCTAATAGTTGCATCGTGATGCTATATAGCCTAAAGCCTTCCTCGATAAATGGTCTATTCAACACAAAAAGAATTTTTCAATTCGAACCAGTAGTTCCTGAGATTAGCGCGTTCAAACAAACAAACAAACAAACAAACTCTTCAGCTTTATAATATTACTATAGATAGAGATCGATTATAATTTTTTTTTTGCTTTTACTCGCTACCACATCACTAACCCAATTAAAGGAAAATAACGTCATAGGCCAGTCTACGTGTAAACAGAGCTCTGTTCATTTACGCTGTAATTACACCAAAATAGAGATTTTTCGACTATCCTAGAACTTACAAGCCATATGGCCTGCATGTGACAAGCCTAAAATGATTTGCCATTAGCTGAATGCGCACCAACGAAAGCGAGTAACGCTCCATTTGCCAATGTGTTAAGGCGCCAATACCGAAACCAGTTTGCACCGTTCAATACTAAACATTTCAAAATTGGAACGACATTTTTTTATTAATTTAAATTTAGAATGTCCCATTTTATCTTATATAGATTTTTGTGAACTGTTTTTTTATAGAATAACAAAGCGCAGCACATCCAAACACACCTATTCACTGTAGATTGTGATATACTAGTTTCTTTAACCAATCGTCATCAAGCAAAATTCTTCTATAATTTAACATATATAATATCGCAAATACGCTTTGTTTGTATATGGCGGTAAAAATGCGGGAAATAAATCTTATTTAGCATATTCGTTGAAAATAAATTTTATATAGGAATCTCTTCTAGAAAAAACACAATTAGGCCCCAAAAAAACGCATCCTAGCACTAATAGTGTTGAATATGTAAAAAAAAATGATATTATCATGTTATCTATCTTGTAATAAAAAGGTAAACATTCATATGTCGTGACCAATTCGTAATTTCAATTGACTACAAAAAACATTGACATGTCAGAAAACTAGATGCAATAAATAATAACAGTAACCTGTTGTGTTATTCTAGGCCTTATCCCGCGTACACACGATCTAAAATCTAAATTAGCTGCATATTAAATATAGTGACACTATTCCGTCGCGTCATATACAATCGATAACGATGGTCGCTCTCTACTCACATGTCAAAATATATCCTGGCATGATCGGAGCTGCATAATGAATAAATTGATGAAACATAAAAACAGTATAAGGAATAAATTAATGAAACATAATAACCGCGACAAAATCCGTACGTTTATTTCAATGACAAACAGTTTGTAATTTTTTTATTATTTATGGATTTTTTATAGATAGTCAGAGCCATAAAACCTATTATCAATGTGGCGCTACAAAGTCTCCAAGAAGATCCAATATTAAGCTAAAGTCAAAAAAATTATACAAAAAATAAGACTATTGTTCAAAGAGCATTATAATACTACGGAAACTATTGTTTTTCGGTACTAAAAGTTGACCATCGTAACTTTGAAGCCGAATCTTTTGCAAGAAGTATTTCTGCGTGTGTGTATATGTGTGTTTTTTATATTATCCATTAGCCGATCACTAATTAATCATTAGATAAAACTACCGTAACATAGTATGCAATTATTGAACATTTTGCATATACGACTTTGTTCTATGGGACCGTCGATTTAAAACTTTGGTTAAATGAGTAAATAAATACTTGATGGTGGTACCTTGTCGTGCAGGGACCCTGCCCGTCGTCCTGCTAGGTTCCTGGCTGCCGACCTCCTCCATATGCCATGTATATTCCATTTTCAAACAGAAATCATCTCTTTTTTTATTACGTGGCGTCTAACACGAATCCGTTGTGACACATTTCGTTAGAAGTTTTTTTTTTAAGTGCCTAGATCACTTTATCTTATCGCGTATTAACACAATTAAAGTTACGCAATGTTTTTTAATGGGTTGTAATATTGGAAAATGATTATGAATTAATTGTATAAATAATTTTTACACTTTTTTTAAAAAGATTTAGATGGGGCGATGTGTTTTTTTTTGTCCAAAAAACACAATATTTGTTCGATAAGCGTCCGTCAATACAAAAATCTTGTAAGGCACTGACACAGATCCGCTCGAGTGTATTCTACCCTTAGCGCGCGAGCGAGACACACTATGCCCTCCACTTCACACCAGAGAAGGACAGATCTATTTCTACATTACATCTATAAAAAAAATCACAGGGTGTTACGCTAACCAATGAGAAGGCATTTCACTGTCTATACAGGGTTGCATGTTGACCAGTTAGAAGCCTCTCGGTATTAAGGGTGGGGAAATTTCATGGGGGGTAAATTCTAAATAGGTATTAATATAATATAGCATTAGAGGTAAATCAGTGTCGTAAAATCTGATTTATTATGCGATAACTACGTTTGGAAATGAAAATGAAAGTTTCATGGGTGGTAGAATATTATGTGATGGGGGTATAAATTATAGCATGGATTTAAAACTACTATACAGGAGCTAAAGGCGTATGTATACATATTTATCAGTTTGAGGGTTCACCTAGCAAGAAATCTATCCAAAAAGTGCAACCCAATATTGCTCCAATGTGTATAGGCCCTTATATGTCAAAAATATTATTTCCGTAGCTTTATAATTTGTTTTTTTTTTTCGTTATTATCCATTAGTGTCTCATTGGACTGATTCTCCTATTTCCCATTTGTCGTAAGTCACAAAGTCTCTTCCCATGTGAGGCTTTTTGATAAGTGTAAATGCAGCTTAATCAATTTGAATTCTACTTGGCAACTTTTATTTATTATAGACTTCTGCTCGTGGCTCCGCCCGTGTGACAAAGTTTTCCGAGATAAAAATATTTTCCCGGGATAAAAAGTAGCTTATAGCACTCAGGAGTTATGTAGCTTCCTATTAGTGAAAGAATTTTCAAAATCGGTCCAGAAGTTTTGAGTTTATCCATTACAAACAAACAATCTTTCCTCTTTGTAATATTAGTATAGACAAGCTTTTATTTAACTTGCAATATATGTATGTTTGTTCGGGTGGAATCTTGCAAGTCAATTTTGAAGCAGTTATCCTCATCCGATTGTGTCGAAATTTTACATACGCGTTCGGTGTGGGGACAACGCATTTTTAGCTAAGTGAGTTCATTCTGGATCCAATATGGCGGTCGGCCCAAGATGATGGACTAGTTATTTTTATGCACTCCTATGGATATCAAATGAAAGGGGTTGCTGAGAATTCCTCGAAAAAGAACTAAAAAGCGAAAAAAAAATAAAAAAAAAAATCTTTGTTTAATACTATGTACAGATAATTGTCGCTAAACCAATACTATTGTCTCTTAGAAACTGGCTTGTTTAGCCAAATTTTAAAGATTCCTTAATGCAATACACCACGTCACACCAGCTGCAAGGTCCCGCAGACCCTCGGACCAGCACCTGACGGCACCCTTGCCACGGTTCAAAGGACCCAATAAATTTCGATTAGTAAGCATTCAGTTTGAGTATAGTATGGTTTGTTTCCGTTCTGAGATCAGTGAACTGTGACTGGATTTTATTAATTCTCAAACGAATTATGAGTTTTTGTTCCAAAGTAGTTCCACAGAATACTAAATAGTACTACGCAGTATTACTGCATTTCAAACTGGGTGGGTTTTCGTATGAGTCCAACTGAGACAATGATATTTCATAAAAGTATAGATTTATGTCATATCCCGACAAATCAAACGAATAGAGTGTTTTTTATAACATACACATTCTTGGAACTGACATGTAATGTGAAAAAGACGATATATTTAAATCAGCACAAAGAACACACCTAACAATTGACATTTTGTATGTAGTGTGTGCATTTTGTATGTAGTGTGTGCTTATGTCCTACTTGCGACAATTTGGAGTCTTCAGGTAGCGCGTTGTAAATGTAGCGTTTCATAAACGATACGATTCGCAATGAATTCTCTTTTCCATGCAACGTCCTTGTGGAACCAACTTTCGCCTGCAGCGATTCTGAACCGTTGCGATTTAGGGCCAACCATGAAGGTCTACATTATTTTATTATTTTTACACTTCATATTATCTATAAGCAATCAATGCAATCAGCCCTATATTATATACTGCCCACTGCTGAGCGCGGGCCTCCTCTACTACTGAGATGGGTTAGGCCGTAGTCCACCACGCTGGCCTAGTGCGGGTTGGTAGACTTCATATAGGTACCCTCTAAATTCTTATGGGGAATCCTCAGGTAAGTAGGTTTCGTCACGATGCTTTCCTTCACCGTTAAAGCGAAATTGATAAACAATACACACGTAAATTCGAAAAGTCAGAGGTGTGTGCCTTGGGTTTTGAGCCTCCGGACATTCTTTCAGCTGACCGTTCCATTCCTTAACGAGGCTATCGTCCACTTATTATTATATATAAGGATATGTTATAATGAATATAGGATGATTTAATGCCAAGTACGGTCGCTATCAATAAGCAATCGGAATCTCTATCTACACATCGTGAGCATAAATGGATTAATCAAATATTTTTTACATTACCTACAGTTATATTATTTTGATCGGTATTGAGCCATAATTAACCAATTAGGATCGTTTATTTAAATTTTCCGTCGAAATGTCTTCCAGTCTAACTCAGGCTAGATTGTTTTATCCGTGGTCAGGTAAATTCAAAGCTCTTATCACATTGGCGAATTGCGATCGAATTCACATCGAGGCACGCGCGTCCAGTGCAATAACACCGCCAACTTCACTTGCCACAAGTGAAATAACACGGGTTTAGTAAAGACTGGCAATGATACCAGCCCTATTATATACTGCCCACTGCTGAGCAAGGGCCTCCTCTACTACTGAGAGGGTTTTAGGCCTTAGTCTACCACGCTGGCCTAGTGCGGGTTGGCAGACTTCACATACCCTCGAAATTTTTAGGGAGAAATAAATTGAAAAAGTACAAAATTTATAAAATTAAGTAGTTTTAAAAAATCATAATTAACAAATTAATAAACTTTAATGAAAATTTACCGCAGGATCTTATAAAGTACATATATCAAAAGGGCTCCACGAAGTTTAAAATTTATAGGCCAATTATTTATACCTTTCATCACATTGTTTATGCCAATGGAGATTGGGAAAAAATTTGTTAGTTAACAGTTGAATAACTTTTTGAAAAATGGTGATTAAACTTTTTTTTCTTCAGAGCTCGATTCTTTTAAGTGTTAAGAAGATACTGGAATTTTGTCAAATTTTTAAAATCACATTTTATGTTATAAATTAATTATTTTTATTGCTGAACTCTCTTTAGCGGCAGCGCGCGCATGCCGTAACTGCCGCGCGGAGTTCTATTTTCAACATCTGATTAAAATTATAAATAATGGAGATAGAATTCCGGGAGTTAGGACTTTTTTATTGGAAATTTCCTCCTCTTTAACGAGCTTTTTACAAAATTGCTTAAATGTTAATGTTTTTTGAATTATTAAGAAAAAACGAAAATAATTTTTTTTTCATCTTATTTTGTTAATAAGAATTGCAATTTTTAACCTGCACCAAAATCATTCAAAAACATTTTTCTAGAGGTGATTACGAATCGAATGAGCCATCGCTCATATTTTTAGGCCCTTTATCTCTATTTTTCACGTTTTTGAAGTTGTTGGTTGGATACAACTGGACATCGCATGGTATGGTTCGATCGTGTGGCGTGAAGACTGTACCGCGTGACGAATTGGTCGCATGATACCAAATCACATCGTATGTGGATACTATTATGTTGCAGTTCGAAGGTCATTTGAAACAGTTTAATTACTGGGTATTATGAGACTTAACATCTTATTAGCGGTGATGGCTTTACTATCACGCGGCTTACTGGTATCATTGTAAATCTCCGTCCGAGAATAGAACTGGCACGTATCGCGTGTCATCCACCGAACATCGAACCCTAAACGTATTTACAGAACTAAATTAACAACATCACGCGACCTAAACGATTTGCTTCGGGTAAAGGTCGTCAGCGATCGCTGCTCACCCCCTATTTGGTGTCGCGTGAACGTAATTGCTACCGTGGGAAGGTATGGACAGGTTAAAATTGTTTATTAAGCTAATCATTTAAATTATTTTAATGTAGAATATATAATTAAAGAGAAATTATTGTGAAGTCATTTGAAGGCACATTAGGAGGTTTTTCAAAACATTCATAGTACCTACATAGTTAAAATCATAATATGGTATGCCCCCGACGGACAAAGTTGCAACTAGTCTATACGCAAGTCCAGCAAAGTCGTCCCAAGATATGATCGTAAGGTTTTTTTTATGGCATTGAATGACGAGACGAGCATGCCGTTTGCCTGATGGTAAGCGAAACGACCGCCATAAACAATAGTAACACCATACAGCCCCTTGAGTTACAAAGTAATGTGCGGCATTCCACTGCGCTCGTCATCCTGAGATATAAGATGTTGAGTCTCATTATGTGCTGTAGTTACACTGGCTATAATGTCCTTCAAACCGAAACACAACAATGCGTGCACACTACTGCTTGACGGCAGAAATAGACATTGCGGTGGTACCCACCCAGACCTACCACCAGTAAGGCCCAAGAATCGCACGTGGTCCAAATAGCTGATTGCAATAGCAATCGGCTCCCAAAAATCATAACATAGATACGTAGTTGAACCTTACGTTATCCAGCTCAATAGACCAAGCGTTTGGCGACGTAACAAACAGGAGCTCCCTTCCCTAGGGTCACAGTCTACACTGGCCTATTGGTACAATCACTTCAATAAGACGGATACACGCATTACTGGCCGTGGGACTCGACCGGCGGCCGCGGCCCGCCGATCGATAAATGTGTGCGGTATTAGCGGCTTCGGATCGGTTTTTGGTATAAACCAAACATAATTTTAATTGTGATGATTGTAGTACCGATTGACGAGAGGTGATTAGCTCTTACCAGTGGACACAAACCCGTCCCGTTTGTAACTTCTTATAAAAAAAAACTGATTCGTGATTTGTCAAGTAATAATACCAGCGCCTTGACTTAGTAACATTCGGCCCGAAGCTATCTAACACTACAAGTTACGCAATCAGAGAGCATAATATGGAGAAACGGTTGAAAAGTACTTATCATATTTTAGGTATTGCAATGGAAACACGGAAAAGCGAATATACAAACAATCGACAAAGAAGAAATATGTCGTAAGAACAGGAAAAAACAAATGTTTGAAAACCACTAACGCAACATACTGTACTTGTACCTGTAGTCTTTAAAATCAATCCAGTTTATTTAACAAAAATCAACTATTACAAGTTAAAAAAGGAATCATTTTTCGTAATACTAAACTCTGAATCCACCTAATAGTTTAAATTTTTTGTGAATGTGTTTGGATGTTTTGAGCTTGAAAGTTAGGATAATTTTGGATCCAATAGGTGGCGCTATGATCAGGTCATAAAAGATGAAAGGTAGTTTACACAAAATGCTGTCTACATAGTAGGTTTGTGGCAGGACAACGACTGCCAGACTCGCCAGTTTTAAATACCTATAAAATATTTGGGCCCCTATCAAGTCAGGGATCATAGGCTTGCGAGCCACGTACTCTTTGAGCAAAGATGCGAATGCCTAATTTAAAATGTTTAAGTAACCCTTGCGTTATTTTTGTTCATATAAGCTATTTCTTATCTTATAATACGCACTAATCCTGCCACCTATCCTAAGAACTAAATGCTCTTAGTATCACAGAAGGCCCAAGTACAGCAGCTGGACAGTATAGAAAACAGCGCTGGCAATATTATATTTTTTCGGGAAACCTTGATTTAAGTTCCGAGTACATGCACATACTAATGAAGCACTTCAATGGAAGCTTTCAAGTCCATGAAATATTACTAGGCACAGACAACGCATGAGGATCGCAATTGCTCGGGTCACGGCATTGGTTGCCATAGTAACGGTTGTTTGCTCGATTCCATTGCTTCCTAGGCGGCAGACCTTGAAGATCATGTTTATTTTACGCATAGAGCGTTAGGTATACTCCTAATACTTGTCTTGCTTTGTTGTATACATACATAATACCACGCCTCTATCCCATAAGTTAGGCAGAGACTATGGATTGCCACTTTGCTGGATTTTGGCACGCTTCTTTCGCTTCCTCTACTGTCAACTCACAGTAACGGTGAAGGAAAATATCGTGAGGAAACCTACATATCTTGAGAATTTTCCATAATAATTTCGAGGATATGTGAAGTCTGCGAACCCACACTAGGCCAGCGTGGTGGACTAAGACCTAAATCCTCTCAGTAGTAAAGGAGGCCGTGTTCAGCAGTGGGCAGTATATAATACGGGGTTGATTGCATTACATTGCACTTTCAAGTCTTGTCACGCATTTCCGTGGATACAGAGTACTTTTGAGCTGGCCTTTAATCTGACATTCTAGGCTCGGTGCGGTCGACGCTTACCGGGTTTTCCATCCATAAACGCCTTACACGTTATCTTTGTTAGTCTCCCATGAACCACTTCTGCTTTGTTGCACTTTCTTTCATTATTGTTCACATTAAAATGACCGGAACACAGTACCATTGGCACTTTATAATTTAGATTTATAGTGTATTTGAGATACAAGTAGTCTTATGAGTGGAGCCCTTACAACATGAAGAGATACCTTCTTGTGTTAACCTTTAATCTTATTAATATCAGATAGAGTTCGAGCCCCAGCGACAAATTTGGCTATTGAAGACATTACCTACTGCATTCAAGGATGAAAAACTTCCTTGCTTTGATCCAGTTTAAGTAATAAATGTACCATGAAAGAAGAATATGCAACTTTTCACATTCCTATTTACCAAGTGAGAAGAAAATTGATGGAACTATATTATTACAAATTTTAAAACTATTATTTCGACCCTTTTTACTGATAACTTGACATTTGAGGATGGAACTTTACATTCTTTGTATATAAAAAAAAAAACTATAATTTGAAAAAAAAAAGCTTTCTACAAAATCCTTAATCTGAAGATGTAGGTATATTGATCAAACAGCTTCGCGGTGGTGGGCGGGACCAACCCCTCCGGGCGCAGGCGACCAATCAGGGGCGGTTTCGTAAATTACGAACGCGTGTCGCCGTTTGACGGTTCAAAATTGACGTGCAGCAGCAGGAGTTTCATCTATGTTGTTTTTTTGTTAAATTGAACTATTCTTTTTTGTACATTGTGTAGGAAAGGTAATTTAGTTTGTTACGTTTAATGTTACTAATAAATATTATGAATAAAAAAGTTTCTAAATATCTTTAATATTTAGAAACCGCCGAAACCACTAAAGGGGTTTGGGTAAAATTTGGTACATAGAGAGTATCTCTCTTTATACTAAAACGTACTTAGAGTCCATAAAAGTTCATTCACGCAGTCGAAGCTGCAAAAAAATGCTAGTACTATACAAAACTGAAAGCGCTTCATTGCCAGCACCATCGAATAATAGTAGTAACCGATCAAGTACAATTACTAAACAATATTGTACTTGATTAATTACCTGCATTTTAATTACAACCTACTTCAGAAACACGCTATTATAACTCACTAATAAAATAACACTGCAACAACTGAGGTAGACAAAACAATATGTCTAATACATTTTAGCTAATACCTTTCGAATCTGTTAATAATAATTTCATCCAATTACTTAATTATCTATTCACAAATTGGAAGTTACAATACGCCATATAATATATATTAAAGGTTGTGATCAAACAAAATGTCAAGGTGAACGCGTCATATGTCACTATTGCAGAAAATATTTAAGAGTATTTTTTAGGAATAAGTTAGGAAAGGTATGTCAATTCATATATTTCTTAAGGTATTTTTTTCGCAATTGATGCAGTTTTGTTCTTGGCGCCATTATTTGAACCTGTACGTAGTCAGTAATATGTGACGTCATAGATATTGGTCTTGAAAAACGTACAAACAATAGAAAACGTAGTGTTTGTGAAATAAGGAAATCCAGACGCGACATTAGATTATAATTAGATTGTTCGTGTGGGACATCATAACGTTGTTTGTTTCTTGAAAATCTTATATTTACTTTTAGACATATTCAGGAAGGTTTATTCTTACATTCTCTCCTCTTAAATATAATTTATATTTATCTGTTTCGGTCGCGGTCTTATATGATATAAATAGTCAATGTGATTATATACAATATACGCCTCCAAACTGCAACATTTGTGCCAGCTTACTTCTTTTATGTGCAAAAATAGCTGTTATTAAAATTCCTACCGCCTTATACACAGTATAATATATTCATACTTCCGTTTAAAAAATCCAAATACGACATATAAAAAGTCAATGGCCATTGAACTCCCCAAACTACGTATAGATTTTATACAAAAAGCACCACCTTGTATATCGATGACATCACAACAACCAATCGTCACGACTTAACGACACAACGACATGCACTGTAACGAATTAATGTTGTTATTTTTTATATTAAACACGCGTCACCCTTTTGTCATTTGCAATTAATGTTACTGTTATTTTCATGTCAATTGTTTTTTAGTTTCTCAACTGCAAGGAAATCAGTGCCATGGAAATCATATAAGAAATTCGAAGGTCTGTGAAGTCAAACACACGATAAGATTCCACTAAATTCATAAATCAAGCGCAAAAAAATAATGTATAACAGGAATTAGAAAGACTTTATTATTGAAATAATAATGCATGCAGGAAACAAAAGCACAAATCATATAGTAGATATTTTTAAAAAATCAATTGCAATTATTGCACCAACAATGGGTCTACCATTCAGCTAAATGCCGCAGTACCGCAGCGCTGGGTTTCAATGAGACGCCCATGGGAAAGCTCATTTTCGCATGTATATAAATATTTTACTAGTTTCCAGTCCATCATAGATGTTTCCCTGTAAAACTTCGTTGAAGCTAGTTAATTCGTTAAACTCTAGCCTTGGCAAATCAACCTTCAGTTGGTATGACCACGGCAACTACGAACTTGGTGCTTTATGTTAATTTTTTAGACAAATCATTGACCGCGTCTCCGTCTCTGTGGCTAATCTAGAAACGCAGTAATGCGGAAAATTACATTTTTTATATTTTTATTTCGGTTAAGGTTGTTTTTTGTATTAATACTTGGATGAAGTAAAAATTGGATCCAAATATTATAAGGAGGTAAAAAAATATTATCACGTCCGAGTAGAATTTAAAACCACATTTAAAAAAATATAACTTATTATTATTTGTATACCATAAATTATTTTTTCAAATTTGTCGTAATATCTAGATTCAGGAGAGTATTTACAGCATGGAATCCTTCCCGATTTGTAGCACATCTTAAATGTTTGCTCTAATCCAAAAGATACATCTTTCTGTACAAGTGTATTATAAAAAGTGCACATAGAAATTTTCAGTCACTATAATTAACATTAAAAAAAAAACAACTTTAAATGGTTTAAAGAAACAAATAGAGCGGATGGGCTTCTACTTCATTGATCATATTTTTTACAGCATGTAGTTTCAATTCACTTGTCCATTTTACTAACATTTACATATTATTATAATGTCCCAAGTTCTCAGTATAAGTAGGCGTACCACGTAGATTAGCCATTATAATTCTATGGATTTCACAGGGCGGCGATACTATTGTATTGAAAAACATACGTTTATACTGTTGACGAGTTTATTACACTAATTATATTTTTAGGTATGTTTTCCAATTTATTTATTTACTTGAGAAAAATGATACTATTGAAGCATGCAGTTTAAAGTTTAAAATGAGACGATCAGAATACTCGCCTGATAGTAGGAGTAGGTACTAACTAGCAGGAGTACCGATAAGTAGTAAGTTCTAAAACTGCTATAAACATTAGCAAAACACTGGTACATGTTGTATATCAAAAAATAAAATTGTGAATATAAGAGTGTTACGAGACTGTTGATTAGCACCAGTAAAAAGACAATCTATTCTAGTTGGTAGTAAACAAAAAAAATCTCGTACACGAAACTTACCATATTTGTAGTAAAATTAAAACCGGTAGTTTTTTTCTACTTACTGCATATATTAATATGTACATCATGCCGAGTTCGATCATATTTGGTGCTTTATTTCTTAACAGTGTATGCCTTTATCCCAAAAAGTATTTTTAATCCCAGACAGAAAAGGAGGGGTGTTATACATTTAGGGTGTGTCTGCGTATCTGTATGTCTGTCTGTGGCATCGGAGCTCCGAAACGAATGGACCGAAATTGATGCGATTTTTAAGGCATGTTGCTTGTAAAATTATATAATTACGATGCTCAGATCAGCCTAGATGCAATCACCCGAAATTCTTCATACCAAGAGCTCTACATTCATACATAGTACAACGTCTGTCGACTGGGCAGTCAATCGAAACGTCTTTATTGATGCCTTCCGTCGTAACTCGCACAAAAGATCACTTGTGAGATCCGCTGGGACGTCTCCGCTATCAATGTCATATTCCAAATCATTTGTTAGAAGATTACGGACTTCAAAGTTTATGACATCGCGTCAGTTTCTTTTTTAGATAGGTAAAGGTGTACAGTGGTTGCCTTAACCGGCGCGGGTCCGGGATAGGACCATATCCCTGATTTCAACAATTTTGTGACACCTAAAAAAGTCGTCATATAAGGTACCGCGCAAGGACCCAGGCGGTTGTCCGCTCCCTCCCACCTTAAGGCTATTTATCAGCGCAATTCAAATAGATTCTGCTACTGAGCGAAAAACCCATTCACCTTGCCCGGGGATGGAACCCGAGACCTGTGCATAGCAATCGTATCGCAAGTTTTTCAGGGTTTAACGATTTCGCATTTCTTTAATCTGAGGTGAAGTGCACTTCCACTGGACTAATGCAATGTTCTATAGAGATCATTTTAAACGCGAACGTATTAGGTAAAGACACAGGTGTTCATAAAACGCATAAATCTAGTAATCAGGCGTTCCCCCACAATGGCGGTTGTTCTCGCTCGTTTTGCCTATTGTTTAGACATTCTACGTGGGAAATAACTTGGTTAATTACAAAGAAGGGAAATCAAAATGGATGACGGTATTTGTAGATTTTGAAATTAGATATTCCGTCATGCGAGTGTGAAGAGTCTTTTGGCCTTATTGCAAATTAAAAAACTTTTGATATATTTTACAATTCGTGTCATTGTTCTAATGTATTAGAGCTATGTTAGAGTTTGAGCCTTGATTCCTATGCTGGGCAAATTAAGTGTGTCAGTTTTTTTAAATATTATCGAGGCCTGTAGCTAAGATGCCTTTCTACAAGCGTTAATAGAATAGAAACAAATGTATGGGAATGACTTATCATTGTGCTAGAATTGTCGATAATATATATGTCACTCGCATTCATTATTGTCTTGGTACTAGAAAATATATCTTAGCTAAGGGCCTTCTACTACGTTTATGCATCTATTCCGCTAAGGCGGCGACGATAAGATGACGTGCACAGGAATACACCATCGTAGGATAGTTCTAATTACCTAAGCCTAGTTTTATTTGTTTTTTTATTAAGTGACAATACTCTTACGCACGCTGAGAGCCTCTGAACTTCTACCCGAAAGACCTTCAGCGCCTTGACATAAATTTGAAACAGTTTATTCAATTGCCAATCCGTTCACACGAGAAAATAACTTCGGTTAGTGGCCACTGGATATTTTTAGGTGATAGGTGTTGCATGCGCGTTTAGGTTGCTGCATTGTTTAATTCTACTGGTGGTAGGACTCTCATATATATATGTAAGAGTCCGTCTGGGTGGGTACCACCGCAATGTCTTTCTACCACCAAGCAACAGTGTGCATACACTGTTGTGTTTCGGTTTGAAGGGCATTGTAGCCAGTGTAACTACTGGACATAGTGAGACTTAACAGCTTATGTCTCAGGATGACGAGCGCAGTGGAATGCTACACAGTACTTTGTGACTCAAGGTGCTGGATGGTGTTTCTACTGTTTATGGGTGGTCATATCGTTTACCATCAGGCGAACGGCATTCTCGTCTCGTCATTCGATGCCATAAAATAAAAAAAGGTCCTGGGTTCGAAGCCCGAGTCCGGAAAATAAAATATTGGTGTCTGGAGTTTATGACCCATATGGCAACGGGAGTCTATCACACGATGGGACGGAACACACAAGGCGAAAAGTGGGTGCCTTAGTTGAATCTCTGCCTACCCCTTCGGGGATAAAGGCGATGACGTATGTTTTGATGGATGTGTGGCTGTTGTTTGACTACAAAGTAGTGTACAAGCGCCATTATATCCCTAGGATAATATAGTAAGTACTTAAGTAGTGGATATTGTATGCCTAACATCTAGTCTCAGGATGAGAGCAGTTTATTCATTAGGGTTATAATAGAGTTTTATAACTCAACTAGCTTTTGCCCGCGGCTCCGCCCGCGTTAAAAAGTTTTTCTGGGATAAAATTCCTGCTTTTTATTTTCCCGGGATAAGATGTAGCCTATGTGTTATTCCAGGACATGATCTACCCGCGTGCCAAATTTCATCGGGATCCGTTCAGTAGTTTTTGCGTGAAAGAGTAACAAACATCCATACATCCAGACATCCATACATACTTACAAACTTTCGCCTTTATAATATTAGTAGGATAGTAGGATTTAAGAGATGAATTTCTATTGTCAATTGTATGCTCATCGTGGAAACCTATTTAATGGTTTACTTGTGAAAAGGCTCTATTTAAAAAACAGCTAACATAATAAATGAGCCTACCACTTTATGTATTAAAAATTATCTCGCATTAGCAAGTAACTTTGATGACTCATCCGAACCAGCTCCTATGCTCGTTGGAAACAGGTTATGCCTCTAGGAACAGGTTACCAATTGATTTTAAAGCATCTGTGTCTATCTATAAAGCCCCGTCAGTCGAGGCAGCGTACTGCCCGAAAAGATACTAATTTCGATTTTTGGGCCAGCATTTCGAAAACATAAATAGGTACGTGGTTTTGGAATTTGTTTTCGATTATATGGACATATTTAGGGGAGGCCTATATTAAGCACTGGTCGTCATGTAGCTGATGATGATATGTATAGATATCGGGATTTTTATCATCGTATACCTACGGTTGCTATTAGTAGAGTAAAACATAAATAAATTTAAGAAATAGTATCATATACATTTTATGAAATTTTTATTCCGACTTAACACACTCACGCCTGTTATCCCCGAAGGGGTAGGCAGAGGCGCAACTAGTGCACCCACCTTTCGCCGTTATTCCGTCCCATGACGCGATAGGGGGCGAGCCTATCGCCATGTCGGGCACAAATTCCAGACTCCGGGCTGATACTGAATAGAAAAACTCAATATCACTTTGCCCGACCCGGGGATCGAACCTGAGACCTCAGCTTTGCAGTCGGACGTACTTTAATTATGTAATAATTATTTGTTATCTGAACTTCGCGTGATATATACAGTAGCTTTCGCCTCTGGTTTGTTTTTATTCTTGTAGTTTCGCATCGTAATAACATATCAAGCAATACCAATATTCTGCAAATTCTTACAAAAAGTATAATTGGTGGGTATGAGGAAAATCCATTTCGAAGAAGTATTATTATAATAAAGTTAACAATATGTAAACGAATAGCGACTTTATGATTTTAACGCTAAGGGACAACAGTGATAGGTCGGTCGTAAGAGAGGATTTAGATTTGATTCCTGCCTCTGTCAGGATCGTTGCTCTGAATATTTTTTTAATAGCTACATTAAAGTATTATAATAATAACTTTAATTTTTTTTTTATTTTGGGCGTGCTACTCCAAAAACAAACTGATTTAATTTGGGAATCTTACAGCGATCTAACTATTACAGCGATAATTACAGTGACAATACATCACAAAGTAGGTGACTGGTATGTATTCTAGTGGGTTAAGGCTGTACTAATTACTTAATATAACTCCGCAGTTAAACATAAGATAGATTCGCGCCTTTGTCCACGAAGCGGTAGGGAAAGGTGTAACTAATGCACTGAATTTTAGCTATGGTTAACAAAAAAACAACAAACATATAATACTATGTAAGTATTCACTCATTCTAAAAGTGCTAGTGCAGAACAGTGTTAGGTCAACGAATAATTATTCGATCGAGTGTGGCTATGTATTCGCGTATTACTTTTCAAATATGACTGAGGTCATCTTGCTTTTTTTACGAATATTAAAGTTTGTGAAAACGTTTTGATGTTTGTTAGAAGTAAACGCAGAATCATACTTAGTTACTAACCTATTTGTTAATTATTTATTTTCTTTTTGTATAACGTGGTGTACAATAAAGTGTTCCTAACTTGAAATTGGCAAAATGTTCACACAAATGCCATAAAAAAAGTGTTTTCATTCATTCATTCAAAAACTACTGAACGGATTTCGATGTGTGGCATGCGGGTTGATCATGCCCAGGAATAACGCATGGAGTTTGTATGTATCCCGGTAATTAGCTCCAATGGGTAATAATGTCGTATTTTTTCAATAACGGCATGGCAAAGTGTTTTAGGAACTCTAGTAGCGGGCATGAGTCTTCATGCGGCCGAAGCTGCGAGCGACGCATATTATTTTATAAATCATCTATTGAACTTGAAGCCTAAAAATATTGTTTCCCAGGTTAGTATTCCCATATTACCTAGCACAATAGATTTAATAAATACATATCACAAATTTTATGCAATAAAGACGATTTTTAATTGTTAGCTCATAATGTATATTATGAGCCAGGACTTTCATAAACAATCGTTTTTATACAAAATATGCACTCTAATAAAATTATTGGACTACAATATAAGCTCTCCCTTGTCCTTGGCAATAAATTTATATTTTAAAAGTTTATTATAGTTGAAGATTTTTATTTGTTTACACGCGCAATTCGTAAATTAGTAAAGAAAAAAATGTTCTTCACGTCATATTACTTTTGAATGCAGTAATCGTTCTGATTTTTTAATTTTCGCACAAACGATAAACAATATTACTTCCGAGTGGAATATGCTATTTTTAAATCGTAATACGTAAATGGATTTAAAGATGACCGGAGCCGCGAGTATAGATCGTGCTTTTATGAATGTTAAACGTGGTAGACCCACTGGGCGCAAGCGCCATTGCACTTCGTATTGCGCACCAAATTAATTCTATATCTTTTACATTTTAACTACGTCATTTCTAGTTGCGTATTCAAAATTATCATTATGACTAATTTTTACAGCAGCTGTGTACATAAAATTGTGATAAAATTCGTTTTACAAAGTAATGGCAATATTTCTTTACAATTTCGAAATTAGACTGTTACAGATGCACAGTTTTTTGGGTGATTATTAATTCATAACATTACAGGGATGTCTTAATATTGTCTTATTATTTTCGTTCTTAAAATCGTAAAAAAAAATATTTATTCAAATTGTCTTTAACAAGCTCTTTTGAATTGTCATGAATCTACCACCGCTACATACGAACGTGGTATAGCTGTGAAGATCTACCTTAACTGGATCCTACAATCTTAAGAAATAATGTATATGTCTAGATCTAAAAACAGACCGCTTAATGTAGTTAGCGAAATACCTATGATACCCATTTCCATACACTGTTTTTCTCAACAATTCATAGTTGCAAACTATTACACAATTTTTTCTTTAATTTACAATCGGTAGGTAATATTTACGAAATTAGAATCCTACTAATATTATAAAGGCGAAAGTTTGTAAGAATGTATGGATGTTTGGATGTTAGGATGTTAGAATGTTTGGATGTTTGGATGTAAGGATGTTTGTTCCTCTTTCACGCAAAAACTACTGAACGGATTTCGATGAAATTTGGCACACGGGTAGATCATGTCCTGGATTAACACATAGGCTACTTTTAATCCCGGGAAAATATAAAGCGGGACTTTTATCCCGGAAAAACTTTTTAAAGCGGGCGGAGCCGCGGGCAAAAGCTAGTAATTAATACGCCAACCATGTGGTCAAGTATTTAACCAAACCAGTCAGTGTTCCTAGGTAGATCTCTCTTCAGTCGGCTCCTCATTACTGAGGATCGTGATCCCGTCCAACGTCCTAGGTAGATACATGAAGTAAAACACGAAAAAAAGGTTGTGCACTATTTTATTTTATGGACGAAAAGTTGCAAATTGCTAACTAAATAAAATATAATACAAACACACGAATCGACAACGTACTCCTATTTGGAGGTTATTTAAAAGCTTAAAACATACGTTTTATACTGTGATATTGACGCTAAACGTTGGAAACTGATTGCAATTAAATAATTAACAGACACATTTATATATAGATAGCTATGAATGAACTGATAAAAATACCATTTGCAACTATCGGAGATATCACCGACTCAAAACACTGGCTGTCGGCGCCAAATGACCTTTGACATAAACGTAACAGGTTATTTCTCTATGGGAGTCTGTTGCTGACAATCGACAATACGTTTCGCAAAATTCAGTCACGGACTTGCGCCGCGCCGTCACGATCAAATGCTACGAAGAATCATTATGCCTTAGAATAATAACACACATTATGCATAATACTAAATAACATAATGTAATTGTTTTTAAATGAAATAAATTAGGATTTGTTAAGCATTTTTTATTAATTCTAATTAATAAGTTGACCTTATTATTTATAAACATGTTTTTTTCAGGCCAGCATATTATTCGCTAATTAAATAAAAAAATAATTATAAAAATGCCAATCAATAGTACAACGCACTAGGTTCAATAAACGAAAATAACATTTAAAGACGGTCAATAGCCATGTAAAGAACATGTCTTGAATAACTTAATTCGTATGTATCCGTTTTTAGTATTTACTTCACGCATAACCGAATTCCATAGAAAGTACTTACTTAGTACAGAAAGGTCTGCGATCATATCCATTTTCTAAGAAACACTGTAGCGTCGAATGTTTTTGTTTTTACTTTGAATGGTTGTATCAACCTGTCACCCATTTCTTTGACACTATTTTGAAACTTTTGTACGTATTTTTTCAAAGTTAAACATAGATAGATACATAATTACACTAGTATGGTTCGTGTATAGCTAACAGTGTCACCGTTTGCACATTTTTTCTGTGTTTTTATGATAGATTCATAGATTTCATTCACCCGTCGTCAACTACGACAATCACTATATGCTAATATGTGTCACGGTACACTGTATAAACGGTTTTAATTACGTTTTATCACTTTTTGCGACGTGTATGTGCCGATTATATGTTTTTTAATAAATGAATATGCTCATAAAAACTCTTTTATGCACACACACAACACAAAAACACTAGAAACGTCACTGAACTAACTTGATTTTTTTGTACGGACCTGTTCCCTGACCACGTGACTTGATTGACAATTACCACGTAGTTTCAATTGTAATGCATAGATGGCAGCACACGTAACGTGCAAAACTATTTATTCAAGAATGTAATTAAATATGAAAGCATTGGGATTGTTTTTCACGTGAAACAAACCGTGAAAATTTTATTGGCGTAGTGAATATTTTAGATGAAATGAACTTTTTGTTTTATGCTGATTATAGGATTTTGATTACATAAGTAAAATATGTTTTACTTATGTAATCAAAATCAAATCAAATTTTGTTTATATTTCAAGGTGAAGACCGACTGCCTCGGTGGCGTAGTTGTATTAAGGTACGACTACAATGATGAGGTCTCGGGTTCGATTCCCGGGTCGGGCAAAGTGATATTGAGTTTTTCTATTCAGTATCAGCTCGGAGTCTGGAATTTGTGCCCGATATGGCGATAGGCTCGCCCCCTATCACATCATGGGACGGAATAACGGCGAAAAGTGGGTGCACTAGTTGCGCCTCTGCCTACCCCTTCGGGGATAACAGGCGTGAGTGTATGTGTGTGTGTGTGTGTGAAGACCAAGGGATAAGTCAAGCGACTCTTGGAAGGATAACAGTAACCTAGGTAGGTCTACTCCTTTTTAAATTAAATTTAATTTACAATACTACAGGAATGCAAAAGTTCCGAGGACCAAAACCATATCTATACTTTAAAAAAAGCACCATCTGAGGTAGGTATGTACCTTAAGTCAAAAATAGCTGCCAATATGCATACTGTGATGAATATTCATATTTTTCTTGAACAGCTCTGTCAAGATAGCAGTAGCAACTTAGCAGAATCAAATCAAATATATTTTAGAATTTGTAGCTAATTTGTTGCTAATTAGTTACCACAATATCGATTTTGTTGCTCAAGCCGTTTAAAAAAAAAGCTGTCACTGCTATCTTGATATCAAGATAGCAGGGAACTAACGAAACTTAGAGATATGTGATCAAATGCGGTATAGGAATTTGTAGCTAATTTGTTGCTAATAAGTTACCGCAAAAATAATTTTGTAGCTCAAGCCGTTTCCAAAAAAAAGCTGTTACTGCTATCTTGATATCAAGATAGCAGGAAACTAACGAAACTTAGAGATATGTGATCAAATGCGGTATAGGAATTTGTAGCTAATTTGTTGCTAATAAGTTACCGCAAATATAATTTTGTACCTCAAGCCGAAACGGCTTGAGCTACAAAAGTTGTTTTCGCTTTGGCGTATCGGTATAAAAAGTGACTCTAAATATTCCCTTTAAATAACTCGTATTTTTTTAAAAAAGAAAATAGTACGATTATTAAAAAAAAAGTCCTACTCAACATTTGACGTTTTAAATTTATTCAATTTTAACACTGATTGTAGCCCAATCACCTGTTATTTCCCTACTAGAGTATTTCGGATTTTTAAAGTCGTCTGTTATCATGAGCGATCACTTTATTTGATTTCAATAATTAATCGATTCAAAAGGTAATTACGGATTCCAAGAATTAACCAGTTAGTGCCGACTAGGTAACCCTTTTAAGAGTAATATCGGATTATTTTGAGTGTGACCCTATGATTAGTTTAAGCCGGCTTAAAATCGGGCTCCTACATAAGGTGGATTTTTTCTATTAAAAATTGTACTCTTGTATTATTCATTTGTGTCGATTATAATAAATGAATTCATAAAGGAGTTAACCAAATGAAAAGGCCCTAGTTCAGGGTATCTTGACGGTCAAGGGCATAGACACTTTGTTTTTATTACTATGGTAACGAGTGTTGACAACAAATGTCTTTCCACAGCTCAGACAAATTAGTGATAAAGAAAAAACGGTGAGTTTACTAAATAAGAAACATTTTAGTTAAGATTAAAATTATTAAATTTAAATCTTAAAGTTATCTAGTTATTTGATAGGTATCCTATCAAAATCAAGTTTATCGATTAAATTAATTTTCGCAAAATGTAGAGTCTAGAGTTAGGGCCTGAATTTGTGAATTCAAATAATTTGGTTTAAAACATAGAGTTCTACTATACTGTTTAATGTCTGGTTTAAAACTACCTCGGTGAATAACAATAGTTATAATTTTATCTAAACTTAACTCCTACCAATTCTCCTATCTAAGCTTGCTCTTACTAAAAATACAGGTAGAGTCATAGCAGGGCAGGCAGCACAGAAATTCACTTTTCATTATATACCAATAAAGACTTGTAGGTGGATATTACAGATACGCATATGAGCAATCGAAAACTTCATTCGATACATTTTTCAGTGTGGTAGAGTAGGCTCTAAGCCAGCTATGTGTAATAGACCACAGGCAATATCACCACACCAAGACTATATTTTTATTAAACAACACTTTCTGTTCCCGTGGTTCTACTAATTTCCAAGGCCCATAAACAATATATCAGAAAGATTCACCGCACTCAAAGGAAAGGAATTAGGGAAATGGACACAGGACTTATCTCTATGTAGAGTCGCTATTTTCAGATAAACAAGAGCAACCGAAATGCCTGAGTTAATCGAGCAAATGTACTGCTCACAGCAGATCGTAATCCCGCCTAAGTTCCCCTACATACTTAAGAGATATTGTAAAGGTTAGTATTAAACATGAATGTTGTGTGAGTAGGTCACAAGTGAGTGATTACACTCATCATGTTGAAGTTGGCGAATATCAAGGAAAAGAGGAAAGATTTTTTTTTTATTGCGTTAAATGACGAGACGAGCATGCCGTTCGCCTCATGGGAAGCAATACGACCACCCATAAACAGTAGCAACACCATTCAGCACCCAAAGTTACAAAGTACTGTGTGGCATTCCATTGTGCTCGTCATCCTGAGACTTAAAATGTTAGGTCTCATTATGTCCAGTGTTACACTGGCTACAATGACCTTCAAACCGAAACACAACAGTGCATGCACAATGATGCTTGATAGTAGAAATAGACATTGCGGTGTTACCCACCCAGAAGGACTCATAATATGAGAGACCTACCACCAGTATGAATTTTGTCCTTTTACCATGCTCGCTAACTACGCATGACGCAAACCTCGGCAGGAATGTTTATGAATATATTTTGGTAAAAGTAGAAAATAAGGGTCGCTTCTGATAGGTCCATCTGAATTTTTTTAGGTGTCGCCTATATTCAGCAGCAGATTTCCTGTGGCTGATAATGATGAAAAGTTAGTTTTGAGACCGCACATATTCATTACAAACTGTCCAACCACGGTTTGGTCAAGCTCAATCTACATTTTAGTTTCGATCCGGAGAATTTCAATTTTAGGTCAAATAACCAATGATAATAATTAATTTGTGAGCATGTCAAAAAAATGTTCTGTTTGGTCCATTATCCAAATGGATCGATAAAAGCGACGACGCGATACTTAGTCATCAACCCACTAGGTGAATGATGTTTTTTCCAGCCGCCATAAAAACCCAACCCTACGATATCCTGCGCTGGTCGTATGAGTACTTCAAAGCGCTGGCCCAGCACCGCCCTCCTCCTGTGAAGTTGAGGCTGGAGTACCCCGTGTACAGCACGGAGGGCGGTCTTACCAGAGGATGTCTCAAGGTCCTCGCTAATCAGGTATTAAAGAGTATCAAGTATAAGATATAAGACTTTATATCTTGGTCTGGTTCGATTCCCAGATGAGTCAAAAATTTGCGTGATTTTAATTTAGATTCTGAAAAACTAGATTTGTTTGTTATATGCCCTAAAAAGCGGCCACTAATATAATAGTGTCGGCCCCTGTTATACATTTTTTTTACATGTATAAATATGAATGACATGTTTTCAATAAACCTAGGGTGCTTTGAATCTTTTTTCTATCTCTTTGGAAATGTTTTACGTATGTTTAATTTAAAATACACACATACACTCACGCCTGTTATCCCCGAAGGGGTAGACAGAGGCGCAACTAGTGCACCCACTTTTCGCCGTCATTCCGTCCCATGATGTGATAGGGGGCGAGCCTATCGCCATATTGGGCACAAATTCCAGACTCCGGGCTGATACTGAATAGAAAAACTCAATATCACTTTGCCCGACCCGGGGATCGAACCCGAGACCTCAGCTTTGCAGTCGTACTGTAATACAACTACGCCACCGAGGCAACCTCAATCGAGCAGTTTTAATTTAAAATATACATAAATTTACAATTCAACATACCTCAAAGCTATCAAGCATGGACGAGGTGCCCCTGCCAGTGCTGAGGACCGCGTGGCAAGGCTTCTGCCTGGACTCGCAGGAGCTAAAACGGATCCTGTGCCTCTGCCAAGTGTACCTCAGGAAGGACTCCGTGCCATTTTTGCATTTTATCGCCGTCGCTGGTGCCTTGTTGACTAAGGTATGCCTTCTTTTCAGCAGGACGAGACAGGGTTTCGGTGGTCGATTAACATTCAAACAAGTCAAATTATAGGATTTTAATTTACTAGTATCTTTGGGTTACGAGCACATAGAAATGTTATATATACTTAATAACTGAAAATTCTTGGTGACGTTGCTGTTCTAGGCTACACACTTTTCACCAAAAGAATTACTACTCCGCCATTGAGTTTACTGAGAATATAATGTTGTCTTCTTCACGTTTGTTTTAGAGGATTAATATTATTCTTCCCTACCTAACCTGAGACGGCAAACTGACATGACCGGAAAAAGATCAGGCGCAGGACCAACGGCTTTATGTGCTTTCCGAGTCACGGGGGTATCACACCGCCAACTTCCTGACACGGCCCGGGATTCGAACCCAGGACCCCAGCTCGCAAATCGTTCTCGTACCGCGTACGCAACACAACTACGCCACTGAGGCAGTCTAAAGTCGGTCGGTTTATGTATCATATTGCAGAGCCTGACCCACACAATGATCCTGCTCTGCGAGTCCCTGACTAAGGAACCGGACGGTGGTTCTGCAGCTATACCCGTGATGGATTTCCTGACAATGTACAAATTTCTAGCACCCATCGACGCTTCCAAAGACACTAAATACTTTAATGGATATAAGGAAGGTAAGATGTTTATACTGAAGGCTGGCATGATAATTATCCTGTTAGGTCAATTTATTAAAATGATTATTTAGTGACACCATTAGGACGTCGATTTCATTTCAAAGTTTGACAACTGTTTCGTGTAAGAATATATTTTTAAGATCACTAATTTTGTTTTAATGCCCAGGAGAAACGCCCCCAGCAGAGTCTTCGTCTGGGGAAGAAGAAACTATTGCCTCGTGGAGTGGAGTTCCTGAAGAGGTGAGTAGAATAGTAGTTTTCAAACCAAGAAGGAGATATTTCAATAACATAACATAATGTAATTTAATCTTATAACGTACATGTCAACCATGTTATAAATCATTCATTATGGAATTAAAGAGGCTATAATAATAATAATAATAATAATAGTTTTGATGATTAAGTTACAAAATTAACCATATCCTACTTCCTACTAATATTATAAAGGCGAAAGTTCTAAGAATGTATGGGTGTTGGGATGTAGGTAGGTATGTATGTTTGTTACTTTTTCACGCAAAAACTATTGAACGGATTTCGATGAAATTTGGCACACGGGTAGATCACGTTCTGGATTAACACATACGCTACTTTTTATCCCGGGACAATAATATAAAGTTTTATCCCGGATTTTTTTTAACGCGGGTGGAGCCGCTGCCAAAAGCTAGTATTCGTATATAGGTATGTCGTCATTGCCAAAGAAATGTCTCCAGTGAACTAATACTTGACCAAATTTGCTCCAGAATCAAGGAAAATAAGAATTCCGTTTACTTATATTTTGGTGTTCCCGTGATTTAATCTTCAAAATTTTCTATGTTACATATTAGTTTCCCTATTCTAGGTAGTATCAGATGATTTCTGGGAGGATACCAAAGACCTCCAGAGGTTAACGTTGATAAACGATAATGTAGCGCGCTCAACGAGGCTAAGCGTCAAGCTGAACATGCCCATAGTTGGAAAGATCGAGAGATCGCCTTCGATAGAGCGGGCGGGACAGATTGAGAGGGAGAATTATTTGAGAGAAAGGAAAGGTTATGATGTTTTCTTCGTAGTTAGTTAAATTAAAGAAGCAAAATGTTTGGTGATTCTAACGGCTGTTTTCTATATACGTTTCAAATCTTTATCTTCCGATTCGAAGAATAAAACAAACAAAATAAGTCATTTGTAAGAATGAGAAAAAAATATGATTGGTCCATTTTCGCGATGGATCGAAAAAAGCGACTGTATCGTTTAGTGAAAACAGCTATCTTCAGCGAAGTTAGATTTCATTTCAGTAGATAAAGGAATGTTCATGGCTCATGACGAGCTACTTTGATGTCATTAAAGAAACAGAGTCAATACAGCTAACTTCAGAGGATAGATAAGTCTGTAAAGTAGAAAATGTAGAGACTAGAGTAGTAACATACGTTATTTCTTACACGTACATATTACGTTCCCGATTATTATCCGATTGTAGAAATCTATATTCTTGTTCAGTATCTAGGTTTACTAGCGATTACTTTTATTGCAGGTAGAGTAATGCCGAATGAAGAAGTCGAAGTTAGTTTCAATGTTTTATCGATTATTTTCTTACCGCTGTTGATAAGTGACATATTTTAGGGGAATCCATTGTTCTGTTATATAAAACTGATCTTGTCACTGTCCTCAATTTAATGAATATCCAATTGATAAATAGCTCCTAGCCTCAATTGTCTATTATGATACTAAGTTCTTTTCAACTCTTCAGCATAATTTCCTACTTTAAACATTGACAGAGTTTGAGTGTGGTAAGATATTCTGTTATTTAGTTTACAAAATAAAGTGCGAATATGTACCTTAAAAAAATCAATAAACTTTACTAATATATTTTTTTAATTACAGAAAAAACTGCGCGAAATGAGCGCTGCAAAATTTCAGTCTCAGGAAGAGCCTAAAGAAGGTACGTATGCGCTCAACTATATCAATGGATTCCGGTTTATTGATACAAATAGCATACGTCATGTCTATCACATCATGTATTTGGTTACCGTAAACGCGACTCCGATTTTATCAGACCTCATGTAGTTATACAAATCTTTCTTTTGACATGATACTGACACATAAACCCGAATTTACCCCACAGTTTATACGTATTGAGCGAAAATTAGCATACCATTACCTATTTGATGTATGTGTAAACTGACCCTTTGTATCCTTTTGTAAATGAAAGAGGCCAGCATTATTATAGCAACCTTTAGTGAATGAACGTATCTGTTGGACTTCTATGAAATGACAATCGTATGAATCGAGCTAAAATAAAAAAAAGGGTGTGTGCCAATCATCATGTTGAACTACATTAAAATCTGCCAACACTCGTGTGTTTTTGGAGCGGAATCTCCTAAAATTTTGACGAGTCATATTAATAATAAAATCAAAAATTAACACTAGAAAAAGGAATTGTAATCTAATGTCTCTATAACATTTAATAGATGTCCAGAAATTCAAAGAACCCGAAAAAAAAGAGTTGGAAATATGCGTGTTTGATGAAGAGGGAGACGAAATACCCTACGAAATATATGGTTATGTATTTATTTAATTAATAGTAGTAGTAATGGTTTTGTAGTTTGCTGGTACGAATAGATTACTTGTCAAGGTTTAATAATAAGTAGTAATTAAAAGGTGGTATTCTGTAGATGTCAGAACGCAAAACATTACTGTTGAAATCTGAGAACATAATATTCATGTTAATTATTAGTGCTCTCCAAAACTATATCTCTACACACAGCATCTGACAGGGACACGCCTTTGTAAGCCACACAACTCTGGAATACAATTGAGGTGTACAACACTTCTATAAGATAAATAGTAATAATCCAAGTTTAGCTTGTTGTATCTTCAAAAGAGTGCGCAGAACTTCAAACAATGCCCCCGTATTATAGCCGCGGTAATTCCACCGTGTGTATGAAATTATCACCATATCATTATCAAAACTTAAGGTAATAGGAATAGTAAAAATAATAATCCAGGAGAACATGAACCGGAAGTGGGTGAGGAAAATGAGGAGGAGACGCCGGAAGAGGCTGCGCCTACAGAACAGGAAGAGCAAGAGGAAGAAGACAAAGGGGAGGAACCTGTTGAAAATGAGAAAGACAAGATTACGCTGTACGTCGCCGAAGTAATTGTTTTCCAACGTTTTTTGTATTTTAGATATCTGTCGTAGTAATTCTGAGTCTAAGGATCATAATATTTTATAGCTCAATCTAGAATTTAATAGCAATCTGTAAAGTTTTAATTGTAAGTTGATGGTGCAAATATTATTAAAACCTATGTAGTGTATGCCACAAACACTTATTGCGTTAAAGGTATTTAGCCACGTCCCGTCAATTTACTGCAAACTCATCTCTTTCCTGAGCTACCATGCCTATACATTCCAATTCCCCTGTTTCTTTTTTCATGTCCTTATCCTCTTTTCCTTATTAGTGTTATGAAGCGCGAGCAGACCGCTTGGAAGACTTAGAACAGACCTTCGACGAGATTGCGGCGATCGTGGATAGATTTAAGTCAGCTAGCTATGATCTTGGTTAGTTTTATAGAACTAAAGAAGTAATTAGTAGTATTTAGCAAGTTTATAATAATATAGTTGGTTCTCGTTCTACGGTTTCATATATTAGGTTGGGGAAAAAGTTTCTTCACATTTTATAATATGTAAACTCAAGATTTTTTTTTCAAAGTTTATTTACAATTAATTACAGTATATAGGTGCCATTTTGTTCGATGACTTTCTGTCATCTTGTAGGTAGTGCCATAATCTCGTTGCTGTAGAAATTTTTGGACTTCTGATAAAAAAACGCAACAAGTAGTTTTGGCAGTCCTCTCTCAATTTAAACTGAACTGCCTAAAGAATCCTGAAGAGACCGAAACAGGAAGAAATCTGAAGGTGGTGGATGCATTAACACCTCCCAGCCAAACTCTCTTAATTTTCGCTGAGTGGCTAAAGATGTGTGTGGTCTAGCGTTATCGTGAAGAAAGACCACACTCTTTCTATCGATCAATTCCGGCCGCTTTCTTTCAACTACTTGCTTAAATCTCATTAGTTATTGGCAGTAAAGATCCGAATAAATGGTTCTGCTAGATGGTAAAAGCTCATAATGAACAATGCCCTTCCAATCCCACCACACACACAGCATCACCTTATTTCGAGTTAAAATATTTCTGCCGCACCATTAAGCTGTGGAACAGTTTGCCAGCGTACGTGTTCCCTCCTTCCTACGACTTAGGGTTCTTCAAGCGGAGCGTGAAGAAGCAATTATACAAGCCGGCATAACTCTGCCGACCGACCAGGGATGTTTATCTCTTGCCGGTCGACATTATTTTTTGAGCTTGACTTAATTTACCATCAGATACAGTAAAGCCACTTTGTCGAGCCATCGATAAAAAAAAATTATAATAAAATATTAAGGTAGCTATTGTAACATTAACATTTTGGATCACCAATACCTTCCGCCGCGTGACCACGAAGTGCTGCAAAGCCTTCGAAACGTCGGGAGAAAATATAAATAAAAAAAACAACGACAAAAACCGCAAAATAGTTATATTTCAATGTCAAACATTCGCGTAAATATAAGAAGTCATTAACAGCTAAAGAAATTTGATTACAAGTATATTATACATACATATACCGGGTGGAAGGGAAACGCTCTCTATACCGGAACGGTAAGAGAGAAGAACCATAACATTAACGAAAAACTATATTCATTTGCAAAGCTAAGCGATAATACTTACGATTTTAGTATTTCCGTAATTCATGCGCGCGCAATGTAAAGCGTACAAAAAACTGGACGGCCGCCGCGCTGCTTCGGCACCGGCCCGCGGTCGTTAACCCGTCAGCTGATGTTCGTGTTTCATTACGATTTTTTTGAAATATTGACCTTTTTTATATGTTTTTCAGAATAATAATTTGATTTGTCTATCCGTACGTAAAGCTGTACAGAAATTTGAGAAAATCCTTCTAAAATTGTAACAATGCGATCGCGATTTTTTTAGTGCCATCACGTCAGGAATCACCAACACTATCACCTGTATTCGTTTCCGAGAGCGTTTCCCTTCCACCCGGTATACGAAAATAATTTTTCCCCGACCTATCATGTCGACCTTCGGAACAAGTGTGGAATTAGTATTGTTTCGATAATCCGTGGGGCTAGGACGTGAAACGAAAAACACGATGCGTCTCCGCTTCGTTTTATTGTGATTGGTTGAAAGACTGACGTATCGGTCTCTCGATCAACCAAAAACATAAAAATACCGATGTCCTAGCCCCACAGCTAACTTTTTTTAACAGATTAACTGCATAAATTATGTGTAAAAATTATCTCACGTTTGAAAAGCAGTCTTAATATCCTTACCTGACATTTGAAAATCATCCCCTTGACTCACAAATCTTCTTTCAGGCATGGTGGCCGGCCGGCAGATGTCAACAACTAGCGGGGAGTTCATCGTCCAGCACATCGAAAAGGAGATTATGGCGTACATAGACAAGCAGATTGCCATCCTGCCCGACCCTGACTTGAAGAAGAAAAAGGTACTTCGGTCACAATAAATATTTTGCATTCTTTAGGCTCGTTCAAACATCAACAAATCGGTTCTTTTTTCAGAGTCGTGATAGAATACCATTAATTTTAAGCAGTAGCATTTGTAATTCATACTCCTGTAATAACAGAATTGTCTGTAACAGGCTAAGCCAGAAGAAGTGGCAATGATACGTGAAATCCTGGAAAACTTCTTGGATGAGAACATGGATGTCATCGTTCCTGAAATCGAGGAGGTGGAGGAAGAGGAGCAGCCGATTCCCGAGGTTCGTATACTTGTAGGATTAAGACTAAATCCTAATAAATACCCTAGACCTTGTATTCCAGTGTTCACTAGTTCGTGGGAAGGTACTACATAATATATTTTGTGCCATCACCAAACTGATGGGTGAAAAACTTGTCATATTTGCTCGTTCTGACAAATCGCATTCCAGAATTACTGGTGGTAGGTCTCATATTATGTAAGAGTCGGTTTGGTTGGGTACCATCGCAATGTCTATTTCTACCGGCAAGCAGCGGTGTGCACGCACTGTTGTGTTTCGGTTTGAAGGACATTGCGGCTATTGGATACAATGAGACAACGTGGAAGTCACAAAACGAAAAGAAGAAGAATGAGACTTAACATTTTATGTCTCAGGATGACGAGCGCAGTGGAATGCCACCTAGTGCTTTGTAATTTAATGTACTGGATGGTGTTGCTACTGTTTATGGGTGGTCGTATCGCTCACCATCAGGCGAACGGCATGCCCATCTCGTCATTCCATGCCATAAAAAAAAATCAGCCAATGTATGTACAGAATCTCGTTGGTTGATATTATATCTGGATTACCTGCTACCTCTAGTCTAGTTTTATAACTATTCCTAATAGTAATTATAATTCCAGATAACAATAGTGTACGCGGTGCCTGGTATAGGCGGGCCGGTGGACGAGGACATTGTAAAGGAGTTCACGGAATACGCTCTAGACGTGTGCAAGGTCCAAGCTGACGTGTTCATGCCGAGGAACATCAGGCATTTCCTATGTCCACCTATGGAGAAGTGAGTTGATACTGTTAACGAGTTGTACGTTCTAGATAACAGTTAGGTAAAAGTCCTTACTTCGGGTTACTGGCAACTCTTTGGAATTTATGAGCTGTAACTGTTACTAAATAGTCCCTGCACAAGAGATTGGCGACGCTTTGGAAATCAGCTTCAACAGCCCTGGAGAAATAGAAAAATAGACAGACGAAAAAAGATTTGAAAAATCGTTGATTTATGTTCTCTTGATTAGCAAATTTTTTATTACTTTTATTTTAATGTATAATCAGGCGGATAATAAGAAAGCGGCATAAACTAAAATTGCATTGAAAACCTCCTCTTTTTTGAAGTCTGTTAAAATAAACTAATATTTTATACAGATATATCGAGAATGAATACGAAGATGATCTGAAGAAAGAAGAAGTTCCCACCGGTGGTGTCATCACTGATTAAATAGTTCTTCCGAGATATTACTTCCTTTTGCATAGTATTTTATTTAACTATCATGCTTTATTTGTCATCTTTTGAATCTAAAAATATCATTGATTTTCATACTTTGATCACTTTGAGTATCAACTTTTCATATTGCACTTCAGGCCGGATCTTATTATTGATCCTGTTACACTGACGTCTATTATACTAGAAATAGTCAAATCTGAAGTTAGGCTTTTTGACTTCCGTGTAACTCTATCTACATAAAGACATTGGCAAAATCACCGCTGCAACGGTGGAGCCATAACCTAAAAGAAGAAGAAGAAGATAGTATTTTATTGTACTCTTTTAATACTTTACCGCCTATTTACGATGCGACGTATCAGTGAGCCAGCACTATAGTCTGACAATACTAGTCCTGGATCTTATCTTGGTCTCACGTCTCAGGATGATGAGAGCGGTTCAATAACATGCAGTTAATATAAATTTGTAAGTCTGGTATTGCCTTATTTTATACGCTGTGGACAATTTGTGTAATCTTTCGATAAAAAAATGTTCGTTTTAATTAAAAAGACGTAGCCTTTGCATTTACCACATCAATTATAAACGATTGATTGACGCTTGATGTAATGTCTCTATCGGTGAGAGTATATAATAAATTTTGGAACTTTTATCGTTCCTGCACCACGTTTACCTATGCTTAAGTCTGTTCTGTTTGCACTGTAAATTTACGAATATTTTAAAAAGTCTATAGAGTATGCAAAGGCAACTGTGTAGTATACTCTGATTTTATGAAGCAACCACCAACTTATTGCTATAACATTTTCATAAGTTGTGGAAGCTATTCAAAAGATTTAGTAGTATTAGATAGCGGAATAATTTAGGATTAGGTTTCAATGAAACATCCTAAACTTTACATTGGTTTTTTATTTTAATATATGGAATAATAAATAAACCCCTCCACTGTATACCGTCCTATCACCGAGACACGTTAGCGGCCTGCGGACTATCGCATTCTCGCAACAGCTGCGCCTGGATCAGACAACTAGTTTTAATACATGCCTTAATCAGTACATTTTGTCATAATTCGCCTTTGAATTTGAGTACTTATGATTTTTGTCATGCTCAATATTCGGTTCATAATTATAGTCTTTTTTATCTCGTTTAAGGAAGAAGCTGTTAACTAATGGTTATTTTTAAGTTTTAGTAACATAGGTTGCCAGACGCAGCTGAGACAAAACAGCGACGATCAACCATTGAGCATTTATTTCAACCGGCACTAATAACATCCCATCATTGTACTACGGTTCAATATCATCACCATAGCCGATGGCATTCTAAGCAACGAAAATTTTTCATTTAAAGCATCCTTGATGCGGTCCCCGAACGATACACGCTATATAAGATTATTCTGACTACGCCATATGACATTATGTGATCTGTCAAATGTTGCCGCCATTTTTTGGCGCCAATATTAATATTTGTAACAATTTAGTAACATTTTGTAAATTTTGCTATTCAAATGCATTATTAATATTATCAAAGATTCACTTTATGCTAAAAAAATTAGATTAATTTATTTCTAGTTCAAGATTATTTATTCAACTTTTTTTGCATAACAATGTGGCGGCTTAGGATATAAAAAAAATCTTTCGGAAACCGCACCAGCTGTACACCACTCCGAAACGTTTCTACATTACAGTATAGCAAAATAATTAAATATACAATTTGTATGTATTTGGATTTTACTTTGGGTAACTAAATTCTATATACACAGTAATAAATATCCATTTCGCACAAACATTATTTACGTTTGTTTTTCTCGAAAACATAATCCTTAACATTAAAAAAAGCATCAACGCAAAAATCTTTACAAGCCCACTAAATTAAAACACTTCAATGAAGGAAGGCTTTTTTTTCAAAATTTACATATAATATAGGTACTTACAGGCGAAAACAAATCTGTCAAGTGACATTGACATATACAGTGCCATATGTCGGACACTGACAACGACAGATAACAAGACTTCACTCGCAAACCATCTCCGTTTAGGAATCGACAAGGATTTTTACACCTTGGTTGGTCAAGGATTTTTACAACTTAAATTACCTAACACTGGAAGTAAATGGAATGGAATTTTAAAGATGGCATCAGTACCTACATTTAATAATTGGTGCTTTACTTTCATTTATTTTAGAGTAAGACAAACAGTTGGGATATAATTATTTTATCAGAAATGCATCTGACAACTTATAATTTTACATGTCAAAATTATGAGGTCAGATTGTTGGGCAGTTACAACAGTTTTCTAAGGAGGCATTTAGAAAACCATGGCACATTTGTATCTTCGTTCGCATAAAGGATTATGGAAGCCACAAATAAGTTACAGTGGAAGGAAAAACCATATATCTAAACATAACAGAAAGCACTGGCGTTAAATGCACTAATTAAATTCCTTTAGCAAGTAATTGCTTAATACCAAAAGACAAAAAAGAGTTTGTAAATAACTATAAGACGTATGAAGTGAAAGAACCTTAAGGCAGTGAAGCATTAGTGGCAACTAATAACCGCTTATGTTCAGAATAAACCTTAGGTGGACATATTCATAACCAGAATCGCATCAGTTATCGTAATATCATGGTTAATGGATGACAAGCGCGTCCCGAGACATGAATGAAACAAATTATAGTTCAAAAGGTAGGTATAGTCTAACGTGTTATCTTAAAAAACTTTGATATAAACAGCCATCTTTAAAACATCCATTCCAAAGAGCATATATATATTACAATCGCTGCAATAATTCAATAAATGTGAGAGCGAAAGCGTACCGCGTAAGTTCTTACACATTAAGAAAAAATGCTAACACTTAAAACACGTTCGTATAAACTTAGGCATTACTTAACAAGTATAGCTTACATTTACTCTGGGGCTGACGGCGAACATGCCACGATCCGCAAAGCAAAATGATACAATGGAGAACAAAATATTAGTACGTAAATCGCAAAAGTTGTACGTGCAATTAATATTTGAAGTATAAATGGCAGTGATATGTCAGTAAAATGTTCAATATTAAGAAAAAAATTTAATCGGCTAGAAGTCATAAGTTATAAAAGAGCTAAATTCTCTGATAGGTGGAAAAATAAAAATCCACAAGTTATTGAGGGAATTTCTGTATTCCAGACAATGAAATTGGAAGTGCCATGTTTATAGTATTTTTAGTAATGAAATAGAAGACTATAAAGAAGTAGTCGTTCATAGATATATGGAAGACAGATCAATAAATTATAGGGAAGATAAGTAAAATATTGAACTAGAAATACCCAAACGAAATAAGATTATCGTAATCATGTTCGCGTCAGACACAATATGACATAAGGTAGAAGACTTTATATTTGGTAGACAGCATTCATAATCCAATCTTAGTACATGGCGTAAAAATCTTTAAGACTTACGTAGGTGACGATCGCAGCAGTGTAAATTGAAAGATAGTACTCAAAATATACCTAAAGTGTCAGTTAACATCCATGAGGCTAGATTGATATAGGTAAAATGAAGTGGGAACACATTAGGGTTGTTACAATTGAAATGTCGTTTGATCTTTGGTTGCGTGGTTTATTGTTATTTACACGCATTGTGGTGAATCCTATAAGATTTTTTTTGCCTTTTTTAATTAAAGATTCATTTTAAAACATACAAATTGATATTTCGCGTAGATCTTTTATATTTTTTGTTTATTGTGGCGGAAATACTATTTTTTCAAATAACACTACATCATCACCTGGTCAGTCTAAATGAAAAGCACGCGATCTGGCATCGCCAGGTAAAAACTCGAACTCACGACATGCCCCTACGTGAATAGAAAAAGGAGCGGATCCAGGGAGTTCCGGGGCCATAAAATACGAGAGTCACGACGCACCTTTATACCATTAACATGGATGTGTAACTATTCTTACATAACAAGCATTGTAGGTAATGAATGTAATTTAATGGCTAATCTAAATTAAATTGCCAATAGTTTTGTACCTAGATCGCCTTAAAAGAAGTGGTCAGAAATACTATATGCAATAAAAAGCCGCTGTTAGGCTTGTCATGGCGTGCCTCAAATATTCCTACAATTAAAATTAAAAAAAAACCTGCACTTGGACGCTGCGAGCTTGACTTTTTGGCACCAAGACATCAACTCATTGAGTTGATGTTGATGGTTGAGTTTTTCTATTCAGTATCAGTCCGGAGTCTGGAATTTGTGCCCGATATGGCGATAGGCTCACCCCCTATCACATCATGGGACGGAATGTCGGCGAAAAGTGGGTGCACTAGTAGCGCCTCTGCCTACCCCTTCGGGGATAATAGGCGTGAGTGTATATGTATATGTATGTATGTACATCAACTCATCAAACTTTGGAGGCATTATATTATTAATACTGTCACGTTAACTAAGGAAGGATCGATAAATTTACAAGTTATTATATTTTTATCTTTCACTTATAACCACTGCCGTGAATATACTTCAGTTAAATTATAAATTTGCTAAACACGACAGATTTCTGGTGGAGAAGCCCAATAAAAAAGACCTCTACCTCCAAATTCCCCACTGGATCCGTCCGTCAAAATTTTGAGGCCAGCAAACTATGGGACCTAGCACAAAAATTCTACCTAGACTTGACAAAACAAATAAATACCTATATTAATTATTAACTAAGGAAGCGTCATGTTGTTGGAACGATATTTTTTTTATCGATTAGAAAACCTTTTTTAAAAGTAAGGATGTGTAGTGGCCATGTTTTTGAGTATTTTTTTAACGCGCTCCCAATTTTTTAAACTTAGGGAGATCATAACTTACGTATTTTTGGGCTATAAAGGTTTTACAAAATCCCACAACTCACTCACTGTCAATTAATTATAATTAGAAAACTAGCAATTAATTAACGCGATTTGTTCAGTCTAAATAATCATTTTTTTTTAATATAAAGTTCAATTATAACCTTACAAAAACTTTTCTTCATTAAAAATAATCAATAACTTCAAAATGATTACGTACGCAATAAAAAACGTGGCCACTTCACGGTTCTAATTTTTCGACATGGACTTTTTAGAAAATCCTTATTTAAAAATTACACAGAACAGGAAAAAATATTGTTTAAAAGAAAGGGGTTTTCAATATCAAAATAATAAAATATACATTTAACACATCGATAACTTAGTTTCAATATACAGAAAAATGCTTACAAAGCTTTGGAAGATAGAAGGTTCTGTCTATAAAAAAATCTTTCGATTCCTTTTCAACGAATTTCCAAAATAAAAGATAGGCAATAAATTTACTTTTGGTGTTTTTATGCGTCTAAGATGTACTTTTTTACATATCCAGAAACTGCTTTCTCTACCCCCTTTATCCCCTCTTTCTAACCGGACTAAAACAAAAAATATCTGCATCGTCTTTCATATATCTTTTTGATACACTTGTTATATGAATATTGCATATTCAAACGTATGAAATCACTCTTTACAATAGATATAGAATAATTTATAATTACTATAGTGTGTAGGTAAATTAGTTGCTTAAAGATATTTTTTAAGAACACTATTACTGACCATGAAAAAGATGGCACACAAATTCGTTACATGAAAACACGTATATATGCAAGAAATAGATAACAAAAAGACGATGCAGCACCAATAAATTATTAATTTTGTCAACAATTCAAAAACAGAATATAAGTAGTTCACAAAAGTAAATTTGACTAGTTCACATACCGTTTCTGTCAAATTTGAGCTCACTGAGAGAAAACATCTAATTCGCTTTATGGACGAAACGAATAAATAAATCACATACAACTTTTTTTTTAAATCACTAAGCGCAGTGTTTTACTAAGTAATGTAGGCATAACCTCCAATAGACGCCGCAAAACTCTGCAATAAGTATATAGACCAATCATAATCTGTGCTTGTCTTGTAAAAGACAATCTGTGGGGCTAGGACGCGAAAAAAAAACATGATGCGTCTCCGCTTCGTTTTATTGTGATTGGTTGAGTGGCTGACGTATCGGAATTTTGACGTTTGTGATTGATCGAGAGACCGACACGTCAGTCTTTCAACCAATTACAATAAAACGAAGCGGAGACGCATCGTGTTTTTTTTTCACGTCCTGGCCCCACAGATTGCTTTCGTCCTTGTAGCTCATGCTTCCAAATTTAAAAGTCTGATAATGCGCCATCTATTAGGTGTAGTTCACAACGCGGTCATAGCTCCTGTTTGGACTATCAATTGAGCTGTCGGTACAAAAATCATGGAATAACTTACTATAACATTAACAGAAACTATCTTATATTACACTAGCGCTTGGATAGGCACGGGGCGATTGCACCGTCCTCAGCAAAGCTAGAACAACTGCCCCAAAGCTAAAATTCGAAGAAGAAAATATATTTTTTTCGACGTGGTTTTATTGCAACAGATGTACAGGACGATGAATGGGAATTGATCTGAACAAATGTCCGTTAGGCATTGACGATGTTACCGAGTTTGTTTCGTACAAATTTTGATATTTTTGCAGTAACATTATAATATTAATATCTACTATAAAAACAATAATATTTACTGATTTTCTACTATATAATCTAATCCGACAATTTTCAATGCTCGGATTATATTCATTAGTGTCTGAAGTACCTATATAAATTCAGAAGTGATAAATTATCATTTATCCGGACCGTTTACAATATTGAAAGTATCATAAATACTCAATTATTTCAGCTACATTTGACTGCAAAATTGTAACCTTCAAATCGTCATTAATCCTCCCAGAAACATCTTAATTCAACCTCAATTAATCAGAAACATAACCATCTATCACTTCACAAGATGAAGCTCAAACTTCACCTGTAAGATAACCATCATGTATGCCATTAACAAAACCGTGAACACCGTCACCACCCATCACCGCACCACCACCAGCGCCTGTTGCAATGACCCCGGCCGTTCGTCCAGTTATGGCTGCGGAAGCGTTGCTAATGTCATCTTGCATCAGGCGATGGCCAGTAGGCGCGCCGCTCTGGTCAGCATGTCTATGATACTCCGCCATAACTTGCGGAGCATGTTCGAACGGTAGAATAGGAATCTCCATACGAAGAATACGGCCGCGATCTGGGTCACGATGTGGACTATATGTAATCTGAAATAGAGATAATACTATTGGAATTCTTCAAAAGAAACTTTAATATGATAAGAGTGAGGGTAAGGCCATATTTTGGCCATAATTTCTTTGCCCACAAAAGCAAATTATAATTTAAATCTATTTAAAAAACAAATCCATAAAAAACAAAGTTCAAACAATCATCACCTCCGTAAAAGTGCTCTAGACTTGCCGAGCGTGTCGGGACTCTCCTTGAAGAGGAACCTCCTGATACCGAGCACGTAGGACTCGATGTACGCGTCCCAGTCGATGTTGCGGACGTCGAAGTCGAACGTGTGCCGGTCGTCGAGCGAGAGCGACCCGCAAAGCGCCTGCACGTTGTCATCCGCGAACGCCCACTGTCGCGTCGTGAAATATTCCAAACACGCCGCCGCTTTCTCTAGCTTGTTTTGGATTCTTACCATCCTGCAATTGAGGTGACAATATTTTACAATGATTTATTTATGTTACACAATATACACGTACAGGTATTACATTTAACAATTCTCCACCAGTAAATGAGATTTTAAATATTGTAGTAAATCTAGCTCAGCATGCTTGTTAATTATTCACACAATAATACGATATTACTTTGGTTTGGCACTATCCTTCCATCATATCCACTACTACAATTTCAGCAATACAGGATCGATAGCGAGACACGAGACACATTTAATTAAAAGAGTTCATAAATCATATTGAGCACATAGCGCAAAGCAGTAATAAGATGCTTGGCTTTATCAAGAGAGTTGGTAGGAATTTTAAACAAGTCAATACTATAAAAATACTGTATTGTGCTCTAGTTCGCAGCCGGCTCGAATACTGCAGTCAAGTATGGAATCCTTGTTACCAAATTCACATTAACAGGCTTGAAAAAATACAAAGATCTTTCACAAGATTTCTGGTCTACAAAGCCAAATGTAACAATGATACCAACATTTACCAACGTTCTCACTATGTTGCCAGATTGAAACACTTCAAGATGAATTCGCTGCAGGAGAGAAGGTTGTATCTGGACGTGTCTTTTCTCCACAAAATTGTAAATGGTGCTGTATCGGAACCCTCACTTCTAGGGGAACTAAATTTTAATATCCCAAAACTCACCGGTAGACCTTGCCGCATCAATAGGGCTACATTCCTTGTGTGTCGGTACAGATCTAATGTAGGGAAGTTTGCACCGCTCAACAGAATCTAAAGATCATACAATGACATCCAGAGCTCACTTTCTGTGGATGTATTCTCGGATTCGATTCTCACATTGAGACAAAAAATGCTGCAATTATGATCGACGACTTCCACTTGTGGGTTTATTTTATGCATGATATCGTTTAGTCTTTGTGTTTATATAAATTTCAATAGACATTTATTATTTGTAGATTAATTTTTTATTATTATTATTATTATTATTTCTCTTTATTTCTAATTTTTCTTTTTTTTTACATTTTTATACATAAAAAAAACATTTATACATATAAAAATATAAAAAAAGTGAATCACCCATCGATGGCGAGGCTCAAGACCCAAGCCACCGGTGGTCAGGGATTCAAAGTGAGGAATCTCCTCACAATGCGTGCCGTGTCCAGAAGTACTGCTTTCTGCATCTGGCTCTTAACCCAACGACCAATTGAGAGCCTCTGGAGGTGTTGGTCGAGACTCTTCGGTATCAACCCATGAGCAGAAACGACAATCGGAACAATAATTGTGGAGTCCACATCCCACATGTCAGTAATTTCATGTGCCAAATTTAAATATTTAGACATTTTGTCCTTTTCAGCCTTAACAAGGTTATCGTCATGTGGAATGGTGACGTCAACAAGTATTGCCCGGCGCGCCAATCGATCTACTATTACAATATCAGGCTTATTGGCAACAATAGTCCTGTCCGTGATAATAGATCGATCCCAGTACAGCGTTGCATGATCATTTTCGAAAACTGGTTGAGGCATATACTGGTAATATGGCACTTCAGGAGTCACAAGACCATACCGAAGAGCAACTTGCTGGTGTATGATCTTGGCTACTAGGTTATGTCTATGCAAGTACTCGCCGTTAGCAAGATACGAACAACCGGAAATCACATGCCTGATTGACTCACCAGGACGGTGGCATGCCCGACAGATGTCCACCGTACCGTCCTTCATGATGTATTTCCTATAATTGTTCGTCTTCATAACTTCGTCCATAATTGCAAAGACTAAACCCTCAGTTTCCCCAAAAAGGTTACCAAAACGTAGCCAAGATACGGATGCAAGCTGGTCCACATCAGGCCCGTGAAGGGCCCGATAGAACCGACCATGTAATTCTTTGCTCTTCCATATCTCTTCGCGTTCCTTAATGCCCATCGCCATAGGTTTTCGCCAGTTCTCATTTGCCAAGGAAAGCGGGGTAAATCCTTTATCCACCATGACTTTGTAGTCATGGTGGATAAAGGATTTACCCCGCTTTAGTGGGCATGCATAAGGTTGTACCTTATGCATGCCCACTTCGCTGTGGAGGAAATAATCCCTGAGATTGCATATCTCGCGGTTATGCAAGTCCTTAGCATTAAGTAAGCCTCGGCCCCCGCATCTCCGCGGGATGTACAATCTCATCACTGACGATCGTGGGTGATGCATACGATGTGTAGTCAGTAGGGTCCGGACCTTTCGATCCAGGGCGTCCAATTCGGTCTGAGTCCATCTGAGTATGCCAAAAGAGTACATGAGTACAGGCGTAACCCAACCGTTGAAAGCACGGATCTTGTTTCCACCTGACAAAAAACTGTTAAGTACTTTTGTCAGACGGCCGAAGAAACGTTCCCTCACCGATTGTTTTACGTCGGCACCCATAATACCCAGTGCCTCAGGCATACCCAGATATTTGTAGGTTTCCGTCTCAGAAAGGGATCTAAGTCTTACAGTCTCTGAGACTTGTAGGTCATCAGAGACCACAACCTCTCCTCGCTTCACATGGATAACCGCACATTTATCTACACCAAACTCCATGTTGATTGAGTTGCTAAATGTTTCAGTTATTTTTAACAACTCAATCAATTCCGATTGTTTTGATGCAAACAACTTGAGATCATCCATGTAAAGCAAGTGAGATATAGGCTCACTCCCTCTCCGTAGACGGTATCCTAACCCTGAATCCAACAACAGAGTACTGAGAGGATTCAGGGCCATACAGAACCACAACGGACTCAGACTATCACCCTGGAATATACCCCGCTTGATTCTAATTGGCTCATCACAATCAAGAGGACTCGTACTACCTGGATACCTAAGGCAAGTGGTCCATTGTCCCATACATGACCCAAGAAAGGTGCATAAATTTGTATCGATTTTATACAAATTCAACACCCTCATGAGCCAAGTATGGGGCACCGAATCATAGGCTTTCTTATAGTCAATCCAGGCAGCCGATAAATTCCTTCGATTGTGACGAGCCTGTTGGCAAATGGTCATGTCAATGAGAAGGAGCTCCTTCGTACCACGTGACCCAATTTTGCATCCTGTTTGGCCAGGAAAAAGAATATTATTGATAGCGAAATGATTTGCAATTTTTGATCTTAATATGGATGTTAGAACTTTATAAATGGTTGGAAGGCATGTTATGGGTCTATAGTTTTTCGGGTCCGTGGTACAGCCGGATTTAAAGAGCAAGTGAGTGACACCTGTCGTCATAAATGTTGGAAGCGATCCTCTATCTAGCGCATCCTGAAACTGTGCTGCCAAACGAGCATGCGAACTGGGAAACCATTTCAACCAGAAATTCTGCAGACCGTCCGAGCCAGGAGACTTCCAATTTTGTGTCGGACGGATCGCTGCCAGAACATCCTCTGGGCTTTATTATTATTATTGTTAGTTGTATTAATTTTTAATTATTTTCTTATAAATTTAATGATAAATGTTTAATTAATGATTTACGAATGCTGTTTCACACCTGTAATTGGTGAGTAGACTAGTCTATTGTATTGTAACAAGATAATTTTATGTAAAAAGTTTTACGCCCGAATACTCAAACGCTACTCAACCAACCAAGTTATCTGAGGCCTATTTAATTTTAGCCGGCTTCTTATTTTAAATGGCATTCTCAAACGCACTTTAAAAGATTTGATGGAAAACTCAGCCGAGGAGCAGTCATTTTGCTACAGATTATAAAAAGTTTGTTTTCGATTACAATTTTAATAAATTTGATATTTGTGTGCCATTTCACGCAGTATAATTTTTAAGATGTTAAATATAAATAAATCGAATAACACAATGCCCAGTTTGAAAATGATTTACAATGTTATAATATATCTATTATATTTAATTTTCGTGTGTATTTTATGTAGTATGTGCGGATGCTACATAGTAAAAATGGTAAGTGCGTTTAAAAACCATCTTAGGTTTTTAATATGTAGGAATGGCATATTCATTATTAGAAATAGTTTATTAATTATTATATTCTTAACATTGATGTGATGAGCTTATATTGGCATTATATTGCCACTTGGCAGTATGTCAGGGTTGACATTGGCCGCTTTAGAAAAAAAAATAAAGAAGTCAACAACAACAATATTTACAATTCTTATTTCAGTTTTATCATCAGAAGTAGGCATATTTACAAACATTTACAAAAAATGCTAACTCAACTGCCATACTACGCACAATACGATGTACTACCGTTGGTTGTTTCCCGTGAAAAATAACCCCGATGACTTGGGCTATCGGTTGGATTGTTTGGTTTCTTTTTGTGTTCGGCTGGATATAATCCCGATTTTAAAGAACATAAATGAAGAACTGTTTCCTTGCTGAGTTGGAATCTTCTTTTACGATAAGTTAAGATAAGATATGATATATTTATTTGTCAAACATTAACATTAAATTATCATTATTGTATTCTTCGAAAGCGTTTAATTTCTCTCGATTTCTTCCTTTGACACCACACTCCTCTTCAGACAATGATGATAATGAAGAAAAAAACGATTTATTAAATCCAAAGAGAATATAATAAGTAGTTATTACGCAATAAAATTATTAAAGATTTGAACGTAAATATTTGAGACTAGTCTGAAGCACTCTCAAATTGATCTCGATTAACAGCCATATTTGGAGGCCTTACATAGCTGTCAAACTTTAAGCAGTGTTTGTGAATACCGTTTGAATCAATAAGCGGATCTTAAACTGAGTTGCCTTAAATTTAAGGTTAAGAGATAAGTGACGTTTCAGTATACCAATTTCACCAATAACGAATGCTTAAATCCGTAAGGCCATCTCAAATATTTAAGTAGCGTTTGAGTATTCGGGCGTTAGTCTATTAACTGTTGGTGTGCCATTTAATAAATAAATAAATAAAAGAGGTTAAACTTAGGTTGAGTGCCAGGGGCTCAAAATTTTAATATGTGAATTGACTAGAAACGGAGCTGTCAAAATCAGGATGTCTCTGTAATTTGTGTATTTAGCTGGCAACGATATTTAATCACAGATAGGAAGAAGCTGTTTAGTGTATGATATTATAAACATTAATTTTAACAAATTCCATGGTATGATAGTAGTAGGTACATAAAGTTGGAGTCTAGCTAGACTTTGAGGCTCAGCACCCATACATAAAGCGGACATCTCCTTTTGACGGATAATTTCAGCACACATAATCGCATCATTAGATTCCAGAAACTGGAAAAGAAACACAAAATTCGTCCCAGGTGATGTACTCACATGGGTTTCTTGCCGGTGGACTTGGCGAGTAGGTCCAAGAGGAGCGCGGGCGCGCGGTGCTGTAGCAGCGACAGCGCGCCGTGCTTCAGCCGGCTGTTGGTGATGTCACCGCCGGGGTACCACAGCACTTCGGCTGCAAACCATCGTCACCATCAACGTTAAAAACGTCAACATCGCCGTTATCATCTCGGGCAGAAACGGTTTATTTTTAAAAATTGGCACGGCAAATTGAGACTTGGTAACTGGGATAAGGTTCCCATAGAGTGTTGACTGATGAAAAATGATTACCTCTTGCTAGGCGATACAATTACGTGGCGTTTTTAAAAGTTATAGTTAGGCCCAGCTGCCTGCCTAATTTCAAGCTTATTAAAGGATCCTACACCGGGTACGCAAACTGATAAACCTGCCACAGGGACTCATTTCAACGAATAGCGTTCCAATATCTCTCATTGTCCTACATTACATTTCAAATACTTTATAACTACTTAAAATCAAGCTCACAGTAGTTGCTATTTCATATCACGTAAGTAACTTTTTTCAAGTGGACATTTAAGTAAAAGAGATTCATGTATAAATTTATCGGGACTTATGAATTTCATCTTTAACTTACTGGCTTTAAGTTGTATGTTGCCGGAAAGGTAAAATCTGTCAGAAGAGATGCTGAGTAAAACGATTAAGTAAAACGATTTTTAAGTCGCCTCCGTAATTTTCTTTCGACATTTACGTCTGTTAACAATAAATTGAAGATAAGGGTTATCCTCCAGGAAAAGGAACACATAAAAGCATGCTTACTGAATGGATGTTTCCTCATATATTTGAAACTGGTCTTTACAAAGTCCCGCCACGTGATCGGATTCTGTTGTCCGGTGCAACAGTTGTACACCATCACGCCGTCACCCCTGCAAAGGAAATATAGCTTTATAGTTATTTCGTTGTAGATTACTTGTGTTTCGCTGGACAATATCTCCTTGTTTTAAGTCTTCTTATTTGAGTCTATCACGTTAATTATTGAAAAAACTTTATAATATCTATTTACTGATTGATCTAATATATTTGTCAGAGTAGCAAGACTGGTGTAGTGTCATGGTAAATTGAGTACTTCGACATTAAAACAATGTTTTATGCATACTATCAGGAAATTTAAAAGTTAGTTTCATCGTTTAGCAGTATGTATAGTATATTTACTCACCGCCTCATGTGCGTCCGCCACGCGCACACGATCATCAGGTTGATGACGGTGTCGACGGGCACAAGGTCCGCGACCCTCGTGCCGCAGCCGAGCATCGTCCTGAATATGCCCTTGCCCACAGCGGCGATTATGCCGTTGGGCCCGTTCCAGTTGTCTACCCAGCCTTTGACCGGTTCGCGGAGTGACGATAGCACTGGAATGTTCCGTATAGATTTCAATAACAGTGGTTACTGATATCTTTTTTTTCATCTTCGGCGCATTAGGGACGGCTGCGGGCTTCCTCTGACTGAAGTGTCTAAGTTGTCGTCCGTAACCGCCCCTGCGCCGTGCCGCTTGTAGCCCGTCTACTTTTGTGGGGGGCACATATATTATCTCGCAGCGGACAGCACCCGTGCCGACCGACCCGACCCCCCGTAGTCCCTATTAGTCGCCTCCTACGACAGGCAGGGGATACCGTGGTGGAATTCTCCAAACGCCCCAAACCACAGGGCGGGATTACTGATATCCTGCATACATAAGGCTCGTAGTTTACTATAGACACTATTTTACTCTACCATATTCAGAGTAGAGACTATTTTTTTTTATTTACATATAAAAGGCATAACATTGACTGCCTCGGTGGCGTAGTTGTATTACAGTACGACTGCAATGCTGAGGTCTCGGGGTTCGATTCCCGGGTCGGGCAAAGTGATATTGAGTTTTTCTATTCAGTATCAGCTCGGAGTCTGGAATTTGTGCCCGATATGGCGATAGGCTCGCCCCCTATCACATCATGGGACGGAATAATGGCGAAAAGTGGGTGCACTAGTAGCGCCTCTGCCTACCCCTTCGGGGATAACAGGCGTGAGTGTATATGTATGTGTATGTAAAAGGCATAACACAGAATTCAATCAAACCTAAATAATACATAAGCATTTTACAAATTATAATCTGGATTGATTTCCTTAATATATGCCCTAATTGAGTTTACTGCCGTAACTGAAATAAAACTTGTACTTACTGATAATGTAGTTGCAAAAGTGTTCTTAATGTTTGGTTTTTACTAATGGCGATTGTTTTTTTTTTTATTTTATTTTTTGTTTTTTTTTCTTAACTAATGATGCCTTCATTTCAAATATTTTTTATTCAGATCCATTAATTTCACCAAATAGAAGAGATAATTTAAGAATGGGTCAATATTTTATTCGTTAGTTTCATTTATCTTTGCATGAATATGTAAGATGGTTTAGTAAGTATGTAGAGACACATAAACACGTTCAAAATGCGTCAGAATTAACGTGTCTTCCATCCTTAGTGTTTACACAGATACAATCGTGAACCTCAAGAAAAATATTATATTACGTACCTATCTCAATTTAACTTATAAAATGACACACCATGTCGTGTTTATACACGTCAGGTGATAAGTTTGTCTATTATTCAACAAAGAATTTTACGAAATAATATCAGATATCTTTCTTTTTAATCATTCAAGAATAATATGTGTCACTGTGCATTTGCAATTTACTTATCGGATTAGATACACAATATGTTGTTACATATCTGAATTAACTGGAATCGTATCTTCAATCTATTCACGTGTTGATAATATCGCTTCGGATTGTATGATCAATAATTATTATGTAATATTTATTGTGAAACTAAACTGGATTAAGGAAACAAACATGGAATTAGTTTATGATGCAACAATTTTCTGTGAAGGAGTATTGGAACTTCCAATGATTCCCCAGAGCAATTAAATTGTCAGGTAATAATTTAATCTTCCTATTATGGGAGCTACAAAGACTATACCATTGGTTAATTTAAAATAGTAATATTTAAAATAATAGTATATTTAGTAAAAGTAATATTGGTAAATAATGGTAATATTTACCAATGGAGGGTCTGACGATGGCCACTGGGAGGTTACCGCACTCTTTTATAAGCATGTCCTCCGCTAACGCCTTTGTGAATGTGTATGTATTAGGCCTGTCACCTGGAAACAAAAACCACGCATTAAATTTTCTCTCACCAACAGAAAGGATCATTCGTATTGCCCTTCGGAAATGTTGATGTATTGTCAGATGATAACAAATATGGTGCAGAATACATGCCTGCACTGAAGTGATCATCAATGACAAAAAAATGCCAAAGGGATTGAAGATCCGATGTTGACCTTTAATTTAATATGGAACAATAGATCATTTAGGCTTTCGATAATCTTTCAACCGTTCTGTTTGGTCGACACCGTATTTAGACAATATTTTAATTGTTAAGTCTAACGTAAACTGTGGTCACTTCACTAAATCATTAGCCACATAAAGTCCACTGCTGAATAGGCCGCTTCTAAAGATTTTACTGAGTTCCAGACGGACCCGTCAAAAGCGGCCTGCATCCAGCGCGTTCCTGCAACTTTTATCGAATATCAAGTTGTCTTTCTACCTTACAGGTGGATGTCCAATGCTATGCTTGCCGGTACGCAATTTCCACCAAAACCAAAGAGGAATAAGTTCACCACTCACCTACTAGATCTGGCGTGATCCTGTCGACCAGGTCGTCGGGTAGCGTCTGCACGAGGGTGACCACGTGTTCAGGGTGCGCGGGCGGAGCATACACCGTCTCTTCGACGCGCTCCCGTTCGCAGTTACAGTACGCGGTGGAGACGTGGACCAGGGCCTGCAGTTAATGGAACGTTGTTGAAGAATGTAACTATTAGCTATTGGAACATGAACTCTTTTTATGTCCACAATAATATTAGCCGATAATGTTGACCTTAAAGTGGAATATACGTGACGTACCAAAATTCTTAGCAATATCACACCGAGACTTAATAAATTTTCTTAAGCTAACAATGTCTTTCATTTTATTCCATTCTTTTCTCTGCCTTCAATAGAGTTGTTTCAATAGTTTCTTATGTCAAGGAATTGCCAGTACCCTTTACAATTATCCTCTTGGTAATACGGCGTATATAGCAGGTCCATTAAAGAATGAACCCTGGTAATTACAGCGGTTCATCAAATACTACATCACCTCTAGTCCCATCATGCGGTGGCACAGCTGCACCAATTGCTGCGTGCCTAGCATGTTTATCGTCACCGACAGCTTCAGTTTCTCGTCGAACTTCACCGTCGCCGCTGAGTGGAACACCACAGACACCTGGTAGGGAAAGACATTTTTGGAATTAATGGCAACATTTGCATCATGTCTGAATAAAATCGATAAAAATAAATTTGTCCACAATCGGAACATCCAATAATGGCGTTCTTTATCGCAAAGCGTAAATCAACATTATTGGAAATGGTCTGATAAACTTTTACTAGGTTTTTTGAAAACTGGGCCATGTTAGGAACGAGCTATTTCCAACCATACTACCTTATTATTATTATTATTATGTTGAATCTTTCCTGCGGGAAATCACAGCACGAAGGCCGGTCCTTTTGGAAGGCTTGCGTGGAATATGGATCCAACACGTAGAGACCCTTTTAAGATACATTACTCTAGTTGGGATGTGTACACCTTACAGGTACTCTCTCTGTCTGTACTTAATGAGAAAATACAGCCAAAGACAGCGCCCGTAAGGCGTAAGGACGATTGTATAGAAGATGGGAATTATACTGGGTCTATGGATGGGATCTAGCTGGACTGGTTGCTGGGCTATTGATTGAGACAACGAGACGCCTGCCAAGTAAAATCTCTCAATCATTTGTTATTATTATTATATTTAGTTAGAATATCATTTCTATAAGGTATTATTTAATAATACTTATAAAATAAGTAATTACAACGAGATGTTTTTCTCCTACTAAATATTTATTTACAATCATCATTATTTATTTTCTCTGAGAAAAGAAAAAACAAACGTGTTGCCCTTGAAAACTTCAATTTAATTTTCAATATTAAATCATTATGATTGAAAAAGAAACAGTCGTTTATGAGACCAAAAAAGATAGTATTATCCCCATCTCCACGGTAGAAAGTCACTTCCGACTTTGTTCCTTTACTTCGGATTTTGGAAATAACAAATATAATATTATTTTATACTATTGGCGTCATTCAATATTTATTAGGCATGATTTTATCGAAAGTGCCATTATTTTCAATTATTGTCTTTGATATAAGTTATTATCACTTCCTTGTTTATTCCTAATACATAGTGAGACATCACTTTGCGTATTATACATAGATATATTCCGTACTATGCATGTTATATTATCAGAGGTTGACACAGGACTTAATGAGAAATTTATAATAATTTATAATATAAAAACATATAACGTTTTGAAAACTTGGCATGATTAATTATGGGGCATTACTAAGTAATAAGTGTGTCAGAGTGAAGAACACAGTCCACAGTCACTCAGTGCTTAATTTAAATTCGTCCCATGACGTGTGCGAGCCTAACGCCATTTAAGGCAAAAAATATAGTCGGCGGTCTGATACTGAGCTGAAAAACGCAATATCAATCACTTTGTCCGATCCGGTACTTGAACCCGGGACCTAAGAGCAGTTTGTACTGAGTACGAAACACAACCCACCGAGACAGTCATGTCAACCATGACAAAGACTCGTTATCCATGAGCTTAAAAAAATTAAGTAATGGGCGTAGCTACTAATTTACAAAACCACCAAAATGATCAAATCTTTCAATCTCTAGGGTAAGAGCCTTCCCTGAAAATAACCTTTATGCCCATACGTAGAGTCATGCCCATTAGGGGACCAACTCGATGAGAGCAGTCAAGTTTAACATGAAGCCAACCTGAAGTTACAGCTCGGGTTCCGTCTCGTATAGTACTTTAGTGAGATAGACTCCCACCTTTCCCTAATCTAAATTCCTTTATTGTCGGCTACTACGCGTGTCCACGATTTTTTTGGAATTGTAGGTGTTTATGGGCGGTGAGCATCACTAATTATATCATGTGAAACATCTGCTCCTTTGTCAGCTCATGCAATAGAACCACGCGGCATGTATTTGATGTAAATTTTAACTTTTTATAAATGTTGCTAAAGAATACTTCCCAAGAATTTGATGAAATATTGATAACAAAGTTGATAAGTTTTATAATGCGATTTATACGATATTGGTAGCCATGATAAAAATGTTGAGTAATACCGACGAATTACCCTGAGGTAGTCATTGACATTATCCATCGGAATATAGAAACGAGGAATCTTAAAATGTTGGGTTCAAACCCAAACTATGAATTAAAAATACAGCATTCAATTGCACAATGTACACTAAAAAAGTAATACGAAGAGGGTACTCTAATTCTGTAGTCAGTGGTGCACAGAGTCCTATTGTCGTAATCTACTTCGAAATGGAACAAAACGATCCTTGCACAATAACGCTGCTGACAATCAGGCGTCCGAAACTTACCTTCTGACATAGCATGGCCTGATCTGACGCACTGATACCGAGCTCCGGCTCGGTGATATCACCAACAATCGGCACAATCTTCGCCAACTCCTGGGGCCGTTCTCTTCTCAATGTTTCGAACAACTGCCAAAAAAGAACATAGTCAATAAGCATCATAGATTTTACTCCGCCACTTCTTACTCCGTGATTTGAAAAACGGGTTCCCGTGGATCTCTCATGTCTTTTCTGTGGTCCTTAGATCCAAAGAATGCTCGAACTGTTCTTTACGTAGAAATATGTCGGATTGAGATGTCTATGTTGTGCTGCCCCTTTAGATTGCTGTTTTGTTACTATTCTCAGAAAAGAAACAAAATGCTGTTTAAAAATATTGCGTTGATCCGTGACTCCATTAGAGCGAATTTATGGGACGAAAAACAGGGTACAGTATAATTGATAAATCTTGCTATAGGGTGTAAAGTTCTGGCAATAATACATTGAGCAAGAACTTCCGGACGCATTTACACTAGCGGCTAGACATGGGCGCCGCCTAGGTAAAAGCCGGCGGCGGCGTGCTGGTAATTTTTGGTCGGCGGCGGCGTAGCGCCGGCGGCGTGGAATTTTTTGAGTACTAGCTTTCGCCCGCGGCTCCACCCGCATTAAAAAGTTTTTCCGGGATAAAAGTCCCGGTTTATATTTTCCCGGGATAAGAAGTAGCCTATGTGTTAATCCAGAGCATGATGTACCCGTGTGCTAAATTTTATCGAAAGCCGTTCAGTAGTTTTTGCGTGAAAGAGGAATAAACATCCGTACATTTTTACAAACTTTCGCCTTTATAATATTAGTAGGATATAGGCCACATTTAAATTCCTGAGTTACACGTTCCTAGGTAGTTGGAAGCAATAGCCAATTAACCTATGGGTATAAAAATCCCTTTAGGACCCATGCTCTATCCGCCCTGTGGATTGGGGCCGTTTGAAGAACTCCAATATGGTACGTATCCCCTGCCTGTCGTAAAAGGCGACTAATAGGGGCCACTGGGGGTCGCAGGTGGGCGGCAGGGGGCTGTCCGTCTTTAGTTTTGTGTTTTTTAGCACATTGTTGCGATCCTCGTTATGGACGGCAGCGTGGTAGGTAGGCCTCACCCTGCCGTTGACGCAGAGGGCGTCCTTCGGTGCACGGGAGCTTCTGAGCCCAACACAACAGGAGACGGGCCGCACTAGGCGGCAACGCGCAGGGGCAGTTGCGGACGGCAAATTAGACACTTCCATCAGAAGAAGCCCGCAGCCATTTCTAATGCGCCGAAGATGGCCACCGCGGAGTTTTGGTTTATATGCCGAGCCTTGTATATAGGTAAGGGTCTCGGCCCGGCGGTCGCCCGACGTTTTCCATCTCTCTGGGCGGCTCAACATCGGATCGTAAGTCACGATGAACCCAACATAACCGCTCAGTCGTTCCCCTTGAACGCTGGGCGGTAGTAAATAGTAACTTTTTCCGCGTAAAAAAAAAAGCCTGAGACCACATCCTCCAAGGCAACTCCGGCGAAATGAGCCCGCTTGGCCTCTATTTAGGAGCCGGACGTTGCTCGGGTGTGGAAGCTTCCTCGAGTCAGCGGAAGTTGGTCGTAGGGCTTTGGAGTCCAGATCCTAGACCGGTATCTAACCAACAAGTAAGTCACATACAAGACCGTGTAGTACACCCTTATCGTCTGCTGCGGATGGCGCTGAAGAGCATTGCAGAGGGATTCGGAGGTCAAATGTTTCGGCCGAATAGGGACTACTGTAAAAGCTCATGGACCACGTAAATTCGTGGCATAAAGTCTAGTTAGCGATGCCAGGACCTTCTAAGTTAGACAGCAAGCTTGGAAGAAGAGCGCAGCCGCGAATGGGCGCGTGAGCACAGAGGCTGTAGCCAAGATGCCTTTTACAATCGTTAACGCCCCTATTAGTCGACTTTTACGACAGACCGGGGATGCTGTAGTGAACTTTCCTAAACGCCCCCAATTCACAGGTCAGGACCAGGAGTCTCTAATGTCTCTGATGGCAGAGGGATTGGCCCGCTATCGATTTCTCGTAGCACTCTCTTTCTGATGGAGGACTACTCCGAAAAAGTTAGCCACTGCAATCTAGAGCCTCCACCTGTCGACCATGGACCAGTAAAACACGATCACATGCACCTGACCGTAAGACACCGCCGTTGGGCAATTTTCACAATGAAAAGACATGACCTACGATCTGCCACATATACTCTCCGAAACAATGTTCTCCGATGAGTACATATTTTGTTAGTTGATAGTTGGACCATCGTTGCTTCGCGCCTTGGTGAAATCAGGGTGCACTACTAAAACATCTGAGCACCGAGGACGGGGTCTCCAGCCTGAGACCACATCTTCCATTGCAACTCCGCCGAAAGGAGCCCGCTTGGCCTCTATTTGAGAGCCGGACGATGCTCGTGTGTGGAAGCTTCCTCGAGCCAGTGGAAAGTGGTCGTAGAGCTTTGGGGTCCAGATCCTTGGCCGGTATGTAACCAACAAGTAAGTCACGTACAAGATCGTGTGGTACGCCATTATTGTCTGCTGCGAATTCCACTGGAAGGCATTGCAGAGGGATTCGGAGGTCCAAGGTTTTAGCCGAAAAGGGACTGCTGTAAAAGATCATGGACCACATAACTCCGTGGCATAAAGTCTAGTTAGCGATGCCAGGACCTTTTAGGTTAGACAGCAAGCTTGAAAGAGCGCAGCCGCGTATGTGCGCGTGAGCACAGAGGCCGTAGCCAAGATGCCTTTTACAATCGTTAACGCTAATAGTAGTTTTTCTGTTATTATTAACTTTAAAAATCTTTAAAATTATAGAAGAAAATGTTTTTTAATTGCAAATCCACGCCGGCGCGGCGCCACATGTCTACATCGAACAATATATATGACATTTGAGACCCATCGTTAATAAAATTTGACAATAAAAATTAAAAGCATTCACAAAATCCACGCCGTTCAAGTTAGGCGGCGGCGGCGGCGGCGGCGGCGGCGCGCGGGTCCTGCCCGGCGGCGTAGCGCCGGCGCGGCGCCCATGTCTACTAGCGGCAATGTTTTATAAGTCCATATTAATGAGTCTTGCCGCTAGCTCTGCAAGTTCCATAATTTGCAGAACTCATCTTGCCGTGACTGCATTTACACGTTAAAAATAGTTTGCGGAATTAAGTTAATCAGGCCCGCTAATTTTATTAATTAATCTATGTCGCGATATGATAAAAAATAGATCTTTGACCAAGTTTAGAACACAGTATTTTATAGTTGGTTGGGTTGTTTCTTATGTGTGGGTCACGTGACTCACCGGTGACTGTGTGAGCTCTGTGAGGCGCGACGCAACATCCTGCCCGCGCTTCGGCCTCATTAACAAATAGATCCTTTTTATTTTTGGACAACTTCTCAATAGTTTTTCTACGAGCACCTGTAAAAAAAATAATAAGAAACATTAATCTCAAATTGGGATAAATGTTCAAGTAAAATGCCTTTGTCTTTCCGTGGATTTCAAGCTTATTGGGTGTCAAATTTCATCAAAATCGGTTCAGTGATTTAGCCTTTCGCAAGAAGCCTTTAGCCAAGCTTAGTCTTTAATATTTAATTTAGCATTTAACGTAACTGATCAAATATAGGTGTGATAACATCTCAACCTACTCCATAAAAGGGAAGAAGCTGTGAACGATGGTAAGCGATATCACCGTTCATTAATAGTAGTAACGTTACTCCAAAACATGAGAAGTTGCAAAATGCCCTGTAATTTTTAAAATAAAATACTTTATTCATCACGTAGGCGAACATGGTTGCACTTATGATAAGTCATACATTAAATTGATTGTAATAATTATTATTGATACAAAAGGTCACTTATATAACTACCGACAATTTTATTACCGAAAATTACATTGGCTACAGTGTCCTTTGTGCTATAAGATATCACAGCTTACAGAATTTGCTTGGCGGCAGAGATATAAATTGCGGTGGAACCTACCGGGGTGTCGCATGCGAGAGATCTACAAACGGTAATATATTAAGTGCGGATACTTCACCTTCCCCATAAATCCCGTGCCACCGGTGACGAAAATTGATTTATCCGCGTAAAAATCCGCGACCGGCACATAGTCCTGACTCGTCGGCCCGAAGTGACTGCCCGATACGCATGACGCCATCTTTCCTTAATCCAATCTTTACCTTTTACCTCTTCAATCTTTCTCTTTTATCTTTAAAGGCATATATGTGTTGTTATTATAAACATGTGCGTGTTGTGTTGTAGTTGGTAATGGAAGCCTTTATGTTAGGTTCTATTCAGCATGGTTGTTTGCTTTCACCTGGAACAAAGAAAAACATTTGAAACATCTAGAATCTGGTACCTCTTGTGTGAGAGGTATTGATACTTTATTATCGATACAATAATTTCGATTGCTCCAATTTCGCCGCGTACAATCCGCGAATTAACCCGCGGATTAAATTTATACCTACCGCGAATTTTTCCGCGGATTTAATTAATACCTACCGCGAATTTTTCCGCGGATTTAATTAATACCAACCGCGAACCGCGAATCGCCCGCGAGATAGATATAAACCGCGAATTGGAGTTGCATGGTTTACGGTCCCCTCAAGCTTGTACCTTTTCCCTTTGTTTCGTTGTGCTTTTGTATTTCTACTTTCTAACAGTGACCCTTTTTTACTTTTTATTTGAAGAATACAAATGTCTTTGTTCCATATTCCTATGGATTCGTGTTTCTAGTTAAAAACCGTTTACAATTACCCATTACTCACCCTTTATGCATTACGGGCAGTGTTTATAATACATAAATCAATCGTTACAATACACCATACGTTTCTCAAATTCTAAGTAAAACCCTTCGGGTCTTCTCATTGTCAATGATTAATTACCTCTCCATTATTTTTTAAAACAGTTACGGATCCTATTATTCCCATTTCCTGATGTTACGTATTCAATGGAACGTTCAAAGTGAAAGTTGAACATGTTGGATCCTGTCTGCAAGGAAACAATACTCGCTCTCCATATAAAAGCCAAACTCAAAATCACATGATATCGTATTCCACTCTGTGCTCTCTTCGAAGTGTGATCTCCAGTTGTTGGTAATAGTGAAGTGATAGTAAAATAGTGTAATAGTAAATACTGAAGCTGATATAAAATGAATGTAAGTACCTTCTTATAATTTGATCTAAAATTTTATTAATTACCAGATGTTTTATTAATTGTATTTGTTATGTGTTGTTCACTGGGTTAATGCATTTTAGTTGTATTTGATCTCTTATTTAATTTATCAAAGTTACTGTAGTGCATTTTATTTCACATACCTATAAGTGTTTATCATACAATACTTCCTTAACCGATTTGTTTTATTTACAGTTTTATTTTCGTTACATTTGATCTCTTATTAAATTATCAATGTTACTTTAGTGTACATTTATACTTCGCACACCTATAAGTATTTATCATATAATACTTCCTTAGCCGATTTGTTTTATTAACAGTTTTATTTCATTTTATTACAGTTTTCTGAAAATACTTTCAAAAATTATTACTATGCCGATGACATAGACGAACCTAGCGATGAAGAAGGCACACTCGCTTTTAAAGTGAAAAAAGCGATAGCAGCAAATAAAAGATCAATGGAATGCAACAACATTGATGAATTCTTCGAGAAACCCAAGAAAAAGAAGATAACGACAAAAAAGTCATCTAGTGTTGGTCGATCCACGAGTGGTGGTGTATCGTACATAAAAACAAACAGCGATGACAGCAGTTCTGCATCACACCTCATAAAAATTGAGGTGTATGATATTAATAAAATAAAAAACATCGCCCCGACGGAACAATGGAAACATGCTGATGTGCGAGTTAAATATTACGCCGAAACCGAGAGTGACAAAAACTTGCAATCTCTCAAGGACACGGTATATAACATTACTAAACAGTTGGCGAGTAAGGACGATTGTGTCAAATATTTTATAGACAACGACAAGTGAACAAAGTGCCAGTGCGTATCAGTGTTTTAAAATCATAATTTTAGTCATATACTTTATTCTAAGAAACTATTATTGTAATAACTATACCTATTTTAATTTAATTTACATTGTATTGTATTTTAACTTTGTACTCTTTTAAGTTACATGCTTAACAGATTACTTCGTGTTCTTTGTGTTTTGCTAAGTATTAATGTAAATAGTAATAAGTCTTTTTAGTGTTTTTCATGCTCATGCTTACGATTGTAAAGTTATTACGAACATTCATTAATTGTTTGGAAGAATTATAAGGTTGTATGGGGTTATTAATTCTCAATAAAGAAAAATCATTCATTCATTTTCATATTTCATTTATTCTCCTCAAAACATGATTTAAATAAACCAGTTAAAAACACATCATTGCATATTGTATTATCACTAAATAATACTTGAAAATCTTTGAGACTCTTACCATAATATTTATAGTACAGATAGATTAAACAGTACTCTCCACAAACTATAGTAAAGTCATTTTGAATTCGGCTTGTATTGTAATTCCACATTCTAGAATTCCTCGCTAAAAACATTCGGTGGTATCCTTGAGGTGGTCGACCGTATGAATCAAAGTACTGTCCAAAACCATTCTGATCTATGTGTATGGCAACCCAGTGAGAACCTGGTTTGTTATCAGAGTCTAAGTTGCTAACTACATATGTAGGAGTTACTACATGTATTGGTAGGCGATTGGCTGCATATACATTATATTCAATACTTGGATCAATTTTCTTTAAGTAATTCTGTATTTCTATTGTATTCATTTTTATTTATCGAATCGCTGCAGAATCTTATCAAGTCGAATGATAAAGTGGTAATGTCGTATATAAGGTTAAGAAGACACTATTATGGTACATATGTGGTAAGTTTTCTATTTTTGTGGGGTTGCAAGGATTATGGTAAAACAAAAAACTTAATATTTTTTAATTCATTTTATTCGTAACTTACATCTAACAGCAAATCTGAATTAAATTATTCATACTTAATCTAATCTTAAACAGTTAATTTTGTTTTCTTAACTACTATAATCTACTGAAATGTTGCGGTTTTTATCTATTTCAATAACATTATCAAACTCCGCGTAAACAATACAATTAATAGTTTGTGATAAAGCTGTTTCAAAACGCACTTCTAATCTCACACTACCATGCTTTACAAGATTCCAATGACTTGAAGAGTTTGCTGATAAATCAGGTGTCAAATCAAATGCCAACATACAATACCCTTGAGCGTATTGTTCTCGGGATATCCCATTACCTTCATTTAGAAAGTGTATACCTGTTCCCGAAAACAATGTATGATATACTGAAGTAAAAATATTGTTCTCAAATGAGGGTTGTAAAGCCTTTGATGGTATTTGTTGGCCGTCTATATATAAACTAAAAGTATTAATGTCATAATTTTGAAAGTTAAATGGGTTCTTAGTGAGGTTTCCATTGAAAGCAGCGTTATTTACAAATCCTACTATACACCTTTTAGGTAATTGCCCTAAGAAAATGTTATCTAGAGTTTTTCCTTGAACACCAGATGGTATTGTTAAAACTTTAACTTCAGCTCGAGTAATGGGGTATTTGGCTGTGGTAGAAGCTAAGACCTTTTGATGAGCAAGTAACACGCTGGGATTGATTCGTGCTCTACGAATTATCAAAGATGCATCCGTAATAGATACCTTTAATTTAAGGTCACCTGTAGAGGCCATTAGATTGAAATTTTCTCTAGAACGAACTAACTTGAAAATGAAATCCTCCTAGCCAGTTTCGGTCACGGCGGCCAATCTCAACGGAGATCAGCCAGGTACGCAGGAGATATTATAGTGCACAAGTGTGTGCGCAATACACAGGTGCACTCGCTATTCCTTCACTCTCATAGTCCGGTGAGACGGCAATCCGACATGACCGGAGAGAGATCAAGCGCAGGACCAACGGCTTTACGTGCTTTCCGAGGCACGGGGGTATCACACCGCCAACTTCCTGACTCCGAGCTGCGACTGAGTAAATTTTAAGATGAAAAAACCCAGTCACAATTTTTTTGGCTCGACCCGGGATTCGAACCCAGGACCTCAGCGCGCAAATCGTACTCGTAATGCGTACGCAATACCACTACGCCACCGAGGCAGTCTGAACTAACTTAACACAAATATCAACACCATTGATTAAAAATTTTTCTTGATTGAATAAATCGCCATGCAAGTGACCAATCATTTCCAATTCTTTGCTTTCACTGGCTAGTTCCTGTCTCTTAGTAAATCCTTTATTAGTATCATCGGTGGAATCCATTTTTCCAGCTGTATCTTCATACCATAAGCCACAGGTGAGGTGAGAATTTTTTGCCGCAGGAGCATAGTTCAATAAGTTTTCTATGTACGCACGATAAGCATATGTGTTATTGGGTGGTGATACAAGTTTTTGATTTAAGTACACATCAAGTTGACTGAAGAGTGAGTGCAACCAATTGTTCACGGGAGCAACGACCGTAGATGCGGTGAGTTTGGTGTTATCTTGATTTACTATTTTCGCTTTCAAGTGAATTAACGTATGAGATAAATCTATGTAGTCATCTCCTGCCCCAGGAATTTGAAATTCTATAGGACCATCATCGGCAAGAGATGAAATTGGTTTATAATGGATCCAATTTCCACTTTCAATGCTAGTTTGAGTCGATGGCAATGCAAACAAATCCAATTCGGATTTAATACATTCACAGGAATGACTATGTAAAAAAGACATTTTAATTAATTGTTAGAAAATATGTCTTTAATTTGTTTTGGAGTAATTTTAGATTTTTTTAGAGCTTTCACTTTCGCGGTCAACGACGGAATGACTCCAGGTAGACGTTTTCGTTTTGTTATATATCCTGATCCAGACATATTGATTTTATTTATTTTTTCATCGGCCTTGCGTTTCAAGTTGGTACCAACTTCTTTAAGACGTGCTTTTATTGAATCTTCCATAGGTCGCGCACTAACCATATCTGTCAATAGCCCAACACCAGCACTTAATGCCTCTTTACCAACAGCTCGAACACCGCTAGATAGTAATGGTAAAACTGACCTAAACAATCCCCCAAGAAAACTACCGATTCCATGTCCTTTTTGATAAGGCGCCCCTTTATATACCACCCCTATACCTGAACCAGCCTGATGAGAATAATACCGTTGATAAGAGCATGACATGTCGGAGCGTTCAAAATGCATTATAATTTTTTAAAATGTAGTTTAACACACACCGTTCCAAACTGAAATGGTATCTTTTGTCCGGTGCTCGACCTTATATCTATTTCGATGGTATCGAATTCTCTTCGCATTACTGATAAGTAATGTGGAGGTGAAAATACATGCATTTTATTCGCACCATAGATGTATTTTGAGGGATCTAATGGTATAACTCTTAGAAGAGGTGTCATTACATCACCTACTATTTGAGGTTCAACTATATCGCAATAAACGAATAGTTGAGACGGTAACCCTAAATGTAAATTAGCTGGACATTTTGCTAAATTCTTTTCAACGAGATTTCTGTTTGGTTCAAATCCCAACTGTAAACCTAGTTTAGGCGATAATGTCACAGATTTAATTGTTTCGTCTAATACAGAAACAGACACAAATTTGGATATATTATCGTAGCGGAATTTGATTTTTTGCCTTATATTATTTAATGCTGATAAAATATGGTTAATATTATCATAGTTTGTTGCAGGTATGTGAGTCTTATAATATACTGTGGATAGTTTGTCTTCATGGGGCATTTTCATGATTTTTGTTATGTAAATAACATTCTCATGATCTTGAACAGTAAACATGGTGCATGGATATTGGAATTCAACGATTCCTACACACCATTCTCCTTCCAATATTATGGGTTTGGGTAATTTTGTTGAAAAAATTGATGTTTTGTTCTCAGGAAAGTATTCCATTGAACTATTGCTAAGTAAAGTTAAATAAAAATCCTTAATCATATTTTTTTCAAACTGGAAGCTAAAATCCAACTATTAAATTTGTTCGGATAACCTTTCCACTTAACTAACACTTGTTGTCTGCTGCCAGAGTAACGAGAACGAATTATTTTATCGATCTTGTGTTCAATGGTGGGGTCATAAATGACCTTTTGTAATTCTCGTTCATAAAACGTTCCTACTATCTCTTCACCATCTAAATCTTTAATAGTATAAACAAGCCACGGAGTACGTTCTATTATAGAAGAAATCACAAATATTTCATCGCTCCAATTAGATTCATAACCTTTTTGGAATACATGTTTATATTTGGTTATTCTAACATGATCACCGAGATGAAACACAGGTAGTATATTTTTTGATGATTTTTCAGATTTTTCATATAAATTACTCCAAACTGTCATTATATTATTAGAATTAACATCTGAAGGACACATTTTAATACTAGAATGAAAACTGTGATTGTAAGAGTGTATCAAATTCTGCAAAATATCAATATATTTATGTGTATTCTTGTGTGTAAAATAGCGCCACATCTTCATTTTTAGCGTTCTTTGAAATCTTTCTACAATACTTGCTTTGATGTCTGGATTATTTGTCGTATAGTAATTAATGTTTTTTGTTTTAAAGTATCTTTGAACATCTTTTGATACAAATTCAGTGCCTTTATCAGATTGAATGTGTGTAGGTGTGGTACTAGCTTCATTAAATATACTATCGAAACACTTTTTTACGGTTTCAGAATTTTTCTTTTGCAAGGGTCTGGCATATGCATATTTGCTAAAAACATCAATAACACAAAGAATGTAATTGAAACCTTTATTATCTTTAGAATAAGTTCGCATGTCACTTAAATCGGCTTGCCAAAGTTCATTGAGATTAGAGAGAACGTATTTGTTTCGAGCGAATCTTCTATGTACTGGTTTATGGAGTGTATACGTAGATTGAGATTGCAACCAGTTTTTAACTTCTTCCTTTTTCATTTTACCTTTCATAGCTTTTGATAATTTGTCGATATTACTATATCCAGCGGGGTGTGATACATCATAATAAATGTGATTTATTTCTAATAAGGGGTCCATTTTTCCCAATCAATCTTTTTCTTAATTTTATTTGCGTGTTTAATTTCACTAGTTGGTGTCAAATATACCTCTGTGTTTTGTGGCGGTTGTTCTTCGATGTCTTTTTGAAGTTGAGCTATGTACTCACGTCTTTTTGGATTGCCAATATATGTTAAAGGTATTTTCAAATCTTTTAACGCTTTAGCAAATTTTTCCCAACCGGGTGGGTCGTTGTTTTTCAATGGTCGCAGTGTATCGCTTATTAAATCGATAATGTTACTGTTAGGAATTACTTCACTATCCACAATCACTGTGCCAGCATCATTCCAATAAATTTTGCTTTTATTTAGCGACACCGAATTCAATAATAACTCACCTTTTTTTTACATATGTTTTTGGTATTAAATTTAAAATTTGTTCTGTTGAATAGAAAGGTTTTTTTTCGAGTGTAAAATGTTCTTGTTGCTTCTGTTCATCACTCAGTGTCTGACTGACAACTACATCTTTATTCTTGATATCATTATTTATATTAAAATTTTTCCAGCTTTCAGATGTGGGTTTATTGTTATCGTCATTTGAAGTTATTATAGGGAGTTCAATGGGACGACGATCTTCTTCCATAAAGTGGAGATATCTTTGTAAAATTTGTAAGTATAATTTACACTTTTTTCGATCATCCATATTACTGCTGAGTATTTTTTCCATTTCGCTATCTAAACGAGTGGTAGGATTTTCATTTCTTTTTTGATTTAGCTTATCTATTAAACTTGGGTCAACTAACAGCATTTTTTTGGCGTGTTCCATTCTAAACCAGTCCACTTATCAATCCACTCAAAATAGAACCCAATATGATCGGAAGAAATGCACCACCTTTTTGAACTATTATATTCTTTCTTATTTTATTTGTACTTTTACGTACTAATTTTCGTAATAAGTTTTTGTATTTTTTTAGTTTATTCTTCGATTTTTCTTCAAGATTTATATTTCCTTGTAAAACATTATGAATACATTCACAAATAAAATGAATTTCGTTTTCGTTACACACTTTTAAAAGAGCTTGTTGATGTTTAGGTTTAAGCTTATAAAGAGCATTTAATAAGTGTTCATGCGTCTTTAAGCGTCGATCCATCATTTGCAAATGACGGGTATTTGTTGGTTTTTGACATATTTAAACTGTTTTGTGGGAATGTACACTGTAGGATGACCATCAGAAGGAAAGATATTTGATTTAATTCGACACATATCAAAAGTATCTTGTTTTAGATCTATCATCAAATAGCCATGTGCTTCTTTTGTAGCATCTCTGTAAGAATCTTCTATGAATTTGCTATTTTCTGGTGATACTTGTCGCGCTAAGTAACGTATTTGAGTTTTATCACGTGGGTTTTTGAAATAAATGATGTAGTTTGAATTCAAAGAAATGTCTCTTTGTCCTTTACCTTGATGAAATAAATTTTGAGTAATGTAAAATACACTCAAGTTCCTATGATGACTACCTTTAGTAAATATGTCGACAATGCGACCATCAGATTCCCTCATAAGATCATCGATAATGATAAGGTTAGGTTCCTTTCCATCAAACATATTCATATCTGGTATACCCTGATAATAGTTTACATTTGGTACATCATATAAGGGTTGCATCTCATCAAAACACCAAGTAATTTGATGAAAAGTGGTGTTACACATATCATTAATGTATTTAATAAAGTTTGTTACAAAATTAGACTTTCCACACCCACTTGGACCTGCAACTATGGCAGTAAAAGGATGATAAAAGTGAAACATTTTTAAATGCACGTGTGAACTCGAAAAGCGCTTCGGATTGAATAAAACAAGAAGATACGATTGAATGTATTATATTTGATATTTTTTTTTGTTTTGTTTTACATACAAAGATTACATAATATTCAAATAGTTTGAAAAATGATCACATACAATTCAAAGATGTTTTCAAAAATATAAAATTAATATAAATTAAAGTTAAATCAGATATAAGAATTAACTTCCTACAGACATTCAAATTTGCATCTTATTTTTCATGATACACAAAATAGTTGTCATAGTATCACAATAAAAAAAAAGAAAAGAAAGTACATAATAAAGACAGAACATTAAATCATTTAAAACCGAAAATAAAACATACACACACATTAACATACATATTTTCATTGTACAGAATTCGTTGATAAAATCAAATGTCCTTTATTTTATAATGACCCCATGCAAGAGTATCTGTTGAATTCTCTATTAAATAACGTTTTGTGTCATTGTGTGATAAAGATATCTTATTGATTTTTTGTGTATATATAGCATGTTTAATAGATTTGAATCTTATCATTTCACTGTAATACGTTTTCTTTTCATATAAACATGATTTATAATCGCTGAGACAAAATTTTTTTGTGACACTTTTATTAATCCCTTTTGCTTTACATATACATTTATTTTGCACATCCATTGCATACATTTTAGAGCGAAGACCTACAAACTCTTTAAGAATTTTTCCGTTATTTTCGTCTTTAAAAAATCCTAACCGTTTTTTATTCAATAATGGTAAACCATATTGATTATTTGGTGGATAGTCGGACGTATCAAAGTAGTTGACTAAATCAAGTTTTATATCAGCATAATAATTTTGCGTAAATATTTGATATATTAAACTATCGGTATCAGTATATAGTAATTTAATATTATCTTGATATTTCACTTTCATATAATCGTAATGGAAATCGTATAGTAATGTTTTCGATATATCTAAAATACAAAAACCGAGGTAAATTGGTTTATTATATAAAACGTTAGTTTTGTGTAATTGTATTGCAACTAAGCTCTCTGAGAATATAGATAAACTATGGAATTCTGGTCTTGCTATCAAAGATTGAGCACCTTGAGTTTTGCCACGATTTAACCAATGATTTATTAATTTGACATGAACTCGCTTTCTTACATTTTCCATTGTTTTACCAAAAACAGAATTATTCATAAGTTTAAAAAAATCTTTCTCAAAATCTGAAGTAGCTAATGATCGCATATGAGTGTTTAAGTCTATGTAACTTTTCAACCATGCAGATTGTTCAAATTTTAAAATTCTATGAATTTTAACTAATCTGAGACCATTTTTTAAACATTGTTTGAGGTTTCTATAATGAATGACGTAATTTTTTTTATCTTTTAAATTTGGAATCAGTTTCTTGTCTTTGCTGCTTCCTAAACATACGTTTTCTGGACAAAATGGAAAATCTGAATGAAAATCATGTAAAGTTATTGAATATTCTAAATCTACTTCCAATATAAACCCATGTTTGGCATCATCGGCTATATTAAAATCTGTATCTATATCGACCCATTCAAATTTGCCTGTCGGGAGACATTGGGACATAGCCCAACTATAAAGGTTATTTGCGTCTAAGTACATCAAAAATGAAGATGGTTTATTTGAATTGTACTCCGACATAAATATGTTATTTGCCGCTGCATGTCTATTGCTGCATTGTGATATACCACCCCGAATATTATTTGCTATAAACGTAACCTTGTCGATATCTGTTAAGAGTTCCAAATTTATCTTAGTAAAATTTAACATAGCATCCCAACTTAAACCAGGTGCTGTATAATAGTGGGCAGGATCTAAACCGTATGTTTTAAGACAGACATCCCTAAAATTTTCAAATATATCTGCTAACAACAATACATCTGTTTTTAAATACAGGTCTGAATATTCACCCATATTTTTACAATTAAAATGTTTCCACACGTTTTGGGCATGATGGTATTCACTTTCTGTAATGTGACTATCATTTAAAGAACTATAAAACTGATCGCGAGTGGGAAGAGAAGTCATTTTTAAAGAATCAAATGTTGTCATGTATTCGTATGGATATACACCTTTTCTTATTAAACGTTTAAAATCTTCTTCACATGGATATTTTAACTTGAGTTCACGAAATTGTTCGGGTAGTAAGTTCTGAGCTAATTTGTTAAGGCTACTTGACATAAATTTAAAAGAATCAAGAAATCGTAATTTTACAACTCTGTTGTTGATTTGTAAAACTTTAGAAAAAGAAATGTATTTTTCCTTGTTCTCAGGAATAAGTTCAATGTCACCTTTCTCGAAATCAAGACCATGCACTATGAAATGAGCGTCATAATTACTTAAATTATGTAAAAACACTGGTACAAAATTAGGAGCTTTGTATTTCTGAGAACATACTCTATGAGCTACACCTTCATATACTCCAGTATGCCAATTGTAAGATACTGTGCTATCATTGTTTAATTTAGTAGCACAAATGTAACACGAATCACTTTGACTGATATTTATTTCATTTTCTTCAGTTAACGGTAAAGGTGATTTTACAAAAGAATTTTTTTTACAGATATTTTCTAAAAATCTGTGTTAATGAATTGCATAAATTTTAGCGCGCAATCTTGTCCTGTATAAGATCTATATACTGAAAGATTATCATCATACGAACATTTAACATAATACCCAAAACTATACGTTTCATGTTTTTGAATATTAACAGTTGAAGATTGATTTGGATTGTTAGAACAACTCTCTATTGGGTTTAAAAATGCTTCAAAGTCAGCATACACAACGAATGGAACTCTTAATTTACGTTCATAGTTATTAAATGAAATTTGGTTTGATGGTATTAATTCGCTAAACCAGTTTCTTTTGCTATCGCTTTCCGATGGTAAATTTGTGCACACATTGAAACAGTCATTTTCTTGGTGTCGTTTTAAATTGTGTAATGATGGAAAACTTAATAAACACCCATCACAAATATGAACTGCATGTTCAGAAGTCGATAACTGTTTAGATAATAATCTCGAGAGGTTTTTAATAAAACAGTAATGACCTTTAGAACCTTGAGATATATACAATAAGTTTAAGTGAGTAGTTTTTCGACGTTTCGTAAAGTGTAATGGACCTACAACTTTATTTGATTTGCTTATTGAATCATATTGTAATCCAAAAACATTAATACTCATACTGTTCAATTTTTCAAACTTATGGATGTCGTTAATTTTTATAGGAAACGAGAGGTTATCAAATTTTAACTTGTTTTTATGTATTGTATAAGATGATACCCTATTGGAACTATGAGTGACTGGGAATAATCCTGACAAAACTGCCCAACGAAAGCATTCGTGATCGTTATTTTGAAGATTGATTACAGCTTTCTTGTGTTTTATATCTAACGGTAGGTCTATGTATGAAGATCCACGCAATGGGTTAAATTTGTTGATATTCATATCCAAGTGATTTATTTTAACTAAACTCCATCCACTACCTTTTTTTTGAAAATTTGTCATTTTGTTTGTGATTTCGGTAATTATAGATGAGAAAATAATATCTTTATCATCACCTTGACAAACAAGATAGTTTGAAATTTGAAAATCAAAAATATTTTGTAGATTTTTAGTTTCTTGTGTGAAATCCGCATTGAGAATAAAATTAACTTTTACAACAGAATATTCTAAAATAGATCGTTCTAGTAATGTGTATATTATATTTTTAATATTTTGTAAAAATAATTCAGGTGATTCAAACTGCGTATCAGAAACTAAATTAGATTTCACTCGATATGTAATAATTCTATTACCAAAAGCAGTATCAATGAATTGAACATTAGGTAGATTATTATCTCTTCTAATTAAATTATTTTTATGTTTATTGCTCTTATAGTGACTGGTCATATATTTTTTTGACACATGTATGTGACACTCAGGACATTCAATTTTATCATTATGCTGTTCTGTACTTACATTTACAACGGTACCCAGCGATGATGTAGATGTTGAAGGAGCTTCAAGACGAATATTTTTTCTTCTATTTAACGGATCCTCTTCAAACAACTCAGTTGTCGCTAATCTTTTCCTTTTTCTGCTACCTTCTCCATTCTGCATAGATCTGATGAATAAGAAAACTGTTAAAAATTGTGATCTCACGTAATAAGCTTCTTACTATATTTCTATTCTTTAAATAGATACTAACATGTTTTGTTATTTACACTGAAAACAATATGCTTTCATTGATAATACACCATCAATATCATCCTCATCGGTATGAGTTTGCTGTAAGGTTCTATGACCACTACATGGTGTAAAATAAGGAGAAATATCAGGATCTCCCAACATTGACACTGGCAAAACATTTTGTATATACCAAAACCGTATGAAACGATGATATTTATTTAGAATAATATTTTTATCGAAACTAGCAATCTCACTCTGCGATAAACTAGAAATATCAAACGAGTGGTACATTTCGGTTGCACACTAATGTTAAAAATATAAACGGGAGAAACAAGTGGAATGATTGTGCAAAGATGTCCCAACCATTATAAATACTTGAATTGTATCCCCTCTTCGTGGATTCCCAAAACATGTTGCAACAAGTCTTAACATAATAAAAAATGTTATACTTACGTTTCAACTTGTCTTTGTTCCATTTTATCACAGAGCTCGTAAAGTTCTTTGTCGTATTGTGATGACATCAGGTCCATAGATTCAATGTTCTCGAGAAGTGCGACGAGTTCCATGTTGTGTAAATCACAGCTTGATATTGCATCCATCGTGAGCAATGTCTTCGTAGTACCTTCTTACTTTAATAAACACTACCCTAAACAATGCAATTTAACTTTAAACTATCCAAACAATTAATGAATGTTCGTAATAACTTTACAATCGTAAGCATGAGCATGAAAAACACTAAAAAGACTTATTACTATTTACATTAATACTTAGCAACAACACAAAGAACACGAAGTAATCTGTTAAGCATGTAACTTAAAAGAGTACAAAGTTAAAATACAATACAATGTAAATTAAATTAAAATAGGTATAGTTATTACAATAATAGTTTCTTAGAATAAAGTATATGACTAAAATTATGATTTTAAAACACTGATACGCACTGGCACTTTGTTCACTTGTCGTTGTCTATAAAATATTTGACACAATCGTCCTTACTCGCCAACTGTTTAGTAATGTTATATACCGTGTCCTTGAGAGATTGCAAGTTTTTGTCACTCTCGGTTTCGGCGTAATATTTAACTCGCACATCAGCATGTTTCCATTGTTCCGTCGGGGCGATGTTTTTTATTTTATTAATATCATACACCTCAATTTTTATGAGGTGTGATGCAGAACTGCTGTCATCGCTGTTTGTTTTTATGTACGATACACCACCACTCGTGGATCGACCAACACTAGATGACTTTTTTGTCGTTATCTTCTTTTTCTTGGGTTTCTCGAAGAATTCATCAATGTTGTTGCATTCCATTGATCTTTTATTTGCTGCTATCGCTTTTTTCACTTTAAAAGCGAGTGTGCCTTCTTCATCGCTAGGTTCGTCTATGTCATCGGCATAGTAATAATTTTTGAAAGTATTTTCAGAAAACTGTAATAAAATGAAATAAAACTGTTAATAAAACAAATCGGCTAAGGAAGTATTATATGATAAATACTTATAGGTGTGCGAAGTATAAATGTACACTAAAGTAACATTGATAATTTAATAAGAGATCAAATGTAACGAAAATAAAACTGTAAATAAAACAAATCGGTTAAGGAAGTATTGTATGATAAACACTTATAGGTATGTGAAATAAAATGCACTACAGTAACTTTGATAAATTAAATAAGAGATCAAATACAACTAAAATGCATTAACCCAGTGAACAACACATAACAAATACAATTAATAAAACATCTGGTTATAACAATTTTAGATCAAAGTATAAGAAGGTACTTACATTCATTTTATATCAGCTTCAGTATTTACTATTACACTATTTTACTATCACTTCACTATTACCAACAACTGGAGATCACACTTCGAAGAGAGCACAGAGTGGAATACGATATCATGTGATTTTGAGTTTGGCTTTTATATGGAGAGCGAGTATTGTTTCCTTGCAGACAGGATCCAACATGTTCAACTTTCACTTTGAACGTTCCATTGAATACGTAACATCAGGAAATGGGAATAATAGGATCCGTAACTGTTTTAAAAAATAATGGAGAGGTAATTAATCATTGACAATGAGAAGACCCGAAGGGTTTTACTTAGAATTTGAGAAACGTATGGTGTATTGTAACGATTGATTTATGTATTATAAACACTGCCCGTAATGCATAAAGGGTGAGTAATGGGTAATTGTAAATAGGAATATGGAACAAAGACATTTGTATTCTTCAAATAAAAAGTAAAAAAGGGTCACTGTTAGAAAGTAGAAATACAAAAGCACAACGAAACAAAGGGAAAAGGTACAAGCTTGAGGGGACCGTAAACCATGCAACTCCAATTCGCGGTTTATATCTATCTCGCGGGCGATTCGCGGTTCGCGGTTGGTATTAATTAAATCCGCGGAAAAATTCGCGGTAGGTATTAATTAAATCCGCGGAAAAATTCGCGGTAGGTATAAATTTAATTCGCGGATTGTACGCGCCGAAATTGGAGCAATCGAAATTATTGACGAACTAGGCCAGAGTGGCGCCAGCCGACCCCCGAACGTGCTCCAGAACCGTCGAATCCCTTACTACTTATGACTACTACCTAGTGCCTCGGTACATCAAATCGAAAACCAGTCGTCGCCGAGTAAAATTCACTTCTCTGTTGATAACTTATCAACGTTGTCTCTAGCTCATTAACAAAATTTTACTCACAAATAGATCTCGTAGCGTTCCCTACATAGAAAGAATTCATGGAATTTTCGTAGGAGTATTTATATATACATCCTCCTAGCAAGTTTCGGCCACGGCGGCCAATCTCAACGGAGATCAGCCAGGTACGCAGGAGATATTATAGTGCACAAGTGTGTGCGCAATACACAGGTGCACTCGCTATTCCTTCACTCTCATAGTCCGGTGAGACGGCAATCCGACATGACCGGAGAGAGATCAGGCGCAGGACCAACGGCTTTACGTGCAGTATTTATATATGTCCTTATATCAATTTATATGAATTTTATGAATATTTTTCATATGAAGGTTAATTTTAACAAAGATTACATTTATTGTGTCTTGGGAACTGACCCAATAACCTATCCGTTCGGTCTATGCGTATTCTATTATTAGCCGATGAACCTAACAAAGTGTTGATTGAGAAGTAGCTAACCTCTAAAGAAGACGCCCTTCCACCTGTATAAATACTTCTCTAATCACTCATAAAATAACCTTCATAAAAAATCACTGTCATAAGTAGCGGCGGAAATCACGACAATTTCAATCAGAAAAATGTGATTTTCACAATTTTCATGATCGCAATAACTTCAGTCTCACTCGCGACTCCATTTTTGGGCCCATTGCATAAATATATTATTAATATTTTACAAGAAATTAATTTTAAACTATAAATCTGAGTATGACACGTGATGTCAGCTGTCATTTGCATATTTTTATTTACAGCCAGATTTTTAGGTATTGATGTCTCATAAATTGATAATACTTTTTAGTGTATCAGATAAAATCCAAAGCTTCATGGTACAAAGTCTAAGTACACCTAAAACCACGTTTCCTAAAGTAGCCTAATGTTAGGGTCAACTTGCTTACAACTTTAGTAGAAACGTGTTCATGCATACATGCTGCAAGTGTAATACATTTTCCACGCAAGTTAACGTCATACCTGTGGTCTGTATATCAGTATTTGTGTAACCAAAACCTGGCCGAAACCAAAAGCTGATCTATATAGGTTACGCTATGACTTATGAGCGTATGTTATGGTTTACAGTGTTATCACTAGTAAACATTTGCGGTCACACCCGTTACGATAGCTTATCGTATCACGTGCTAGTATTTTGGCCACTTTCAACTTTTCCAAATCTATCTCTACAACACTGTGAGTATTTTGTAATACGTTGCGGTAGTTTTGTAATACATGCTAAAGACTGGATCCTACAGAGGTTGATGTTGGACAATCGATCAATAATAAAATCTACGCCAAATCGTGTTAGCAAGGAAATGGTCCATCTGTACATCATATCTAAACCCGACCAGCATTCATGTGCATTTACTTGTAAGAGCTCTAAAAAACATCCGAACATCTTCACAAACATTAGCATTCGTAATATTAGCAAGAGCATTATTGTACCTATAGTATAAAGGGATAATTTTTGAGACGAATGCATTAAGGACGGCTACCTTGATCGCTGTAGCTATAAGAAAACTTTCTGAGGAGACTGTCCATAAATTTTAAAGGTATAAAAATCTGCATACACAATATTTTAAAAGAAAAATTAAATTCAGCTAGAAAATAGTGTAGGTATTAACGAAAAAGCTTTTATGATGCTAATCAATCCTGTTGCTTATAAGGATCAAAATGGTCTCTATGAGGTTATTAGTGAAATTGTATTTTTATGGTCAAAAGATGCGATAAACTACATTCATAATTTTATAAATTATATAAAATAAAAAATTAAATAAAATACTTTATTCATCACGTAGGCGAACATAGTTGCACTTATGATAAGTCAAGATATATTCAATTACTAATAATTATCATTACAAAAATCACTTATATAACTAAATAAATCAAGAACAACTATATGAAAAATAAATCAAGAAGCCAAGCTCGGGCTGGCAGGAAAGAGATTTTAAGAAAAAAAACTATGAATTTATTTTATTATAACTAGCTTTTGCCCACGGCTTCGCTCGCGTTAATAAGTTTTTCCGGGCTAAAAGTACATAAAAACCTTCCCGTTGAATCACTCTATGACTATGACGTTGATACAACTCTTAACAAATAATGCATTAATTTCGACCAAATTTGATTACCATAAAAACGGTTCTAGTGAGTTAATCTTAAAAGATAGACATATACCGTCGTGGACTTTTTTTTAGATCACTTCAAGAGGAATAATTCTTTGATACATATATTTTTGGTATCTTGAACCGTTTTCGCAGCGCACGCAATGGAAGCCCTCAAGGATGAATAATTTTCCCCGTTTTTTTCACATTTTCCATTATTTCTTCGCTCCTAATAGTTGCATCGTGATGTTCTATAGCCTAAAGCCTTCCTCGATAAATGGTTTATTCAACACAAAAATAATTTTTCAATTCGATCCAGTAGTTCCTGAGATTAGCGCGTTCAAACAAACAAACATACAAACAAACAAACAAACTCTTCAGCTTTATAATATTAGTATAGATAGTAGGAGGAACGCGTAGTGTAGGTAGGTAGTGTGTGTAAGGCCTGTAGTGTCCTCACCAGTGAGGACACTACAGGCCCTAGCCTAGCTAACCTACCAGCCTTTCACTAGTTACCTAAGCGATTACTACCCGAAGAAGAAAGGCAGAAAGAAACCCCGGGCTTACTTTTTTGTCATCAATTGTCCATTTCATCTTTATATAGTTCTGACTAGTGCTTGGCACTCCACTGCTGGTCACCCTGAGGCAGAACATTTTAAGTGTCATAATACGCAGCAATTACGCTGGTTACAATGTCCTTCAAACCGGAACACAACAGTGCATGCACACTGCTACTTGGTGGTTAACATAGTTATGGTGGTTGTTCCTTCCCAGGCAACTCCTCGCATACGAGAGACCCGCCATCAATAAATCCAGCTCTTATAGCCATTTGCTTAAAGACAACATTCGTTTGCTTTCTTAACAACGTGAGTTTCCCTCTTCGCAGACAGAAGCGGATCGTGTTTACTTGTTATAAGTTCATAAACTATTTTACGATTTCTGTTTGTTGTGTTTAAACCGAGTGAGCATTCACCCAGTCAACGAACTTATCCAAAGTCCTTGACTTAAATAGATTATAAGTATACTCTCTGGATAATATTTTAACATAGGTATCTATTATCTATTCTAATTTCCGCGAGATTTGCTAGTTTGCAAGGACAAAGAGTGAAGCGAGGTAAAGTATCTTGCGACAGCTTAAGTGTCAAAGTTCCCAGTTATTAAACTATGTAATTATTTTCAGATGGACAACCAGTTTATCTAGTCATATTCGTATATAGGACCTTTTATTTATAAGTGACATGGCTTTATGGACTATGGTGCCTTTGTCAAGTACTTCAAGGACAATAAACATTGATGCAAATAGTTCCTACGTGTTGATGACTCAGTATTATGAGTCTTGTCTTTAGACAATATACAGTTATTTTAACGAGGATCTTAACCGCAGATTTCTTTTTGGACAACAAACATACCATGAGATTTAGTCATACGAACAAAAGTATGAAAGGTATAGTGCGTTATTAAGAAACATTATTAAGAAAATTCCCGCCATTTCAGTTTAAAAATAGGGTTACCAGAGGATCAATATATTTCCTAGAATAAAATACCATATCAAAAATAATAAACAATAATTGTATAACATTGATTAAAATGACAAGAAATAAATAGCCAGTGTAATTATGCAAAGTATTACCTATATGCTAATTAACATGTTTTGTATTTTTTTGTGTTGATTTATCATAATTACTTTTTAATAATTACTTACCTCCACGGCTCATTAAAAAACTAATTTCATTCCATTATGATAAAAAGAAATCTTCTAGTTTTATTTATTAATGTATTATCCTAAATCTATAAATGTAGTTAATAATGTTTTAGTAGATAAACATATTAAAGTTGATTTAGCTGCTAAATATTTACCCACCCATCAATTATGTTTATAGTGTTAGATTTACTTCCATAAGTTGCAGATTAATTTATAGTGTAATTTCGTGACATAACTATTAGTTGTCCTGCACTATACATATTAGAAAAAAGGAAGCATTTATTGGAAACTAAATATGCAATGCAATGCAATGCAATCAGCCCTGTATTATATACTGCCCACTGCTGAGCACGGGCCTCCTCTATTACTGAGAGGGTTCAGGCCTTAGTCCACCACGCTGGCCTAATGCGGGTTGGCAGACTTCACATACCCTCGAAATTCTTATAGAGAATTCTCAGGTGTGTAGGTTTGTTTCCTCACGATGTTTTCCTTCACCGTTAAAGCGAACGATAATTGATAAACAATATACACATAACTTCGAAAAGTCAGAGGAAACTAAATAGCTAATTAATTATTATGTACTTACGACAGAATTCAAAGATTTTAATAATAAATTATTTGATAAGTGGGAACATAATTTATGCTTATATATATTAAAATTTTATTTGAAAATATTTGTATTTTGTTTTTTACATACACACAACATATTCCTATTACAACAAAATAAAAATTCCTTTATTTCAAGGTTCATTTTGTGTGATGTAGCAGCACTGCACTGTGTGATGAGCGGCGATAGCCTAGTTGGGAGTGGAACGGACTGCCGAGAGGAATTTCCGCAGGTTTAAACTCAAGGGCACGCACCTATGACATTTCTAAAAAAATATGTGTATATCATTTGTGAGTTATCGCTCGCTTTAACGGTGAAGGAAAACATCGCGAGGAAACCTACACACCTGAGAACTTCTCTGAATTTTGAAGATATGTTAAGTCTGCCAACCCGCACTAGGCCACCGTGGTGGACTAAAGCCTTAACCCTCTCAGTTGAGAGGAGGCCCGTGCTCAGCAGTAGGCAGTATATATAATACAGGGCTTGTATAGTATGGTAGCAGCACTACATATTACTGCCAACATCACGCCATCGAAACTCAAAGTTAAACCTACTCCACCATCATCCAGCAATCAGTCGCCAGTGATTTAAAGTTGCCACATCGTCGCCCCTTAACACCGATGAGTCGATACTTTCTGATTCACTATTTGTAGAAAGGTGTTGACGCGTTGACCTAGAATATTTCGTCAGTCGACCTTGCAGAGAAAGTGTTTCGATTTTCCTTTTATTTCATGCTGGAGGATTCGTCAAAATACGTGTTTTGTACTGCAGTGCCTGCATTAGCTATTGGTTTTTTGTTATGTTGTCAAAGATAATGATTAACGTTCGAGTCCAGAATGAAGGCATTAGGTTCTGTGGCGTCTCACCTATCTGACAGCACGGTCGGCCGTGTGTAATTATTATTATTATTATTTTATGCGCGCATGGCACCTAAAACGAGGTGCCATGCCCGCTGTATGTACAATAGTTCAAATACAATTTCCTTATTGGGAATCACAACAATATAGGACTCTTTGGCGACACAAATCGAGTACCAGAAACTACATAACTACATGACTCTTGTAATCAAGCGACCACCCACTTACACAAACCATCTGTGCCGTAAAAACGAGAAAAAATATAGCTTGCTCAAACTACAAATAGATTGAAATAAACAATATAGTACACAGTGTCCAGCAGGTTACAGCGTAAGTAGTACGCCCCGAAAATAATTTTGCGTTCCACCTGCGCGGCGCTCTGTACACGCAACTGTCACTGACCCTCGAGCGAAAGCAGACGTAAGAAATCTATAGTACTGGTCAGTGCGAAAGTGTTATCAAATTCTAAACTCTTGTTACTAGCACTATAATCATAGAATAGAAACCAATAAAGTAATTTCAGGAATAATTTACTATGAGTTGATTATTCATTGCATGATATTACGTAATAACGTTTTTTGTTACAAAGTTTCCCCGTGGAATTTTAATTTTCATAGAATATACACCCAGGGAGTAATTCATTGAAACATAGTATTTTCTAATAGACCATGGCATGAGCATCAATTTTTGAAACATGAATACAAAAAATATGGAATAATTAATGTCTCATTAGACCAGTTATATATTATGTATATTGCATTAGGCAACGTGCGAGAGCAACACAGGCCGGCATTATTGTGTTGATCATCCACATAACATCGCTCGCTGGTTGACATATTCCGTGAGGTTCACTTCAGGAATAAAATAAGGAAATAGACATATTATGCCACAGCATAGAAAAGACGAAAACGAATGACACTCGGGATTGTAGGTAGATAGATATTTCGTCATATACCTACTCTATTAGACAATAATCTCTGCTAATTGAGAATCATCCCCGGTAACAGTGATATCATATACGAGATAGTCTACACCGGCAACTCAAATGTAGAGGTGCAGAATCAAATTACAGTAACTAATCTATGCTTCCCTTTCTATTTCCTTTTAACGCGGTGCTGATATTTATTTACTAGGTATATTTCACGAATTCCAACTTAAATTTTGATAGCTCCGGGCCGTATACAAGGTGCCTTTCTATAATCGTCAACGTTAAGGGATAACAAAACGTATGAGAATGTCATCCTAGCTATAAACTGCGCCTCTGTCTACTTCTTCAGCGATGAAGTCGTGAGTATATGTATATTTTACAGCTAGTAATGCATGCTGTGCATTTTAATTACACAAGCAATACTAATAAGGTATGGATGGATGAACTTAACGTCAATCCTTTTTTGGCTGCGGTTTTTTATGATAAACACAAGTACTGGTGACCTTTCTTTGGATGCTGTCTTAGGAAGCCATTAACCTTTTGTTTGGATCTTAAGTTTATTACAAAAACATCATAAAAAATATCCTAAAGCTAGAGTCACCGAGCGGACTGAATAAAAGAGTTTGACGTTGTGTTGACGTTTCAAAGATTGCATCAGTCAGGTGTTAAAAACAAATTTATTGCAAAAAACGTTAGTGGTTTTATTTCAACGTCGAAGCGTTTTAATAACAAAAATTGCATCTTCGAAACGTCAGGTGTTAAAAATAAAACAAATTTATTAAAAAAAAAGCGTCTAGTCGTTTTATTTCAGTAACAAAAATTGTGTTACTTTTTGTACTGAATTTCACTTCATTTTGTTACAAATCATGTGTAGATAATATTGTATTTCTCGTCGGTCTTTATAGCATATTCATAATTCAGACAAAATCGAAATATCTAGGGAAGGATCACAGGAACGGGAAAATTAGTCCATTTCTGGTATGAGCATCGATGCCATAGTTGCGCAAGACAGCGTAGATCTGTTAAGGAAAGGAGATTAGGATGAGGTAAAACATGTGTACGGAGCATTAATTTCTAGTTTGATTAGCTAGTATCTGGAACAGCAAATTGTGCGTGGCTAATTCAATATTGTTACCTTATGATAGGTTTTACTGAAACGCCATTTTCGCCTCATGTTGAAAATAACCATGCAGTTACAGTTTACTTCTATTTCATTAATAATAAGTTAACATACGTGTACATCAGAGGTGGTTAGTTTCCATAAGGAGGTTTATTTATTTTTGTTGGATCGCAGTGGATACTCAGTATATAAATACACATACACTTATATAATGCTACCCAGTTATGGGAAACCACATCTAACGCTAGGTATTACATAATACTTTATATAAATAGCAAGAGCAAAAAGAAAATAAAAAAACATACGTCAAGCATTCTAATACAGCAGATAAAAACCAATGCGAATATCTCTATAATGCATACCGAATTATTAGCCATTTCTGAGGCACTGGCCTACGCCTTTCTGGTAGATAAGGATAATGTTATCCTGACTGATTCGAAAACCGCACTTTTACACGGTTCGGATAACCTCGAGTTTTCGAGGATATCCGATAGCCTACAACATCCTTGACTCTTTCTGTAGACTTGAAAAAGCAAACAAAACGATTATCATGCAGTGGTTGCCCTCTCACATTGGAATCGTGGGAAACGAGGAAGCGACGAATAATAAATCTAGCAGCTTATGTCTGTTAATGAGAGATAAGAGCTTGAAATATTTAAGACGAGAGCTGTATGACTTCAAAGAGTGGTGTAAATTCAAACTATATGCGAGATGACCGAGGAACCTTTTTGGTATTCGTTCGATTCTATTTCTATGAACCTGATAAAAAGGAGACCAAATTTGCGAGCAATACTCCAATATACTACGAACTAACGAGGTATATAAAAGAGTTCTTGTTTTAGGACGTAAGCGTTATGGTGTTTCTACTAATGAAACCAAACATTTTGGATGCACATGCACTATTTAGCATTTTGTCCAAATGCGCATTGAAGACCAATTTGGAATCCATAATCACCCCCAAGTCGCGTATACATTCAACATGTTTTAAGTAAATATTTTTTTTAATAAAGGTTCTGACTGCCTTGGTTTAGTTGTATTACAGTACGACTGCAATGCTGAGGTTTCGGGTTCGATCCCCGGGTCGGGCAAAGTGATATTGAGTTTTTCTATTCAGTATCAGCCCGGAGTCTAGAATTTGTGCCCGATATGGCGATAGGCTCGCCCCCTATCACATCATGGGACGGAATAACGGCGAAAAGTGGGTGCACTAGTTGCGCCTCTGCCTACCCCTTCGGGGATAACAGGCGTGAGTGTGTGTAAACCAAACAAATCCATAATTGCTAAGTAGTGTCGGATTTCCTCATAAATATACGTCCTCTTCTTATCCAGACAAATCTATATCTAAGTTCTTTGGCCTTAACTCTTGCTGCTTTGTGAAGCTCTCGGTTGTGAGTTGAAAGATGTTTAGTCACATACACACAGCCACATAGACAGGTTCAAAAGAAAAATGCTCAGTGGTACTTGTTTCGTGTTAGGAGGTGCAATGTGTGTTTGATGAAGTCTCCCAACGGTATATGGTACATTAGACGGTATAGGCATGCCTAGTATATATTGTTTTTTAGGGCGGCAAACGAATACGAAAACGAATTGATTTTAGCAAACGGTAGGTTTCCTCGTCACTTTCATAGGTTCCTAAAGTCGTCAGCATGGAGTTTCTGAGCAACGAAATCACCAGGAGTAGGTGCCGTTTGTGCAGTTTTTCAACCATGAATGCTCTTCAGTGATTGGTCATATTTTTTTTTTATTGCATTGAATGACGAGACGAGCATGCCGTTCGCCTGATGGAAAGCGATACGACTGCCCATAAACAGTAGCAACACCATCCAGCACCTTGAGTTACAAAGTACTGAGTGGCATTCCACTGTGCTCGTCATCCCGAGACATTTGATGTTAAGTCTCATTATGTCCAGTAGTTCAACTGGCTACAATGTCATTCAAACCGAAACACAATAGTGGATGCACCAGTGTGCAAGCAGCAGTCTGCTTGGCGGTAGAAATAGACATTGCGGTGGTACCCACCCAGACGGACTCTTATATATGAGAGACCAGTAAGTCATCTTATTCATAGAACATTATCTGCTCACATAACACGACCAATTTATACAAGATTCGCGTGAGATAGATTTCTCTATTCATGTGATACACGCTACCTTTATCATGCAACATTCTAATTATGTATTCATAATTGATATCATATTATGGTCATACGCTATTAAACTAAATGTCGAGACAAACAAGCTCATCATCATCAGCCATATGACCTCCACTGCTGAACATAGGCCTCCCCCAAAGATTTCCAGACGGACCTGTTTAAAGTGGCCTGGATACAGCGTGTTTCTGCGAGGTTTACCAAGTCGTCTGTCCACCTTCAGGACGTCAAAGACTTCGCTTGCCGGTATGTGGTCTCCACACAATAAACAAGCTCATTTGATAGTAAGCGACACTCAGAAAGAATCACAAAGCTGGTCACTCTGAGACATCAGCTGATAAATCTCATAATAGCCTCTGTTCTTGGACAAATTGGCGGATTTATCATCATTCCGTTAGTATAAATTACTTCACTGCATTTATTTATTTTTGTATGTACCTATACCATACCATATCAACCCTGTATTATATACTGCCCACTGCTGAGCACGGGCCTCCTCTATAACTGAGAGGGTTAAGGACTTAGTCCACTACGCTAGCCTAGTGCGGGTTGGCAGACTTCTCAGAGAACTTCTCAGGTATGCTGGTTTTCTCACGATTTTTTCCTTCACCGTTAAAGCGAGCGATAATTCACACAGAATACAAACAATTTTTTAGAAAAGTCAGAGGTGTGTGCTTGGGTTTTGAACCTGCCGACATTCGTCTCGGAGTTCCGATCCACTCCCAACTAGGCTATAGCCGCTTGTATGTATAGTTTATTTTAATATGTATTTATGCAGTGTCATTTTTGTAGTTATGTAGTCTGTCACTGCCATCATTCCATTTTAATTGTTTTATTTACGCATCTACTTCTTGATATCTCTGCACTACTCCGTCAGGTTGAATGGTAGAGAATGCAGTCTGCCCATACACCTTGCATAAAGTGTTAAATAAATAAATAGCCAGTCATTTCATAACTAGACTACTTTTAATTAAATAAACACCACCGCTAACTCCGAAAGGGTAGGCTAGGTTGTAATTGCCGCATTAAGTTGTTCGATTGGAGTAAGCACATTACATCTAGGGATTAATCACTAAGCCGATAAGCTTGCCTATCATATTACGAAATAAGAATCGTATCATTAATTATCTCCACTTTCAAATTGGAAAATAAAGGCGTATGCTTATAGTAAGTATGTTTTTTATGGTACAGTCCGGCAAATAAACAAATGAACATCAAGTGAAGTCACATAATAATATATACTAATAATCCCCATAAAGTCCCATAAACAAATGCAATACCAGGAGAATTAATTTATTTACAATAATTAATGCATTATACTATTGAGATACGGGCTTACATGGTACCTATTAAGCACATCACACACGGCAGCTATAATGTTTAGAATTTAGATGTATATTATACAGCACGATATATTTCAAGATATCTTATTATTGTACATCTTTCCATAGAAATTATCAGATGTAGGTACTGTATGTACCTATGGGTTTTTAAGCATCGAAGAGTACTTTATTTTGGAAATTGAATATCTGCGCTATGTTCTATCCCACCAAAACATAAATGTAAAAAAGGAGAGCCAAGTTCAATACAAAAAATATGCTTGGCTGTGAGCTTCACCTCAAAAAAAATGGAGATCTAAATGAGTGCCAAGTTCTATGCAAAATCCAAATATGTATTTATAGGAACAAAATAACATTATGAACAAATTTCAAACTCTATTTCTTGGCTTTATTGGATACCTATTACAATTGCTGTTATTTAAAAATGTGAGATCTTTAAGTAGATTAGATTTGACTTGGCCAGTTTTCATTACATCAGTCATTTTATAAAGTTATGCAACATGTAGGATATTTGTTTTAATTCTGTTAAAAACTTCATCATCTGTTCATCTTAATCACTGTAGTAACCATAACACTATCTTTATGAGACCAGCGCCATCTAAAACTTCTCAGGGAAGCAAATTACTGGGATAAAAGTAACCTATATATTAATATTTATCTATATTAATATTATAAAGAGGAAAGATTTGATTGATTGTGTGTTTGTAATGGATAAACTCAAAAACTAATGGACCGATTTTGAAAATTCTTTCACAAATAGGAAGCTACATTATCTAAGATAATATGATGTATCCATATGCCAAATTTCCAAATCCGTCCAACAGTTTTTGCGTTTACTTCTAACAAACATCGAAACATACAAACTTTCGCATTCATAATAATTTTAGTAAGACAAGTAAAAGCTAGGTAAGATATATTATAAAGGCGGCACGTTTATTCTTATTTAATACTAGTAGTGCTCGCGGCTCCGCCCGCGTGAAAACGTTTTTCCGGGATAAAAATATTTTCCCGGAATAAAAAGTAGCCTATAGCACTCAGGAGTTATGTAGCTTCCTATTAGTGAAAGAATTTTCAAAATCGGTTCAGTAGTTCCTGAGATTAGCGCGTTCAAACAAACAAACTCTTCAGTTTTATAATATTAGTATAGATTATAATGTTGTATCTTTTCTGCGGGAAATCAAGACACGAAAACCGCTCTTTTTGGAAGACTTGTGTGAGGACATGGATCCAACACGTCGAGGCCCCTTAAAGATACATTACTATAATTGGGATGTGTACACCTTACAGATACTCTCTCTGTCTGTATTTATAGAGAAAATACAGCCAGAGACAGGGCCCGTAAGGTGCAAGGACTATTACAGAGAAGTTGGGAACTATACCGGGTCTAGCTGGACTAGTTGCTGGGCTATTGATTGAGACTACGGAACGCTTGCCAAGTAAAATCTCTCAGTCTTTTATCTTAATGACAGACGGTGACTTGCCCCCCACTAGATGGGCATCCCAATAGTGGCGTATGCCAAGGATGCAACATCGGTGCGGGTGGCTATAGGGTGTCGAGAGGTGTGCACTGATGTCACCATTGCGGGCCTTATTTATCGACTTAACGTAACCATAGGTAGATGAATGCATCTATTACTATTGTATGAAAGCAATTGAAACATTTCATTTCAAATTTTATTATCATTTATTAGACGTCAAATACGTGTTTAATACTCTATTGAAGCATTGTACATGGTAATAATGAGTAATAACATCAATATTGACTACATGACATGTCAACTAATGGCAAGAAAGTGTAGGTGACGAGGCACCTAGGTAGGACATATATTATGCTAAAATCTGTCTTGGCAGTTACCAATGCCGTGTCCAATTCTGCCGCCAAGCTGCACTATACATACACTGTGGGGTTCGAAGGACGTTTTGTCTAGTATTATGAGACGTAATGTGATGAGTTAGTCATTGCTGATGTTGCTACTGTTGATGCGATGGCGATATATCACAATTCTTGCAATTACACACGACTCACTATCAAACTTCGTACAATCAGTTATAGGGGTTCAAGGAAATATCAAATTGGGTTTTGAGTATAAAAAATCCTCTGAATCCTGATACATCAAGCTTATCGTCACTTCACCCAATTTCGCCGATGTTGGAATCTTATCACATTATCAGCTACTTTGATTATATAACGATAAGATAATATACATGCGTTACCAATTATGTAAGTTATGGCATGTAATAACATTATTTTATAGTTTCTCGATTTATTTTTTGCATGTAATTTGATGATGAAGGATTTGTTTCGGGTTAGAACCGATATTCCAAATCATTGGTGTAATGCGGGTTGATTTTAGGCACAACAAGCATCCAAAACATTTTGATATCGTGCTACAGCTGTAGGATTAACATGGGATCGTAAGGCCGGTGAAATTAACATGACTGTTCCCCTAGCGCGTTCGTTTTCCAGCGAAAAGAATTGTTCACAAACGTAAATCCAGCATTTATATCAAGTTGAGAGTAATTTCGTTAAATCGCATCGGTAGGACTTTGCGATCGTTAACTTTTATAGAGACCATAGCCCCTAGACCATTCAAGATTTGCGCTGCTAGTTGCTACCTAAACGTAACGCTTTACTTTACCACTGCACTGCCTTTACACGAGCACGGAAAATTGACTTGACTGCATCTGATGGTTAGTGAAGTGACGTCTACATAGACTATCCGTTATCCCTCGCCAGTCCACATAATTACGCCGGCCTGTTCGCAACTGGATATACCCAGGCCGATTCCAGAACGCGACCTAATGTTTTCCAATGTTTTTTTTTTTATCGCGGTGAAAAACGCGTTATCGCTACCACCACTGGGGGATGAGTGAGTCGGTTATGGTTTCAAAAATCTTACGGCCCAATGTCGACATTCAGTAGTATGCCATCATGCGAGAGAGGATTAGACCGGGTCCTTAACACTATGTTCACCCTACACTGGCATACCCACCGAAACCCGTGGAGGCCTTCTTCGGAACTTACGGGACGGCCCCGGGGTATCTTGTTATACGAAGATAGCTGCACGAAACCGCCCCTGCGCGTTCTCGTATTGCGGCCCCTCTCTAAATTACGAGGCTGGGAAGCTCCCGACCTCTAAAGTACGCCTTTCGCGTATACGACTGCAGGAGACCAACCACCTACACTGTCGTCCACCTCGGAGTCGCTTACATTGGAGTAGTTGAGCGAACAGACTCCCACCGCTCACCCTGCGACTCCCGCCAACCCCACTTAATCGCTTCATACGACAGGCAGGGGATGCCGTGGCGAAAGTATTTAGATGCCCCCGGACCACAAGGCATGAGGCGCCGGTCATTCTTCCACCCGACGCCTCCTTCGTCTCCTCTAGCTGCGACAGGATCGCTCTGCTCACGATCTCGCTCGGCGCTCACCTTCCGCGTGATGACGCACTCGCAGAAGGAGGCCATCGCTCGCCATGAACTCCAGCCGCCGACCATGGCGGACACCACGGCCGGCAGCGAGAGGTCAACTCCGACGTCTGTTCTAAGAGCGCTGCGTTGTAGGTCCCAGGCTGGGCACTCCTCGCGAGTGTGTTAGACTGTGTCCTCGCGGCCGTTGCCACAATGATGGCACACGGCGGACTCCTCCTTTCCGATCCGACATAGAAACGAGCCGAAACACCCGTGGCCCGACAGCACTGTGTCAGATGGAATGTCGGCGCAATGATTTCCAACCCCTGTTGATTCTAGATCTCCATTGTAGAGACAAAACAAAAGAGCAAATACACATCATGCGTTTATCCCGAAAGGGGTAGGCAGACTGACTGCCTCGGTGGCGTAGTTGTATTACGGTACGGCTGCGGTCACGGGTTCGATCCCCGGGTCGGGCAAAGTGATATTGAAATTTTTCTATTCGGTATCAGCCTGGAGTCTGGAATTTGTGCCCGATGTGGAGACGAGCTGGTAAAAGTGAAAGAAAGAAAGAAAGATTGTTGTTGACATTATTGTTTCCATGTTCCCCCACAAGCGCATGTAACACCTTTTTTAGAAAACGCAAAGATATTGAAAATGAGCTCTCGCCGGGACCTACATTTTGCCTGTTTACTCTTTAATATAATTAGATAAAAGCAACCAGAGTACCTTTTCTGTAAGCTAAACTGGTCTAAATCGGATATAAATTCCCGTCTTGGTATTAGACTCTTAACTTATACACATAAGACCGCAGCATTCAATGGCAGTTTTCGTTACCGCGCTACTAAGTGCTGGAATATTATACCCCCTCCTCTACGGAATATCCTCTCCCTTAAATCTTTTAAACAAAAATTAAAAGCTTTTTATTTAGAGTAATTTGTGTAACCTGTAATGAAGACTGCCCCACATGTTTGAGTAACTCTGTCAAATAAATTGTATCTGTGTATATTTAATAAGTTGTTCTTGTCTATAATAATCTTGGCGCTATGAAACATTATGATGTTGCTCATTGTATATTGTATGACTTTTATATATTTGTGTTTTTCTTTTTCTTCCATGTTTGAAAATGCCACTTGGAGTAGTTAAATATTTGCTAAGAAATGTATACCAGGTACCAGCAGAATTACCAGAGCTTTGCTCCTGCGAGCATTGCATATTGCTGAGCTGGCGCCTGATTGCGGCTACAATATATTTTGTACTTGTCTGTTGTCTATGTTTATACAGTGTATTATTTGTAGCCAAAATAAACTCTCTTATCTATCTATCTATCTATCTATCTATCAAAGAAAGAAAGAAATATTTATTATTGGCACAAAACATAACATGTTTTATAAAAAAGGGAGAAAAAACTAAATACAAAGAAACTATAACATAATTATAAGTATTGCGCCAACAACGGGAACCCCCATTCAGCTTCTTGCTGCAGCATCAGCCTGACTGACACTGCAGCGCTGATTTGCAATGGGGGACCCAGGTGATGTGCGGACATCAAGTCGGAAAGTGGGTGCATTAGTTGCGCCTCTCTCTACACCTTCGGGGATAAAAGGCGTGTGTGTGTGTGTGTGTGTGTGCGTGGGTAGCAGGTGTGTAACTAGACTGATATGGGCCAGAAAAATCCAATATCGTTTTGCCGGTGGTCGTACCCCGCACCCCAGTCATTGTAGAGCCAAGGGTACCTACGTATAGTGAATATATAGCCCGGAGACTTGAATTTGTGCTAGATATGGCAATAGAGTCACCCTTACCATATCCTAGGACGGAACACACATGGAAAGATAGGCAACTTGGTTGCACCTCTACCTATCCCTTCGGAGTTCGTAGATAAAGGCATGATGAGTGTGTGTTGGTTTCTTTTGTAAAGCTGTCCACAGTTGAACGTAGGTTTCCCAAAGTGAGCGTTCCCTAGTATATTTAAGTCACGAACTGCTAATGGAAAATATTGAACTAAATACACTTAACATTAGTTAGGATAAAACTATTTTCGGAGGAGACCTCTCGCTGCCCGCCGTGGTCGCTTCCATGGTCGGCAGCCAGATGTCCTGGCGGGCGGTGGCCCACTTTTGTGAGGTTGTCCTCTTACAGAAGGAGAGTGCCGAGAGGCATCGGGAGCGTGAAGATCCCTCCCGCCGCCAGAGGAGACGTAGGAGGCGCCGAGTGGACGACTGACCGGCGTCTCCCGCCCTGTGGTTTGGGGGCGTTTGAAGAATTCCACCACGGTATCCCTTGCTTGCCCCACAAGAGTTGTCGGGCTGCATTAAGCGGCACCGCGCAGGGGCGGTTGCAGACGACAACTTAGACACTTGAGTCAGAGGAAGGCCGCAGCCGTCCCTAATGCGCCGAAGAGGAAAAAAAAAAGGATAAAACTATTTGTAATAGTATGAGTTTTTAAACCGGAAAACTTTATCTATATGTACATTTTAAAAAGATTACGTCACTTATATTCGTAGTTATTAACAATGGTTAATACACTTAGGTACTGACAAACATGTATGAAGCAATGCTCTCGCAAAATGAACTCTGTAGAAGAAGTATATGTAACTGTCATTAATCTCTGTAGGTTTGTAGCATAGTTTTTCCATCTATGGGCCGCACCATTGCTCTATCTCTCGCACACTTGTCTGCCTTTAATCCCCTGACAACTAGGCAGGAACCAATAGAATAAAGATGCTTATAGTCCTTATTCTGAGCAGGAACCAACGCTAACTTCATACTCGGCAATATATTATCTATGGAGCGTAGAAGTAAGGAGGACCATCTCAGTACAATAAAAAGTTTCCGTTGAAAGGGAGCAAGTTAAGGTGGCGCTATAGTAGCAAGTGGAAGAATTTTAAATAGAGCTCCACAAATCATTAAAGAGATACTAAATTAAAATTGCTTCTTCATTTTTTATTTTTGTATAAACAACAATAAAGTCATTAAAATAACAAAGCTGTATCAACAAAATTTCATACAAAACACGTTCATATCACTAGCCCTATTTCGGTGAGTTTTCGAACTATAATTTGCTGTTTACAAGTGGACACTTTTTCGACAAATCGCCCATACAAGATGGTCCTCCTCACTTCTACCCTCCATAATATTATCTAATGTCTACGGTCAAATTCATGATACTACTAACATATTATAAAATTTGAATATAATCATAGTATTACCATATCATACTAGCCCTGTATTATATACTGCCCACTGCTGAGCACGGGCCTCCTCTAAAACTGAGAGGGCTAAGGCTTTAATCCACCACGCTGGCGTATTGCGGGTTGGCAGACTTCACATACCTTCGAAATTAATAATAGTAATAAGAAACATCTATTGCACACAATTCGCAAATGTAGTTACTTTTACAGTTACTTAATAAAAAAAAGGAAAGGAAAATAATAAATTAACAATAATAAAAATTAATAAAAAACAACAGTAGCTACCACCGTAGAGTGCATTGTTCCGAACGTAGTGATTTGTGTGCAAATGGATCTATTCAGATTATTTGATTATCTATTTCAGAGAACTTCTCAGGTATGCAGGTTTCCTCACGGTGTTTTCCTTCACCGTTAAAACAAGCGGTAATTCACAATCAATACACATGTAATTTTTAGAAAAGTCAGAGGTATGTGCCCTTGGGTTTTGAACCTGCGGACATTCGTCTCGGCAGTCCGTTCCATTCCCAACTAGGCTATTGCCGCCCATGAAATCCTCCTAGCCAGTTTCGGCCACGGCGGCCAATCTCAACGGAGATCAGCCAGGTACGCAGGAGATATTATAGTGCACAAGTATGTGCGCAATACACAGGTGCATCGCTATTCCTTCACTGTCATAGTCCGGTGAGACGGCAATCCGACATGACCGGAGAGAGATCAGGCGCAGGACCAACGGCTTTACGTGCTTTCCGAGGCACGGGGGTATCACACCGCCAACTTCCTGACTCCGAGCTGCGACTGAGTAATTTATTTTAAGATGGAAAAACGCAGTCACAAAGTTTTTTGGCCCGACCCGGGATTCGAACCCATGACCTCAGCGCGCAAATCGTACTCGTAACGCGTACGAAATACAACTACGCCACCGAGGCAGTCATTGCCGCTCATAACATTATGTTAAAATACATACATACATACATACATATACACTTACGCCTGTTATCCCCGAAGGGGTAGGCAGAGGCGCAACTAGTGCACCCACTTTTCCGCCATTATTCCGTCCCATGATGTGATAGGGGGCAAGCCTGTCGCCATATCGGGCACAAATTCCAGACTCCGAGCTGATACTGAATAGAAAAACTCAATACCACTTTGCCCGACCCGGGGATCGAACCCGAGACCTCAGCTTTGCAGTCATACTGTAATACAACTACGCCACCGAGGCAGTCATTCATACATACATACGTCATGTTAAAATACATTTTAAATAATAAAACAACGATAAAGACGGATCTACATTCTATCCCACTGCTGATCGGGTAGCCCCTAGAGACAACTCTAGTCTCTATATTTAATTTGAATTACACTTTTTAGGTATAACACTGGCAAATACCCTTTAGTAGTGAATACTTAACAATGAAATTTCCCATGTATATCGTAATTGACGTCATAACATTATGATAAACTTAATCCAATTATAAGACTACAGGCATAATATTTGACTATATTTACATAAATTATTATCGGTCATGTAAACGTAATATTATACAAATTAAATAGTACCTACTCATTTTTTTTATTGCTTCGAATGACGAGACGAGGATGCCGTTCGCCTGATGGTAAGCGATACGACCACCCATAAACAGTAGCAATACCATCCAGCACCTTAAGTTGCAAAGTACTATGTGGCATTTCACTGCGCTCATCATCCTGAGACATAAGGTGTTCAGTCTCATTATGTCCAGTAGTTACACTGGCTACAATGTCATTTCATTACCGTTTTATTTCCTCCCAACATAGTAAACAGCGTGATTTTTTTTTGTTCATATAATATTTGACAGGCAGCGGTCGTCATTCGTCATAAGGAAGGAAACTAACTTGTCAGTGATAAAATGAACGCATGCATCGTATAGGCTCATTTATGTTGTTAAATAAATGTCACGATATTCTTGTGGGAATCATGACGACATTTACCTACCGATTAAATTTAATCGGAATCAATCAACTTGGGTAACCGAAAACGTCCATTCCTTTTCCATTTGAATTTGACTGTGTTTATTATAAGACTAATTTTTTCGTCTCATTTCTAGATATCGCAATATAATATGCACTATCAAAATGCCAATATGCACTATTAAGAGCGAAATCCTACTAATATTATAAAGGCGAAAGTTTGTAAGAATGTATGGATGTTTGGATGTATGGATGTTTGTTCCTCTTTCACGCAAAAACTACTGAACGGATTTCGATGAAATTTGGCACACGGGTAGATCATGTCCTGGATTAACACATAGGCTACTTTTTATCCAGAGAAAACATAAAGCGGGACTTTTATCACGGAAAAACTTTTTAACGCGGGCGGAGCCGTGGGCAAAAGCTAGTATGCAATAAAAATAGCGCTCTGAATTTTGATATTATGCAAACGCATTTAATCTGATCTAGTCATAACTGTTTTAACCGAAATATTATCTTAAATTTTCGGTGGTCAAAATATTTTAACTCATTCTATAGTGAATTACACTCTCTGTGGCCATATATTTTGCTTTTTGATGTAACTGAGTTTTAACAAAAATGTACCCTATTTTGTCGGATTGTACGTAAACCTCTATACGGTCCCATCCACCCATATTCACGCAAATCCTCTAATAACATACAACAAGGACAGCGAGCACTTAGAAAGAGACAGAAGATGCGACGGAGAAAGTAACTGAGTCATATTTAGAAGAAAGCATGCATCGGATCCCTATTGGGGACAATGAGAGACCAGTGTTGCGTGCCCGAGCGGTGCTTAGCGAATACTCTCACTCAATAACAATAATCGATATTAAACGATGATGAATATCGATTTACGTTGGTACGGGTTTCTAGTTATAAAATTTTCGTTGATTTTAAAAGTAAGAATACTAACATTGAAACGATTAACAATTAAAACATAATGTTTACGTCTACATTCAACGCTTCGGACAAGGCTTAAGTTTTTTTTTTATTTAGACCAGAAATTTGTTCGCCTGTTTGTTAAACTGATGACTGAAGAACATCGACAACAAAGCTGATATTCAATTACCTAACAACAATCGTCAGCTGTAATACAGTAAAAAAAAAACTTACAATGAACTTACGTCGTATTACAATCGGTTTAAATTTTTGCTACCATTTCTCTTCTTGTCACAGTGTACCTTGTATTTGCTGCGTTAAATTACTTGAAAAAGAAAATCAGTAGCCAAAGAGTCGACACCGTAGATGGCGGGAACTAAGCACTTCCGGTCCCACATCTCACAGACTTCAAATTGTGAGTCACACAAATGTTTGTCTCGATGCGGGAAACAACGATTACCCGTTTCAACGCAACTATATTTTTGAAGGAATAAACGTATTTAGAATGAAATACATAACGTTTCTATAAATGTTTATACTTATTTAAATAGGATAGTTTTTAAGGAAGTTTTAAACAGACGCAGAAGTCGATGAACAGATTTCTTACATGCTGGCACTAAGCTTGGCGTATTTTAGCAAATATTTGCGTTAGGTATTTGGCCAATGCAATAGTAGCTTTGTACAAAAAAAAACACGAAGTCCGAATTGATTTGTCCAAAATGCTCAAATATTTTGACGATTATGCGGATTATGCCTAGTGTACCGGCAGTACATGAAGATATAAGGCTACTTAATATCTACCCCGGATAAGTACGCAGTGAAACTTTTATTATGAAGGTGAATCCTGCGACATATAATTTGATGAATTTATTTTTAAAAAAATCTACGTTGCAGGATCCCTGTGCTTATTTTGGATAGCTGACAAAGGCCATATAAAGTTACCAATATCGCTCGCAGCTCCGCCTGCGTGAAAAGTTTTTCCGGGATAAAAAGTAGCCTGTGGCACTCAGGAGTAATAAAGCTTCCTATTAGTGAAAGAATTTTCAAAATCAGTTCATTAGTTCCTTTGATTAGCGGGTTCAACCAAACAAACAAGTAATCAATCAATCTAACTCTACAGCTTTATAATATTACCTAGTATAGATAAATACAGATTTTCTTTCTTTCATGGATAACATTTTCCGTGGCCTTATTTTTTCCTAATCCTTATTTCTGCCTGTCAAAGCTGAGAATAAAGTTGGTCAAATAAAAAAAAACTTCAAACATATTGTCGGTTTATTAATTATATTGTTATTATTGAGGCTACATAAGCCGGAGAGTGCACCTCGCTAAAACAAATATTTAACCGTAATACATAATATGTTTTTATTTTACATCTGGGTATTGAGAGTGAAGATTGAATCATTTAAATACTCATTGAATTTGATTTTTCACTTGCAGCTTCACCCGCGTTCGAAAGATTTTCCGGGATAAGAGTCCCGCCTTATATTTGCCTGGGATAAAAAATGTGTGCTGTCCATTACATCCCTTTCATTTACATCCATGTAGCCGTTCTGACGTGATTGAGTAACAAACATCAAAATCCTACTAATATTATAGAGGCGAAAGTTTGTAAGAATGTATGGATGTTTGGATGTAAGGATGTTTGTTCCTCTTTCACGCAAAAACTACTGATATTTGGCACACGGGTAGATCATGTCCTGGATTAACACATAGGCTACTTTTTATCCCGGGAAAATATAAAGCGGGACTTTTATCCCGGAAAAACTTTTTAAGGCGGGTGGAGCCGCGGGCAAAAGCTAGTTTATAATAGTAGTAAACTTATTCTTTGGGGTTGGTCTATGATCAGCAGTGGACGTCTTATTATGGTGATGATGATGATGAATGAAGATTATGAAATTGTACATGAACCGCCCAATTGGGATTGGCTTAGCTTTACGTTATTACAGTAAATTGATGGATAAATTGCAATGACATCGTATCGCGAAATAAGGAGTTAAAGAAAATGTATTCTCCAAAAGTCGAAGAATGTCTCTTACATGAGAACAAAATAAGAAAACATAAGTTAACAAATGATTATCGTATTATATTCTAGGCACCGGCTTTAATGTTCTTATAATTTACTTATTTATTTATTTATTTTATAATTAAGCAGTAGATACTAAGTAAAATGCGCGCACGCAAGGGCGCTCATAGAACTGCTCTGTGTTTCTAATGTATTTCATACAGTGGAGTCTAAAGCATTGTTTTTTTGAAGTTTGAATCAATTCTTTTTGTTTTTTTTTTACATTTTGTGTCATCATTGGCATCTGGCTATAGATTTTAATTAGTGTTACCTGTACGAAGTCGGGGCTGGGCGCTATTATTATATAATACTAGCTTTTGCCCGCGGCTCCGCCCGCTTGAATGAGTTTTCCCGGGATAAATGTTCCGCTTTATATTTTCCCGGGATAAAAAGTAGCTTATGTGTTAATCCAGGACATGATCTACCCGTGTGCCAAGTTTCATCGAAACCCGTTCAATAGTTTTTGCGTGAAACAGTAACAAACATCCATACATCCATACAAACTTTCGCGTTTATAATATTAGTAGGATTTTCGAGCGCTTTCTTAGAACTAAGAAACATCGGATACACTTATGGGTAAATAGATTTTAATATTGAAAAATATATTTTATCAACAATTTGTTATCAAATTCGTCAAAATCAAAGCAGTGATTCACTATCAATCAATTATTAAAATCTATGAAAGACTAGCTGTTGCCCGCGGCTCCGCCCGCGTTAAAAAGGTTTTCCGGGATAAATTTCCCGCTTTATATTTTTCCGGGATAAAACGTAGCCTAAGTTATTCCTTATTACATCAGCTACCTGCCAATAAAAGTCCCGTCAAAACCGGTCCAGCCATTTCCGAGATTAGCCGGAACAAACAGACAGACAGAAAGACAGACTGACAGACAAAAATTTAAAAAATATATATTTTGGTGCATGTAGCGTATATCTATACTAATATTATAAAGCTGAAGAGTTTGTTTGTTTGTTTGTTTGTTTGTTTGTTTGTTTGTTTGTTTGAACGCGCTAATCTCAGGAACTACTGGTGCGAATTGAAAAATTCTTTTTGCGTTGAATAGACCATTTATCGAGGAAGGCTATAGGCTATATAACATCACGATGCAACTATTAGGAGCGAAGAAATAATGGAAAATGTGAAAAATGCGGGGAAAATTATTCATCCTTGAGGGCTTCCATTGCGTGCGCTGCGAAAACGGTTCAAGATACCAAAAATATATGTATGAAAGAATTATTCCTCTTGAAATGATCTAAAAAAAAGTCCGCGACAGTATATGTCTATCTTTTAAAATAAGCTCTCTAGAACCGTTTTTCAATCAATCAAATTTGGTCGAAATTAATGCATTATTTGTTAAGAGTTGTATCAACGTCATAATATTAATCTTTATACAAATAAATGTGTTGGATAGAGTGATGCAACGGGAAGGTTTTTATGTATGTACTTTTAGCCCGGAAAAACTTATTAACGCGGGCGAAGCCGTGGGCAAAAGCTAGTATACTCATATACATGTAGTAAAAAACGGTTATTTCAATATTACAAACAGACACTCCAATTTTATTTATATGTATAGATAAGTTTTGGTCATATATACAACAGGAAATAGTTTAACTGTTCGCCGATTTTTTTTAACGTTTGTTTAGCGATATTTTTTAATATTGATATGGCAAAGTGCCTAATGGACCTGATAGTGATTGTCCCGTAAATTCAAATAGAGTAGGTACCTATTGTCAGAGGAAAGAATATCCCTCGCAGTCGATACAAACACGAAAGAACTAATGGAACAGAAAACATACAACATCGTTAAATTATTTAAAAACAAAATTTTTTTTCCTCTATTTCAACTTTATTAGATCCGATTTCGACTAATATTTCCTGGACTATTTATAGCTTTTGTATAATATTCAAAGTAAAATTTAGATAGGAACATGAAAAAATAACTAATGCACCCCATTTGAAGCACATGGGGTGCACGGGTGAGTGTGAGATTTGACATACTAAAGTTCATAGATATGTGCATATAAACATAACATTTATGAATTACCGTCTTTTTACCAACGAACGACCAACAAAATATTCAAAACGATAAAAAAAATACTTTTCTAAACCACAAATAAAAACAATTTATTTTATATTCATATAGAAAAATACTCCATGATAGCACAGAAATAAAAAAGTCACCTACCAAACATCCGCAGAATTCACTGCACCGTAATCTCGTAATCACTCACTGATAAGGTACGACAGGACGCGACACCGGCGCGGGCGACTGTTAGCCAAACACTGACTCCGCCTGTAGAGTACAAACTGTGGTATAGATATGAATGGACTACGTAGTGAACGTACTAGTACAACTCCTGACTCTTGACTGCCTCGGTGGCGTAGTTGTATTGCGTACGCGTTACGAGTACGATTTGCGATTTACGGTCCTGGGTTCGAATCCCGAGTCGACCCAAAAACATTGTGACTGGGTTTTTCCGTATAAAAAATTACTCAGTCGCACGTCGGTGTTAGGAAGTTGGCGGTGTGATACCCCCGTGCCTCGGAAAGCACGTAAAGCCGTTGTTCCTGCGCCTGACCTCTCTCCGGTCATGTCGGATTACCGTCTCACCGGACTATGAGAGTGAAGGAATAGCGAGTGCACCTGTGTATTGCGCACAACTTGTGCACTATAATATCTCCTGCGTACCTGGCTGATCTCCATTGAGAATGGCAGCCGTGGCTGACACTGGCTAGGAGGATTACGTTTTTACATTTTTAATTCCGGTACAAGATAAACCGGCATTAATTAATTTTAGTTAATAAACATCCCACTATGGATTTCATAAAAGTCTATATGAACTACGGAAGTTGATATTATGTCTTTAAAAGATAACGGTTTGTCTCTCGTATGATGTTCAATTGGTATTGTATTATTTATGCCAACCAACTTTGAAGCAGTTTGGACATAATACCTAGTGTAATTACTGGATATTATGAGACTTAATCCCTATCTAAAGTGACAGGTAACGACTGAAGTACAGCGGCATAATGCTTTGCATGTCAAAGTACGAGTGATCTTGCTGTTTATGTCGCCTTCAAGCAGCTTCTTGGTCCCGTTTTCAAGTTGTCAAGTTGAAATATAGTCACAAAATTTACTTTAAAACAGATCCATATTTTTATGAGTGAATCATAGACTGCCTCTGTGGCGTAGTTGTATCTCTACAAGGTACACCGCTCTGGGGTTCCGGATTCGAATTCGGGTCGGCAAAGGCATATTGAGCTTTTCTACTCAATATTATCCCGAAGTCTGGAATTTGTGCATAATATGGCGTAAGGCTATCTATCCGGTTAAAAGAAGCCGGCATAATTGTGACGACTGACGAGGGATACTCATTGCTCGTCAGTACACATTCTATCTAGACCTCTCTCTGCTTACCATCATGTGCAATAAGGTCACTTGGCCGTAGAAAAAAAATGGCTTACCCATCACATATGGGATGGAAAACGAATGGTGAAAAGTGGGTACCCTCGTTGTACTTCAGCCTACATCTTTTAGGATAAACAGGTAGTGTATGTTTCTATTTCATATTTTTATACTCGGTATACCGAAACTCTACCCCTTGCAGCTGCTAATAGTGGCTCTAACACTTATTAAAATGTAAACAATTCTCAAATTGGGATCAGTAGTCATAGAAATAGAACCTGAAACCGCATTCTGTAATAATATAATATCCTATCCTACTAATATTATAAACGCGAAAGTTTGTAAGTATGTATGGATGATTGATACACTTTCACGCAAAAACTACTAAACGGATTTCGACGAAATTTGGCACACGAGTAGCACATGTCCTGGATTAACACATAGGCTACATTTTATCCCGGCAAAATAAAAAGCGGGACTTTTATCCCAGAAAAACTTTTTGACGCGGGCGGAGCCGCGGGCAAAATCTAGTTACTTATAAACCTGCAATAGCAGTAACCTTTTCTATTAATTGTGATGAAACTAAATGGCGCCAGGGTCACAACAATAAGCCCCCAGATTAACTAATATAATATAGCTTCAGCTAGTTAGTCGTAAACTGGAAATCCAGCGAGGCCTGGCGTTCAATCCAGGTTGGGACACAAAAAAATATATGAATTTAAATATAATTAGACGCTATAGCAGAAATCAATCGATCCAAATCGCTTTTTTCGATCTACCACAGAAATTGACTAATCAGAATGAAGTATTTTTGGCATGCTTACAAATCACTTGACTCGGAATCGGATCGATGATTAATATTGAGATTATATATTATTCAAAAGGGCTGTAAGTCGACAGTCCGGTTTCCTATCACTAAGCCTGTGTTGTTTCATAGTCAAATAAATTTCATTACACTGGACGATTGCGCAGCGACTTCGTCCCGCTGCGAATTCTTTTGTAATTCGCCAGTATGATAAGAGCTTTAACTTTACCCGAACACGGATGAAATAACCCACACTTGACTCTATATCTCTACTTACCTCGTGACTCTATTCTCTCCCCTATATTTCTCTCTAACTCTTCGCGAATGTTAGCGTGAACTTATAGGGAAAACTGCTCTATTGTTGGCACTAGTCTAGTACTAGTATTGGTATTTGAATTTCAATCAAAATTAATAGATAATACAAAAACACAATCACACGAACTGAGAACTCCAAAAATATCTAAAAGTACAATATATCAAAGATAAATATCCCGTGACACTTATACAAAACAACCTCTGCTCGCCACACCTGTTTTAAAATCCCACTAAGTGGAAAATTAGTTGTGAGCTTTTATTCGGCCTCGTTATCCAGCAGCGCTTATATTGCGGTCCGGTCTTATCCCATGGGGACACTACAATGTTGCATTAGAAGCTAAGATTTGCGATCTATGCTTGAAGTGTCGTCGGGTTTAGTTTACGGGCTCTAGCTCCAACAAATGAATTGACTGAGGTTTACAATTGAGCATTGATAACTGTTTTACAAAAACTGACGTGAAATATCAGTAAATTACTTGGATACTATTTATGCCGGGTTCTTTCATCCATGGTCAGGTAAAGTTAAGGTTTTTAACACATTGTTGGATTAAAAGCGAATTCACAAAGAGGCGAAGGCGCTGCACTCGTATAATCATAGTGTAATAACACAGTTAAATTTACATAACCATGGATGAAAAAAATAAACCGACTTCAAAACCACTGCAAACCAGAAAATAATTCAACTTTATATTGGTTTAGTATATACGTATATTTGGAGCCGATGCCTAATTTAAATTGCCAGTTAAGCCAAGGAAATACAAGATCAAATATACGAAAACATTGTTCAATTTAAATTAGGCACCGACTCCAAATATACGTAATACTCTAAGCGAATATAAAGTTGAATTATTTTCTTCTGCTGTTAGTTATTGAAGAGTTCAATTTTGTATCTCCGAAGATCTTCATCAGATCTTCAGAAATTATATACCAAAACCTTCCCTGAAAACTATACATTTAAATATCGAAAACCACATTAAAATTGGATCAGTAGTTTTTGAGAAACTCGCGACCATATAAATTGACATACATACATACATACGGATCGAATACAGAACGTCCTTTTTGAAGTCGGTTAAAAACGGTGAAGGAAAACATGGTGAGGAAACCTACATACCAGAGAATTCTCCATAACAATATGAGAGAGTGTGAAGTCTGCCAACCCACACTAGGCCAGTGTGGTGGACTAAGGCCTAGAAGCATCTCAGAACTAGAGGAGGCCCGTGCTCAGCGGTGGACAGTATATAATACAGGACTGATTGCATTGCTTTGTATTGCATGGTTAAAACAACAAGGATTTAGTATTTACGCATTTACCGATCTATTGCCGTAAAACATTTAGACCGTGGGCCAGTAGCAAAATTTCGTCAGTCATTTTCTCCCGAACGATAATTGGTGAGATGCATCAGAGACGTGTATCATAAAGCCTCGTGAACGTCAGCTTCGGCTCCGTGGGTGCCATGAGCGGTGGTAGCCTCCCAAAGATGTAGAAAAAAATATATTATTCAGTCATTTCCTCCCAACTAAGAATCATTTTAAATTGTAGCTAACCCGATACCTTGAAGAAAAAAAATAATCAGCTGACTGTAACTTGGGGCATTATGCGTCAGCTGGTCAATCAAACATGTAAAAAAAATATATAATTTCAGTGATTTCCTCTCAACTACAAATTTACCTGATGATAGCTTATACGCAACTATGAATAAATATATATGTCAGCTGGCTGTATGCCGGGGCAAAAACCGTCAGCTGATGCCTTGAAAGATATAACGCAGGTGTGAGGCGAGAGCTTCTATTACATAATTACATGCATCAGCTGACAATGTTTCCCTCGAATTAATGATAGTAGATTCTCTTTATTAATTACAGCATTGTATTATCAATCTATACATGTAAAATGCTTTGTCCTGAATGACTGACTGACGCACAGCCTAAACCTCTGACCGTAGAGACCTGAAACTTGCAGGGTGTGTTCTTTGTATGCCATAGGCATCTAATGAGATTGAATTTTCCGAAAGTCTACCCCTAAGAGGGTGAAAAAGGGGGGCAAAGTTTGTATGGGCCAACGTGATTCCTTGGTCCAACCTACTTCAAATATTGCTTAAAATTATTTTTAACAGAACTGATAGAAGACGTGTTTCATGTTTTATTGAAATTCATCCCGTAATATATAATATGTATAAAAACGAAAGGTCATTTACTCACTCATCACGAAATCTGAGAAGCTACACGTGCTAGGAGTCTCAAATTTTGTGGAGGTTCCTTTTAGGACGTTGGAGCTCACTAAGACGGGATTTTGCGAAATTCAACCCCTAATGGGGTAAAAAGATTGTACGCGATAAACTCAAAGACTATCAAACGGATTTTGATTAAATTTGGTATGGAGATAATTCGAGCATCTGGGAAACTGGAAAGTTTTAGGCTACTTCTTATCCCGTGAAAATGTATAAGTGGGACCTTTATAAAAAAAAACTCTTTCGTACGACCGCGGCTGCGGGCAAAAGCTAGTCAGCTTATAAATTTTTATCTGGGAAGATATAATGTATCTTAAATGTTTGACTTTACGCTCAGATATGAGTTTTCCGATGAAATGTATAAATACATTTCATAATAGTAAGATTTTAGTCTGCGGTGACTTTAATATAGACTTACTGATAGATTCCACAGAAAAAAGTCTTTTCTTGACATTGCTTCAATCTTTTAATCTTAACTGTCACTTTCTAGAGCCAACTAGACTAACTTCAACTTCGGCCACTTGTATTGATAATGTAATTACAAATTTTAAACTTAATCATAAAGAATTATTAGCCGGGGTTCGCTCAGACCACATTTGTCAAATGGTCAAACTTAATTGTAAAGAAAATAAAAGTAAAAACATTATTAAATTTAGACCCCTTTCTCAACATCATTTGCAGAAATTTAGCACTAGACTTAACTCTGTGTTACCTATGCTGACTTGCGACTCAGACCACCCAAACAATATGTTTGAAACATTATTAAATGGTATTACAAATGTATTTAATAAGACATGCGGTGTAAAATCAGTACCACTAAAAAATAAAATATCATTCAGTGCTTGGGCAACAAAAGGTATAAGGCGTAGTAGAGATGTTCTTTACGAATTATATGATAGAAGGTCCTTTACACCCGACGTCAAATCTACTAATTACGTAAGATCATACTCTAATATTTTTAAAAGTGTATGTAAGTATGCTAAGGCTGCTTATATTAGTAGTAATATTAAAAACTCTGACAATAAAATTAAAACAACTTGGAAAAATATTAACACTGAAACTGGCAAAACTAAATTTAATGACAAGATTGTATTGAACATTAATGACGAACTAGTTTCAGATACAAATATTACGGCTAATTACTTTGAACATTATTTTACTAATATACCGTTTGAGACAACAAATTGTCTGCCATCCTCACCAGGAGCAGCTGAATCATTTTTAAAACGCAATTTAGATTTATCAATACCTAATTTCAAATTTGAGTTTGTTACACAATATGATATCATAAAAGTGTTTAAGAGCCTACACATGAAAAGCACTGAAGATCTTTGGGGTCTGTCTGTTAAAGCGTTGCAGTCAGTAATAGTTAGCATCGCCCCAATCCTTGCTAATATTTTTAATTCCTGCATTAGAGACGGCATATTTCCTGATCTTATGAAGATTAGTAAAGTAGTGCCAATTTTTAAAGCAGGTTGCTCAAACACTCCTTCTAATTATAGGCCTATCTCTATTTTACCAGCTTTAAGTAAAGTATTTGAAAAAATATTGCTTAATCAAATGCTGGTGTTCTTTAATAAAAATAGAATATTACATGATAGGCAGTTTGGATTTACAAAAGGCAGGTCTACACAAGATGCTGGACGTGCTTTAGTTAGAGCTGTATTGAATGCCTGGGAGGAATCACGGGATGCTCTAGGGGTGTTTTGTGATCTTTCCAAGGCATTCGATTGCGTCGATCACAGTACCCTTATTTTAAAACTTTGTTATTATGGTATTAGGGGAAACGCGCTAAATCTAATATCTTCATATTTAACAGATCGGAAACAACAAGTGTTTATCGACAACGTCTTCTCTGCAGGGTCCTTAGTTAGGATTGGGGTTCCCCAAGGGTCCATTTTGGGTCCTTTTTTATTTCTGGTTTATATAAATGATCTTCCCTATATGGTTAACAATATGGCTGAAGTTGTGTTATTCGCTGACGATACTTCGTTAATATTTAAGGTAAATAGAAGGGAAGAGCATCTTACAGAGCCAAGTAAAGTACTCAAATTGATTTCCGACTGGTTTTCTGCGAATAATTTACTTTTAAATGCGGCGAAAACTAAATGTGTCCGATTCTCGTTACTCAACAATAAAAATGAAGTAAATATTGATTTAGACGGGAATAAACTAGATTTAGTACCCTCAACGGTCTTCCTCGGGGTCTCAGTCGATAATAAATTGCAATGGGGACCCCATATTCAAAAAATTGCAAGCAAATTGAGTTCTGCCGTCTTTGCTATTAGGAAAATTAGACATTTAACTGACGTGGCTACGGCAAGATTGGTATATTTTGCTTACTTCCACAGTATTATGTCATATTGCATTCTTCTGTGGGGTTCTTCTGCAGATCTGCAGACCATTTTTATCTTACAGAAGCGAGCTATTCGTGCTATTTATAACCTTTGCACTCGCGATTCTCTTAGAGAACTGTTTAAGGAGATCAATATACTGACTTTGCCGGCCGAATACATTTTTCAGAATATTATGTATGTCCGCAAAAACCTTAGTACTTTCATGAAAAACAGTGACTTGCACTGTCTGAACACTAGAAATAAGAATAAACTAGTTGTTCCAAATTTTAGGCTCTGTAAAACGAGTAAATCATATTTAGCAAATGGAATTAAATTTTATAATAAACTTCCCTCCGAAATAACCAGTCTACCCGGACACAAATTCAAATGTTACGTTAAGCGCCAGTTAATGTCTAAGGGGTATTATAATGTATCGGATTATCTTGATGATCAGACAGTTTGGAAAATTAGTCCTGCACACAATACCGAACCATGTTAACACATATTAGATGTTGATTGTATTAAATATGTTAGGTGTATCCATCTACAATATTGACATTATAATTAATATTAAATTATTATTTGACATTTTATAATCATTATATTATTATTTTCGCGTTGAAATATTATCATTTTGTTAATGACGACCGACCGATCATTGTGTTGCGCTTGCCTGTTATTAAACTTATAAATTATTTTAATTGTGCGTATTGATGTTTAAATTCAGATAATAAATCAACAAAAATTATGTTTGTAAATGTAGGCGTATGCACGTTTTACACCGTTTAATTATAATTATTTATTTGTGGTCTCTCATTTTATTATGAAGGTATAGTGTTTTGTGTTTGTAAATTTCCTTCAATTGTATTTTATCCTTATTTAACGGTGATGTGTGTGCATTAGCTTATATAACTAATCTGACTTTGTATGCATAAGACTTGGAAAAAAAAAGAAATAAAAAATATCATATAAAGATTCAATGGACAATTGATGACAAAAAATTAAGCCCGGAGTTTCTTTCTGCCTTTCTTCTTCGGGTAGTCATCGCTTAGGTAGCTAGTGAAAGGCTGGTAGGTTAGCTAGGCTAGGGCCTGTAGTGTCCTCACCGGTGAGGATCGCGACGCGTGCCTCCCATTAATTTTAATAAAAAATATTCTTTTTTTATCTCTTTCCTGCCAGCCCGAGCTTGGCTTCTTTATATTTAGTTTACATTGAATTTGCTCCCTTTAAATGTGTCTTTAGTTATATAAGTGACTATTTGTAATAATAATTATTAATTGAATGTATCTTGACATATCATAAGTGCAACTATGTTCGCCTACGTGATGAATAAAGTATTTTACTTTTATACTTTACGACTAATACGTATATAATTAAATAACTGAAGAAATATTAAGAACAGTGATTATGAATTTATAGTTTATTGTACTCTCCGGAGTAAGATAAAGTGGTCAGCAGAAGACTTTTCAGATTAACACAACCTACTGCAGGTACCACCTTTGCAACACGTTTCTAATCTAAGGGTTAGAAAAGTGTTGCATGCCTACATCGCGTCATACAAGGAACACACCCTGCAAGTTTCAGATCTCTACGGTCAGAGGTTTGGGCTGTGCGTTTAACTGTCAGTCAGTCATTCAGGACAAAGCATTTTACATGTATAGATTGATAATACAATGCTGTAATTAATAAAGAGAATCTACTATCATTAATTCTAGGGAAACATTGTCAGCTGATGCATGTAATTATGTAATAGAAGCTCTCGCCTAACACCTGCGTTATAACTTTCAAGGCATCAGCTGACGGTTTTTGCCCCGGCATACAGCCAGCTGACATATATATTTATTCATAGTTGCGTATAAGCTATCATCAGGTAAATTTGTAGTTGAGAGGAAATCACTGAAATGATATATTTTTTTTACATGTTTGATTGACCAGCTGACGCATAATGCCCCAAGTTACAGTCAGTTGATTATTTTTTTTCTTCAAGGTATCGGGTTAGCTACAATTTAAAATGATTCTTAGTTGGGAGGAAATGACTGAATAATATATTTTTTTCTACATCTTTGGGAGGCTACCACCGCTCATGGCACCCACGGAGCCGAAGCTGACGTTCACGAGGCTTTATGATACACGTCTCTGATGCATCTCACCAATTATCGTTTGAGAGAAACTTGGTCATCGAAATCTGTCACTGGCCCACGGACCAATTGATGTATTAAAAACGTAAAACAATCAATTCACCTTTAATGTCGCAGAAAGTTCGCGGCGTGTGGCGTTCCACAACGATAAAGTTATAGACAATATGTTTACCGTGGTCGCGCTGTTTTATTTTAGTATAAATTTTAAATAGGCACACAGTTTTTGTGTTTGCATAATGCATACCTTAGCATATAATTACGATTCGCATAAACTGTTAATTTACACATAATTTATACTACAATTATTATAATGTTTAAAAAGTACATTAAACATGAAGTAACAATAGCTTAGTTACAAATAGAACGCAATAATAAATAAAATTAATTACATTTGTTTTTAATGGTGGTATGAAGAAATTAATTATAAAATCTGATCATCAGATATACAGTACAATACATTACAATGTCGGCAATTATAATTATATCGACACTTCATTGTTTATTAATTAATAGCGACCAACCCCGGCTTTGCTGTGGTAGCATTAATTATTATAATCTATATTTTATCACTAACTATTATATTCTTTGTGACTTATCGCTCGCTTTAACGGCGAAGAAAATCATCGTGAGGAAACCTGCATACCTGAGAAGTTCTCTTACTTTCGAAGGATGTGAAGTCTGCCAACCCGCACTAGGCCAGCGTGGTGGACTAAGGCTTAAAACCCTGTCGTATATAATACAGGGCTGGTATGGTATGGTTATAATTAACTCTATGACGTGTAAAAGTGCCCCTAGGGTCCTAATTACATTATAAATGATTTGAATTTTAATTTATGGCAGACATAATAATAAATATCTGTATACATAATATTAGACATTGCATAAAACGTTTCAAAACGATATTAGATCCATGACAACTTAAAAGATTTTATGTTAATTGAAGTAGAGACGATATCTTTAATTTTGACATTGCAGGTCGCGTGTTGAACCTCTTTTTTGAATATATTCACGCCATTAACTTACAGCGCGGCATCAGTAGCGACGAAACAAGATAGAGTTATGTCGGACATTCAGCGAATGATGTGTTGTCAGCCTAGACACACATCGTATGGCTTCAGTTGCCGTCCGCAACTAGCCTATTTTTATACTTCGATCAACAGCATAATATCGGGAGATTTAAAAAAATATCCACTGAATATGCACTTTTTGAATTTAGACAAAAGTTTTGATTGCTTGTCGTTAACCCCTCGAGATGTACGGACATGTCCTTTGAAAAAACTTATATAAATTATTCCTTGATCTGAGATCCTAACCCGGGATCATTCTCACTCGATCCACAGTTGTATACGCTATGCTAGACTAAGGAGGCGACAATCATTTAGTATAGAATAAATTCAAAATCCTTTAAACAAACTACTCTACATGATAATTATGCACAGGCGTTAACGGATGCACAATTAATAAAAAATTAATTATCAACTAATGAGTACTTTATGCAAACTAAGTTTTTAGTGGCAGTTTCATGTCTAGAATTTAAACTCCTAGCTCCAGCGGGGCTAATTATTTTGACGTCTCGAGTGAACAACGATATATCGATGTCAACCGAACTTTGATGTCAACCGAAATTTTGTATTTATTTATTTATTTTAGGAAGATTTACAGACAAATAACATCAGTAGTAGGTATATACTAAAATATAGTCCTATGCTAATTACAAATCTTCACCAATAAAATACCAGATAATAATATTTAAGGGCTTGTAATGTGAACATTTACGTTACATTGAATGAGTATTTTTTACTAATTTGCTTATAATGACCATTTAAATTATTTGATAACTATGTGAGAATAAAAAAGTGTTAAATGTGAGTGGGGTTGTGCTGTGTGTTATTGAGTGACCTATAAAATTTGTGTTGATTCTGTGCAAATAGTTTGTTTTGTGTTTTCCTATCGTTAATCTCCTCGTACCTGCGTAATGAAAAGCTTTGACTTTTTGTTTCAGTATTTCAACTGTATTATTTAATTCTACCTCGTTACTGATTTTGTATTTTTTGTATAGTGTGCGTTTAACGTTTATCATTCTTCTGCTATTGGCACCTCCTTTGATTTCTACTAATCTTCCCAGTTCTTTTCTAAAATCTTTGATTTTACGTTTTATTCTTTTTTTCCACGGTGGATCTCGTTTTGGTTTTTGTACAGTTGGTGGCGCATACGGGGATTGTTGGTTTCTGGTAATTAATGTTTTTGCAGCTGCATAAATTACATCGTTAATTTCGCGCAATGACGTATGTGTTGCTAAAAGGTTTGGTAAGTATGTATTTATTGTGTTTAAGTTAAATATGAACTGTTTACTAAAATTCGGTTTAGGTAAAAACTTTCTATGCTCTATGGGTGTTTCTCTTACTTCCGACAGTACTTGCAACAGTACCATTATAATTATGTCTTGATCTTCGTTCACTACGATTTCCTGTATCTCAGTTTCAAAAGTGGGAGTTGTGTTTGTATCTTGCGTGTTTGATTGGGTTTGTTCGAGAGTGAGTGTCTGCTGTATATTATTACATATATCATCGGTATGTTGCAGTGTAAATTGTTCTGGTGAGGATACAGAAGCTTGTGTGATTGTTGTTGTTGGTGCAAGTATGTCTTGAGTGATTCTGGATTGTATGTTTGTTGGTCGAGAAATCATTTGGGGAGCGTCGCGAGATTGCGTGTTCGGTGAAGGGTGTGCCTGCTCAGCTTTTCTTTTAATATGTTCTAACACCTCTGTAGAGATACACATTCGTGACAACACACGGCGCGCTTGATTAGAAAGTGTGTTTACCTGTAATTTTTTTACATTTTGGATTATTTGGGTTTCTTTAATTCTTTAAAAATCTTTAATGGGTTACCTTGACCTTGTTAGCCGTGTCAGTTTTTTTTTAAACACGTTGCCCGCCCCCCACGAGGTCTGTTGGTCGACTCGGGCATAAGGTAGGATTTCGGGGGGCCTATTCCGAGTATTATAATGCTCTTTGGTATTGCGTATTATATTATAGCTACAGTCAGTACGAGTGCCTATCAACGAACCACTTGACATCTCTACTTTTTTATCGACGTTACGCGGCTAAGTTATACACACCAATTAGACGTACCGCCGTAATGGATGAATTGGTCATTTTTATTTAGCGGTTTGACATTGGCAAAATCATCGCCTGAGGGCGATGGAGCCATAGCGGATAACCTAAAATTTGAATTGAATTGATTATTGAACTATGCGTTTGAAACTTGAGAATAATATTATGGAATATGGTGCGGAAATCATAACAATATGAGAAGTGTTTGTGCTCGTGTGTTCCAAGTATTTTGGAGTTAGACATATTTATACTGTGACATGTTTTTACGAAGAAACAAATCGCAACGACAGCTCATTTAGCCCCCAATCGAGTCAATATACTTACTAGTAACTATACAAACTTGGGAATCAGGCGCCTTTATGCTTAATGCAGTAGGTAGGTAGCAGATGGTGTAGATCAATCAACGTAAGTATTAATATTATATTAAGTACCACATATGTAATAAAATTAATTCTTGTAGATCATAATATAGTATCATAGGCAACCTGCTAAGGGCTAAGGGCGTGGGCGCTTAACCATTTTTTGTCTTTGCACTAAATAAACTATTCCATTTGAGTACCAAACTGAAGATCAACCCACTTATTTATTCTATGTGGTTGCAGCAGTATTCTCAACTAACCTAATGGTTATATTTAATATTCATGGATATTATTGCTTTTGTTAGCTATTTTCATTTTGAGTATGCTGTATCTGTTAGTTGTGTAGGAGTGTGCCAAGTCTCCTAATTATAAACAACATAAGACTTGTTTCTGAATACAATAAACATAACGACATTGTGAAATGTACAAAAATTTATGCATTTCTATAATTTTTAGTTTTTGAGTTGAAGAAGTGGAGGAACGGATTTGAGGCGGCTCCGATATTCACAAGCACATGGCTGTCTTGAAAAGGACTGCTGTAGACCTGTGGTTGTGGAAAGACCAAATACAATAGGTACATAATTGACAACAACTGTACACCTCAAGATGATGTAAATTCAAATTCAAATCATTTATTCAGTAATTAGGCCCCTAAGGGCACTTTTATACGTCATTTTTCACAATGTTGTTTTACTTAAAGATTCTACCAGTGCTTCGGAAAAGCCCACTGACCTGAGAAGAAGCACCAAGAAACTCAGCGTAGGTCTTTTGTCATTTTTTTTTAAATATATATTTTACAATTTACAAATCACAATATTACTTCAATTTTAAAGATGGATATTAAGTGCGAAAATTAGCGGAGAGTACCTAAGTGAAACAACCACCTACATGTTTAATTTTAAGTAAAAAAAATAAAGTCAACCATCAAACAGAGCAGACCACTCCACACAAGCAGCACCCGTTCACGAGTATGACGCATGTAGATGTAGATTGTCGTTCTACATGTTAGCTAATACCTATATATAGCATTATACCTAATTATTGTGCCCTAATAAACCAATGTTAAATTTTTTATTTATCTACCTTCTTAATAATTCCCACTTGGGACCTTGGCTTTTTAATGTATTCGTAAATGACATTACCGATGCAATTAAATACAGTCAAGTATTCTTATATGCGGATGATTTAAAATTAGCTCGGGTAATTAAAAGCGATTCTGATAGTGAAAATCTTCAGCACGATATAGATCAACTATACCTCTGGTGCTCTAATAATAACATGGCATTAAATATTGGTAAATGCTACCACATTAAATTTACAAGAAACAGAAACATTTTTGCCTCTACTTACAATATAGATGGTACATCACTACAAGAAGTACATCAGATCAGAGATTTAGGAGTGTATTTTGATTCTAAATTAACGTTCCTGCCACATATTGATATAATAATTTCAAAAGCGTCTAGAACTTTAGGTTTTGTCATAAGGAACAGCAAAGTTTTTAAAAATCCAGCTACTAAAATAACAGTATACAATGCGTACGTAAGAAGTATTCTTGAGTATTGCAGCATTGTTTGGTCACCGCATTACAAAATACATCAATTACGTATTGAGCGTATTCAAAAAAGGTTTGTCAGACATCTTGTATACAAAGACAATTTAAAGAATACACTGCAAAAATACGACTTACAACTACAACATTATAACATAGATAGTCTTATAAATCGTCGGGACTTGTTGGATATGAATTTTTTTATTTAAAACTGTTAGAAATTATATTGATTGTCCCGAACTTTTAAAACAAATTAATTTATACGTTCCGCGTCGGGTTCCCAGACACTATTCTGGGCTGCTGCAACCACCACATGCTAGGACTAATCTTAAGCAATTTTCAGCTGTTTCTAGAATGTCCCGGAATTATAATCTGATTGGTGAGTCTGTGGACATTTTTAATGAACCTTTTTTTTAAATACAAAAGAAATGTTTTAAAGCAGCTGAGAGATAAGTCACCTCAGAATAATAACTAAAGCCATTAGTTATTATTCTGAGAAAGTCACTATCTTTAAATATAAATAGTTGAATGTTTACCATTGTTATTTGTTATTATGTTTAATTGACCACTACACTAATGTCTTAAGGTTTAATATTTAAACGGGTTTCATGTTTTATGTTTTAAAGTTTTATGTTTTCAATTTTTAAATATGTTTTATTTGTTTTGTTTTGATTATTGAATATTGATTTTAATTTTATATTTAGTTTTAATTTTATTTTTGATTTTCACTTAATTTCCATTCTTGGTTTTAATTTATAATTTTAATTTTAATTTTGATTTTAATTTTGATTTTAATTTGGATTTGGATTTTGATTTTGATTTTAATTTCGATTTTGATTTTGATTTTAATTTTGAATTTGATTTTAATTTTAATTTTGGATTTTGACTTTAATTTTAATTTCGATTTTGATTTTAATTTAAATTAATTTTTATTTTTGCTTTGATCCTAATTTTTATTTTAGTTAATTTTAATTTGGTTTTGATTCTAATTTTGATTTTAATTTTGAATTTGATTTTAATTTTAAATTAGCTTTTTAATTTAGATTTTAATTAAGAGTTTAATTTTGATTTTGGTTTTAATTTTAAATTTTAATTTTAATTTTTAGTTTTTAATTTTGATTTTAGTTTTGAATAATTCAATTTCTTTTATTTGTTTCTAGTTTTGGTAAGCATAGTCATTTTTTGTTTTTTAATACATAGTTTTTTGTATCACGTATGGTAGATGTTGTGACTGCCTTAAACAAGTGGTACATTTATATAATTTTTTGTAAAATACCTCTTATGTCTTTTTAGTATAAGTTTTTATTGTACCCACTACTGGCTGTCCTTAAAAATAAATAAATAAATAATGTGATAAGTAATAATGAATACAAATTTGAATAGAGTGTTTCTTTAATAAACATTATTAAATATATGTTTACCTACATCATTTAGGTACCTACTTACTCATTGTATTAAGAATTTAAGGAGATTTATTTTTATGAAATTTATATATTTTAATGCTATATTAGGGTACATGTTATAATATTAACATTATCAAACAATAAATTCATTGTATTACAAGCTACAAGTATAATTTATAAACAATACAAATTTAATCATGTTCTACTCTTATATTATTAATCATATTATTTATAGTTTATAATATCAACATCATTCGACGAGCGAGACTCGTACATAATACAAAAAATCAACAAATTGAAATAAAATTATTTTGCAGATTTTATCGCATTTTTTTTAATTTAATTTTTTTTTGACGACGCGACGTATAAGCCTTACTGTGACCATGAAGACTTTACAGCCTTCATGGTCACGGTGCGGACTCTGGCGTCGGGAGAAAATATAAATTAAAAACCCGCGATAAAATCCGCAGAATAGTTTTATTTCAATGTCCAACATTCGCGTAAATATAAGAAATCATTAAATCAACAAATATTCGCGCTCACGTATAAATAAAGTTAAGCTTGCGATTATAATTATGACAAATTAAAAATCTTAAATTTCTAAACGTTTCTATTTAACTACTTTACTATGTTACTCGACCGGGTAATCGTGTTAATCACTTCCCGAGGCCAAAACACTCCTATTGAATCGTGGCTTTCAGAAAAATGTTGACAGATACAGTGTCTATCAATTTGATGTCAACTTTGCTTAGGCAATACCAATGACTACAATTTTCCACAGCAATCCACACTATCGATAGCCACCGTGACGTCACCGGTGCCTACCAATGTTCATGAGCACCGCGAGTTGTCCACCGGTGTTAGCCAATACGAAATCGGCGATTTGACATTTAATTGATGTACACTTCCACCAGTGCTTATCAGTTTTCGTAGTCAACTGAGATACATAATAGCCCCGCAGAATATAATATACCTCCAGTCATTACAAGATCTTACTTATATGTTAATTAAAAACATTGTCTGCGTGCCTTTCAACAGATGCTGCTAAATGAGGTTTGGCTGAAAGTTTCAGCCAAACCTCATTTAGCAGCATCTGTGATTTTAAAAAACACACAAACATCTTCAACTGTCGCATTTATTAAGATGAGTTCCAATTTCAAAATGTTCAAAATGTGACACTGGACCACAAACGGGACGATCGTTTGTCCTATATTTTTTATTGGTATTTCCTCTACGGGTCAGTCACCCACTAGATATTTTGGACGTCATGCGTCGAGTTACAGTTACAGCCATTATTCATTTTTAGAGAACCACGCGGGGCACGGGGTACTTAACATTGTTTTTATTTACAAGTAAATGATCAATAAATGAGCGCCTCCTATCACACCACGGAACGCAATACGCACGATGAAAATAGAAGAAAGAAGAAGAAAGAAAATATTTATTTGTAACAAGCATTATTGCCACATAATTAAGTACTAAGAATTCTTAAATTAATTTTGCTCGTCACAAAAACGACCCCAACTCAGCATAAGCTGGTAAAAACCAGCGCTGGTCTTCCGTTGGGTCGTTTTGTGATGTCAATAGTGTGCACTAGTTGCCCTTCTGTCTATCCCTTCGGAGACAAAGGATGTGAGTGTGTGTGTATGATCAGTATTGCCATATGCTGATCTAGATTCGGTTGACATTGTTGCGGTGGGACATACCGGGTGGAAGGGAAACGCTCTCTATACCGGAACAGTAAGAGAGAAGAACTATAACATTAACGAAAAACTATATTCATTTGCAAAGCTAAGCGATAATACATACGATTTCAGTATTTCCGTAATTCATGCGCGCACAATGTAAAGCGTACAAAAAACTGGGTAGGGTACAAACTACAAAGCAAACGCCGACAAAGCGGCGGCCGCCGCGCTGCGCCGGCCACGTGGTCGTTGACCCGTCAGCTGATGTACGTGTTACATCACGATTTTTTTTAAATATTGACCTTTTTTAATATGTTTTTCAGAATAATAGTTTGATTTATCTATCCATACGTGAAGCTGTACAGAAATTTGAGAAAATGCTACTAAAATTATAACAATGCGATCGCGATTTTTTTAGTGCCATCACGTCAGGAATCACCAATACTATCACCTGTATTCGTTTCCGAGAGCGTTTCCCTTCCACCCGGTATACCATCCACACTGAGTGAATATCTGAGTAGCTACGTTACAAAAATCGTTTTATTATGTTGTTCACCACTCAACACCCAACTAGTGGACAACGAATACTTTTTCTTTCTTTTTTTTTAGTAAGCTGTTGGACATTACCATGATGTTAACAACACACGCAGTTTGATGACAAAGCACTGCTTTGTATTGTTGTGCTCGTCATCCTAGGGGCAATATATTAACTTTAATTATAGTAATAACACTGGCTACAAAGTTCATCGAGGCTGCTTGGTAGCAGTAAACTAACTGGAAGTACACCTTCCCAGGACAGTTGAATATGAGAATCCAACGGCTCAATGGAAATCTTCTTTCCCGTAAACAAGCAGTCAATTTTACACTTTACGGGATCGAAATAATAGAAATGTATGTATTATTACACTATTGCATAGCTTCTATCGCGGGCCTTGAGCGTGGAGACCGAATCCAGAAATTCCGTAATGAAAAAACCTGTCACCCCCACTCCGACCGGCACAGCGGTGATATTTTATTTTCAACTCTATCACAACCGTGTAGAGTGTAAAATTCCATAAGTAAATTTAATATCGCAGTCTTGTAAGAATACAATATGTAAGAGGATATGAGCTGAATGATAAACGATAAAAGGTCGAAATTACGGTGTATTTAAAAATTGTTCCAGTCAGTGAAACGTATCGAAATGTCAAACGTGATTCTAAGTTTGAATTTTTAAAAAGTTTTTATTTTATATCTGTTCAAAGAGGTTTTTATTTAAATATTACGGCTCTGGATACTAGTCCATTGAACCCGTCTTTCATATTTTTTTTTAGTTTTGCCTTCTATCGATGAATATCAGAACTTTGAATGACTTTTATTTTATACTAGCTTTTGCCCGCGGCTCTGCCCGCTTTAAAAAATTTTCAAGTTCAAACAGGTTATAAATATTAGAATTTATGCAATAGCTTTACCGCGGCAGTCTCCGAGTGCCACACGTCTTTTATTTTATCGGGGTACTTTCTATCTCTCACTCAACAAGCCGTAGGGTCTCTATTCGAATAAATTGAGGATATCCTATGCATAGGGCTAGCTCTATAATTTTTTACTTATGTTGAGACTTTGGTAGGGAGCGCTGGCGGGCAATGTCCTATTTTACGCGAGAAACTCCTCGACTTACTTGAGACCTAGGCAACAAGATTTGCAATTTAAGATTATAACTCAAACGCCTAAAAGTCGCGCCTTTTTATTTAAATAAACAGAGGCCAACAAATGCACCCCGATTTTGTCAATATCTGTCCAATGATGGACTATCGGCCACTGAATTATCGTTCGGGAAACGTATTATTTAGGTGTGATTTTTCCAAATCGAAAAACATAAATTGGAGACTTAGAAATGAAAGTTCGGACCTCGCGGTTGCAGTCAAAGTACCCTGCCACTGGAACATAGGTACATCCTACTAATATTATAAAGGCGAAAGTTTGTAAGAATGAATGGATGTTTGGATGTATGGATGTAAGGATGTTTGTTCCTCTTTCACGCAAAAACTGCTGAACGGATTTCGATGAAATTTGGCACACGGGTAGATCATGTCCTGGATTAACACATAGGCTACTTTTTATCCCAGGAAAATATAAACCGGGACTTTTATCCCGGAAAACCTTTTTAATGCGGGCGGAGCCGCGGGCAAAAGCTAGTATAAAATAATGTTACAATTTAAAAAGCCAGAATAATTTTCATATTCTACTATACTGCAATATCCTTTAGGGATGCAGTTGGTGGTAGAGCTACGCAATGTAGACTCTACGCCCAAACTAACTGCCAAAAAACGTCCATCGATGAAGCCACAAAATCCGCCATCGCCACTGCCAAAACTATAATAAATACTGGACCTAAAGTCCATTAAATATTACAACTACTGTGACTCTTATTAAGGGACTAAAGAGGATTTATTTAACAATAAATTTTCCGTCTTTGTTTTGCTCATTTCATGTTTCCTTATTGATATAATTTATGCATATTATAAGTAAATTGCTAAGTCGTGTTGAGACATTTTCTGTCGTGTATTTTGGTGTCATCATTTTGATGAAAGTAGAAGAAGTACCATAATACGTTATACAACAGTTTAAAGTACTCAGAGAGGGTACTTAGGCTAGGATCGCCAGTGGCACGCAGTTAACGACACCTGGAAATGAAGTTCGGCGAGTCTTAGGCAAAACTTTTCACTCTTACCCGGAAAAAAGTTAATCGAATATAAAGATAGGGAGGAGTTGGAAATATTAATTTTCGACAGGTCAGTAAGCTTGCAAGCCAGAACCTTAAACACCTTATAATCCTTTCCTTAAAAGAGGTAACATACTTAGAATTTTTTCTCTTGAGTGCTGATTATCATTGTGATAATTTTTTTTTCAGTGTGATTTAGTAAATACATTCATTGACTAGCAAGCAAGTATCATCGGTGGTCCCAGAATTTATGCCGGCCTTTGAATTTGCTAGGCATCAATTTTCTTACATTGTTATTTATAAAACAAATTAAACGGTAAATGTACGAAATAAGAACAAAATATTGGTAATTATACCCGACAATAAGATAACAGGATGGTCTTCAAACATTGATACAAGAATCCCAAAACCTTAATAAAGTAAAAGAAACTAAGTACCTACATATTTAAAAAGGAATAAATATTTAAAACAAAATGCAAAACGGTCTCTGATTTATCGATTAGCATAATATAAAGAGCAGCTTACGTAAGTAATAAAAAAAATTGCTCCACTATTATTTAAAAAAAATGCGCGTTTACTCAAGGAAAGTTAAATATACAGAACAGCTTTTCCCAAACCATGGGTCGCAACCCACTGGTGGGTCGTGAGGCAATGTTGTGTGGGCCTTGAAAAATAGGATAATGCATTGAATGATAAGGCAAACAGCCGGACGGCCACTGATGGGGCGAGAAAAATAACAAAAATTCATATTGAAACAGCATTCCTTGCATGTAAGTAAATATTTAAAAATTACTACATGAGAGTGAAGAGGTGGGTTCAGAATTTCTAAGTTTTTGTCAGGTGAGTCGCGGTCCAGTCAACTTTGGGATCTACTGCTCTATGCATATATACTTTATTTCATTATGCTGTAACGTAGGTTACTAAAACTAATAATTCAACATTTATTTTTATAATAATATTAAAAAGAACATATAAAACGTACTCGCGGACGCGATAATACAAAGTATTGCTACAAGATCGTACTTCGGTTATCTTCGGATGGATTCGGTTAGCGCGGCAGACCGGTCTCCGGATTGCTCACGCAGTCAGCTGTTGAACGCACCTGACGACGCTACTGTACTATCACTTACTACGTACTAAGAACCCGTTACATTTCTCCTGGCTGTTAAACATTTGTTATTCAGTTATTCCCACCTTGGGTAAGTTGTGCACATTTCTTTATAATAATTTAGTGCATTAAGTGTGTTAATGTAGTTCATTAGATTGATAAGATGGTAAATCAGCGGCTTAATGTAACCGTTTAAAACGTAACGGTCATTGCTGTTTGTATGATTCGCATACTCATTGCTCCTTGTGTTTCTTTTAGTTTTAATTGTATTATTTAGTTATATGGTTTTGTATTTAGTTTTATTGTCGCTTAATGCCACAGCCGCCTGGGATAAGAATTCTGCCTTTTGTAATCACCAACCTCTTTCTTGACTCGCACTTTTTAGTTGCTTAGTCCGTGCTTAGCTAAAACCTAGACTTGTGCTTATGTTATAGGAACTCAGTCTGGAATTAGAAGTTCCCAAATTCCACAAGCAATATCTTTCGGGAGCTGGGCCGAAGTTCTGGAGGTGGACACCACTGCGCTACTAGTGGTTGTTGAAGTCCCCTGCGTTCCTCGTGCACAAGTCATCGGAACCAACCTGCGTGGATCGTGCGCAGTCCATGAGGAGAGTGCGGTGAACCGTGTTGGAACCGAGTTTGGCCATATTTAATCCCCGACCCTGACACTGTATTTCCTTCCGTTCTTAGTAGTAAACTTCTTTATAATTTAAATTCTAGTTTCATTACGACCGCTATCTAGCGGAAAGTGTGACAATGCAGTTGGTTAGAAAGAACAAATGCCTTACATCCCATATCACCGAATGAGACGCTGTCGAAGGCCAGGGATATTCAATTACGACACTCGCAGAAATTATATCATCAAATTAAACACTTGAGTCATTAGCGCGAGTCACTATAAGCATGGACAGACGAAAACGACAGTTAAGATTCCAGTGTTCTGGAACATACACACACACACATACACACACACACACACACTCACACACTACTTTTATCTCAGAAGCGATAGGCAGAGGTACAAGTGCACCCACTTGTCGCCATGTGTAAGAACTTCTGTCCCATGATGTGATTATGGCCACCTCTACCGCTAATTATTAGGCATAAATTCCAGACTCCGGCTTGATACAGAAAAGCCAATATCAATTTGCTCGAATCGGTGACTGAACTCTAGACCTCAGCACAGTCGTCTAGTATAATAATAATAAAATAATAATACCAGTCCTGTATTATATACTCCTCACTGCTGGGCACGGGCCTCCTCTACTGCTGAGAGGGTTTAAGGCCTTAGTCCACCACGCTGGCCTAATGCAGGTTGGCAGACTTCACACACCCTCGAAATTCTTATGGAGAATTCTCAGGTATGTAGGTTTCCTCACGATGTTTTCCTTCACCATTAAAGTGAACGATAGGTAATTGATAAACAATACACACGTAACTTTGAAAAGTCAGAGGTGTGTGCTTTGGGTTTCGAACCTCCGGACATTGTCTCGGCAGACCGTTCCATTCCCAACTAGGCTATCGTCCACTTTCGTCTAGTACCGTTGCACAACTTCGACACCGATGCAGTCATGGAGCGATCATCAAGCGTAGGGTACGGAGAAGTAACGCTTCATTTTTTGGACTGAATAAAGATAGTAGATCAAACTAAATCAGCACACTGACATGACCAGCGCCCTTCCCTGGTCATGTCTACAGATAATCTAGCAGCCAAGTGATTTAGTACAAACGTCGATGGAGACCTAGTGCGGGGCGCTATTAGACCTGCTTCAAGTGGACCGACAACTTAAAAAAGGCGGCGGGTAGCGGATGAAAGTGTCAGCTCAACACCGGGAAGGTGGGCATTCATTGGGGAGGCCTACAACCAGTAGCGTATCGTGATAGGTAGGTATTAAACTCATCCCCCTGGGCTCATCACTAACACTTTTTTTTTCGCGGGAAAAACGCATTATCGCTACCACCACTGGGGGGTGAGTGGAACGGTTATGTAACACTACGTCTACTCTCATACATTTATAGGTGGTGATCAATAACTTCCCTTGTCACGTTTGCTTTAAAAATATATTTCACCACACGCTCGCAAAGTTCTCTTTATAATAATTAAAAAAATGTCATACCTACTCGGTTCACGCGACGGTATGACGTCATAACCATAGGGGAGTTTATTTAATTAAATTATGGCTGCTTCATTAATGTTATGGACTCGTTCCTGTGGGCTTAGCTTGTTAGTTAGTTTGCAAACTTTGTGTAGTTTTGTGTATGAAGGAATCGTAACTGAGAGAGGTATACACTGTCGCGAGAAATTTACCTATGTTCACCAGTGGTCGTCATGTGGCTGATGATGATGATAATTAGGTTGCGGTAGAAGTAAGGAAAAAGGAAGTCAGCGAAGGGAAAGGGGCCCTAAGGGGCAATGCCTAAGAGCCCCGACGAACTTAATTCGCCCCTGAATAGAATTTAAAACAATAATGTACTAGTTTGCAAGTAATAAAATAAAACTTTTTAAAATTGGATGAAACATATTTTTTGGTTTTCCATCTGTACTGATCTTTGCTACTTACTAATTATACAATAATACTTTGACATTTTGTAATATTTTAAAATAGCATTGAAAAACACTGTAAACAAAAATATATTTTTTACATATATGCAGAACACAATGCTGTACCTAAAACTAATGTAGGTACATGTGTAATTAATTTCTGCCTAGACTTGTGAATAAATAAAAATAATAATAGAGTCATTTGGCTAAGTCACATTTTTCTTTTTTGGATAGCAGTCTATTAATATAATAAACTCTATTTCTGATTTATATCCATAGGTACATTAAAAAACAATATAATTAAAAATGACAGAAACTACCTCGGCTATGACTATGACTGCCTCGGTGGCGTAGTTGTATTACAGTACGACTGCAAAGCTGAGGTCTTGGGTTCGATCCCCGGGTCGGGCAAAGTGATATTGAGTTTTTCTATTCAGTATCAGCCCGAAGTCTGGAATTTGTGCCCGATATGGCGATAGGCTCGCGCCCTATCACATCATGGGACGGAATGACGGCGAAAAGTGGTGCACTAGTTGCGCCTCTGCCTACCCCTTCGGGGATAACAGGCGTGAGTGTGTGTGTGTGTAATACTTCTAGGTAGGTACCTCCTTAAAAATAGGCATTTTTTATAATATTACGTGTAATAACACGACAGACACTCTTCTTTCAAAACACTGATACGTATCGAGACACGCGGCAGCGTGTCAAGCCAAGCAAAAAAAAAAAGTCGAAGCTGCCTAGTGCAGTTTCACCCGAACCATTTGGAGCGACTTTTGACGCCTCCATAACTCAAAAGCTATTTAACGTAAATACCTGAGATTTGGTTTATATATTAAACCCCCTCAAGTTAACCAGAATCCCAAATTTCATAAATATAGCTCAAACGGTCATTGAGATACTAACATCTAAAAATCGGCATTTTTATCACTGACTGACATATAGATCAAAAACCTAACCCACTTCCAGATGACCTAGAAAGTTGAAATTTGGTGTCCAGATAGGTAATTGTATGTATACAAAGGAAAAAATCTAAAACAATACATTTTTAAGATTTGAAACATTTTCCAAGCTATCGGAAAATCTGCATACTATCTATAAATTATCTTTAGAATAATGAACGTTTAGGCGTACACGTCCATTGATGCTTTATTTTACTATAAATACTATTTACCTTGATCCATTAATTACGTTCCCTCCGTGTTACGGCACCACTTTTGCTTGAATTTTTCTATAAATTTTCCGACTTTAGACAGAGCTGTTGTGGGATACGGCGGTAGGTTCATATAGATACGTTATAGGCATCAGCAACTCGTGCCCACTCTTCAGTCTTTTATATTATATATTTACTTCTGTTTCGAGCTCAAATTAAATATTTATGATTTCTGCAATGTTTATTTACATCTTAAGACGTTTATTATTTTGACATGAGATGACATTGGACACACACACACACTAACACACGCCTGTTATCCCCGAAGGGGTAGGCAGAGGCGCAACTAGTGCACCCACTTTTCGCCGTTATTCCGTCCCATGATGTGATAGGGGGCGAGCCTATCGCCATATCGGGCACAAATTCCAGACTCCGAACTGATATTGAATAGAAAAACTCAATATCACTTTGCCCGACCCGGGGATCGAACCCGAGACCTCAGCTTTGCAGTCGTACTGTAATACAACTACGCCACCGAGGCAGTCTGACATTGGACATGACATTGGACGTTCTATCATAATACTTGCGAATCAAGGTAATTATTAAATAGAGGTTTTTATACCAAGAGGACTTCATCGCGTGCACATAGCAGAACGATGAAGCGGTTTACGGCTTTTAATACGTTGTTTATTTTCTTTCTAAAGTAAGTAACTTCATAAATATTGATCAAAGGTAACTTCTTACGTAATTGTTTTAATTACTTAACTCAATACTTTAATAAATAATATCTTTACAAAAACTAATGATATCCCATAGTAGTAAGGGATTCGACGGTTCTGGAGCACGTTCTGGGGCCGGTTGGCGCCACACTGGCCTAGTTCGTCAATAATTTCGATTGCTCCAATTTCGGCGCGTACAATCCGCGAATTAACCCGCGGATTAAATTTATACCTACCGCGAATTTTTCCGCGGATTTATACCAACCGCGAATTTTTCCGCGGATTTATACCTACCGCGACTTTTTCCGCGGATTTATACCTACCGCGAATTTTTCCGTGGATTTCATTAATACCAACCGCGAACTAATCCGCGGATTCCATTTAGTATCGCCCGCGAGATAGATATAAACCGCGAATTGGAGTTGCATGGTTTACGGTCCTCTCAAGCTTGTACCTTTTCCCTTTGTTTCGTTGTGCTTTTGTATTTCTACAGCGACCCTTTTTTACTTTTTATTTGAAGAATACAAATGTCTTTGTTCCATATTCCTATGGACTCGTGTTTCTAGTTAAAAACCGTTTACAATTACCCATTACTCACCCTTTATGCATTACGGGCAGTGTTTATAATACATAAATCAATCGTTACAATACACCATACGTTTCTCAAATTCTAAGTAAAACCCTTCGGGTCTTCTCATTGTCAATGATTAATTGCCTGTCCATTATTTTTAACAACAGTTACGGATCCTATTATTCCCATTTCCTGATGTTACGTATTCAATGGAACGTTCAAAGTGAAAGTTGAACATGTTGGATCCTGTCTGCAAGGAAACAATACTCGCTCTCCATATAAAAGCCAAACTCAAAATCACATGATATCGTATTCCACTCTGTGCTCTCTTCGAAGTGTGATCTCCAGTTGTTGGTAATAGTGAAGTGATAGTAAAACAGTGTAATAGTAAATACTGAAGCTGATATAAAATGAATGTAAGTACCTTCTTATACTTTGATCTAAAATTGTTATAACCAGATGTTTTATTAATTGTATTTGTTATGTGTTGTTCACTGGGTTAATGCATTTTAGTTGTATTTGATCTCTTATTTAATTTATCAAAGTTACTGTAGTGCATTTTATTTCACATACCTATAAGTGTTTATCATACAATACTTCCTTAACCAATTTGTTTTATTTACAGTTTTATTTTCGTTACATTTGATCTCTTATTAAATTATCAATGTTACTTTAGTGTACATTTATACTTCGCATACCTATAAGTATTTATCATATAATACTTCCTTAACCGATTTGTTTTATTAACAGTTTTATTTCATTTTATTACAGTTTTCGGAAAATACTTTCAAAAATTACTATTATGCTGAAGATATAGATGAACCTAGTGATGAAGAAGGTACACTCGCCTTTAAAGTCAAAAAAGCGATAATAGCAAACAAAAGATCCATGGAATGCAACAACATTGACGAATTTTTCGAAAAACCTAAGAAAAGGAAGACAACGACAAAAAAATCATCTAGTGTTGGTCGAGCGACGAGTGGTGGTGTTTCATACATAAAAACAAACAGCGATGACAGCAGTTCTGCATCACACCTCATAAAAATTGAGGTGTATGATGTTAATAAAATAAAAAACATCGCACCGACGGAACAATGGAAACATGCTGATGTGCGGGTTAAATATTACGCGGAAAACGAGAGTGACAAAAACTTGCAATCTATCAAGGACACGGTATACAATATAACCAAACACTTAGCGAGTAAGGACGATTGTGTTAAATATTTTATAGACAACGAGAAATGAACAAAGTGCCAGTGCGTATCAGTGTTTTAAAATCATAATTTTAGTCATATACTTTATTCTAAGAAACTATTATTGTAATAACTATACCTATTTTAATTTAATTTACATTGTATTGTATTTTAACTTTGTACTATTTTAAGTTACATGCTTAACAGATTACTTCGTTTTTGATTCTAGAACTCTTTGTGTTGTTGCTAAGTATTAATGTAAATAGTAATAAGTCTTTTTAGTGTTTTTCATGCTCATGCTTACGATTGTAAAGTTATTACGAACATTCATTAATTGTTTGGATAGTTTAAAGTTAAATTGCATTGTTTAGGGTAGTGTTTATTAAAGTAAGAAGGTACTACGAAGACATTGCTCACGATGGATGCAATATCAAGCTGTGATTTACACAACATGGAACTCGTCGCACTTCTCGAGAACATTGAATCTATGGACCTGATGTCATCACAATACGACAAAGAACTTTACGAGCTCTGTGATAAAATGGAACAAAGACAAGTTGAAACGTAAGTATAACATTTTTTATTATGTTAAGACTTGTTGCAACATGTTTTGGGAATCCACGAAGAGGGGATACAATTCAAGTATTTATAATGGTTGGGACATCTTTGCACAATCATTCCACTTGTTTCTCCCGTTTATATTTTTAACATTAGTGTGCAACCGAAATGTACCACTCGTTTGATATTTCTAGTTTGTCGCAGAGTGAGATTGCTAGTTTCGATAAAAATATTATTCTAAATAAATATCATCGTTTCATACGGTTTTGGTATATACAAAATGTTTTGCCAGTGTCAATGTTGGGAGATCCTGATATTTCTCCTTATTTTACACCATGTAGTGGTCATAGAACCTTACAGCAAACTCATACCGATGAGGATGATATTGATGGTGTATTATCAATGAAAGCATATTGTTTTCAGTGTAAATAACAAAACATGTTAGTATCTATTTAAAGAATAGAAATATAGTAAGAAGCTTATTACGTGAGATCACAATTTTTAACAGTTTTCTTATTCATCAGATCTATGCAGAATGGAGAAGGTAGCAGAAAAAGGAAAAGATTAGCGACAACTGAGTTGTTTGAAGAGGATCCGTTAAATAGAAGAAAAAATATTCGTCTTGAAGCTCCTTCAACATCTACATCATCGCTGGGTACCGTTGTAAATGTAAGTACAGAACAGCATAATGATAAAATTGAATGTCCTGAGTGTCACATACATGTGTCAAAAAAATATATGACCAGTCACTATAAGAGCAATAAACATAAAAATAATTTAATTAGAAGAGATAATAATCTACCTAATGTTCAATTCATTGATACTGCTTTTGGTAATAGAATTATTACATATCGAGTGAAATCTAATTTAGTTTCTGATACGCAGTTTGAATCACCTGAATTATTTTTACAAAATATTAAAAATATAATATACACATTACTAGAACGATCTATTTTAGAATATTCTGTTGTAAAAGTTAATTTTATTCTCAATGCGGATTTCACACAAGAAACTAAAAATCTACAAAATATTTTTGATTTTCAAATTTCAAACTATCTTGTTTGTCAAGGTGATGATAAAGATATTATTTTCTCATCTATAATTACCGAAATCACAAACAAAATGACAAATTTTCAAAAAAAAGGTAGTGGATGGAGTTTAGTTAAAATAAATCACTTGGATATGAATATCAACAAATTTAACCCATTGCGTGGATCTTCATACATAGACCTACCGTTAGACATAAAACACAAGAAAGCTATAATCAATGTTCAAAATAACGATCACGAATGCTTTCGTTGGGCAGTTTTGTCAGGATTATTTCCAGTCACTCATAGTTCCAATAGGGTATCATCTTATATAATACACAAAAATAAGTTAAAATTTGATAACCTATCGTTTCCTATAAAAATTAACGACATCCATAAGTTTGAAAAATTGAACAGTATGAGTATTAATGTTTTTGGATTACAATATGATTCAATAAGCAAATCAAATAAAGTTGTAGGTCCATTACACTTTACGAAACGCCGAAAAACTACTCACTTGAACTTATTGTATATATCTCAAGGTTCTAAAGGTCATTACTGTTTTATTAAAAACCTCTCGAGATTATTATCTAAACAGTTATCGACTTCTGAACATGCAGTTCATATTTGTGATGGGTGTTTATTAAGTTTTCCATCATTACATAATTTAAAACGACACCAAGAAAACGACTGTTTCAATGTGTGCACAAATTTACCATCGGAAAGCGATAGCAAAAGAAACTGGTTTAATGAATTAATACCATCAAACCAAATTTCATTTAATAACTATGAACGTAAATTAAGAGTTCCATTCGTTGTGTATGCTGACTTTGAAGCATTTTTAAATCCAATAGAGAGTTGTTCTAACAATCCAAATCAATCTTCAACTGTTAATATTCAAAAACATGAAACGTATAGTTTTGGGTATTATGTTAAATGTTCGTATGATGATAATCTTTCAGTATATAGGTCTTATACAGGACAAGATTGCGCACTAAAATTTATGCAATTCATTAACACAGATTTAGAAAATATCTGTAAAAAAAATTCTTTTGTAAAATCACCTTTACCGTTAACTGAAGAAAATGAAATAAATATCAGTCAAAGTGATTCGTGTTACATTTGTGCTACTAAATTAAACAATGATAGCACAGTATCTTACAATTGGCATACTGGAGTATATGAAGGTGTAGCTCATAGAGTATGCTCTCAGAAATACAAAGCTCCTAATTTTGTACCAGTGTTTTTACATAATTTAAGTAATTATGACGCTCATTTCATAGTGCATGGTCTTGATTTCGAGAAAGGTGACATTGAACTTATTCCTGAGAACAAGGAAAAATACATTTCTTTTTCTAAAGTTTTACAAATCAACAACAGAGTTGTAAAATTACGATTTCTTGATTCTTTTAAATTTATGTCAAGTAGCCTTAACAAATTAGCTCAGAACTTACTACCCGAACAATTTCGTGAACTCAAGTTAAAATATCCATGTGAAGAAGATTTTAAACGTTTAATAAGAAAAGGTGTATATCCATACGAATACATGACAACATTTGATTCTTTAAAAATAACTTCTCTTCCCACTCGCAATCAGTTTTATAGTTCTTTAAATGATAGTCACATTACAGAAAGTGAATACCATCATGCCCAAGACGTGTGGAAACATTTTAATTGTAAGAATATGGGTGAATATTCAGACTTGTATTTAAAAACAGATGTATTGTTGTTAGCAGATATATTTGAAAATTTTAGGGATGTCTGTCTTAATACATACGGTTTAGATCCTGCCCACTATTATACAGCACCTGGTTTAAGTTGGGATGCTATGTTAAATTTTACCAAGATAAATTTGGAACTCTTAACAGATATCGACAAGGTTACGTTTATAGCAAATAATATTCGGGGTGGTATATCACAATGCAGCAATAGACATGCAGTGGCAAATAACATATTTATGTCGGAATACAATTCAAATAAACCATCTTCATTTTTGATGTACTTAGACGCAAATAACCTTTATGGTTGGGCTATGTCCCAATGTCTCCCGACAGGCAAATTTGAATGGGTCGACATAGATACAGATTTTAATATAGCCGATGATGCAAAAAATGGGTTTATATTGGAAGTAGATTTAGAATATTCAAAAACTTTACATGATTTTCATTCAGATTTTCCATTTTGTCCAGAAAACGTATGTTTAGGAAGCAGCAAAGACAAGAAACTGATTCCAAATTTAAAAGATAAAAAAAATTACGTCATTCATTATAGAAACCTCAAACAATGTTTAAAAAATGGTCTCAGATTAGTTAAAATTCATAGAATTTTAAAATTTGAACAATCTGCATGGTTGAAAAGTTACATAGACTTAAACACTCATATGCGATCATTAGCTACTTCAGATTTTGAGAAAGATTTTTTTAAACTTATGAATAATTCTGTTTTTGGTAAAACAATGGAAAATGTAAGAAAGCGAGTTCATGTCAAATTAATAAATCATTGGTTAAATCGTGGCAAAACTCAAGGTGCTCAATCTTTGATAGCAAGACCAGAATTCCATAGTTTATCTATATTCTCAGAGAGCTTAGTTGCAATACAATTACACAAAACTAACGTTTTATATAACAAACCAATTTACCTCGGTTTTTGTATTTTAGATATATCGAAAACATTACTATACGATTTCCATTACGATTATATGAAATTGAAATATCAAGATAATATTAAATTACTATATACTGATACCGATAGTTTAATATATCAAATATTTACGCAAAATTATTATGCTGATATAAAACTTGATTTAGCCAACTACTTTGATACGTCAGACTATCCACCAAATAATGAATATGGTTTACCATTATTGAATAAAAAACGGTTAGGATTTTTTAAAGACGAAAATAACGGAAAAATTCTTAAAGAGTTTGTAGGTCTTCGCTCTAAAATGTATGCAATGGATGTGCAAAATAAATGTATATGTAAAGCAAAAGGGATTAATAAAAGTGTCACAAAAAAATTTTGTCTCAGCGATTATAAATCATGTTTATATGAAAAGAAAACGCAATACAGTGAAATGATAAGATTCAAATCAATTAAACATGCTATATTTACACAAAAAATCAATAAGATATCTTTATCACACAATGACACAAAACGTTATTTAATAGAGAATTCAACAGATACTCTTGCATGGGGTCATTATAAAATAAAGGACATTTGATTTTATCAGTGAATTCTGTACAACGAAAATATGTATGTTAATGTGTGTGTGTATGTTTTATTTTCGGATTTAAATATTTTAATGTTCTGTCTTTATTATGTACTTTCTTTTTTTTTTTTATTGTGATACTATGACAACTATTTTGTGTATCATGAAAAATAAGATGCAAATTTGAATGTCTGTAGGAAGTTAATTCTTATATCTGATTTAACTATAATGTATATTAATTTTATTACTGTAATATTTTTAAAAACATCTTTGAATTGTATGTGATCATTTTTCAAACTATTTGAATATTATGTAATCTTTGTATGTGGAACAAAAAATCAAATATAATACATTCAATCGTATCTTCTTGTTTTATTCAATCCGAAGCGCTTTTCGAGTTCACACGTGCATTTAAAAATGTTTCACTTTTATCATCCTTTTACTGCCATAGTTGCAGGTCCAAGTGGGTGTGGAAAGTCTAATTTTGTAACAAACTTTATTAAATACATTAATGATATGTGTAACACCACTTTTCATCAAATTACTTGGTGTTTTGATGAGATGCAACCCTTATATGATGTACCAAATGTAAACTATTATCAGGGTATACCAGATATGAATATGTTTGATGGAAAGGAAGCTAACCTTATCATTATCGATGATCTTATGAGGGAATCTGATGGTCGCATTGTCGACATATTTACTAAAGGTAGTCATCATAGGAACTTGAGTGTATTTTACATTACTCAAAATTTATTTCATCAAGGTAAAGGACAAAGAGACATTTCTTTGAATTCAAACTACATCATTTATTTCAAAAACCCACGTGATAAAACTCAAATACGTTACTTAGCGCGACAAGTATCACCAGAAAATAGCAAATTCATAGAAGATTCATACAGAGATGCTACAAAAGAAGCACATGGCTATTTGATGATAGATCTAAAACAAGATACTTTTGATATGTGTCGAATTAAATCAAAGATCTTTCCTTCTGATGGTCATCCTACAGTGTACATTCCCACAAAAGAGTTTAAATATGTCAAAAACCAACAAATACCCGTCATTTGCAAATGATGGATCGACGCTTAAAGACGCATGAACACTTATTAAATGCTCTTTATAAGCTTAAACCTAAACATCAACAAGCTCTTTTAAAAGTGTGTAACGAAAACGAAATTAATTTTATTTGTGAATGTATTCATAATGTTTTACAAGGAAATATAAATCTTGAAGAAAAATCGAAGAATAAACTAAAAAAATACAAAAACTTATTACGAAAATTAGTACGTAAAAGTACAAATAAAATAAGAAAGAATATAATAGTTCAAAAAGGTGGTGCATTTCTTCCGATCATATTGGGTTCTATTTTGAGTGGATTGATAAGTGGACTGGTTTAAAATGGAACACGCCAAAAAAATGCTGTTAGTTGACCCAAGTTTAATAGATAAGTTAAATCAAAAAAGAAATGAAAATCCTACCTCTCGTTTAGATAGCGAAATGGAAAAAATACTCAGCAGTAATATGGATGATCGAAAAAAGTGTAAATTATACTTACAAATTTTACAAAGATATCTCCACTTTATGGAAGAAGATCGTCGTCCCATTGAACTCCCTATAATAACTTCAAATGACGATAACAATAAACCCTCATCTGAAAGCTGGAAAAATTTTAATATAAATAATGATATCAAGAATAAAGATGTAGTTGTCAGTCAGACACTGAGTGATGAACAGAAGCAACAAGAACATTTTACACTCGAAAAAAAACCTTTCTATTCAACAGAACAAATTTTAAATTTAATACCAAAAACATATGTAAAAAAAGGTGAGTTATTATTGAATTCGGTGTCGCTAAATAAAAACAAAATTTATTGGAATGATGCTGGCACAGTGATTGTGGATAATGAAGTAATTCCTAACAGTAACATTATCGATTTAATAAGCGATACACTGCGACCATTGAAAAACAACGACCCACCCGGTTGGGAAAAATTTGCTAAAGCGTTAAAAGATTTGAAAATACCTTTAACATATATTGGCAACCCAAAAAGACGTGAGTACATAGCTCAACTTCAAAAAGACATCGAAGAACAACCGCCACAAAACACAGAGGTATATTTGACACCAACTAGTGAAATTAAACACGCAAATAAAATTAAGAAAAAGATTGATTGGGAAAAATGGACCCCTTATTAGAAATAAATCAAATTTATTATGATGTATCACACCCCGCTGGATATAGTAATATCGACAAATTATCAAAAGCTATAAAAGGTAAAATGAAAAAGGAAGAAGTTAAAAACTGGTTGCAATCTCAATCTACGTATACACTCCATAAACCAGTACATAGAAGATTCGCTCGAAACAAATACGTTCTCTCTAATCTCAATGAACTTTGGCAAGCCGATTTAAGTGACATGCGAACTTATTCTAAAGATAATAAAGGTTTCAATTACATTCTTTGTGTTATTGATGTTTTTAGCAAATATGCATATGCCAGACCCTTGCAAAAGAAAAATTCTGAAACCGTAAAAAAGTGTTTCGATAGTATATTTAATGAAGCTAGTACCACACCTACACACATTCAATCTGATAAAGGCACTGAATTCGTATCAAAAGATGTTCAAAGATATTTTAAAACAAAAAACATTAATTACTATACTACAAATAATCCAGACATCAAAGCAAGTATTGTAGAAAGATTTCAAAGAACGCTAAAAATGAAGATGTGGCGCTATTTTACACACAAGAATACACATAAATATATTGATATTTTGCAGAATTTGATACACTCTTACAATCACAGTTTTCATTCTAGTATTAAAATGTGTCCTTCAAATGTTAATTCTAATAATATAATGACAGTTTGGAGTAATTTATATGAAAAATCTGGAAAATCATCAAAAAATATACTACCTATGTTTCATCTCGGTGATCATGTTAGAATAACCAAATATAAACATGTATTCCAAAAAGGTTATGAATCTAATTGGAGCGATGAAATATTTGTGATTTCTTCTATAATAGAACGTACTCCGTGGCCTGTTTATACTATTAAAGATTTAGATGGTGAAGAGATAGTAGGAACGTTTTATGAACGAGAATTACAAAAGGTCATTTATGACCCCACCATTGAACACAAGATCGATAAAATAATTCGTTCTCGTTACTCTGGCAGCAGACAACAAGTGTTAGTTAAGTGGAAAGGTTATCCGAACAAATTTAATAGTTGGATTTTAGCTTCCAGTTTGAAAAAAATATGATTAAGGATTTTTATTTAACTTTACTTAGCAATAGTTCAATGGAATACTTTCCTGAGAACAAAACATCAATTTTTTCAACAAAATTACCCAAACCCATAATATTGGAAGGAGAATGGTGTGTAGGAATCGTTGAATTCCAATATCCATGCACCATGTTTACTGTTCAAGATCATGAGAATGTTATTTACATAACAAAAATCATGAAAATGCCCCATGAAGACAAACTATCCACAGTATATTATAAGACTCACATACCTGCCACAAACTATGATAATATTAACCATATTTTATCAGCATTAAATAATATAAGGGAAAAAATCAAATTCCGCTACGATAATATATCCAAATTTGTGTCTGTTTCTGTATTAGACGAAACAATTAAATCTGTGACATTATCTCCTAAACTAGGCTTACAGTTGGGATTTGAACCAAACAGAAATCTCGTTGAAAAGAATTTAGCAAAATGTCCAGCTAATTTACATTTAGGGTTACCATCTCAACTATTCGTTTACTGCGATATAGTTGAACCTCAAATTGTAGGTGATGTAATGACACCTCTTCTAAGAGTTATACCATTAGATCCCTCAAAATACATCTATGGTGCGAATAAAATGCATGTATTTTCACCTCCACATTACTTATCAGTAATGCGAAGAGAATTCGATACCATCGAAATAGATATAAGGTCGAGCACCGGACAAAAGATACCATTTCAGTTTGGAACGGTGTGTGTTAAACTACATTTTAAAAAATTATAATGCATTTTGAACGCTCCGACATATCATGCCCTTATCAACGGTATTATTCTCATCAGGCTGGTTCAGGTATAGGGGTGGTATATAAAGGGGCGCCTTATCAAAAAGGACATGGAATCGGTAGTTTTCTTGGGGGACTGTTTAGGTCAGTTTTACCATTACTATCTAGCGGTGTTCGAGCTGTTGGTAAAGAGGCATTAAGTGCTGGTGTTGGGCTATTGACAGATATGGTTAGTGCGCGACCTATGGAAGATTCAATAAAAGCACGTCTTAAAGAAGTTGGTACCAACTTGAAACGCAAGGCCGATGAAAAAATAAATAAAATCAATATGTCTGGATCAGGATATATAACAAAACGAAAACGTCTACCTGGAGTCATTCCGTCGTTGACCGCGAAAGTGAAAGCTCTAAAAAAATCAAAAATTACTTCAAAACAAATTAAAGACATTTTTTCTAACAATTAATTAAAATGTCTTTTTTACATAGTCATTCCTGTGAATGTATTAAGTCCGAATTGGATTTGTTTGCATTGCCATCGACTCAAACTAGCATTGAAAGTGGAAATTGGATCCATTATAAACCAATTTCATCTCTTGCCGATGATGGTCCTATAGAATTTCAAATTCCTGGGGCAGGAGATGACTACATAGATTTATCTCATACGTTAATTCACTTGAAAGCGAAAATAGTAAATCAAGATAACACCAAACTCACCGCATCTACGGTCGTTGCTCCGGTGAACAATTGGTTGCACTCACTCTTCAGTCAACTTGATGTGTACTTAAATCAAAAACTTGTATCACCACCCAATAACACATATGCTTATCGTGCGTACATAGAAAACTTATTGTATGAAGCTTACGGTATGAAGATACAGCTGGAAAAATGGATTCCACCGATGATACTAATAAAGGATTTACTAAGAGACAAGAACTAGCCAGTGAAAGCAAAGAATTGGAAATGATTGGTCACTTGCATGGCGATTTATTCAATCAAGAAAAATTTTTAATCAATGGTGTTGATATTTGTGTTAAGTTAGTTCGTTCTAGAGAAAATTTCAATCTAATGGCCTCTACAGGTGACCTTAAATTAAAGGTATCTATTACGGATGCATCTTTGATAATTCGTAGAGCACGAATCAATCCCAGCGTGTTACTTGCTCATCAAAAGGTCTTAGCTTCTACCACAGCCAAATACCCCATTACTCGAGCTGAAGTTAAAGTTTTAACAATTCCATCAGGTGTTCAAGGAAAAACTCTAGATAACATTTTCTTAGGGCAATTACCTAAAAGGTGTATAGTAGGATTTGTAAATAACGCTGCTTTCAATGGAAACCTCACTAAGAACCCATTTAACTTTCAAAATTATGACATTAATACTTTTAGTTTATATATAGACGGCCAACAAATACCATCAAAGGCTTTACAACCCTCATTTGAGAACAATATTTTTACTTCAGTATATCATACATTGTTTTCGGGAACAGGTATACACTTTCTAAATGAAGGTAATGGGATATCCCGAGAACAATACGCTCAAGGGTATTGTATGTTGGCATTTGATTTGACACCTGATTTATCAGCAAACTCTTCAAGTCATTGGAATCTTGTAAAGCATGGTAGTGTGAGATTAGAAGTGCGTTTTGAAACAGCTTTGTCACAAACTATTAATTGTATTGTTTATGCGGAGTTTGATAATGTTATTGAAATAGATAAAAACCGCAACATTTCAGTAGATTATAGTAGTTAAGAAAACAAAATTAACTGTTTAAGATTAGATTAAGTATGAATAATTTAATTCAGATTTTCTGTTAGATGTAAGTTACGAATAAAATGAATTAAAAAATATTAAGTTTTTTGTTTTATCATAATCCTTGCAACCCCACAAAAAATAGAAAACTTACCACATAAGTACCATAATAGTGTCTTCTTAACCTTATATACGGCATTACCACTTTATCATTCGACTTGATAAGATTCTGCAGCGATTCGATAAATAAAAATGAATACAATAGAAATACAGAATTACTTAAAGAAAATTGATCCATGTATTGAATATAATGTATATGCAGCCAATCGCCTACCAATACATGTAGTAACTCCTACATATGTAGTTAGCAACTTAGACTCTGATAACAAACCAGGTTCTCACTGGGTTGCCATACACATAGATCAGAATGGTTTTGGACAGTACTTTGATTCATACGGTCGACCACCTCAAGGATACCACCGAATGTTTTTAGCGAGGAATTCTAGAATGTGGAATTACAATACAAACCGAATTCAAAATGACTTTACTATAGTTTGTGGAGAGTACTGTTTAATGTATCTGTACTATAAATATTATGGTCAGAGTCTTAAAGATTTTCAAGTATTATTTAGTGATAATACAATAGGCAATGATGTGTTTTTAACTGGTTTATTTAAATCATGTTTTGAGGAGAATAAATGAAATATGAAAATGAATGAATGATTTTTCTTTATTGAGAATTAATAACCCCATACAAACTTATAATTCTTCCAAACAATTAATGAATGTTCGTAATAACTTTACAATCGTAAGCATGAGCATGAAAAACACTAAAAAGACTTATTACTATTTACATTAATACTTAGCAACAACACAAAGAGTTCTAGAATCAAAAACGAAGTAATCTGTTAAGCATGTAACTTAAAATAGTACAAAGTTAAAATACAATACAATGTAAATTAAATTAAAATAGGTATAGTTATTACAATAATAGTTTCTTAGAATAAAGTATATGACTAAAATTATGATTTTAAAACACTGATACGCACTGGCACTTTGTTCATTTCTCGTTGTCTATAAAATATTTAACACAATCGTCCTTACTCGCTAAGTGTTTGGTTATATTGTATACCGTGTCCTTGATAGATTGCAAGTTTTTGTCACTCTCGTTTTCCGCGTAATATTTAACCCGCACATCAGCATGTTTCCATTGTTCCGTCGGTGCGATGTTTTTTATTTTATTAACATCATACACCTCAATTTTTATGAGGTGTGATGCAGAACTGCTGTCATCGCTGTTTGTTTTTATGTATGAAACACCACCACTCGTCGCTCGACCAACACTAGATGATTTTTTTGTCGTTGTCTTCCTTTTCTTAGGTTTTTCGAAAAATTCGTCAATGTTGTTGCATTCCATGGATCTTTTGTTTGCTATTATCGCTTTTTTGACTTTAAAGGCGAGTGTACCTTCTTCATCACTAGGTTCATCTATATCTTCAGCATAATAGTAATTTTTGAAAGTATTTTCCGAAAACTGTAATAAAATGAAATAAAACTGTTAATAAAACAAATCGGTTAAGGAAGTATTATATGATAAATACTTATAGGTATGCGAAGTATAAATGTACACTAAAGTAACATTGATAATTTAATAAGAGATCAAATGTAACGAAAATAAAACTGTAAATAAAACAAATTGGTTAAGGAAGTATTGTATGATAAACACTTATAGGTATGTGAAATAAAATGCACTACAGTAACTTTGATAAATTAAATAAGAGATCAAATACAACTAAAATGCATTAACCCAGTGAACAACACATAACAAATACAATTAATAAAACATCTGGTTATAACAATTTTAGATCAAAGTATAAGAAGGTACTTACATTCATTTTATATCAGCTTCAGTATTTACTATTACACTGTTTTACTATCACTTCACTATTACCAACAACTGGAGATCACACTTCGAAGAGAGCACAGAGTGGAATACGATATCATGTGATTTTGAGTTTGGCTTTTATATGGAGAGCGAGTATTGTTTCCTTGCAGACAGGATCCAACATGTTCAACTTTCACTTTGAACGTTCCATTGAATACGTAACATCAGGAAATGGGAATAATAGGATCCGTAACTGTTGTTAAAAATAATGGACAGGCAATTAATCATTGACAATGAGAAGACCCGAAGGGTTTTACTTAGAATTTGAGAAACGTATGGTGTATTGTAACGATTGATTTATGTATTATAAACACTGCCCGTAATGCATAAAGGGTGAGTAATGGGTAATTGTAAACGGTTTTTAACTAGAAACACGAGTCCATAGGAATATGGAACAAAGACATTTGTATTCTTCAAATAAAAAGTAAAAAAGGGTCGCTGTAGAAATACAAAAGCACAACGAAACAAAGGGAAAAGGTACAAGCTTGAGAGGACCGTAAACCATGCAACTCCAATTCGCGGTTTATATCTATCTCGCGGGCGATATTAAATGGAATCCGCGGATTAGTTCGCGGTTGGTATTAATGAAATCCACGGAAAAATTCGCGGTAGGTATAAATCCGCGGAAAAAGTCGCGGTAGGTATAAATCCGCGGAAAAATTCGCGGTTGGTATAAATCCGCGGAAAAATTCGCGGTAGGTATAAACTTAATCCGCGGGTTAATTCGCGGATTGTACGCGCCGAAATTGGAGCAATCGAAATTATTGACGAACTAGGCCAGTGTGGCGCCAACCGGCCCCAGAACGTGCTCCAGAACCGTCGAATCCCTTACTACTTCCCATCAAAAACATGAATGTGAAATGTGGAAGCCAAGTCTAATATTAAGAATATGCGTGCTGGGTCGACTTCACCGACAAAAGAATTAAAATCTTAATGATTGCCAAGGCCTGTAGATAATCGTGAAAATTATTTATAAGAACACAATCCATTCTAAAATAAATTTAAATTAATATTTCTTTGATTTTATGCTACGACAATGTATGATATTTTAAAATATAATTTCTTAAATTTGAATAGTCGAATTATTTACACAAAGCAGATAACTTAGTATAAATTTAAGCTCAACATTTGTCTTGGCTAGTTTTATCAGAAAATATTTTTTTCGAAGAGTAGGATATGTTGACTTTATAATATAAAAACAGTAACATAAAGATAAGTTTATTAGCCAAATATAAGAAAAATTGTATGTGAAGACTAGCCAAGTCAAATCTTGAGCTTAAATTTATACTAAGTTATCTGCTTTGTGTAAATAATTCGACTATTCAAATTTAAGAAATTATATTTTTAAATATCATACATTGTCGTAGCATAATATCAAAGAAATATTAATTTAAATTTATTTTAGAATGGATTGTGTTCTTATAAATAATTTTCAGGATTATCTACAGGTCTTGGCCACCATTAAGATTTCAATTCTTTTGTCGGTGAAGTCGACCAGCACGCATATTCTTAATATTAGACTTGGCTTCCACATTTCACATTTATGTTTTTGATGGGATATGAAATACGCTGTCTGACATGACATGCGATTTACAAACTGTTCCGTATCACAATAATTTTGGTCTGTAAACAAACCTGAAAAGGACATGTCCAAAAACGGGTTTAAAAATTTAACCAAGATACTTTACATATATTTGGATAGTACCTACTTCCAAAAACCAGGCCTTTGCAATAAATCGTATAATTTTAAAATAGGGGAGGACGGGGCTACAATTAACGGAGGTAAGTATTAACAAGCGAAATTCTCTAAAACTATACACACTAGATCTCCAACGCGAGTTTTAATTCGTCAACTAGACCAAGCTGAATGCCACAGGATCGGTCAGTTGCGGCCTACTCGCCGTACAAGTGAGTTGTATGCCGGGTGACATTTTTACGCAGGTAAAGAACATTTTAAAGTTTACAATTTTTTGATTTCTACAAAAATTATACAGTGCTATGATAATATTCATTATTCTCTGGCAGCATATTTTATACTTAATAATTCTACTTTGCTTAATTGCCAAAATTATTGATCAATATTTTAGTATGTTATTTAATTCTTTAAATGAACCTTTCGGGCTACAATTAACAAATTTGCGGGGTTTGTTTTAACGTGTAATATCTGCCCCGGATGTGAGGGCTATTATTAACAGGGTATCTGAATCTAGCCAACTTTTGTGACCCCCGTGATGGACGGCAGCGTGCCTTACGCTGCATGTGACGCCAAGGGCGTCCTTCGGTGTACGGGGGCTTCTGAGCCCCCGCAACAACAGGAGACGGACCGCAACAGCGGTACGCGCAGGGGCGGTTGCGGACGACAACTTAGACGTGAGTCGGAGGAAGCCCGCAGCCGTCCCTAATGCGCCGAAGATGGTCACCGTGGAGTTTTAGTTGGTATGCCGTGCGGTGTACATAGGTTATGGACTCGGCCCGGCGGTCGCCCGAAGTTTTCCATCTCTCCGGGCGGCTCAACGTCGGGTCGTAAGGCACGGTGAACCCAACATAACCGCTCAGTCGTTCCCTTGAATACTGGGCGGTAGTAATAATTCACTTTCTCCGCGTAAACAAAAAAAAATAACCATAGCCGACTATTTGTTAAGCCGTTTTGTGACGGATCTTATAATGCTGTATAAGTCGTTTGTTTTGGTTATTTAATACCATAAAAATGATGAATAATGCAAGACTGAATAATATATGTATAACAGAGACTGATTAATATGTAATATATAACAGAATAAATATACTATAAACCATTGAATATAGCTAATTAGAAAAAAAAATAGGTATCGTTCATGATTACATATTTTTATAAATTGTGATTATTGTTGTCAGTTTATAGGAAAGCATAACCCATACAAGTCTGTATTAATTACCTAATAAAGAAATGTGTCATAAATGTATTTGTTTTCCTCTACATGAGTCAGCATATCATTATGTTAATTGTTACCCCTTCTGTTAATACTTACCCTCGACCTGTTAATTCTAGCCCCGAACGTGAGGTAAGAATTAACAACTGACTCTTTTGTGAAAAAGAGTTCTATTTACGTCATCGTTTCTGTTTTGTTTAATTTGAGATAATTAAACGATACCTGAATAATTAAATCATCGTATAACATAATAATCAAATATGGCTATTGAATAATCACTAATCTACAACTAAAAATCCTTTTTTTGTTAATTGTAGCCCCGGCCTCCCCTACTCCGATTTTGAGATAAGTATACGTAATTTTGTTTCGCTTAAAAACTACAATTAAAGTGAACGTTTTATAAAAGGTTGTTATGAATGGTTGGAGAGTGGGTCCAACATCTTGTTTTTAATGGATACAAAATCCATATTTTTGCGGCTTTAATATTCATAAAGTTTGAGCCTCGTTAGATTTTGAGGCCCGGCACCCATCAAAAGGCGGACATCTTTAATTGTAATATAAATCTTAATAAATATTATTGAGACAATAGAGATGCAGAAGACAAAAATTTGGGCATAGAGTTCCAGTGGCATTAAGTAAGTTCTTGAATACATAACTTTAAAACATATTAGATATTCTCAGAAAAATTAAACAAGCTTTTATCTTCTTTGTGTTCCATATTTTACCCAAAAATCTTTTATTTATAATTTATCTATAATAGAGAGATGTTTAAGCTGTAATGCATGACTCATTATCCTCTTGCCCTTCTTCCGATCCCTCACTAGATGTCCATTATACTCAAAAGGATTTTAATATTTGCATACGTAAGAAAATCCGACTTCTATCGATGTCAATATCTTTAGTTAAGATTAATGAACTTCATTGTAGTTAGCTCCAAGCCTTTCAAGGGTAGGTAAAATAGTATCACATTTCCCCAGGTATGTAAGTTCTATATTATGTGAGCATAATTACTGTTATAATAATTTATATCTACGCAATTTATTAAATGCCCTTTGATTAATTATAATAATTCTCCTAGCCAGTTTCGGCCACGGCGGCCAATCTCAACGGAGATCAGCCAGGTACGCAGGAGATATTATAGTGCATAAGTGTATGCGCAATACACAGGTGCACTCGCTATTCCTTCACTCTGATAGTCCGGTGAGACGGCAATCCAACATGACCGGAGAGAAATCAGGCGCAGGACCAACGGCTTTACGTGCTTTCCGAGGCACGGGGGTATCACACCGCCAACTTCCTGACTCCGAGCTGCGACTGAGTAAATTTTAATATGGAAAAACCCAGTCACAATGTTTTTTGGCTCGACCCGGGAATCGAACCCAGGACCTCAGCGCGCAAATCGTACCTACTCGTAATGCGTACGCAATACAACTACGCCACCGAGGCAATCTTTTGATTAACATTAACACATATCATAAATTACTGTTTGTCTAACATATCTCTCAATGCCAGATTTAAAAAATTCTTCCTAATCGAAGCTGCGAAGAATCAAACCCAATTCAAAGTACATACACAAGGCCTCAATCGCAATAAGTTATAAAGTTCATAAGACATGTACCTCATACTTCGTGACTGACTCGGTTAAAAGCGGCCAGTAACTGGAACGAGCTACGTTATTGCTAGAGTAACTGGATGTTTGGAGAGTTAGTCGGCCGATGAGCTTAGTAAGACTAGTAATAACGTTTAAGTACTCAAATAGCATCTTACTATTAACGTAATATGGAGCGATATATTTGTAGGCATTACAAAGCTAACCGAATCATATTGTAACAAAAAATTTTTGTTTTCGTTTGCGTCTAACTTCGAAAACTGTTTTATTTATTAATTAATAAGGCATGTTTTCAACATAAAAACTTGCGTTTCAAAAATCACATAACCTTAATATAAACTCATTTGCAAAAAAAACGGGCACCTAAGCAATGAACCATTTCAAATGTTACTATTGGTTTGTTTGATAATTATAGGTAGTTTTACTTTCACAATTTTGTAAATTAAGAAGCAAATAATCGTTTTCATCAGTATTATCATAAAATTTTGATAAAATTTATGGGTTTTAATGCTAAAGTTCACTAGTAGTGTATGCTCGCTAGTAGTGCATATGCTCGTAAAGTAAAAGTTAACAAAGATTTTTGTTTGTTTTTTCTTTAATAAAGTAAAAGCAGATAAATGTTTAGTATCGAGTGTGACCCCCTCTAGCTGAAATCACAGCTTGAATTCGTCTGGGTATGCTAGCGAGGATATCCCGGATACTTGCTTGCGGAATACGTTCCCACTCCGCGGTAATCACATTCTTCAGCTCTCTGATGGTTTGCGGAGCCGGTTGTACTGATCTCACGCGTCGTTTCAGAACGTCCCAGACATGCTCTATAGGATTGAGGTCGGGACTTCGAGCTGGCCAATCCAAACGACGAATGCCGGCCTCTTGCACATACGCTTCCACATCGCCAGACCGGTGGGCGCGAGCGTTGTCGTCCATAAAAAATGAGTCTTCGCCCAAAGCGGCCAATGCGGGTTGTGCATGAGGAATAAGAACTTCCGTTATGTATCGATGTCCAGTCAGTGAGCCGTTTTCAATGACTAACTCTGTACGATCCATTGAATTTATTCCTGCCCAAAACATAACAGAGCCCGCACCATAAGGTGTGATTTATTCAAAACAAGCCGCTGCAAAGCGTTCTCCTCGTCTTCGTAGCACTCGCCGACGTCGATCTTCACCGAACAGAGATATCCTGGCTTCATCGGAGAACAATACCCTATTCCAGTCTTCTTGAGTCCATGACTCACAATTTCGAGCAAAACCTAAGCCTGGTAACTCTGTGCTCACGGAGTAACTTAGGGCCGCGGGCCGGGCGATGACTGCGTATATTGGCCGCGAGCAGCCTCCTCCTGACCGTCCATAGACTAATATCCACATTTCTTACTTCTTCGTGGTTGTTATTAAGGTCCACATACGAAGACTTGCGATTTCTCAATGCGCGACTCACAAGAAAACGATCATCCCGTGGTTGGGTACATGGTTTTCTTCCAGAACCAGACCTTCTCTCGACGGAACCGGTGTCTTGATACCGCTGCCAGGTCCTTTGAACCGTCGAGCGACTCACACTTAGCCTCTGAGCCACGAAGCATTGGCTGCAGCCCTCTTCGAGCAGCGCAATAATTTTGGTAGCTTTTACCACTTTCTCTAACATTATTGAGACAGCTAAACAGCAATAAATGAAGCTTTGACAATTAAGAATATGAAATAAATTCATAAAAATTGACTAAAAGTTATGAAAACCGATATTATCTTTTGGAACTTCGCACCAAAAATGTAGGATAAAAAGTGGTTTTCTGTAAAAACGAGCATCAAACGAAAATTTTAATTTAGAACGTACTGTTTTAAACACCACGGCATTTTTAAAACCGGCCAGTAACATGTACAAATGATTGAAATCATTTTGGTACCCTATTTTTTTTAAAAAGAATTAAAATCCAAACCGCCGGTTTTTTTTGCAAATGAGTGTATTTATGACATGCAATACGTTCGTATAAATATATATCAAAGGCTGTTAAAATCAAGTTCACGTTAAATAAAATTCACTACAATAACACTTGCAAATATTAATACATGAATAAATTTTAAGTCACTCGTCAAAAGATTTTTATTTATGGCGACTTTTTGACAACATGTCGAGTGCTATTGTATGAAGATTGACTATTTATCACAGTCAGTGAGCACTCTCAACAGCTTCATTTCACTCGGCTAACGGACAAGATGTCATCAACAAAAAAACACTGACAGTAATAGGAATAGAATGGAGATATGTTGCTTGTTGTTCTTCCAGTAACACTGACAACTGAAAACGCTACATCAGACTTTGGAGCGGTTAACTTGCGTCAGTTTTCGGCGAGACAAGCCGTCCCCAGACGCACCAGTCGATTCCGCTAAGAATGTGATAAAACTGGGCAGAACGACGCTACCACGTTTTAAATTATGTATATATGAAATTAGTAGACAAAAAACATACCGAAGGAATATGAGTTGAGTAAAACAAACTATTAATTCAATAAAGTATTACACTATTTAAATCTCTCGTATGCCGGATAAGTACTACCACAGCTTATACTACCTTCCTTCTGCAGCAAATAAAAAGGCTGCTTTTATTTCGACATTAAATGAGGAGAAGATCGTGACTCGTCTAAATGCTAAGTCTCACAACTGTCTTAAATTATTAAGAGCTATATTAAGTCATATATTATAATAGGGAGCGAGCCTATTGGGAAAAGATGCCGAGACCAATACGGGCAGGGCCAGCGACTATATAACCCCTAGACTCCTAATAACAGACGATCGGCTTCGGCCAACACATCTGACAAATAGATCCAATGTAGCTTACCGTTCAAAATCTTCAAGTCAGTTGCGACCACAACTGTGAGCTGTAAATACTTCCTTGTTTGCGAATAAATAACTACTGTAATGAACCCGTGCAAAATAAAATGGTGTGGTATAAATAGCCATAATTCAAATTTTCAGAAAAATTGCATTACATTTCACAGGTAAGGCAATAACGACACATAATCACATTTTATTTAATATTTTACGGAGTTCATCTTAGACTGGCCATTTGAGTGTTTACGCGCCATCTTGTTATATTTGCATCTCTTTCCGACGAAAGTACTTTTTACATTTTCTATTTCGTTTTGTTTTTTAACATTAAAAGTAAGTGATACACCAAAAGTATTTGTCGATAGTTCTATCGATAAAATTAAAAATAAAAGAAACTATCGCCCGAATACTCAAACGCTATTCAACTAATCAATTTATCTGAGGCCTATTTAATTTTAACAGGCTTCTTATTTTAAATGGTTAGTTCATTAGTAATAGTTAATTCATTTTAAAAATGATTAGGATATATTTTTGACTAGCGGTATCAGAAATAAATGTTATTAGGATAATTTTTTATTTTGTTTGTTGATCATAACGATTGTTTTGAGTTATTCTTTGTGTTATTCCTACAAGTCAGCTCAAATATTCTTGTTAATGTCGATGAGACTTACTAAGCGTCATCTGTCATTCGATAACTTAATGAGTTTCGTTAAAATATTAATATGTTTAATAAATAATAATTATATTACTATGAAACTTTATTACATAAAAGTAATATCGATAAAAAATCGTGTTTTCATTTAACTCGTCCTATCCCTATGCCTATGTTTCCAAGGTTATATAATGCGATAAGGTGTTGGAAGAACCAATCATAATGCAGTACCCCGCTTCCTCAAACCTCAGGTAGTTGACAGAATTAATTTGAAGAGAAATATTGAACATTAGGAGTCTAGGGGTTATATAGTCGCTGGGCAGGGCCTTCCAGACTCCGGGCTGACACTGAGTAATAAGCCACCATATTTATTGGTTTCTTTTTTCTAGACATATTTTTATTGACATAAAGTTGAGTATTACAGTTCAAATATAATGTCGTTCAGCGAAAAAGACTGCATACCTCTTCGAATTTATTATTGTTATTAAATACTAGCTTTTGCCTGCGGCTCCGCCCGCGTGAATGAGTTTTTCCGGGATAAAAGTCCCGTTTTATATTTTCTCCGGATAAAAAGTAGCCTATGTGTTAATCCAAGACATGATCTACCCGTGTGCCAAATTTCATCGAAATCCGTTCAGTAGTTTTTGCGTGAAAGAGTAACAAACATCCATACATCCAAACATCCATACATTCTTACAAACTTTCGCCTTTATAATATTATTAGGATTAGGATTTATGATAATGTGACATTTAAAGACTTTTTCTGGCTATTATTCTAAGGTATTTTTGTAATGCTGACGGTGTAGATATAATATTTTCAGAGCTCTACTATGGACATGACTTAACGAGTTTGCCAGTGTGTTGGTAGTTTACTTGCAAATATTATCAAACAGCATACTATATTATGTATAATATTATAACAAGTACACATTACATAGTCTAATAAAAACAAGACACGGTGACCTCATTACGCGATATGTCTGGGACAATTTCGATGAACATTACTTATCATCAGACGGTGGTCCCGACTCCCGGCATCCCACCGCGCATGTGCGAAACCCATTCAGGAACGTTCACAGACAAGGATGGCGAAACGAGAGTGAGTGGGACAACAATAGGATTCCGAAAATTCAGGGAAATCCCACTCTCCCCCCATAATAACTCGAAAAAAGTATTATGTCATTACCGCACTAGTGTCCAACAAAAATGACGAAATTAGAACATGCCACTAAACTAGATTGGATTAACATACCCCCCACAGACTGTTACTAACTGCATTAAGTCTAGATTTTTAGGTCATAGCGCTTGCTAAACGATATACTTACGTATTGCAGCCGTAGCGGTGATCCAAATGTAGAAATGATGGCACATTTGTCCAGGAAGCATTGAGTAAGTCCCGAATGATGATCAGATCTTGCGTGCACAGGTTATAATCCAAAAAAAAGAGTTTTATTTAAAGACACACACTGGTTTCTCGTACCGCGGCGACCGGAGTTTAAAGTACTTTAGCTATTATTGAATACTGTATATTATAAACGTGTGTGAGGAAAAAAAATCAATTTGGTAGACGCTCAGTTGGTAGCCATTTTGTGTGTGACCGGGTGTCGGTGGGCAGGCGGCGGCACGCATGCGCCCGGGGAAGCCGCCCAAACGTCTGGCCCGATGAACCACACGAGATGTGTAATCTTCCATTATCTGTGGACTAGAACAGACTATTTAGGTTTAAAAGGTATATTTAAAAAGCTTACGTATGTTTTCATGAGAATTATTGTTAAAAGCCCCAACCGATCTTGTAAATTTACATGCACGTTCTTTACATGCGAATTTATTAATTTATATTAATAAAACATTAGATAAGTAAAGCTTTAAAACAAAATATTGAATTCGGTAAATCACTGAATTAAATATTATGTAAGTTGATCTTGATAGATCTACTGTACATTTACCGGCTTTGATGTAACTAAAAAATCAAATTTAGAATAAAAAAAATTGGTAATGGTTTTGAATAAAATATGTAATTTGGAATAAATAATTCGATTTTCGAAATATTTATCATTTTGCAGTTTAAATAATACCTACGCCCCGCCACATTTACATCACGCTGTTTGCTAATTTTCGAGAAAAATAGGAGGCCAAGTTTCAATAATTACTAGCTGGCCCCACGAACTTTGTATCGCTTTAGTATCAATGAATGTTGTGCTAACTTATTAGATTTTTATTAACATTAAATGAATTATCCAAATAAATTAAGCTCAGCATATTATGAACAGAATCAAAATTTAAAAAATTGTTTATTCATGCGCAAAGACAGAGAGATGCAGAGACTATTGAGCACGACATGCCATATCTCTTTCACCTCTTCCACATTCATAGTTCTCATCATACATTTGGCCGATTATGGGCATCACTTCCATCCGTACCATCCACATTCACACGATAAATACGTTTCGTAACTCGTCCTTCAACCATCTTCTCTACGTGCCCAAATTACCTCAGCATACTTCTTTTAATTTTGGTCACTAGGCGGCCCTCAGTCCCATACATTAATAACTACATTGACCACAGCTTATTCCTCGGCACACGATCATAAGCCTTCTCCAAGTATATGAAGGCACAAAATATTTTTTTGATTTGGCCAAATGTTTCTCCGCCATGTACCCTATGGAAAAGACTTAATCTTCTTGATCTTTTTGTTCTTCTAAATGGCGCCATTGTAAATAACAGAGATTTTAGAAAAAATCGTATGTAGAGTTTAATTAAAACGAATTCGAATACAAATATGGTCAAAAACTGAATACAAATTAGTGAAAACTGAAAAAAGATGCTAATTAATGGAGTAACGGCTAAGCGCATCGGTATGCAATGAAAGGAGTTAACACGACATTATATTATAGGTAGTAGGTAGGTACTCTTTGCGACCGCCACAGGGACTGCGCGCAACTGGAGCAGCTGTTACAGGAAAATAAATGTTAGTTTAAAAAAAACTTAAAAACACGCTTTACAGAAAATCCAACTAAAAAAAAAGAAAATAAATTTTAATTAAGAATAGTGTAAATAAGAAAAAAATGTATTTTATTGTAAAAAGAAGCGTGGCTTGCTTTTTAAGATATTATCAATGTGATAGTCCTTCTACTCATATTGTCTGTCAATAAAATATTTATAATTTATAACTATTTATTTTTTTCCTTTTCGGCGCATTAGGGACGGCTGCGGGCTTCCCCTGACTCAAGTGTCTAAGTTGTTGTACGCAACCGCCCCTTCTTAATGCAGCCCGACAACTCTTGTGGGGGGGGGGGGCACACATACTATCTCGTGGCGGACAGTACCCGTGCCGACCGACCCGACCCCCCGTAGTCCCTATTAGTCGCCTCCTACGACAGGCAGGGGATACCGTGGTGAAATTCTTCAAACGCCCCCAAACCACAGGGTGGCATCATGCACCCTACGATTTTTTTTATTATTTACATACATATACACTCACGCCTTTTATCCCCGAAGGGGTAGGCAGAGGCGCAACTAATGCACCCACTTTTCGCCATTATTCCGTCCCATGATGTGATAGGGGGCGAGCCTATCGCCATATCGGGCACAAATGCCAGACTCCGAGCTGATATTGAATAGAAAAACTCAATATCACTTTGCCCGACCCGGGAATCGAACCCGAGACCTCAGCCTTGCAGTCGTACCATAATACAACTACGCCACCGTGGCAGTTTTATTATTTACATTATTCTTAATTAAGTATGCCATATTTCGATTTAATCCGACGTTTTGAAGGGGGCCAAAATCATGTTCAAAGTTTCCGTTACATACATACATACCTACGTATGAAGCTAATAAAAGCGTCTTAAAAATACAACGCTGTTTTTAAGTTAACCATTGTAACCATTTTTTTAAGTTACAAATGAAATGTATGGGAAAATTAATTTCCTTCATAATTTCCTTGATCGTGAACTTTTCCAAATTTATACAGTTATTATGCTATTCGAAACGGATATCTACAAATCCAAAAAATCTACGAGCATTATAATCCTCTAGTTTGGACGCTATTTCGTGATAAAATTTGGCTCTGCTTGTAAGTTCGTGAATACGCGGCCCCTGTTTCGGGATAAAGCTTTTTACAGTGAGTAATTATAATTTATGAATAGAAAACCGTTAATATTTAATGGATTTAATGATTATTATAAACAGGCCAAAGATATTTTTGAAATAAAAAAGGTGGGATAGTGAGATTCAATTTAATGACGAAAAATAAAGCTTTTTTACTTACAAATAAATATTGAAACTCAAATCGAAGCTGAATACAAAGTTTTGCTAAGATTAAATGCAAATTTAGTCACATTTCCTGCAAAATGCATGGAGAAAGATTTTTGCAATTTCCTCTAATGGTCCCATAAAGGCTTTTTATCCTCATAAGCAACAAGATCGATTGGCAACAAAAACATGTTTTTGCGTAAAATGCCCATTTTTTCAAAATATGTGAATGCAAGCAGCAGTGTGCATCATGCACTGTTGTGTTTTGGTTTGACAGGCATTGTATCCACTGTAACTACTGGACATATTATGAGACTTAACATCTTATGTCTCAGGATGACGAGCGCAGTGGAATGCCAAACAATACTTTGTAACCCAAGGTGCTGCATGGTGTTACTACTGTTTTAGGGTGGTCGCATCGCTTACCATCAGCCGAACGGCATGCTCGTCTCGTCATTGACTGCAACAAAAAAATGCAGATCTTATGTCTTCAAAAATGATGGACAGTCTCCTTAGATTAAGTTTTCTTGTAGCTACAGCGGTTAAGGAAACTCAAATCAATTGCTAAGGAACACAAAATTGCACTGTAAAAGGTTTTACTCAAATGGACTTTCATTTACCTTTCTGTAAGCTTAAGAAGTAATAACGCTAACGGTATCGCCTTACGGTATCAAGTAACATATTATGCACGTTGCACCGATGTTCCTGGCCGATTGGGAGTTTCGAGCTTCGCTTTGCTCTCATTTTAGTCTCTAAAATGTTCGTACTTGATTTTTTAGATATTGTAAGGTATTAAGACTTTGTACCAATGTATAATTTATATAAATATTATTCAATTTTCTTATTTTTTGCGCCAAAAACAAAACTAACGAAATGACGTACTAGCACGAGCCACGAACTGGTAGCACTTTACCTTAACCCTCAAAAATAAGTAAGGTACCTTGGATTTCTATATTTGAGCAATACAGAATAAATAAAAACATATTAGGTTATATACTATTATTTAGGTATAAGTTCTACATAATAATAATTATTAATATTTATTTTTATTAGGTACTTCTAATTAATAATTATAAAATATCGGTTCTCATCGATATATATTTTTAATTAGTGATTCAGCCTAATCAGTGGTTTGACGCGGACTTTTATATTGTTTTGGGTAATGATGGAAGTGATAAAACAATATTTGGCCAAAACCTAGTCGGTATAGCTAATTCTAAATCTAAGTTTTTTAAGACCCTAGCGCCATCTGGCGTCATTCCGGATACTTAGCACAAACTCAGAATAACGCCATCTTGTTTCTGTTATAGGAATAAAGCTAATTTACTTTAGTAGTATCGATTTGGCTGAAGCTTAGATAAAGACGGTAGCTCCAGATATCCCATGTTGATTTAGTTCTCAGCACAAAATGCTAGAAGGTGCCGTCGAATTTCTACCATCAAATGTGCTGACCAGGCGAAATTAGTCTGAGTAGTTAGTCACTATTTCGCTCTATATCTGCCGATTAAGAGAGTTTTACAACGGATGTCGTGCTATTCTTACTGGTAGGCAGAACCTGTCGTAGAAGGTATCTTCCGTCGACGGTGACCGATCAACGTATTGACGTTTAAATTCTCCTGCAAGAGCCTCTCAGAACCCCACTTGCTCCTAACCTATGCCTGGCGCTCTAAGCAGTCAACCCCACGCTCTCCAGGTCGGTACTGCATAGAGTGTGATTTTTTTTACATACAAACTCACACCCTAACAGGCGTCTGCCTACCCCTGTAGGCGAGGTGCAACTAGTGCACCCACTTCGCCGTGCGTACTCCGTCCCATGATGTCATAGGGCGGGCCTATCAGTCACTTTTGTATGTGGTCGGTCTATATAGTTATGTGACGATCATTCACTCAAATGTCGTGAAAAAGGCCCTTAATAAACTGATAAGTAGCGACAGCTTAGTGGGGAGTAAAATGGATTGCCAAGAAGAAGGTCTCAGATTCGAACGCCAACACTATAGCACGCATCTCCCTGATTTTGAGGTTAAGTATGTGGGTGTCTTTGTCAATAAATACTAGTTTCATCGACGAAAGAAAATGTGCAGAAACTTGCGTACCTGAGAATTCTCCGTAAAAAAATCGAAAGTTTTGATGTCTGCAAGGGTATTGAGAAAGGCAGACCGTGGTAATAATATTAGGATCATACATATAGATTTATTAAGATTGATAATTATTTTAAGTATTGAGTTACGGAGCTTTTGTTGTAAAAATTAAAAACTTTAATAATGAATCAATCATAAACAATAGCTTTTTAATTTCACTCTATAGGTATAGACCGATGATGGTGCCTATTAGTTTTACTCTATATAGGCCGTCAAAAAGGTGTCCGCTCTGACCGGGCTTCCCCTAAACATGTTTTGATGTTATATTATTTTGTACTAGTAGTGCTCGCGGATCCGCCCGCATGAAAAAGTTTTTCCGGGACAAAAATATTTTCCCGGGATAAAAAGCCTATAGCACCCAGGAGTTATGTAGCTCCCTATTAGTAAAAGAATTTTCAAAATCGGTTCAGTAGTTCCAGAGATTAGCGCGTTCAAACAAACAAACTCTTCAGCTTTATAATATTAGTATAGATTAGAACTCTTTATTGACGTAGCTTTGTTTGCGGTTTACCAAGTAGTCAACAATAATTATATCATTCCTATATTAAATCGGATACTTGAATTGTAAACCGTGAGGTTCAGATGCATCGATTTCACCATCGCGGGTCGCTCACGTGTCCCGGAGCGGATTTCTTGGCTATTACGCAGATTGAGCACTTCCATCCTGGAGCTCAAATTCTTAGCTCTTGCGACTTTCACCAGCCGGCCAGTTAAGGCAAGCCAAACCTCCGGGGGTTTCATTAAGCCTTCACGGAATCAGGGTAAGCGGTGTCGCTGCTCACTGTCGGCTCGCCACAAAACCACCCCTGCACGCTTATTATTATTAGAGAATGAGTCAGGTATGGCGGTAGGCGCTGTCTATCACATTATGTAACAGTTATAAGTTCGACAATGTGGATGCACTTACACTTCTCCCGAACCTATTGAGATAAACGCGTGAGCTTATGACTATATCTGATTACGTCACAAAGGGCAACAGACTTCCTCAATTGCGAAGAGATACGTTTCTATTGGAACTTAAAATAATGAGTCAGACGAGTGCTTTGTTATAGTTCTGGGTAGTAAAATGAAATAAAATAATTTATTTGAACCCATAAAATACTGATCACAAAAACCCAATAGGTATCACTTAGCTCAACCCAGGACGTTCGACTGGTGGTCTTATCACGTACGGAAATCGGAATACAACGATGCGACGTCACCGAGGCAGTGCACAGACTTACTAATTACTAAATATGACGTAAGTTACGTTTGACAAATACATACTCCAAAATTACATCGAATTATATCACAAAGATGTAAGAATTTAAAAATCCTACTATCCTACTAATATTTTATAGGCGAAAGATTGTAAGAATGTATGGATGTTTGGATGTTTGGATGTATGGATGTTTGTTACTCTTTCACGCAAAAACTACTGAACGGATTTCGATGAAATTTGGTACACGGGTAGATCATGTCCTGGATTAACACATAGGCTACTTTTTATCCCGGGAAAATATAAAGCGGGACTTTTATCTCGGAAAAACTTTTTGAAGCGGGCGGAGCCGCGGGCAAAAGCTAGTATATTATAAACCAGATTCTTTCATAAATGATACAGTAATAAGCTTGCACCTACATCACCAAAGAGGTAGGTAGTGACCAGTCACACAATCACTTCAGAGTGAGCCATGCAGTATAGCCTCGGTTTACCGAACTTGTTTTCGTAAATGACATGGCAATCTTTACCGAAATTAAATTGCGTAATACTTGTAAATTCAAGACTTTCTCTGTTTGTGTCATCCATTGTAGCTAACTAGCTTTTGCTCGCAGCTTCACCTGCGTGAACGTTTTTCCTGAATAAAATTTTCGCTATATATTTTCCCGGGACAAAAAGTCGCCTAAACCTTCACAGGATCCCGAACTACATCCATACATTGTATCGAAATCCGTTCGGTAGTTTTTGAGTTTCTCGCGTGCAGAGGCGGCGGGCGACTCAATTACTATGCAAAGAAGGAAGAAAATGAAAGTATATTCATAGTTTAAGCTAAGCATTCCTCCATTAATTGATTAATACGTGTGGGTCAATTACAGGAATATAATGACGAAACGAGCAGTGCGTCATTTGCCGCGCGCTGACAAAAAAATCGGCCACATTATGTTCGCCCATAAACAGAAGAACAGAACTTGGAATCAGTTAACTCTCCATGGCTATACATTTGTTTTCATGACTCATTGTGTGAAACAACAACACGCTGTTTCTAAGCAGCAGAAATAGACAAAGTGGTAGTACCACAGAGTGACGACAACTGTTTGAGGTTAATTCTCGCGCGGCGAAGACTTTCGAATGTGTAATCGACACTTCTACTGCATCTACTCCAGGGGGCGTATTAAGAATGTATGGATCCTTCACCGTCTTACTTATAAGCCATCCTATTTACGCGAATTATTAAAACGAGATAAACAATAAAATTCCTAAGCGATGTCATTTATTTTTATAATGTTAAACCAACCAGGATAAACACTATTGAACGCCATTGTCCTGCTATGACTAAATTATGATGTGATAGTTAGAGACCCCATCAATATGATTTATTTGGGATAATGATTATTTTTTGAAATGTTAGGTATTAGTTTATAGTAAAATTTTATAAGGATGCTAGATAATACGTCACTATCATCAGCCCAAACTACACCAGCGTGGTAAGCTCAGGCCGTAGCCCTATCAGGAGTAGAGAAAGCTTGTCACTAGCAATGGAACAGTATAAAGGTGGCAGTATTTCATTTTAATAACATTTTCGGGACAATTGCTCTATCTCAACTTCATAATCAGCAGTAATTACGTAGTTGGCGATTTAATTCATTAATTTAACGATTATACTATCGCAACTGTCCATTTAATAGTATTTTAAATTTTGACATCTGGCTACTGCCATTTTATGTTGTGTGCAATAGGAGACACCATTTTCGCGGCACTTTATTGTTATATATACCAGACTAGCCCCTATATGATGTGGTGCATTTGACAAAGTAGGCCATCGCACCTTTTGCAGTATGAATGCACTAGTTCTGCTTAACCCTTCACACTCAGCGGCATAAGCTTATGTTAAAATTATCCCACTTTCATGCAAACATATTGTCACTATACTACAAGTTAGCTCCATTTTAATATAGGGCGTGTAGTATAGTTTACGTAAATTATGTAGCCGCAGTGTATAATATAAGTTAAAAATAATGATTAACATAGTGTTGTGGGTGTTTTTTAGTGCAGTTATAATATCCCAATTTAATTATTGTTCGGGTGAGTATATAAAATTATTTATCAATAAAACATAAAAACGTTACCTAAATAACTTTTAACATCGGACAAAGTACCTATAATTATTTTAGGACAAAGGTTAAATCTGTAGTAAAATAAAAAAGTAATTGGATTATTTCAAATGGAATAAAAGCGGCGATAGTCTAGTTGGGAGTAACGAGACGAATGTCCGCAGGTTCAAAACCAAAGGGCACGCACCTCAGACTTTAATTAAGTTATATTGTGTGTATTCGTTGTGAATTATCGCTTCCTTTAACGTTGAAGGAATACATGGTGAGGAAACCTGCATACCTGAGCAATTCTCAATTCTCAATATGTGAAGTCTACCAACTCGCATTAGGCCAGCATCGTTGACTAAGGCCTAAACCCTCTCAGTAGTAGAGGACGCTCGCGCTCAGCAGGGGGCAGTATATAATATAAGACTGGTAGTAATAGTAGTACATGGAATAAAATTGCAATCTTTTTAAAGTGGGAATTTCCACTTCAAAGATGGCCGAACGAGGGCCTTTCCCATATTATGTATCCAGCTCACACCTCTCAGATATCTGTTTTCCATTGGTAATAATATCTTCTAGTCTAGGTAATAGGTGTCGCGTAGGTGAAAATGCGAAAATTCGTCTTTAGGCAGGGTGGCCGGGCCTGTCAGGCCGTTTTGTTTTTTTCATTAATGATTTTACAGTGTTACCATTTATTATTTAACATAGTCTGCTCACCTGGTGAAGTGTCGAGTATTGAGTTGGGAGAGGGGCGAGGTTCCCCCATTTGATACGTAACTTGCCCCCGTTTGGTTAGGTTAGGCTGTGCGTGGACGGTTGTGCTGCCTAACTAGACATTTGCCAAAGGAACTTGGAGCCATTCCTAACCCCTATGAGGGTCACCATGGGATACGGATTGGTATGCCGTAGTGGATTGTGAATTATGTTAGGAACTTGACCCAGCGATCGCTCGATGTTTATCATCTTTCAGAGTATTTTCACGTTGGGTGAGACTGGTGACTCCAATACAGGCGACTAGTCTTTAAGCCTGGACGGCAGTGGTAATACGCATTCCATTATTTTTAGGAGATGAAGTGGTCCCCGTAAGTCTTGAAATAATAAAGAGCAAAATAAACCCGAACACAAGCACGATCGAGTGCCGTGTCACGCAGGACCCCATCGAAATCTCTAAAGGCGAACTAATTAAGCTCAAAGTATCAAGTCGGCTACTGATTCATTTCACATTGTAAGTATTGTCACTCAGACTACAGGGAACGTGCACGAACTATAGTTGGGAGCATAAAATTGACACAAGAGCCACATGTGGATAAAAAAAACTTTTCAAACATATTATTATTATTTACTTATATAATATTCTGACAAAAATGATAAAATATAGGTTCCAGCCATTGATATAATATAAAACCCTATAACAATGGTTCCGGCCGAATTTTGTTGATACCCAGTGTGGCCTGAATATTGTGCTTTTTTAAGATGGGAGCTAGATATTTTGATGTTATTTAAATTAGGAGTTTATGTTCCCTTAATTACAGATTTGGTTGTATTGAATATTATCTTCAAATCTAATACTTTATTTTTATAAATTATGTAATAATATATTTCTAAATGGAAACTCATACATATGTATGTTTTATATAGTATTCATTATTTTTGTCGATTTCCACATAACCATGGAATGTAAGTACTTAGGTACTATTCTTGGGAATATAATAAAATTTTACGCAATTTGATTTGTTTATTTCTATATTTTGGAGTGTGAAGTTGGACGTACTAGGAATGAAATGAAACCCTCGAGTGCTGAATTAGAACTAACTATTTTATTGGATACTCAAACATTATATAGCGTAGAGTACATATTATAAAAGATTACACATACACCCTTACATCTCCCATCATAGAAAGAAAAAAAAAATTGTTTTGTACAATTTTTTTTTTTTTTTTTTTACACATTAATGACAATAAAAAAAAGATTACATGATTATATAATTAGTTATGCATAATACATCTTAGTTCTATTTTTATGTACTAAATAAGGTTTACCATTTTTTATAATTTCAACATTTGGAGACAATTCACGCAATACAGTATAAGGTCCAGAATAAATAGAGTTGAATTTATTACAGTTTTCATTTTTTACAACAATCAAATCATTTGGTTTATACGAAACGCTTTTAATACCTCTATCATAGTTAAATTTTCTTTTCGATTTACTACGAAAGAGATTTTCTCGTGCCTCTTTTTGAGAGGTCTGTATACGATATTTCAACTCTAGAGAATAATCGTCGTGATTATATAGTGGTTCAACAATATCTCCTGACAAATTACTTGGAAGGATGCATTTCCTACCAAATACTAATTCAAACGGCGTAAATTTATTTTCCGAATGTACTGAAGTATTATAACAGAAACACCAGTAGGGTAACCAAGAGCTCCATATTTCAGGATGATTATCAGTTTGTATTCTTAGATAGTTACCAAGATGTTTGTGGTTGTTTTCCAACGCCCCGATGCTCTGGTGGTGGTATGCCGTCGAATTTAACTGTTTGATATTTAAAAGTGTGCATACTTCCCTGAACACTGATGACATGAACTCCGTACCTTTGTCTGTAGCGATCTCCTTTGGAACTCCGTACCTTAAGATGAAATTATTAACGAGGGCCTTTGCTACTTCTTCTGATTTCTTTGAAACTAAAGGATACGCTTCGATATATTTGCTCAACTCACATTGGAGTGTTAATATATAAGAGTAGTTATTTTGATCTCTATCCAAGGGCCCTACCAAATCAAGAAATATTTTTTCAAATGCCCAAGTTGCTGTTGTTGTTATCGTCATCGGTTCTTTAACCGGCACAGTATGTTTTTGAGTTTGACATTTATGGCAACGTTGGACAAAAGATTTTATATCTTTTTCCATGCCTGTCCAGTAGTAATATTTTTTGATGTTGTTATACATCCTTCTCATGCCCGCGTGGCCACTAGTGGGCAAGAGATGGAAATCATTTAATATTACGCGTACATCATCTTTGTCAATAATTCTTTTTAGATTCTTAACTATGCATATACGAGGTCCGGACCAGTACTTGATAGTTTTTATTTCTTGTAACAAAATTTCTATAAAGTCTTCATTATTCTTATTTTTAATTATGCATATCTCATTAACATTTATTATTTTACAAAATTTATCCAATTCCTTCACAAATTCGCTTCGCGATATTTGTGATGAAGAACCTGAATATTTTATAAAAATCGTACTCACACTTGGTACATAACAAAATATTTTTACTTCATAACTAATCATTCCGTTCTTTCTGTACTCCAACCATTTTTCCTTATTTATGAATGTTAATTCAACCAATTCTTTCGGCTTAATATGTGTTTCTACAACTTTCGGTTGATCAGGCCGATCGTTCGTAGGGACCATATCATCCGAAGATTGAATGGATTTTACATTCAAACGTTTCTTTTGTGCTCGAGTCATTACGTTAATGTTTTCTAGCATCTCTTTTAAATCTTGACTAGAAATTCGCGACAAGGCGTCAGCAGCCGCGTTGTCGGAACCCTTCACGTACTCTACTATAAAATTATATTCTTCTAATTGAAGTCTATATTTAGTAAGACGACTGGACGGGTCTTTCATATTAAATAAATAGAGCAAAGGTCTGTGATCTGTTCTTACTATAAATGATCGACCGTACAAATATGGCCTAAAATATCTGATGGCCCATACAATAGCGAGTAATTCTTTTTCGATGGTCGGGTAATTTTTCTCAGCTTTATTTAAGCTGCGACTTGTATAAGCTACTGGTCGACCGTCTTTGTTTGATAGAACTGCTCCTAATGCAAAGTTAGACGCATCTGTCTGTATAATAAACTGATTTTTCTCTGTAAAATCGGGGTATTGTAATACTGGGGGTTTAATTAAGCTTTCCTTTAATGACTCAAAACTTTGTTGACACTCATCTGTCCAAATAAATGGTACATTTTTCTTTGTTAAATAATTTAAACTGTAGGCTATTTTAGCAAAATGGGGTACGAATTGACGATAATAATTTACAAATGCAATGAACCGTTTCAATTCATTTGCATTAGTTGGACGGGGGTAATTTCTAATGACGTTGGTTTTCTCTGGATCTGGCATTATCCCGTCTGCCGATACAACATGTCCTAAATACAATATTTGTTTTCTTAAAAATTCACACTTTAAAGGGTTGAGTTTTAAATTTATTTGTCTCAATCTATTAAATACTTCCTGTAAATTTTTATTATGGTTTTCTAAATTTCTTCCGAAAATAATCAAATCGTCCAAATAAATAAAGCACTTCTCGTATGTTAATCCAGACATAGCCATAGTCATCATACGAGAGAATGATGCGGGACTTGTTTTTAGCCCCATAGGCATTCGCGTCATTTGATACTGACCAGAGCCAAACGCAGTATATTTTCTACTATTTTCATCTAAATTTACGTTATAGTAACCTTGGTATAAATCGAGATGTGTGAAATAAACAGATCCCGATAAAGAGTCCAAAATTTCTGATATATCCGGCAAAGGAAAATTGTCATTTTCGATGCAATTATTCAATTTCCGGTAGTCAACCACTAACCGCCATTTTTTATTATTACTGGAGTCGACTTTCTTTGGTACCAGTAATATAGGGCTGGACCACTCGCTATTGCATGGTTCTATTATACCATCACTCAGCATTTTATTAATTTGATTTCTTATTTCAGTTTTTTGTGAATGTGGTAAACGATACGGTTTTGTAAAAATAGGAGAAGTATTAGGTTTTAAGGAAATGGAATGTGTGTATACATTCGTAGTGGTCAATTTGTCGCCCGGTAGATAAAATATATCGCTATATTTCGCGCACAACTGCTCTATAGAATCTTGCTCTTCCCCAGACAGATAATTTAATTTTAATTCATTAAACAATTGCTTTACCCGGTCTGCATACTTGTCCGTGTTTTGAAATAAACATAAATTATATTCATTTAATTTGTGTAAATTACATTTAAAATTACTCAAAGTCAATTTTTTATCCGTGGTGTTTAAGATTTTAATTGGTATGACCCCGTTAACCGGTTTAACTATGGAACTGGCTAAGAACACACCTTGTTGAATTTCAGCCGAACAAACTACACATTCTTCAGTCATGTCGGTTCGTATGTAATGGATTGATTCGCAACGTGATCCTATTTTTAGGCAATTATCTCTAGTTAATAATGGTAAGTTCAATATTCGGTTATTTATATCAGTTAAAGAAATCTTACTGTTTTCAAAATCTAACTTTGCTTTATAAGCTACCAAAAAGTCCTTACCTAATATACCTAATGACTCGCAAGGTAAATTTTCAACTACATAAAACTTATGTTCAAAGTACATATTACACGCGTATAATTTTAAACAAACATATCCGATTGCTTGCACTTTGCCTCCAACTCCTTTTATAGTAACACTCTGTTCGAACATTGGAATGTTATGATTCAAAACATGTTTATACTTAATAGCAGAAATTGATGCTCCGGTATCTACGAGCCACATACATATTTGGTCATGTAAAGATAAACGAATGATGCAACTACTGTCACTAGCCAAAATTATATCATTATTATTCACGAAAAAATTTTGATGCATTATTTTCGGTTATTTTTTGAGATTCCGATAAAACATGCAAATGTTCGTTGCGTACCCTTCGGTTTCTCAGAAATTGATGATTATTGTACTTACCTTGATATTCACCACGCCATGCACCACGACCTCTTCCTGATTGCACCTGATGATAACCTCGACCGTAGCCTCGAAAATTTCCTTGCTGCGTAAACACTCTACCTCTGCCCCCGCCTCGGGGACCTCTATAACGATTTGTCCTTGATCTGTAATTATTAGAATACCTTTGAAAATTCATAATTTCACCTGATGTGGATGACGTCGACGTTTCCTCATCTTGAGCTGCTTGTATGGCATCCTTTAAATAATCAAAATTTCTCGCCGCTATGATCGTACTGAGCCTACGATTTCGCAGACCATCGGCAAATCTTTTTATAGCGAATTTTTCATTGAGTGGTTTTAAGACGTCAAAATTAGAAGAGTTTCCGTTTGCCTGCGAAATAGTAAGATCCACCATTAATTTAGAAATATCATCACCGAACTCTTTTAGAGACTTATCATTTTGTTTGCTATTTTGAAGCTGACATTGAATAGCTGGAGCGGATTTTCTGGGTAAAAGATGTGTCCGCATCTCACACACTAAATCACTAACGCTCGAATACGATGAATTTAACTGTAATTTAGCCGACTGAGACAATCTACTTTTTAGTATAAATTCAATTAAATCATCTTGACATTTTTTATCAGTCAGTAATGTACCATAGTATTCCACATTATCTATAATTTGTTTAATATTCGACTCATCATTAGTCATAGTAGGTATTAGATTCAAGGCAACCTTTAAATTGAAAGTACTCATTTTTAAAGATAATTCGGTCTCGCTTTTAGTAAATGAATCAGGAGTGATTTTACACAATTCGCTTATTTCCTTATACAACATACAAAAATCAGAACATAGTTTGTTAATTTCTACAACGTCACAACTTTTAATATTTCCACTTTTTATCTCTAAATTTAAATATTCTACAACAGGCAGATATTGTTCATGTATCCTACTTGCTTCCTGAAATTTTTCTTTACATATATTTATTTGCCGTCTCTTAGGGCCGATTTTAATTAGATATGTCCTAATAGCTTTTAATTCATTATACAATTCAGTTATAATATCTGCCATTACCTGGGTACATCTTGATTATCTAAATTAGTACATTTGTTTATATTAAAAGATACCAAGCACTTATAATTACGATAAAATAATATTCTCAAACCATTATTCGTACGCCACTGATAACACTTTATAATGAACAAAATACACTGCTCACTCACTTTTTGCTGAAACTCACTGGTAAGTCTTACACGACACCTTCTTCAGTTTTAAAAGCAGCGTTATTTCGGAAAAAGGATCTCCGTAAGCCATTCCGATTGACCTCCTGTTGTATCCATTGTACGTGACATCGTTTGTACACCCTGTACACAAACATCAGCAGGACGAACAAGGCAGCAATGACGAGCACTAATAGCAAAATATTTGTCACACTCAAATGACCTCTAATTTCCTCAACTGCAGCGTGATTTCCACCATTTCCAGCCGCCGTCTGCGCAATTATTATTTCTTCCTGTTTTGATTGTTGACCTCCCATGGTCTTGAAAAATAAACGGCGCAGGAACAATATGTGTCACGAATTGCTCGTGTTATAATGTAGTCTCTCACAAAATCACTCGGAGAACACATCGCGACTTTGTTTAAAATAACATGTCCTTATAGGGAACGTTATACGATGCCCGTAAGCTCGATGGCAGGGTCGCCATGTGAAGTTGGACGTACTAGGAATGAAATGAAACCCTCGAGTGCTGAATTAGAACTAACTATTTTATTGGATACTCAAACATTATATAGCGTAGAGTACATATTATAAAAGATTACACATACACCCTTACAGGAGCATCCAGATACACAGCAATACATTATCAATAAATTAAATATTATTTTTCATCCTTTTTACGTCAATGCCAAGTATCGATAGGCTGAAAGATTCAGATTGCGCCACCAAATGGCAGAGCTTACCACGTGCACGTTCCCTATGCCTTAGACAATCTAGAAAGGATGCGTCATGTACTTTTTGCCGCGAAAAAATCTGTCATTTGCAGTGTTATAGTACTACTATATACAAGTGCCATACAAAAACGTGGCGTTATGAACGCACACATAAATAAATCTTAAAAACTTGTCTGTTTTACACACACTAATCTGCCAAATACAACAGATTTTATAAATGTGTGTATGAGTTTTTAGTCTTGTACTTTGGCACACAGGAAAGACCATATAAGCCGCGTCCTTCATATATTGTTTAAGGGCTATCCATATAAGTTAGTAAATTGTAATATTAATATATCTAAATGAAATGGTGTGATTAGTAATGTAAGAAATAAATTTAATTCTATTAAACTATTGATGTCCCAATTCACTGGTGGTAGGTCTCTCATATGTGGGAGTCCGTCTGGGTGGATACCATCGCTAAATCTATTTCTACCGCCAAGTAGCAGTGCGCATGCACTGTTGTGTTTCGGTTTGAAGGACATTGTAGCCAGTGCAACTACTGGACATAATGAGACTTAGCACCTTATGTCTCAGGATGACGAGTGCAGTGGAATGCCACACAGTATTTCGTAAGTCGAAGCCTTCTCAGTAACAAAAAAGCCAACTCAGCAGTGGAATTATAATAACTGCAGTGCTGCTATACCTAATGGTGTTATTATTAACTAAAATTGCATGTTAATTTTAAATGTTTTTAGGTGCCTTTTTGATGAAAGTGATTTAGAAACGACAATTAAACAGATACCAAAGGTGAAAACTGACAAAAAGGACGAGCGTCATCATTACAATTTTGAGGTATCTTGTTACGCTTTATTTAAACTTTAATATTTAGTCATGAGTCCACCTTGCAAGTGAACGGCCGATAGTGCGGTTGCCACTGGAGAACTTTTTTACACCATTTGCCGTCAGTTCTTCGATCTATGTTCCCTGCCCAAGGAAAAGGTGAACAGATGACTTGATAAAGAACGCAGGAACACGCTAGATGCAGACCGTTTTTGACAGGTCCGTCTGGTAACCTTTAGGGGCAACTTATGTTCAGCAGTGGACGTCATATGGCTCATGATGTTGAAAATTTTGTGTCAATGCTAATTTCTTAATGCGAATAAATTTAATGTTCTAAGAAAACTATTCGCCTTCGATTTCATGGAGGTTATCTAGCGAGTATGAAAGGTAACCTAATAACATTGTGTTCAATTTTAATTTGTACTAAATGATAAGAAATTAACATGTTATGTCTTAGAAGTAAAGACTTAACATCTAATATTTTAGGTTGTCGAGCACATTGGAATGCCTCACAGCGATAATTTATGCTCGAGGTGGTGCTGCTGTTCTTAAAGCCTCACCAGAAAAAGTGTGGTTTGTTGTGATATATCCTATAGGTACTATCACAGGTTGATCTCATACTGTTGGCGTTAGACTTACTATGATAATTTGTATAAGACGCCACATAGAAACTGCCGCACATAGCTTGGCGTTGTGGTTCAACATTAGCAGTCGTGTGCTTGCCATCAGGCGAGCGGCTAGCTCATTCCATTATTCTTTTGTATGCAAAAAAATAATGACTTACGTCCTATTCACCAAACTTTACAGTGTCCACAATATTAGAGATACTATTAGGTACTTATGGACTGAGGCTCTATTTAGTTGTTCAGAGTGGGCATAAAAGTGCGAAAATTATAAAGCGATCGATAATTATAGTCACACAGTGATGAACTCGGGGTGTTTATTCTCTAGGTGACTTGTTCCGTGTAAAAATAATATCTTTGTTTCAGTTGTATGCAAGAAAATCTGGAAATTGGTCGTGTAAATTCTATACTCATAGAGATACCGGGGTCGTGAAGCCTACAGAAACTATTGATAATCATGTCTACACTGTAGCAACATGCTTTATTGAAATATCAATTAACGGTAAGATTTTTGTCATTTATTTGTTTTTTTTTTGCTCTTGCATTTAACTTCCACCTTAATGGCCGCTAACCAGCTCTTATTTACATTCCAGAATCAATGATCCCAAATGTGGAATGCATGCTCGTGGGCGTGGGTATCGGCCTTAGTTGGCTCATTATACCCCTTGTATTGGGCATCGTGTATTGCGTGAAGCGTAGAGGTAAGCATCTGGTTTTCTCCACAACAATCAAGGAACAAATATTCTAACTCGTGTGCAATCCGTGTCTACATTATATGCACTCTCAAGCACATTTTGTACAAGCTCTGGTACAGTGTAGTGTATAAAATCCTTCTAGCTAGTTTCGGCCACGGCGGGCAATCTCAACGGAGATCAGCCAGGTACGCAGGAGATATTATAGTGCACAAGTGTGTGCGCAATACACAGGTGCACTCGCTATTCCTTCACTCTCATAGTCCGGTGAGACGGCAATCCGACATAACCGGAGCGAGATCAGGCGCAGGACCAACGGCTTTACGTGCTTTCCGAGGCATGGGGGTATCACACCGCCAACTTCCTGACTCCGAGCTGCGACTGAGTAATTTTTTTAAGATGGAAAAACCCAGTCACAGTTTTTTGGTCCGAGCCAGGATTCGAACCCAGGACCTCAGCGCACAAATCGTACTCGTAACGCGTACACAATACAACAACGCCACCGAGGCAGTCGCGTACTGTATACCTACCTCTTGGAATCACCAGTCCATATACTTTATACGCCTACTGCAAGCATTTCCTCTCTCTTTTCCGCTCTTCCCATGCCAAAGGACAAAACAATCCCCACCATAACAATTCTTGCGTAACCTATGAACTTTCTCCATACCACGGATGTTTCACTACTGCTCATCCCTTTAGGGATCGTTCTCACTAGCGTGAGCTTATTTTAACGATACGTACAATAATATTAGTGGGTTTTTTGCAGCCAGGCCTGTGCACGACCTAAAGAGTTTGTCCGCCATGCAGCGACCCAAACACGATAGAGGTAATTATTTAAAATTTTCCTGGAGCCGCGCCGATAGCGGATCACGAAACCTTATGAACTTATTCTGGGCAATCCCTGGGTGTTTGATGGATGGAGCGATGAACTAGCAATAAGAGTCGGGTTCTTTGGGCTCGGTGGCGCGTCTTAGGGCTTAGGGAAGGCCTGGCTGACTATATTTGGATTGTCGCGCGATTTTCCTTTTTACGGACTTCTTCAATTTTGATAGCACGAAGTGGACGTGCAAGTGGATCACCTATGGTATGCTCCCCATGAACGCTCCTATTACCAGGAAAATTGTAGGTATATTTAGGCCTATCAACGCAAAGGTCAGAAAGTATAAAAACGGGACTTTTAAGTTCTCACAAATTATCAGTAAAGCTTTCCCTGTACGTTAAATTTAGAGAAAATTGTAGCATCATAGTCAAGCCTATTCATAAACTGGCCTCGCTTGACTCTATCTAGAAGACGTGCCACTGGGCCCAATTTTCGACCCGACTCGGTACTGCCAGGAACATCGCTCCATCTTTGGAGATAACACAATTAAAATATATCGAAACGGATAGTAAAAACAGCGGCACATGCTTCACTGGTTATTTATTTGAGCCATTATTTGCAAATAATGATCTATTATCATAAACTTAGCCTTATCAGAATCTCACGTTTCTTGTGTGTATTGCCAACGTCTTAAATTCTTGTACGATAAGTAAAAATATTATTTGTTTTTCAGCTCGATACAGTGGCGCCCCTCTCAAAAAACCTCTGATAATGGAGCTCACAGAAAGGGAAAGCGGTATATACGAAGCACTAGAAACTATACAAGGTATAATAATTATTTTACTGTTTTAATCATATTTGGTATTGAGAGCTTCGTACAAAAGGTCGTAAATGTAATCCCTATGCCAGTTTTAGTGTTCATAGAAAAATGTATTGTACACAAATACTTATCTGATTAATACATTAACTAATATAATGGACATATCAGTCCTGTATCATCAGTACTGTCCAATTTTTGGGCATGCGCCTGCTTTAATAACGTCAGATCACGACAACGATTAGTACAACACGTTGATCTAGGGCGCTATTAATAATCAAATCTCAAGTTTGAGTTACATCTCAAGTAGACATAATGTATTGAACTATTCATACATTATGTCTACTTGAGATGTAACTCAAACTTGAGATTGATTTATTAATACATATAAACTCCTGCACCATTTTATGTAGTACTAATTTACTAACCTATGCACACAAACAATGAAAATGCATGTAAAAACCAGTACAAAATCTTTAAAATCAAACAAAAATCAGGCGATACGACAAATGGCGACTTTTTTGCGGTAAACGCAGAAACTTGTGTCTTTGTGGGGTTGAATTATGCCTCGGTGGCATAGCTGTATTATGGTACGATTGCAATGCTGAGGTCCGGGTTGGATTCCCGGGTCGGGCAAAGTGGTATTGAGTTTTTCTATTCAGTATCAGTCTGGAATTTGTGCCCAATATGGCGATAGGCTCGCCCCCTATCATATCATGGGACGGAATAACGGCGAAAAGTGGGTGCATTAGTTGCGCCTCTACCTACCCCTTCGGGGATTAAAGGCGTGAGTGTATATGTATATGTATGTATGAATTATGCCAAGTTATGTCGGCCCCAAAACCAAAACTCCGGACAGTAAGGTCTCGACTTCAGAGAAAAGTTTGTTTCGGCACTCGTTGATGTTTTCCCGAGCGATATTGGCTCGGCCCGTATACAAAGCATCACCCGTGCTGTTATCTGCATAGCAATGTATGCCGCCAATTTGCGATAGCAATTGAAATAACGTGGGCGAAAGCACACAGCCTTGTGGGACACCAGCGTTCACGGACTTGAGATCCGAGCATGCTTCGGCGACAGCGACGTTGATGCTCCGGTCCGCTAGAAAACTGGCTACCCAGCGTGAGGTAAATGCATAATATCACGTCAGCGTTCATAAAGGTAGCCACTATGGATTGCCCTTTTCGATTCATCTATTTTCAATATTCTCATTCTCGTACTTTTGGGGTTTTACATCATTTTGTATTTCTTTTTATTCAGCCAAAGACAAACGCACCACGTTAGATAGGATAAAAGAGCGGCCACCGCTTCCATTGCCGATTCCACCTTCTCAGGACTCCGACGATGAGTACGAAGGTAACCCTGATCATTATACATTACATCTTGGTAAAATTAACTTGAAAGGACTAGCTGATAGTATAGCGAGCTCCGTGAATTTCGTGATAAATTCGCCATAGTATCTCGTTCCGGTGTAAATCAGTATGTATACTGTAAAATTGCCTGTCAAAAACATCTGAAATGAGGTAGATGGCTGTCTTCAGAAACAGCAGTTTGTACTAAATAAAGGACACAAAACGGAGGCAAAGAAATATTAATATTTTATTACTGTTAATCTGATAGTTGTTACAACTCTTAGCTCCAACTAAATAAATAGAACTTAGTTTTTTTATTCTGCATATCTATTCAGAATAGGACCTTAACTGTCCGAGCTATGGATATCTAACAATGAATACATGTTTTCTTTGAAAAGTCCACGCAGTTTGTTTTATTCAAAGCATCCTATATAATATCCACTCTGTCAATATTTTTTTTACAGCAATGGCACCAAATCTTCCCGTAAAAGTTCCAGAACGTTCTAAAAGTATGTACGACAAACACATTATCTTTCCATTTATACTCTATTAAATTGTATTATTTATCTTACTTGTAGGTATGCCTAGAATCTAGATACTTGTTTTTTTCGACGTTTTTTTTAAATTGTAGTTGTTTAATTTTAATTTCTAACATTCGCTTAAACGTAAGGAATCATTATACTTGTTTTCTCTTAGTGTTAGTCAATATTATAGAGACAGGAATAAAATGTTGAACCTGAGATTATCCTGTCATGTTATATTCTATTTTGTTTTCCGTTAAGCCACTGATACCACCTCCGAAATCCCCGGAAACTAGTAAACGTAAGATATTTCGTTAGCAAATGCTCTTCTGTTTTGAAAATACCTTCTATGTAGCGATTATCTTCAACGTTCTAATTGACTGCGTAACATCAACTATCTGAGGATTGATTTCTTTAACAAAAAATCTAAGCACGTTAGAAAAAATGTTATATATTTACCTACCAGTTTATATAAAGATGTGTCCATTAATTACACTCTAATATCTTCCAAACCTGCTCAAAAGTTCACTGTGCAGCTCGGCTGAAATGGATGAAACGATAGCGCCTAGATGGATGCCTGTATGTTATACTAGAGACGTCACAACAAATATTCATTGCAGATGAATTTAAGGCCACCCTGAAGAAGCAACTACCCACGCCACCAACTAAACTTGTGGAAAAGCCACCGAAACCAATCCCTACACCACCAACGCAAAAGAAAACATTAAAATCTCGTAAGTTGCCAACTAAAATTATACTGCCAGTATTTTAAAACAAAAGGTCCAGCTTGAACGTGGCAATTTCACAGTACTACGACAGTAAAGCAAAGATAGCTAATTGTCCTGTTTCGTATGATGGCGAGGTTTGCCCAAACACTCTCTCATTTCCTGACGTTCTCAGCGTGTCCATGTTTCTTCTGTTATTTAGGAGTTTATGAACCATGGAGGTCATTGCCATCAGATGACTCACTTGCAAATTTATTCTATAAAAAGACAGAAGGTAGATAATTGAGCAATGAGTAGGTGAAATGATACCCTGTCCAGAAATGCATTTTTTTGTTTTCGCGGAGAAAGTGACTTATCGCTATTGCCCAGCCTTCAAGGGGAGCGACTGAGCGGTTATGTTGGGTTAATAATGCCTTACGACCAGACGTTGAGCCGCCCTGTAACCAACGAGCGACGGCCGGGCCGAGTTCCTAACCTATGTACAACGCACGGCATACCAACCAAAACTCCGTGGTGGCCATCTTCGGCGCATTAGAGAAGGCTGCGGACTTCCTCTGACGGAAGTGTCTAAGTTATCGTCCGCAAGCGCTCCTGCTCGGTGCCGCCTAGTGGCTCCCGTCTCCCGTCAGACGCCCTCGGCGTCAACGGCAGAGTGAGACCTACCTGCCACGCTGCCGTTCATCACGGGGATCGCAACAATGTGCGATAAAACACAAAACTAAGGACGAAGGGCCCTCTGCCACCCTCCTGCGACCCCCAGTGGCCCCTATTAGTCGCTTTTTACGACAGGCAGGGTATACCGTGGTGGAATTCTCCAAACGCCCTCAATCCACAGAGCGGAAAAATACCCTGCCCAAAGAGTTGTACCTGCCTTGCCAACATCTTTTTAAGCATCAGTAGGCTCTACACGCCATATTTCTAAACAAACCCAAACTATTCAAGCTTTAGATAACTAGTTTACAATGCAGACATACCTACTACTTTACATGTGGCTTAAAATTTATAATTGTAGAAGCAAGAACACTCATTGATCATTTCCTTTGAGCAAAACATTAAGTTAATCTAAAGGCATACACGATATGATAGAAGAAGATATATCTCATCACAATTTTTACATTAATTGTAACATTTTTTTCAGCCTTAATAGGGAATCCTGACACCGTCAACGAGTTACAGAGTGTCCTCAAAAAGAAAGGAATAGGTATGTATACATTTTTATAAGCTGGTAGGTGCGTATAAAATTAGGAACTTTAGGAAGTACCCTAAGAATTGTGATGATCACCTGTGAGTGATATAACGCAAACTCAAATTACGAGGGAACAAAAACATGACGAAGCGCTTTGAGAAAAGGTAGGAAGAGCCCTATAATGCTTCACTCGGCTCGTCTTGGCTCCCGTGCTCCAGAAATTCATGCCACCCGGTATAAATATCAAAATAAATAAATGCCAAAGCGTCGCAAACAAAGATTAATAGAATAAATACAAATTTTAAATAATATTGATTTATATGTGCATTCATTAGTAGTGCATTCGTTATCTACACGATAATAAATAGAGAATAAATAAATCTATTATGGTTTGAGTCTCAAAAAGTATTACATCCGCTTACATAGAAACCGTCTTCAAATTTCATTTCTACGTAGGACGCACTGACCTACAGTACCTATTATACAAAATTTATTTATTAAATCTCCAAACTGGTTACGATTCCATGTCTAACATTGTGAAAATTTGTAAAGATAACAAACCATTCTTATTCTGTATTTGTTTTCAGCCACACAAAAACCTGTCCCACCCTCGCCTGCCGGAAAACCTCCGCAGGCAACTCTACCGAAGGCTTCTGGACCAAATTTAAGTAAGTAGTTATCACTTGTAGTATTATTGTATATTTTTTGTGGTAGCAAAGTTATTTAATTTGATGTCTTATTACAATTACTTTCGAGGGTATGCCTTCGTAACAAAATATTCATATATTATGCGTCCTTGACAACTTGCTATATTTTAAAGTTAGGTACTTAAAAATATATTTCATGGGTACCTACATTCTTACTTCACAGAACCAGCTCCATCTATTACACGAAAGCCATTAAAGCCCTCACCAATGGATGGTAAGTCAAGGTTCTAAATAAAATAATATTAATGAAAGTGATACTCCATAACAGTCTTTTTCCTACTTTTTGCATTGCTTTTCGATGCAGTTCAAGTTCTCATAGCTAGGTCAACAATTGAACCTGGTTACATCAAAATAGTGTGGAGATATTTACAACGACGAAGGAAATAAATATTACATCTTTTAAATTGAGAGAAGGTATATACAGCCTGTAGGTACAGAAATATAATAATCGTCTAGCATCTTGGGTGTTTTGACGAAAACACACGTATGTGTTGGCTCTTTTTGGCGAAACTAAGCCTTAGATCATTTAAAACAGATGCTTCTTTATAACCTTTATTAGAGCTTGATTGTATATAACGCATACTGCCACGTTAACTGTTAATATTAGCTACATCTTGTATATTTTTGCAGCACCAGTCCCACCGCCAATTTCAACACTACCAAGACCCCAAACATCCGTACCGGTTAAAGGTAAGTTTCTATAGGATAGGATGACAATAGTTGAGATTTACCAACGGTGACATCTTGATCGACCTATCGGTGAGCTTCTTTATCCACCGATAGTTATTACCAGGTATTACAAACTTACCCAAATGATTTCAAGGCACATGCATTAAAATGTAAACATCGCACGTAACAGCAAAGTACCCCCCCCCCTCCCCTATAGATAGGTGATGTTCTCAGCCTATATAATATCTACTGATTTAAGCCTTTTAGTATCTTCTTTCCTGTCCTTGGTTCTTCCAGGCCGTAGTACTTGCAAAGTCAGGGTTTCAAAAGTGCGTATTCTTGAATAGCATTACCTGTATCCTGTTATCAGGGAGTTTTTGAAACCAATGATCCTAACCAATGTTGGTACTTACTTTAAATACTATACCTGAATATTTTAGTTCCAGAACCAGAAGAAGACGACTGCGAATGGGACGGCGAAGACTGGACGTATGAGCCGTTACCAACGCATAATATTTACAACATATGATAAAAACGTAGACGTTATTTGTGAACACAAACTTATTTTGCCAAGATATGAACCTCAACAATGGCTTCATACAATATGCATTCGCGTCTATACAGATTTAGTCAATGGGCCGCATCTGCCTATAAACTAAAGATGTTAAATGTAATCGAACACTATATTATAATTTTATTAAACCAGTACTTAGCATAGTCATAAGATTTATACAATTTATAATAAAAACTAAGCTTTAGAATAGTCGATAGAGCGTGTTTGGCCGCATCCACGCTCTATAAGAGAATTTTTCAGTCTCTCTCAGAATTCATTAGTGTCATACAAACTTACCCACCATAGGTAATTTAATTGATATTAAATGCACGAATACATTTATATTAAAAACGTGTAGGTACTTATTTCTTACGCCATAGCTTTATTTGGAGTTCTAGCGAAAATGTTAGGTACAGTCAGCCACAAAAGTAGCTGGACAAATAAAAACCTTCATAACGCTTCTGCACGTTAACACCAGCTGAAATGTTATTTTTTCTTTATCTAAAATTAAGTTAACCCTGTGGAGTTTATTTTAGTGAAGAAAAAACAATTGTTGGTGTTGACGCAAATGTGGCTGACTGTACATATCATGAGTTGGGGTCACCTAAATATTTTTTAAGGGTAACGTTTATTTCTCATCGTCGGAGAAATCAATCAGCCTGTCACCGTCCACTGCTAAACGTAGGCCTCCACAAGGGAGTGCCAACCATCCCGATCTTAAATAACCCGCATCCATCTGCTACCCGCCGCCTTTTCAAGTCGTCGGACCATTGTGCATCAAGGCGTCCTACACTACAGTCTACATCTATCTAATTGTGATCTCCACTCCAGCACCTATCTCCATCGACCGTCCATCCGCCTGCAGACATGGGCGGCACATTTCCATTTCAGTATGCTGATTTGCGAGCGACGTCCGTTACTCTGGTTCTCTGGCGGATAACTTCATTTCTGATTTTATCTACCGGAGACTCCGAACATCGCTCGTTCCATAACACGCTGAGTGACTAAACTTGTGAACCAGGCCCCTAGTAAGTGTCCACGACTCACTGCGTAGGTCATTACAGGACGCATTGGTTAAAAATGTAGTTTTTAAGCATTGAGGGATCGTCGGGGCATGTATATTTAAATGTAGCTATTAAGAATCTACGTGGACTCGTTATTGTCAACACAAAGTACAATGAATGTATTGTAATCTATACTAATATTATAAAGCTGAAGAGTTTGTTTGTTTGAACGCGCTAATCTCAGGAACTACTGAACCGATTTTGAAAATTCTTTCATTAATAGGAAGCTACATAACTCCTGAGTGCTATAGGCTACTTTTTATCCCGGGAAAATATTTTGTCTCGGAAAAACTTTTTCACGCGGGCGGAGCCGCGAGCTCTACTAGTTAAGTATAATAATACATGATACTCAAAACTTGTTTTTTTTTCGCCGACGTCGGGTTCGAAGTATCGACCAAAAATAAAAATCTGAATATATAGAATCTGATGAAATTTTACTGACCTACTCTAGTCACGAAGTCGAAACGTATAGGTTTCTGCCGAATGGTTTACAATTTCATTAAAAAGACGCGTTTGCTTGTATTTCCATGGGCATTTCATGCACAAATTCTTATAATATATTAACATTAAAATTGAATCAGCCGTTCTAGACAAACGGACAGATAAAAAACTAATTAAATAGCCACTTCTCCTCCTTGTGACGGTCTCCTCAGTTCTGTGGGTCGTGACTCGTGACCTCTTACCAGCTTCCACCGTATGATGTCGCCATCGACCCCGACTGTTGGCAAACTGCATGGCGTCGTATACAATGGTGTCAAGTGTGGTGCGAATCTGATCGGTCCAGCGTATAGTCTAGCCACTCAGTGACTATTAAATGTATGAAATCATCATAGCAATTAGCCTCGGTGGCGTAGTTGCTATGGAACGACTGCAATACTGAGGTCTCGGGTTTGATCCCCGGGTCGGGCATAATGATAAGAGTTTTTCTATTTAGTATCAGCTCGGAGTCTGGAATTTGTGCCCGATATGGCGATAGGTTCGCCCCCTATCACATCATGGGACGGAATAACGGCGAAAGGTGGGTGCACTAGCTGCACCTCTGCCAACCCCTTCGGGGATAAAAGGCGTGAGTGAATGTGTGTGTATCATAGTAACATTATTACCATAAATAAGGGCAATCGCACAAAAGCTAAGACAGTCCAATTTATTTATGTTTAGATCTACAGTTAATACTTATTTTAGGGCAAGTAAAAAACAGATTGTTATAAACATTTTATGTAAACAAATTACTATGCAGTATTTTATTTCATGTCATCATCGGTGATTTTAACTTTTTTTGTGTCTTGTAGTATTTCATCGATTTTGTGTAAATCTTTAAGAGACATCTGACCCGATCCCCTCTCTATCGGTCTAGGCTGGGACGGATCTGGTTTCCAGCCTAGGAAATTTATAATCTGGTACGTAGCAGGAACGCCTCTGGAATCTTTTTCGGGGAAATGCTGGAAAAGAAAAAAAATCGTTCGACTTTTTCAAGTTTTTTCTAGTTTTCCATTTTATCGTTACTCGCACTTGACGATCTGTTTTTTTGCGAATTTATTGAATAATGGCAAGTTAATATTTTTTTCTTACATATTGGCACTTCGTCTGTCTGTCTGAACACAGTAAACTCAAAAAAGACCCAACCGATTTCTATTAAATTCTATATGGAGATTATTTGAGACCCTGGTAAGGATAAAGGCTATTTTTTATCCCGGTAAAATATAAAATGAAACTTTTATCCCGGTAAAACTTTCACACAGTCGAAGCCGCGAGCAAAAGCTAGTACTTATAGAAATAAAACCCCACCTTCCCATACATCTCGTCGTATATCGCCGCTGCGGCGAACTGCACATCCCTGTCGAGCCTGAGCGGCCTGTTATACGCCGCGTTGGACTCGCCCAGCGCCCGCACGTCCCTCATCACGTGCCACGCGCTCGGGTACCACACCGTCAGCGAGTCCACGTCCACTGTCTGCAGCGTGAAGCCAGCGCTGCAACATCACGCTGTATATTGCAAGTAAAATACCTTTGGAATGCTGTATAAAAAATCATGCTGTATATGGCAAAGGAGAACAACAACATGCTGTATATACGAACTGTATATTGCAAATGAAATACCTATTGGAATGCTGCATAAAAAATCATGCTGTATATGGCAAAGGAAATAACTAGAAAAACAACATGCTGTATATCCAAACACATGGCGGAAAGAGGGTGTACTCGTGTACCTCTGCCTACCACAATGTGTAGTAATAGTTAGTTACATAGTATTTCTTACTTGTTACTTACGCAGTGAGCAACCCGCCGATGTCTCTTATCCTAGTAAAAGGTGATATATGTGGTGAGATGCCTCCACTCCGCTCCGTTTCTGCCAACTGAAGCGACTGACGCAGTTCTATCAGTGTGTCACCACCGAATACGCAAGCCATGAACACCTGTAGACAAAATAATAACAAACTTAATACTTACAAGTCATATTAGGTATTACAGTTCTAACTAAACTACATCCAGGCACATAGTTCAAACTCCCTGAAATGTTGCAGAAAACGAGACACGAACATCCATATTGTTTGATTGTGGTTGGACAAGACATCAACATGTGATTTACATGTTGATCTCTCAACCAATCACAATCGAGCGATATGGGCGCCTGTGTCGTGTTCATGTCTTGTTTTTAGGCATCAATTTAGTACAAAAAAAATATTTATATTTAACTATGATACTCTCAGGCCAATGTAATCTGAAATATGACTGACTCACCCCATCTGGCTGTAGACACTTGATCACCCTGTCAAATAGACCTGGTAAGTCATTGACCCAATGCAGTGCAAGCGACGACACCAGTAGGTCAACACTGTTCTCTGGGAACTGGAAGTGAAGTAATAGTTACAATATTTCTCTTTTGTTCACAATATCACTGTAAAAGGTATTATTAGTTTTATTATTGTACTATAAAAAAATGCAAACTTGACTCGTCAAGCCCCACGATGGATGCCGGCATCCATATTATATAGAGTTTCTGCATACATCTATATATATATATAAGCGGGGCTTGACAGATTAATATGGGAACATTTATGACAGAAATACGAAAATTGTATATTTTATTCAATACTTTGGCTCAAAAGATACTTTGCATTGTGGCAGTATAATTGGAGAACACTATGAAATCAACAAATGTATCAGGGTCTAAAGTAAAGTATAGAGTATGGTATATTATTGGAAAGTGTCACCATTTATGGACAGTTGTGACACCATAAGATGAGCAATCTCATGCTATACTAAATAAACAAAACATCCTTCAACTTTCCTTTTACAATACTTTCTAGTTTCTAGTATACTCACATCTAGACTCTCTTCATCCATGACCACCTTCTCAACCTTCACATCATCACCAACAATAGCCTTTTCCAGATGAGTCTGTGAGGTGTCACAGAGAGTGACCTTCTCCACACTGTCGGGAAGGAAATGCCTCGACACATAGCCTCTGCTTGCACCTGCAAATCAGAAATACACCACTAATTTCAAAGAGCTAAAGCTCCTCTCTATTTAAGTCTTATTCTTTTATGAGCTGCAGCTATTTCATAAAATACTGGCAGCTTTGTGGGTGTTTATCGGCAGTGGATAGTAGTCTGTCAAGCCCTGCAACGGACACCAGTATCCATATATATATAGGGTTTGTCCATACATCTATATATGTAAGCGGGGCTTGACGTGTTAAGACTTTCTAGTGGGACTCCACTACAAAGTATGCGAACTATTATAATAAATAAAAAAAAAACACAAACATAAAAAATTGTAATGGGCTGTTGATAGGAATAGCGCGTATTGGAGGAGGTTTATGTCCAACAGTTGACTAAAATATAGCCTAATGATGATGATGATGATGACTGGGTGTGGCTAACTGCCTGCTTCCCTAACGTGCACGTATCTTCAAAATAATTTATTTCGCCTTACCGAGTTCAACTGCATTCTTGAAAGTCCTTTTAATATCGAAAACACGGTCAGCTGTTCTCCATCCTACCTCCTCTTTGATAAATTCAGCTAAATGATAATCCTCTCTTTGTGCAGATCTCTCCCTTTGCATTAACTTTGTTTTTCTATCGAATATGTTCATGCTACGGTATACGGAACTGGCAGTCTTCTTCTTAGCTGCATTTGAGTTATTTCGTACAGGTACATTACGTAAACATCGGCTTTCAAGCAACAACTTATTTGAGGTATAAAGTCTAGATATATAGTGGAAAAGAGTGATTTGTGACATTCTATATGAAATATTTAAAGTTATTGGTACTAACAAATAACTTCTAATGTTTCAAACACATTATTCATAATTTATTTATTTACTAGGTTATGTTTTCTTCTTCTTCTTCTTCTTTGATTACTGGCGACGAGCTTGACTAGGAAGCTATTCCGCCAACGTCACGTTGTTGAATATTATTATAATGCTCTAAGGTTGAATATGCTTATGATTAGTGACTTTACATTGGAGACTTAGGTTGTGGGAGAAGACAAACGAATGGGACTGATTGATTTATTATATTATTTTTTTTCCAGCTGACATATTGAATTGTCGTTTTACTCAATGTTAGTTACCTACAACAACACAATAATAATAATAATTAGTAAATTATAATATGAGCATAACACACAAGGAAATATTTTGTTAAATGACAGGACAATACACAACTAATGTATCCCATATTATAATAATAATAAAAAAAAAAGTTAATAAAAAAAAAAAAAAAACACACATCCAAACACATTTGATATTATAATAAATAAAACAAAGTTAGTAAGGTATGTAAAGGCCACACCGTAAAATTATAATTTTATTTTATTAATTTTATGTTTTCTTTTTATCATATGTTATTGACACTTGACGTATACGTTTTAAACCAGTTACATAAAAAGGGTCCAATATTCATATTACAACAATCATTAAAATATTCCCAATTATATTTATGTATCAATTACTTACTTGGCGATAGTTTTATTATTGCCGTGACTAACTAGCCATAAATCTAACAAAATAATTAATTAAACTGAAATTTATAAAAGGATTACTTTTAGATATTTGAAATCTGAACGCAGCCCTGAAATCGGTCCATGCATGTAATGTCACATTGACAAATGACAAACGTTAAATAACAGATGCTGAATCGTTGAACAGTGTTGCAAAAGTTCCCAATTTATCGGGAGATCTACCGATTTTATCTGTACTGATTTTACTATCATATCTCCCGAAAGCGGTACAATAGTATCAAAAATACTACAACATGAAGTAAAAATTACTTTTCTCCAAATTTTTTCGTTGCTTCGCGAGCCTATGGCATTAAACTACTTCTTATATTTAGTGAACGGAATATAATGTTTAAAACTTATAGGAAGAACAGTAGTTTAAAGTGAATTGACAGGACATATTTTGGTCTCCCAAAACTTAAAATTAATTGCTGATAGCTGGAATTATTAGTAAAACAATACGTGATATACAACTACGAAAAATGATCATTTTTAATAGGATGAACAGATTTTCATAACACATAGTTGTAATATTTATCAACCAAACTGCTTTTTAATGTTACAACACCCATTTGTTTATCTCAGGGATTGTAAATAGATAAGTGATTGTTACTATTCTATAATAAATTCAGTGGCGTAACGTGGATGGGACAAGGGAGGGCCGTTACAGAGGGGCGGCAAAGTGTGTAAAACAAAAGCAGAGTCTTGAGTCATCAGAAATGGCTGCACGCATGAATTTTATTTGTTGAAATTACCGTTGGACTGCCTCGGTGGCGTAGTTGTATTACAGTACGACTGCAAAGCTGAGGTCTCGGGTTCGATCCCCGGGTCGGGCAAAGTGATATTGAGTTTTTCTATTCAGTATCAGCCCGGAGTCTGGAATTTGTGCCCGATATGGCGATAGGCTCGCCCCCTATCACATCATGGGACGGAATAACGGCGAAAAGTGGGTGCACTAGTTGTGCCTCTGCCTACCCCTTCGGGGATAACAGGCGTGAGTGTGTGTGTGTGTGTGTGTGTGAAATTACCGTTTCTTAGTGTCTTGTGGCGTCAAATCTTAGGTCTGCCTCGGGCGGCAAGAATCCACACTACGCCACTGGTAATAACATAAACTATTCTTGGTTTTAAACTTCCAAATAAATATCTCCCGATTTCTTCCGATTTTTAGCTGGAATTTTACCCGATTTTTAAAATCTCATATTTGCAACACTATCGTTGAATTGTTGCCAAATGGAGTTTTGGCGGGAACTTGGTAGTGTCATGAGGTGCTCTTGTTTTAATTCATTATTTTGGTGATACTTAGTGTTATGTTGCATAATTATGGTGGTATATTATCCAATATAGTTCTATTAAAGGGCTCAAATGAAGTGAATTGAAATAACTGTGCTAATCAAGTGCTTTTTTGTTGCCGCCAAAACTCCTCGATAAAGTCTTGGTAAGGTAACCACTGCTTTACTTTGACATAGTAGTTAGTAAGTACTAAGGATAATTAAAAAATAAACAAGTATGCGTCTGAAGGACTTTGTATCCATGGACATGAATAAATTAACAAAAAAAAAAATTGTTGCCAAATTCCAAAATCCAAAAACGGAAAACCTCTTATCTTCGAAGTTCGAAGAAATTGTGTTTCGTACCGAAGAGATAAATAATAATAAATAAGGTCATAATTAATTTCGAAACAAAGTCAGTATAACTCGGTTAATAAATCTTGATTTCATACATAATATTAACTGTGTTTTATATCCATGATTTATGTTTATAGATGTGGCCCATATTAATGCAATTTTTAAGGAGCAATGCGCCGTATTTTACTCTACCAGTCGCTGCAGTTGTCGGCGTTATAGGTTATAATTTAGAGAGCTTGTTATCTGACCGATATACGCCTTATAATAGTAAGTACAGTCTATACATATAATAAAGCAGTAGAACCGGTGTTTGCAAATTTATAGAAATGTAATAAAAGGAAAGGGGTCGACTAAAGAAGGGAAATTTAAGAATTCTTTTCTGTTTATTTGTTACTGAACATCTCCGAAACTACTGAACAGATTTCGATGAAACAAATGTGATGAGAAACGTTCACGCGAGCAAAAGCTAGTTTAAAATAAACTTAGTTTTACAAAGACAGCGGATAGCTAATAAAGGTGAACACCAGAGGCTGATATGGGTGAGAACTGAGATCCTTCTAGTGTTGTGAAATAATTCAACGAATGAATATAAAGGAAGCTTATTTATACATATTATATCTATAATATTCATTGGTTTAGGTTATTTTGTGACATGATTAGTCAATAACTTACTTGATAAAAGCTAAATGGTGACATGTATCTATTTATAATTAATAATAATGGCCATATCACTGGGAGTAGTTAGATTTTATTTTGTTTATCATAATATTGTGCAATAAATTTATTTCACAATGTATAAATATTGCAATTTTCAAGTTCCAATGACAAATATATTCATCAAAATAAATTGTTTCATTATCACATTTGTTTTACAGAAGCAGTCCAAGACCAAAGATTGGAAAGGCTTAGTGATGAAGAACTACTTAAGGACCCAACAAATGTGCAGAAACTTAAATACAAGGAGAATGTACTCGGCAAGAATGTATCACCATCATTGCAGAAAAACTAATCATTTTTAAATAGAATTTGCAGATAAATTATTTTGAATAATTGTTGCACCTTCAGTTTTCATAGTACATGAACTTTGAATAAATGTTTGTATCAATTGAGTTTGGATAAACCTGTATTATGGGATAGTTTAGATTATCAAAATGCATATGTAACAGATTGGTACATTTATGTTCAACTATTTTTCAGACAAATCCTTGTTTTTTCTAATACTCCATTTAAATGCTTTATGTATAGCTTAATTGCAACAAGATAGTTTGTCTGCAAGTTCACTGTAATTAGCTAAGTTATTTATTTGCAATGGAAAAAACTATCATGTTCTCAAGCTTGATTTAAGCTTTTATTACAAATCTTGAAAGCATGCGTGTAAATATGAAGAATTAGTGTGCCATTTGCTGCAGTTACTACAACTGCTCCTGCACTTGATGGCTGACATAAGCGCTGCATGTACAATCGGCCACACGTAAGTAGCTGAATAAAATCAAAACTTCAAATTGCTTGTGCTCTTTTGTTTTCTTTTTTTTTCTTTTTACAAAAATAAATGAAGGTATTTACTTTATACCAAAAAAAATCTATTAAACGTATGTAATGTATAAGAAATTTGAAATTTTGAATTTGTTCAGCAGTTCAGGCTGACTGTACAAGATTTAATTCACTTTTTCGATTAGTATTAGCATTGTTCTACTGGTCCTCTGTGCTCATAGTTGTACAAACTACTGGCATGTTCAGTCCTGGATTCAATTTGCAGGTTCAGGAATCATAGAACAATAATAGTGCAAAAAATCAACTATTGTATAATTTAATTCCACGATTGATACAAAATGTATGTAGTTTAGTATGAAATGGGTAGTCACTATTAAATAGTTGTAAATATTTGTAGAATTATATTTTTTATGCAATTATTGTTTTTTTTTTTAATATTAAATGTTGTAATGCACATTCAAAACATGCAATTTGTTCAATATTTTCCAAGACTTCCTTGATGGTGGTAGTTCCAAAGATAGGATAAAATATGTAAAAAAAATCACCACAAATGAACCTCACAATATGAATACTTTATTCCTTATAACTACACGACTATAACAATGTACCGTCAGATACGTAAGGAATCCAACATTGTTTACAACGAAATCCTTTTATAACGCGTTCATAGTCTTTTATTACGGTTAAAATTACAGATTTCTTATCTAAAATGGGTCTGAGTAAAAAACTTTTTTTTATAATAATACATTTCTATGTTTTTCTATTTCATTAATGACATACATATTGTATGTGACGAAATAATCCATCTCTGTGCCGAACGTTTACTTGGCGTCTCGGTTATGTTCGATTATATGAAATAATATTACTTGACCTAGGGGCGAAATTGTCTCCCAACGTACCTTCCTGTCCCATCATAGAGCAATTAAACCTCGATCAGATTCAGGAGTGTCCTGGATGTTCTTCTGAATACAGCCCTGGTCCATTAAAGCTAGCGCACATTAGGGCGGACCGCACCGCACCCCATAGGATAACAAAAATCTTCCTAAATCACTTTCGTACAATTTATATGAACTACCGCATCGTTGGATGAATAAAAAAACTAACCGCTTTTAAGGATAACATTATACATCAATTGATTTAACTTTCTTTGATATCAAACATTTTGTATAAAACCGTGTATGTTCAAATGATTGTATAAATAACTAGCGGCCCCGACAGACGTTGTCCTGCCCTAAAAAGGAAATAAAATCCTAGAACCCGAGTACAGCGCTACCTACCGGATAGAATTGTAATCTAAACCATTCTCGAATCCTCTTGGAGACACACAAAAAAATTTCATTAAAATCGGTCCAGCCGTTTCTCCGCGCAATTTTCTTAATTTTTTCTTTCATTTCGATTAACAATTAGATCCGGTAGGTGGCGCTGTACTCGGGTTCTAGGATTTCATTTCCTTTTTAGGGCAGGACAACGTCTGTCGGGGCCGCTAGTTTTTATATAATAGATAGATTATGTTGATTGGAAGACATTCCATATTCAACTTTCAATACATTTTATTTTGTTTTATTGCATATGTGTACAGTCAGCAGCATAAATATCTATACAAAATCAAAATTTCAAATCGCCTATATACGCGTTCATCCGTCAAACCCCGCTTTAAATATATATAGATGTATGGGGAAACCCTTTATACTCGGACGCCGGCGTCCGTCGGGGGGCTTGACGAGACAAGTTAAACTGAAAAAAAAAAACTCTTCGTATGAAGAAAAGCAAATCTCTATTATTTTAGTGAAGAGAAAAAAAAGATTAGTAAGAACACAAAAGTATGTAGGTAATTTGAAATTATGAATTTGTTCAGCTACTTATGCTCGTGACTGTACATTGATTTGAGGCCGACTTTACTAGGAGAATTGGAAAACAGTAAAATATTCGAATGTAAGTGAATAGGCTTCAATATATTTTTTTTGTCATTAACATAATAATATTAATGACATTCACATATCGGTTTGGATTGCCAACGGCTGACTGATTCAATGATTGCATTGCGGCACGCCCCGACGCGACTCCCATACGCTTTGGCGCATTTTTGCAATGTGGTGCGGTGCGGCCCGTTGCGGCTATAGTATGCGCAAGCCCTTAGCCCTTAAAGAACAAACTGGACTGAGACACCATCCTCCGATGGTGTATCTAGGTGATATGGTGGAGGGCTGTATCGCGTTATGCAAAAAAATACTTTTGTGAATTAATAACGTAAGTACATAATATATTCTGCCGGCCTGAAATAATGTTACTTTACGCGCCTTATGAATAATAGCCAAGGCGTCTAGTTGAATCCATTCAAATTAAGTTTATTTGAAATTACATTTTATCCATTCTTGCTATACTTATTTATTGTATCTTATATATTTCATCTAATTAATAATTTATTAATAGTATATAATTTTAATTACATTTTAGTTGAGTAAAATACGTTCATTGCTTCCAACACATTTTTACGTTAATTTTAAGCTGTAATTACTATATAAAACAGTCACTATTAGCTCATTTCACTTCATTTTAAAAACAATCTTATGCTGATATTTTTATCACTAATCATAATATATGACTCATGAACAAAATCGTACATGGATAGTTTTATTGATTTGATTGAAATCGAAAGGTAGCATTTAAGTTCTAGTAACTATCGTAATGATATTGTTAACATAAATTACTTTAATTGAGGTGAAACCATTGATGTATACAATTGCAATTTTGTACTACGTTTATATGTAAAGAGTTAGACGTCATAAAAATTTACATTTCGCATAATACGATCTTAAAATTTAAGAATCCTTTAAATTCCCTACGAATATCTTTCTAGCTATTTCTAAGCGGGTATTCTCTATGACAAACAAGTCCCCGCGGTTCCTAAACAAGTAATCGCTAATAGTTCACACATTAACTCATATGGCATTTATTGAAGTTTTGTGACAGAATTCCGTGTAAATGTAAATGACTATAGAGAATACCGTTCTTGGTCTAAAGACTAGCTTGTAGCGGCTCCACCCGCGCGTTCTATTCTGCTAACAGTCAGTCAAAAATTTCCACCATGTTTTTTAGCAGTTTGTTAATACAGAAATTAGTTTATCTGCTTTTCCGATATATATTTTCGTTATACATTAAAGCAAGACTGCCTCGATAGCGTAGTTGTATTGCGTACGCGTTCGAGTACGATTTTCGCGCTGAGGCCCTGGGTTCGAATCCCGGTCGGGCCAATCAACTTTGTGACTGGGTTTTTCCATCTTAAAAAAATTACTCAGTCGCAGCTCGGAGTCAGGAAGTTGGCGGTGAGACACCCCCGTGCCTCGGATGGCACGTAAAGCCGCTGGTCCTGCGCCTGATCTCTCTCCGGTCATGTCGGATTGCCGTCTCACCAGCCTACGAGAGTGAAGGAACAGCGAGTTGACCTGTGTATTGTGCGCACACTTGTGCACTATAATATCTCCTGCGTCCTTGGCTGATCTCCGTTGAGATTGAACGCCGTGGCAAGCAGCAAGAATAACCAGTTTCTTTCATTCAAGTTGCCAGTCAGAGCAAATGACCCCCTCTTGCTGCCTTGATTCGCCCCTGTATAAGGCACGTACTGTAGAGTAGCTCGTACAGCACAGAATAACGGAGAAATTACTGAATACGATATTACGCGTGCATATCTTGAGTTGCAAATCTTTTTTGCATTCCATTTCAAACAGAATTTCAGGTAACTCCATATAAAATTCGATCAAAATCGGTCCAGCGTTTTTATATAGAATGTTGAATTCGACAAACTTAGCTATCATGGAAATGTGAAGGTACCTACGAAAATTCACTACAAACAGATTTCACTCAAAACTAATTGGCTCATCCATAATAAACTTTTCAATTTCCATCAAATTACAATACACATTGTATGGTGTCTCACTGGACAGCAAATATTTTCTCACTATTTCTAAATCTTGTAGCGCTCTTAACTTCTTAACTCTGATTTCTTTGTCATTTGACTCTGGCTTTTCAGTAGCCAATGGCAGAATATCTTCTTTCTCCCTCTCTTGAATTGCTGGATCTGTTACCCTATGATTACCACCAAACACTGAACCATTTGTACCTTGTCCAGTTAACAATTCTTCATCAACTGTCAAAAACATGTCCAAATTTGGCAAATCTGTGTAGTAAGTCTCAACATCATAGTCTTTCAACATACTGCACAGCATGTGCTCATCATTTTCAGTTACTTTTGGCACATTATTATACAAGTTGGGCTCAGGAGGTTGTACATCATAACCAGTATTAACAAAACTATTTGTTATTATGTCAGATGGAGTCCTGTTCCATGCTTTTTCAAGCAAATATAATGCTTCTAAGCATGTCATGTTCCTGTCCACCCCTCGCACCACATTCATTACCTTTTCTTCTAATATTAATCTTCTAAATTCACTGCGAAATGCTAAAGAAATTCCATTCTTCATTGGCATTAAACCACTGGCAGCTTTCCAGGGTACAAATACTAACTTCAAATGCGATAACTGCAGCTTAGAATGAATAGTAGCCCGGTCTAAAATGAGAATTGCTTTGCGATTCTGTAATTGTAATTCTCTGTTCCAATATTTGACATACTCTTCAAACATTTGTGTTGTAAAATGTGCTTGGGAATGCCTTATATAAGTCACTGGTAAGGTGTCAGGGTCTCTGTACGAATGTACCAATGGGTCTTCAGTACCACATACAAGTAATTTCTTTCTATCTGTTCCTGGAACATTGACACAAGTGAAAACTGCTAACCGGTCTTTGGCGTAACCTTGTATAAACTTCCTTCCGGCAAGTTTCTTTATCCTCCCTTTCGAAGGGTTAAAATAAAACCCTACTTCGTCACCAGTGTATATATCATCATCACTAATACCTAATCTTACGTCACACCATTGTTCATCAAAGAATATTTTCTTCCATTTAGACTCAACCGAGACATTATTATAGTCACGTTTGGAGGGAGTACCCCTGAAGCATATATTATATCTTTTCTTGAATCTATCGAGCCATTTTTTACTTCCATTGAAAGCTATGAACCCTGATTCTTTTGCGAAAGCCTCTGCTATATCTTGTAACATTTTTCCCGAAACTTGAATATCGTTAGCTTTCTGATTTTGGAACCATTCTAAAATCCTAGTATCCAGTATACTGTTCATATATTTCAATGTTTTCTTGCCAGCCTTCTTGTGTATCATGTACTTATCCCTGTCTTCCCATAATTCATTGACCACCTCAGGTGTTAAATTATACATTTTGCATATCTCATCCACGGTTCTTCCTTTATAAAGTTTGTTGACTATTGAACATTGCGTTTGATATGATAAATCTTGTCTTCTCAAGTATTCATCAGTTATTTCAGTTTTATTTTCAAAGTTATAGTTAGGTTCATTAGATTCCTCAGATCCGTTTCCTTCATTTTTCATATCATTCTCTGTGCCAGTGCCCAGATCTTCAGTTTCATGGTCTGATATAGCCTCAACTTTGCATTCAATAACGCATGGTTTTATTTCTCTGCAATGGGAATAAAAGTATGTGTATAAAGCTAAGAAGTGGTGACTATTTACACACTGTTCTAAGATATATTTTTAGCAATAAAAACCCACTTTTAGATTACAATTCCAAAATTTTTGTGTTGCATCTCTCTCTCTCTCTCTCTTAGTGACTGTACTGGATTGTGGTTACTTTAATTGTGCTTTGACTCGTTAAGCCCCACTACAGACACCGGCGTCCGAGTATGTATGTTTTGTACCAAATAAATATTATTATTATTATATAGGGTTTCCCCATACATCTAGATATATATACACAGGTTTGACAGGTTAAATCTTTGTTTGTTTGGGTATAAATTATAATCTATAGTGGTACAAATAATTAACAATAAAAATAACTTACTCTGTCCGTTCATAATGTCTCTTTGGATGTGAGCTGATATGCTTCTTGAGTTGGAACTTTGTGTGGAACTTATCTGAACACATTTCACATTCTACTGTCTTTTCGTGGGTCATCATATGACGAACCTGTGGAAAAAATTAAACCAGGTTCTTTATTTAGCAGACAAGAGACTGTGTAAACATCACTGCATTGTCTATTGCAGGCATGAAAATGCACAGTTGTCTGTTTTTTATTTTAAGGACTTAGAGGTAACTTGGGATCATCACTCAGTAACTTTAATTACATAGCAGTCTTTAGTACTGCCTTTTGTTTCTTATCCTGAGACATTAGACATTAATTCTCATAATACCTAGTAATAACAATAGAAATATTATGATTATAATTACTTACCAAATTAACTTTAAAACCAAACTTGAGATCGCACAGGGGACACTTCAGGCTCTTCTCCATGTGAACCTTGCTGTGTAGACGCAGACTAAATGCTTTCTTAAAATAACGTCCACACTCATCACATTTGTGTCTGCAAAATTAAGGAAACTTTATACAATCTCTTTTCTTTGTCTTTACATCTCATAAACTTTTATAATGATTAGCACAACATGTTTTTTCAAGTATGATGAAGCAAATTTTAAATCATAATAGCACTGTAGTCTGTATGATTGAATTTATGTCTTATAGCTAGACACATTCCTAAGAAGTAATTATATTGGCTTCTTATAACAGGGCTTGAATACTGCTGCTTAGATGTAGAAGTAAACTAAGAGGTAGAACCTACCTTGATAGTTTTTTTTTTATTAAAAGAACTATAAATAAGTAACTTACCTAGTTTTCACCTGATGCTCCAAAGAGTGTGTCTTCAAATCTTGTGAAGAACTAAATACAGCTTCGCAAATGTAACATGGAAATTGTCTACCCTTTTTCTTATTATTTTTATTTTTGATAACCTTTTTTCTTTTTGATGTTGATGGCTTTGATTTCTGTAAAATCAATTTAAATCATTATTTTAGAATATTTTCACATATAATACACAATAATACAGTTTACAAGATATTATTCTTATATTTACTTCTATTACATTATTTTGCGAGAGTTACAATATTTGTTGCCCATTCACTATTTAAATTAATAATTTCTTGTGATTAACGTCGCTTCATTGTTTTTAAATTATGTTGTGTAAATGTAGTCGTTAATTGGAAGAGTAGGAAACATCTAATGTAGGGTTGAATACTAGAACACTCACCATGCTGAAATCGAAAGCCTGAGCTTCATCCACTTCCTCCGTTTCAATTGTAACCAGGACATTAGACAACAGAGGCTCATCATCACTGTCTTCGTTGATTCTTTTGCAAATTCTCATACTTTCGGCTTTTCTTTTCAGAACTGACAAACTTTCATCTTCCGAAGAACTTTCAGCACTTTCAGGCTCCTGTTTCAGTTTGTGCAACGCCATGATGCTAGATTATAAGTTTGGGTTCATTTATAAACACGACTTTGACAATTTTGCTATTAAAATCTGTGTTTTACAACAAAAACAACACCGCCGCCACCCTCCAAACGGAATTACGCCATGTTTAAAGATTGTCATTGACAACTTGTCAATAGGAAATATTTTTTTTTTAATGAATGGCAATTTGTGCCGATGTCGACAATTCTGCCAATGTCAAAAAAGTGCAGTGAGAACTCGTGTGTTTGTTGGTAGCAAAGAGTTGATAGTCACAGCCATAAGTACTTAATTTCGTTGGTTTAGTCGACTATGTGCTGAATCGACAATGAACTAAATGCATTAGATAGCGGCAACGTGGTTACTGGTTAGTACACTGAAACAAATAGACAAATACATATAATATTAAACATTTCCGTAGTATTATAATGCTCTTTGATTAACCTCTTGCGTACATAGCGCTGGCCACACTGGCGCAAGCGCAATTTTTCGCGTGTCTGTCAACACGCGAAAATCGACCTACACGCACACACATAAGGCGCGTCAACACGCACACATATCGAGTTTGACAAGCTGTCAGACCGGCCCGATTGGGCCGGTCGGGGCTCGAGAGGTTTTAAACAATGATTGTTAAAATAGATACGTATTCCACATCAAAACATATCAGAGTTTTACAGTCTAAAGGCATTGGAGCGTATGAAGGTTATTAATGCTCCAAGAAGTTCAGGAGAAGAATGGGTTAAAAGTGAAGGAAGATTAATAGGAGCAGGAATATTCAAAGACGTTATGTGTTTATACAGATCAAATGGTAGATTATTTCTAGGGCAGTGTAAAATATGTGCTCCAGAGTACCCTCATCTAAACCACACTTACATAAGGACAAGTCCCGCACCCGAATTTTGTTCAAAAAGAAGGGAGATGAGCAGTGACCACTACGAATTCGACAAATCTTACTATCTTACTAATATTATAAAGACAAAAGTTTGTAAGTATGTATGGATGTATGGATGTTTGTTACTCTTTCACGCAAAAACTACACTGGCACACGGGTAGACCATGTCCTGGATTAACACATAGGCTACTTTTTATACCGGGAAAATATAAACCGGGACTTTTATACCCGAAAAACTTTTGAATGCGAGCGGAGCCGCGGGCAAAAGCTAGTAGTCAATATGATTGAGTTCGAACTTTTTTGTATTTATAGAACCAGGGTTTAGGTGGAATAACTGGTTGTATAGCATAATAGTGCCCGCCTATGCGTTTTGAGGAGTTGTTCCATTGATGCTGCCACAAAGACATCAGAGTCCTTTGAGAAAGGCTCATGAGATCATAGGAATGGTGTACAAAATGTTTTAAATCCGCTGATTCAGAAGAAATTGTATTTTTCGCCATATTATCAGCACATTTATTACCGCGTATACCTGAGAGGCTTGGAATCCATGCTAACTGTATTATTTTACCCATCTTTGCACAAGAGTAAAGACTCTTTTTAATTTGTAGAAGTAAAGAGCTGTGTGAACCCTCTCAGCTGTAGAGGAGGCCCGTGCTCAGTAGTGGGCAGTATTACAGGGCTGATATGGTAAGAGCTGTGTAGTCTGCTCTTGTAAGGGTTTTGGCTTAATGCATTAAGGGAACTCAGTGAGTCAGTAATACCCTTTGTGATGTAATGGGACTCTATAAAAAGACAAGCTTCCAGAATGGCAGTACACTCTCCAGTGAACACTGAAGATTCCTTTGGACACTTAAATTGAAGTATGATCTTAGAGTTCTCATAATATACTGCAGCACCTGTATAAATAGTGTATGAAAATTTGGATGCATCAGTAAAGAATCTGTGGAAATCAGACCAATGCTCTCAAATCAACGCATTAAAAGTCTTGTCCGCTAAAACCGACTTTTTAGAAATTCCAATGATTAAAAATATTGTAGGACTGAAGTATAAAACTTCAAATTGGACGTCAAAGATTGGAAGTCTATCAAATGTAGTTATAGTACCCTCTAATTTTTTAAAAGAACGGCATGTCTGAAGAATTAGCGGAATTTCTTTGTGTATCCAATAACTAGACGAATTGCAAACTATGTCCAATTGAGCAATTTTTTCAGATAGGGGATGGAGACTTTTGCTGCGGATTTTACCCCAAGACCGAGTGGCGAGGTATTGTCTTCGTAAGAACAAGGGTGGCTCACTACATTCTACCTGTGCCTAACGCATTCAGAGGAGAGGACTTCGTACAACCAGATATAATTCGCAGACATTTCGCCTGAACCCTTGTTGCATGGGATCAAAAGAAACATACCATAGTCCATAATACTTCGAATCAAAGCGTTATATATTAATTTCATAGTAAAAGGGTGTGCGCCCCACTACACACCGGCTAGCACTTTCAACATAGGGACTATTCGTTCGCATTTTTTAACCAAATAATTAATGTGTTGTACTCCGGATAATTTTGAGTTTAGATAAACACCTAAAAATTTTACTTTGGTGACAATCGGTATATTGTGCCCTTCAATGTCAATTTCCATTGGGGCAATTGTTTTTTTCTGGAAAATACCACTACAGAGCTTTTCTGGGCTGACAGACTTAGTCCATGATTCAAAAGCCAATGATTCAAGGAATTTAAGGAGAGGTAAAGGGAAATTCCTGCATCATGTATTGAGGTATTGGATACATACAAAGCCAAATCATCAGCATTCTGTAAAATGTGTCAGTTATGGTTCAAGCATGTACCAATATCTGATGTATAAAGGTTGTATAATATCGGGCTAAGTACAGAGCCTTGTGGCAGCCCTCTCCATGATGTCCTTTGCCCGAACTCCTCACCTTGAACTCTCAAGGTCACGGATCTCGACATTAGCATTGAGCATATGCACTGAACCATCCTTGCCGGATATCTCAGCTGAAGTATTCTGCCTGAGAAGAGGAAGGAGGACATTATCGTATGCAGAAGATATGTCTAAGAAGGAAGTGGCCACCGAGCTGTTTTTGGATAAAGCCAAACGAATGTCTGTCACTAATATTCTAATGCTATCCATTGTACCAAGTCCCTTCCGAAAGCCAAATTGGGAGTTTGGTAGTATGTTTCTAGACTCTGTTATCCAGTCCAATCGGTTTTTGATTAGATGTTCCAAAATTTTTGCCAAGGTTGATGATAAGGCAATTGGTCTAAAGCTCTCAGGATCATCTGCATGTTTCCCGGGTTTCAAAATCGGACAAATTATTTGTGTCTTCCAATGTTTCGGTATCAGCCCATTGAAGTAACAAATATTTAACAATTCCCGCAAGTATTTTTTGCCATTGGTGCCAGCATGTACCATAAAGGAATATGGTAGTCCATCGATACCAGGAGCAGAATCGCGTACATTATTAAGCACCATATCTATCTCTTCTGTTGTAAATGGAACATCAAAAGGATCATCTGATCTATCCACTGGACAGATGTTCGATTCAGATAACGTAGGAACATAAGGGGGGGCAATTTTATTAAAGAATCGTTCAGCCACCTCACGGGAAATGGGAGAAGAGATTGGTGGAGAGCACCCAGACCTAAATCTGTTAATAGCTTTCCATACGAAAGAGTGAGGAGTTGATGGCGACAGGAAACTGCAGAAATTTACCCAACCGACGCGCTTCTTTTGCCTTAGATTTTTTTGGGATTTTGCATATGCATGCATGTTTGTAGTTTATAAAATTCTGTGTGCTCATATCATATTGTATATTTTCTCTGCTGAATTTCTTTGCCTGATGGCCATGGTACATTCTCGGTCCCACCATGGTGGGGATTGTATTTTATGTCTACCACTGTTTTTAATAGGGAAACAGGAGTCTGAACAAGAAGTTAAGGCTTCCATAAATTGCTCACAACAGGAGTTGACATAGGAATGATCAATATTAACTAAATTTGTGTTATTAACATTAGGTAGGGATATAATTTTATTTTCCAATAGGCAAGTGAATTTTGACCAACCTGCATCTGTTAAATTATATTTTAGAAGAGGAGGGGGAGATTTTCCCAAACAGGTAGATAGACAAAAGTAATAATAATAGGATAATGGTCACTCCCATGTGACAGATCTGTACACTGCCAGCAAATTGATGACGCAATATCGGGTGAACAAAAGGAGAGCTCAACGCAGCTCTACTGTTGACCTGGTAGGACTCTGCGGGTAGAGCAACCGGTGTGTGCAAATACAAAGATTGAGGTCATCCAAAATGTCAACTAAGCCAGTTCCAAAAGGATCACAGTGATCAGAGCCCCATCTGTAATGGTGACAGTTAAAATCACCCATAACTAAATGCGGTCTGTTTGAATTTCGTAATGAGTCCCTTAAAATAGGAAGATAGTCCTGATCAGGGTGGGCGATATAAATTGAGATTACATTTATACCCTCAACTCTGCCAGAAACAATGTTCACATTATCTCCGATCAAGGGATTCATGGGGAACATAACATAGGAACGCGATAATTAATTAGTAATGCTGAACCTCCATAGCCATCAGGCCCGTCGCATCTAAAAAAGTTATAATGTGGTATACGGAAGGTGAGTCTTGGGAGTAACCAAATCTCAGCCAAGGCCCAGGCTTGTATTTATTCAAAAGGAAGGTGAGTTCGTGCTTCTTATGAGACACGCTCCTCACATTCCACTGAAGGAATACTATTAGAGTACCCATTTTTGAAATTAATTAGTGTGGTTAATACACGAAGAAAAGAACCTCCGTGGGTTAATAATTGTTGGGCAACGTTGGACGGTTGTTGTAATGTTGGGGACGTAGGGTTTTGGGACAAATTTAGATTTAGAATAGAAGTTAAAAGTTGAATAATAAGGTCAATAGTCTTAGTCTCAGAATGGGGCGTATTAATAGCACAGCCATTATGCTGTGAAGATAGAGGAGTGTTAGTAATGGAACGATGTGCAGCTTTATCATAAGATGAGGATAGTGGAGTATAAGTCTTCGGTTGTCGAAGTACCGTCTTGTGGTAGGAGTGAGAAGTTTGGGGAGCTTTAAGTGTATCTGCATAACTGCGTGAAACTGCTGGGAATGTTTTGCTTGCTTCGATATACGTGATTGTTTTCTCTGCCATGGCAGTTTTGATAGCTCTCTGCCTACTATACTCCGGGCATGCCTTGCTGTTCGCAAAGTGTTGTCCAGAACACAGCACACAAAAAGCCTCATTTTCTAATATGTTGCAACCATTCCCAGAATGGTCTTGGCCACATTTGTTGCAGCGGGGCTTAGATCTGCAGACGGTCTCAACTCTCAACATAACCAAATCTGCAACATTTCCTACATTGTATTGTGGGATAAATGTATTGTTCCACTGGTAGAGAAGTGTAGCAGCAAAATACACATTTAGGCAGAACCTGACCATCAAAAGTGAGAACAGATGTCTCTGTGGGTTTCCACTCAGAAATTCCATCAATGGTAATCTTCCTGTTGATACGTCTGATTTTTATAATATGTCCACAACCTGGTGGTACAGTTATATATTGTTTAACCAATTCATCTGACATATCAGCAGGAACTCCTGAGATGACGCCCATTCTAGTCACTTTAAATGTAGGGATAGAGGCAGTAAATTTATGTTTTGCTAAAATATTATTAGCTAAGAAAGCATTTGCGTCTTGATATGTGGCAAACTCAACAGAATCCCGATTTCTACCTGCTCTCTTCACTCCATCCTACTAATATTATAAAGGCGAAAGTTTGTAAGAATGTATGGATGTTTGGATGTATGGATGTTTGTTCCCCTTTCACGCAAAAACTACTGAATGGATTTCGATGAAATTTGGCACACGGATAGACCATGTCTTAGTTTAACACATAGGCTACTTTTATCCCGGGAAAACATAAAGCGGGACTTTTATCCCGGAAAAACTTTTTAATGCGGGCGGAGCCGCGGGCAAAAGCTAGTCTTTTATAATATTGTGGATCGTATTACGAAAAAGGAATAGACCAAAAGTTACAGAATGTAGGGTGGTGCCAGAATTTGTTGTGCTTCTATTTTTGAAATGTGAACTATAAAAGGGCCAATATCTTCTATGTTGTATACAGTTCGGCCAATTTGACTTTTGGATTATTTAGATGGGCGGATATCCGTTGGTCTAGTCTTCTGCTGGTCGTTTGTTAGCAGTGCTTACTTGAGAGATACACATATCTGCTTCTAATATGCTACAAGCAACTTCAGCAAATTGTGTAAGAGGATTTGAGTTATCATGGGAAGCGGGAATAGAAGAGGTTGAGGGTAACGATGTATGGGTGTCGGGAGGATCAGGGGGGTCAGGAGGTTTATTTTTATTTATGTTGTTATTTATAGTCCTTATTCTGAGGGAAGTTAGAAATGAAAACGTTATTTTTTTTTTATAACTTCCCCTTATAGGGAAGGCAAAGAGTTCAAGCCCATACAGCCTCGTCTTAAGATATTTTTGGTTGTCTTTTTTTCCCTACGTACTATGTCGTAGTAAAGCCGTGGTTACCTTACCAAGACTTTATCAAGAAGTTTTGGCTGCAACGAAAAAACACTTAATTGGCACAGTTATTTCAATTCACTTCATTTGAGCACTATTTCGGATAATATACCACCATAATTATACAATATAACACTAAGTATCACCAAAATAATGAATTAAAACAAGACCACTTCATGTCACACTTCCACGCTCCCGCCAAAACTCTAAAAACGTCAATATCATTCTGCGCTGCGATTGGCGGATTTAAGTAATTCTGAACGCTAGTCTGTCTCACGCTCAGTTCCCGATTTATGGGGAGATTTACCGACTTTATCTGTAGTCTCCCGATTTACCGATTTTACTACCATATCTCCCGATCTATTGTGCTGAATAAAATATCTAAATAATACTAGTTATTCGACCCCCCCCCCCCCCTTTTTATCTGTTTCATTTTATATACGACGTTTTGAAGCTTTTGCAAGCTTGTTCCATTACTACGAAATGCTGCAAAAGCATTCAAAACGTTGAGAGTAAAATAAAATTTAAACCAGTCTCGGTAACCCTAAATGCCCTACCTACTCTAAATCTCCGTAACGCAGATTCTTCAAATATAGCAATATTGTTAACAATTTTGTTTTACTTTTTTACAATCAGTCAAATATTATTATACCGTAAATTTTGTTGATTTCGGGACATCTAACACCTTAAAGTTAGCAACATTACGTCGCATGACTGTGGCGCCGCGTCTGCGGGACTTCTTTCGTGAGACGAGACTTTACTGAAGCATTATTTTAAAAAAATTAGGGCGCCAATCCACGTTTGTGTTGTGAATTTGTCGTAAAGTTATTCAAACTTCCAAATTCTGAAATATGTTTTTTTTTACTCTGGCAACAACAAGGTTGTCAATTTAAAAAAAAAGTTCTCCTGTCAATGAACCGCTCGAAAAAAAGCAACGCGCATCGCTTCTCTTTTGGAATTTATGGTACTGTAACAAGGCTCGCTTTTGTGTTAGCAAGATAAATTTCATCACGAAACTTAATAAAACGCGTAAACAATGCGCGTTTAGCGTTTCTATTCGCGACTAGACGCGTTCATTGGAATTTGGTAGCAAAGCGACGCGGTTTATGGATCAATATCGCTATAATGCGGCCGTAGGGTAGCGTCATTGCGTCAAGTCAATGGAGAATAAATCCGGCGTGGGAATACAAGATCATTGGATGAAGAGTATGATGGAACCAGCTGGCAGCGACAAAAACGACCGGTCAGTGAAACGCGAGAAAATGGCTGAATATAACGGTGAAACTGTGACTTATGAATTGAACCAGCAGCAGCAGAACGCGCCGAGGTACCGTTGCGATGTATGCGACATGACGTTCGAGGGCATGGAGTACCTGATCCTTCACAAAAAGTTCCACGGCAACGACAAGGACACGCCGGAAACCATCCTCCCGGACCTCCCGCCTGTTGTTAAAGAGGGCCCCAAAAAACGGAGGAAATTCAAATGCGACCAGTGTGACGTTAAAGTTAACTCGCAGTATCATTTAGACATACATAGGAGTAAGCACGAAGGCGCCTCTTCCAAAAAGTACATTTGTGATGTCTGTGACCGTAGTTTTGTAGCAGCACAGTTCCTGAAGAGTCATATGCAGACACACTCTGCAACAAGTACAATAAACTGTGAGATATGTAACAAAAGCTTCACAGGGCAAGCATATCTCAAGCTGCACATGCAATTACACAATGACATAAAGAAATTTAAGTGTTCAAAGTGTGACGAAATGTTACCGACTAAAAACTGCCTTAAGACACACATGAAGAAGCACACTAAGGTGAAAAACTTCAAATGCGATTATTGTAGTAAGTTGTTTGTGTCCAAAGTTACAATGGAGAAACACAAACAGACACATGAGGGGCAACCAATCGACTGTCAGGTAAAATGTTCTCAATGTGAGCGAACGATGCACTCAACGTTGCTCCGAACGCATGTAGCTCGTGCCCACTCCAACTCTGTTGAGGATGATGTTAAAAGACCGCACAAATGTTCAACGTGTGGGAAAAGTTTTATTGTTAAAATAAATTTGAACTTGCACATAAGAGTGTGCCACCCAGACCTTGCGGAACCTGAAGATGAGGATGATGAAGTGATGACAGATAATTCCTAGTTGTGACTTATATACAGCGTGTATTATTATCAAATACAATTACTTTTTTATGCTAAATACCTAGTTTATTTGAGGGATACCCTTAGATTAAATTATGTTAATTTCATACATTTCCTAATATCAACTAAATTTAAAATGCCTTTACAAATATCAAATGTTTTATATCTGTTTTGAAGTTTCATTTTTATTACCATGTATAAACTTGAAACTTATTACATTAGGAAGTCTGCAAGCTGTCAGGCTAGTATAATAATATTATGTTCCATGTATCAATTTTTTTTTATTAAATAACAAGAAAAGAGAGTTACAATAAAGTTTTTATTTATAAATATTATCCATGATAATGGTGGAAATACCTCATCCTACTAATATTATAAAGGCGAAAGTTTGTAAGAATGTATGGATGTTTGGATGTTTGGATGTTTAGATGTTTGGATGTTTGGATGTAAGGATGTTTGTTCCTCTTTCACGCAAAAACTACTGAACGGATTTCGATGAAATTTGGCACACGGGTAGATCATGTCCCGGATTAACACATAGGCTACTTTTTATCCCGGGAAAATATAAAGCGGGACTTTTATCCCGGAAAAACTTTTTAAAGCGGGCGGAGCCGCGGGCAAAAGCTAGTCTACTATAAAATATAGGGGAATATACATACATCCAGTAAATATTGACCAAGTCACACGAAGTCCAATGCAAAAATTTACGTTTTATAAATACACAGACATGCTCTAATAATACTAATTAAATAAATATCGCATTATTTTGTGCTAAAACTCTGGAAACTTTTGCAACTTTAAGTCCATTATATTCCACTAGATGGCGTTACTTGTTACATGTTTCAATAATTATTATTCTGCGTTTGTTATTTATATGTGTTTTTTCGACTCTTCACATAACTTATTTAAAGAAATCACATGTTTTTTAAATACCCGTTCCAATATATATCCCCATTTCCACCACGATAACCTCTGTCTAGAGTCATGCTCAAACATACGATTTAGATTTTTACCCAGTCGTTGACAGTGTAATATTGTTTCTTGTTCCTACTGGGCCGAAATTGCAACGCCAGGAGTCATTAGTATTCTATTCGGAATATACAGGGACCACTTGCAATGCAATCCAATCAGCCCTGTATTATATACTGCCCACTGTTGAGCACGCGCCTCCTCAACTACTGAGAGCAAATAGGCCTTAGTCCACCATGCTGACCTAGTGCGGATTGGCAGACTTCACATACCTACCCTCGAAATTCTTACGGAGAATTCTCAACTATGGAGGTTTCCGCACGATATTTTTCTTAACCGTTAAAGGTAACGATAATTGATACCTAAACAATACACACGTAACTTCGAAAAGTCAAAGGTGTGTGCCTTGGGTTTTGAACCTCCGGACATTGTCTTGGTAGATCGTCCCATTCCTAACTAGACTATCGTCCACTTAGGTTGGGGACCACTTAGGTACTTCACTCAAAATGTCGCCTCATTTTATAAATAGAGATGATTTTAAAAAAACAGAGGTGATATATATTTATTTTATAATAAAGTAATTTCCAAAATCATAAAATATAAAACATTCAATCAGCTTTCTCTTCCTGCTGTTCGACTTCGGTTCCCATACTCGCTGCTGCTTCTTCCGCTTCCTTTGCTGCTTGCTGCGAAAATACAATGGGCGTTTTTATGCTATTTGATGCATATATAGGTTGCGAAATTATGCCGTTTGATACTCGGACGCCTTTCAAATGCTTATTAAGAATTCTCAGGAGAATGGCCTGGAATCAAACTAATATACATAAAATTGTACATTTAAAGGTGTTAACAATATACAATTGATGCAGGGCTACATTCGGAAGATCGGCTCTGTGGTATATTGCGTCTGGAGATTGATAAAACAAAATATATTATTAATTATGGATTTCGGTGTCACGCATTTTATGAAACCGCCCGGTGAAGCTCGGCGTGTCTTTAGGAACACTAGTCTTTGTTTAGTTCGCTATGTTATTACATAGAAAGCTAGAGAAGAGTCGGAAATATTAATTTTTCACTTCCCTCCAAAGCAAAGTGGGAGACAGACTGGTGCAGATACGTTAAACAACTGGGAAAGCCAGTTAAATCACCACAAATAGGTAGGTATCTGAAAATGAAGGAGAATTGAATTGAAATCCTCCTAGCCAGTTTCGGCCACGGCGGTCAATCTCAACGGAGATCAGCCAGGTACGCAGGAGATATTATAGTGCACAAGTGTGTGCGCAATACACAGGTGCACTCGCTATTCCTTCACTCTCATAGTCCGGTGAGACGGGAATCCGACATGACCGGAGAGAGATCAGGCGCAGGACCAACGGCTTTACGTGCTTTCCGAGGCACGGGGGTATCACACCGCCAACTTCCTGACTCCGAGCTGCGACTGAGTAATTTTTTTAAGATGGAAAAACCCAGTCACAAAGTTTTTTTGGCCCGACCCGGGATTCGAACCCAGGACCTCAGCGCGCAAATCGAACTCGTAACGCGTACGCAATACAACTACGCCACCGAGGCAGTCAGGAAATGAAAATAAAGGAGAACGAGTACAGTGAAGGCTTTAACAATATTTCCAATTGTTTTTAATTACTTTTAGGTTTATGAGTACCTAACCATGTCGTATTAGGAACACGAATGACTCGACCCTCATAATTTGTACAGCGCTCTTTTCAATTATTACTTACCGCAGCTTTAGTTATATCTTCGTCTTTCTTTTTCTGCAGTTGTTTGCTTACTTCACGTATTAATTTCAATTCATCCACCAGCTTCTGTGCCAATGGATCATAAGGTCTCACAGGGTCCTTTTCAGGATCATTCATGGTGTCTAGAAACATTGCGTATCTCGTCATAATCTTTTCAAACTGTTCCGGAGTGACTGGCTGGTACCTCTCCGTTTTCACAACCATAATTGAGGCTGAAAAGTGGCGAAATATTGTAGAATACAAATAAGTGGGTACTTACACAATTAAGAAATTTAGAGTCAGATGAGTAATAGTGTTCTGTGGTCAGATGTATCTATTATAGGAAACATGCGCGAACTCTAAGTGGCAGCACAAAATCGACACAAGAGCCACGTATGGATATAAAAATAAACTTTTCAAACATACTTATACATTCTTTTAATATTACAAAAATGATTAAATAGGGGTTCCGATCGAATATTATTTATGCCTAGCGTGGCCAGAATATGTTTTTTTTTAGATGGAAGCTCGTTATTTTGATGTTATTGAAGCAAAATTAGGAGGTTACCTATGTGTATTAAGGGAACACCTTTAATTACAGATTAGTTTGTGTTAAATTATCTCCAAAATATTTTTATTTTTATATTATACGTAATGAGACATTTCTAAATGCTTTTGGAACTCGTGCTAATGTATGTTTTATATTATATAGCTTATATTATTTTTAACGATCTTCTGATAACCATGGAATCGAAGTACTTAGGTACTATTCTTGGAAACGTAATACAATTTTACATCATTTGATATGTTTATTTTCATGTTTTGGAGAATCCAAATACACAACAATACATTAGCAACAAATTAAATGGTATTCATTTCATTATTTCCATATGATTTGTTTACATCAATGCCAAGTATCGATATGCTGAAAGATTCAGATTGCGCCATCAGATGACAGAGCTTACGACGTGCATATTCCTTATTGAAATACCCTTATTTGAATTTACATTAATTTGTATTTTGTACCTTGGTAGGCAAAGTTTAAACCATAGATACCTACAGCTGTATCTCGTGAGTACGAACTACGAATCCATAAAAAACTTCTCTAATTTTAGAAACATTTTACTCATTATTAGGAAACCTTCGCTGCCTACCCACAATTGTAAAATTATATAAACATTATAGTTAAATACGTACCTTTTAGGAGTATTCAGTTACAAAAATAAATTACGAATGGCCTTTGCGACCAGGTTCTTATAACAAAGAAATTTAATTAATGAATACCTAATTCAGATATTGTGAACAATTTGAAACACATTGTTGGCCGAAGTAACTACTTATATTATAACATAAAATAATAAATTAATTTAAAATCAATTTAGTTTATGGTTCATCATAGATTAGAAGTAAATTAGGTAGCTTAAATTGTCTAATAACTTTTGTCAGTAGGTTTGTACCTATTTGGATCTCTAACCAAAAGTTAACGATTCCTCATTAAAAAAGTATATATTATTTTGTGAATTATTACAACATGCACATACATATTGAAATGTCACCTACACCTATACCGGGTGGAAGGGAAACGCTCTCTATACCGGAACGCTAAGAGAGAAGAACCATAACATTAACGAAAAACTATATTCATTTGCAAAGCTAAGCGATAATACTTACGATTTTAGTATTTCCGTAATTCATGCGCGCGCAATGTAAAGCGTACAAAGAACTGGGCGGCCGTCGCGCTGCGCCGGGACCGGCCCGCGGTCGTTAACCCGTCAGCTGATGTACGTGTTTCATTACGATTTTTTTGAAATATTGACCTTTTTTACTATGTTTTTCAGAATAATAGTTTGATTTATCTATCCATACGTGAAGCTGTATAGAAATTTGAGAAAATCCTTCTAAAATTGTAACAATGCGATCGCGATTTTTTTAGTGCCATCACGTCAGGAATCACCAATACTATCACCTGTATTCGTTTCCGAGAGCGTTTCCCTTCCACCCGGTATAAAAATAAATGTGTCTGTATGTTCCCTGTGGGCACCAAAACGACTGGAGCAATTTTAATTAACATTTTAGGTAATCTTCAGCAGGGCCTGATTAACCATTAGGCTAATTAGGCTGCAGCCTAGGGCGCGAGGATTGGGGGGGCGCGCTGAAATCGTGTCATCGCATGCACTATTAATCTAGCATCATTGCATCTACCCTACATATTACAACTAGACCGAGCCAAAATACTAAAACTAAATGCACTGTGAACTGAAAAAGCCTGGGACTCCCTGATTTGTTACTTTAAAAAGCGCGCGAAAAACAAACTGATTTATCACTCGAATCGGTCGGTGGTCGAGCGACTCGCTCGACTGCGATGTTGCCAACTCACTCGTCTCACTCACTCGCTTGGAGCGACGTCAACGACGCGCGAGACTCCCCAGTGGTTAATAGTCAGTATACTTTGCCGCGCTTCATTCTCTTTCGTTAATCGTCGTTCGTCCGTCATATTATCACGCACTTGAATATATTCGTTTTTTGGTGATTGATATTTATTGTCCTTTCCTTCATATTTCGGTATTTTATTAAGACTATGAGTAGTAATGAGAGTATTTCGCTAGTAAAAAAGCCAAGTGGAACAGAATACAGAAAAAAAGCAAAAGAAAAGGAAAAGAAGAAAGAAAACATTTTAAAACATACTCGTAAACTGGAAACATTTTTTACGAGCTCTGCAGAAAGGAACAAAACGGTGAAGAATGCTGAACTATCGCCAGCGATTTCTTGCCCTGGTCCTTCTATCGCGGACTGTTCTTACGTTTCTCCGTCCAACACTAGTCCTATAGTAGCGACGACGCCGACGACCTACAATGAAGACGAAATTCTAATAGAAGAAAAGCCGTCTATTCCGTCAAGTGACCCTTTTTTTTTAACGCGGAGAATGTGACTAATTACTACCGCCCAGCCTTCAAGGGGAAGACTGAGCGGTTATGTTGGGTTCACCGTGCCTTACGACCCGACGTTAAGCCGCCCGGAGAGATGGAAAACGTCGGGCGACCGCCGGGCCGAGTCCCTAACCTATGTACACCGCACGGCATACCAACCAAAACTCCGCGGTGGCCATCTTCGGCGCATTAGGGACGGCTGCGGGCTTCCTACGACTCACGTCTAAGTTGTCGTCCGCAAACGCCCCTGCGCGTACCGCTATTGCGGTCCGTCTCCTGTTGTTAGGGGGGCTCAGAAGCCCCCGTACACCGAAGGACGCCCTCGGCGTCAAAGGCAGCGTGAGGCCTAACCGCCACGCTGCCGTCCATCACGGGGGTCACAAAAGTTGGCTAGACTAATAGGTGGACGGCCCCTTCCGCCCACCTGCTACCCCCGGAGGCCCCTATTAGTCGCCTTTTACGACAGGCAGGGGATACCGTGGTGGAATTCTCCAAACGCCCCCAATCCACAGGGCGGGAGACGTCGGTCAGTCGTCCACCCGACGCCTCCTACGTCTCGTCTGGCGGCGAGAGGGATCACCACTGCGCTGGCGATCCCTCTCGGCTCTCTCCTTCCACGAGAGGACCACCTCGCAGAAGTGGGCCACCACCTGCCAGGCCTCCCGGCCGCCGACCATGGAAACGACCACGGCTGGGAGCGAGAGATCTTCTCCGATGACTGCTCTGAGAGCGCTGCGTTCCTCATACCAGGTTGGGCAAAACTCCAATGTATGTTGGGCCGTATCCAGCGGGCAGTTGTCACAATGGTGACACACGGCCGACACCTCCTTCCGTACCACCCGAAACAGGAACTCACCGAAGCAACCATGTCCGGTGAGCACCTGCGTCAGGCGGAACGTTGCCGCTCCGTGGCGCCTGTCCAGCCAATCGGCAAAGACAGGACGCACTGCCTCTACGACCCTGAGCCCCGACGACGGGGCCTCCAGCCTGAGACGTCAAGTGACCCTGGACTGTGGCATGTAAACGATGAATTTCGAGATTATATTGTTAAAAAAGGACTGCAACAATACGAAAAATTAGACTTTTCCAGATCAGAAAGGTACTATACATACATATACACTCACGCCTGTTATCCCCGAAGGGGTAGGCAGAGGCGCAACTAGTGCACCCACTTTTCGCCGTTATTCCGTCCCATGATGTGATAGGGGGCGAGCTTATCGCCATATCGGGCACAAATTCCAGACTCCGAGCTGATACTGAATAGAAAAACTCAATATGACTTTGCCCGACCCGGGAATCGAACCCGAGACCTCAGCATTGCAGTCGTACCGTAATACAACTACGCCACCGAGGCAGTCTAGAAAGGTAGTATAAAAATTAAAAAAGATTTCTATCTAAACATATGTTTGTGATAAAGCTTGTTAATGGCGAAATTGTGAAGAGAAGCTGGTTAGTATACTCAGAATCCACAGGTCACGTGTTTTGTGGTCCTTGTAAATTATATGGAGGAACATCCATATTTGCCAAAAGTGGATTTAATGACTGGAAAAATTCTAACTGATCATGACAATTCTCCGGATCATCGTAAATGTTTGGGACAATAATATGTATGTAGAGGAAACTTTTACAACGATTGGATACCCAAAATAATCAAACAATATAATGAAGAAATACGTGTAATAGAAACAATTAAGTTTTTAGCTTCTTGTGGCCTTCCATTTCACGGTCAAAATGAAATTATTGGATCTGCAATAATCAGAAATTTTCTTGGCTGTATTGAGCTTATATCCAAATTTGATCCTTTCATGGCTGAGAGTTTGGTGAGATTTGGACAAAAAGGCAGAGGTGCTCCATCGTACTTGTCATTCTCTATAATCGATGAATTTATTTTACTTCTCGCTGATAAGATAAGATAAGATAATTTTTATTTGTATAAACATGAGTATTCATACGCACATGAGTATGCAAGATGTTTCATAATTACAGTAGAGACATCATGTTTAGCCGCAGCAGCGGCGTACTGATGAAGTTCGACTTTCGATTATTGGAGAAATAAAAAAAGCAAAATATTATTCGATTAGCATTGATTCTACTGCAGATATTCCACACACCGATCAGTTGACATTTATAATTCGTTATGTTTTGCCTGACGGAGAACCTGTCGAACGTTTTGTCACCTTTTTACCCAATTGCGGTCATAAAGGTGAAGACATGGGGAAGGCTGTTCTGGCGACAATTGATAAAACTTTGGGACTTGATATTAAAGACTGTCGTGGCCAAAGCTATGATAATGCTAGCAATATGTCTGGTCTTCAGTCAAGAATTAAGAGGCCGTATCTAAAATTTTGACTGTTTCAGCTTACTCTTCATAGTGATTTTTTTTTTAAATAAGCTGATCTGATTAATTTATAATACATTATCGGAAAGACTATTTCAACACTAATAGAATAAACGAGCGAGATTTTTCATATATTTCTTTAATTTCAATCTAGCCACCAAGTTCCAACGTCTGTTTCAGAAATTTTGACGTACGGAGACTCAAACTTGTCGTTTTCAATCAAAATCGTGCTTGAAACTAATTAATAAAAATTACTATTTATTGGTATAAAAGTCGCCTAAAGGATAAATGCAACTTCACACACTAGATGACCACGCACATGGTTAATGGCCGCAACAACTAACTTCTCTATAGAAATTAAGCCAATACAAGTCATGCGGCCAAACACGACATGGATTTGGTTTTCTACTTGGTAGCCTGGAGTCACTTGTCATGATTTTGGTCGTATAATTCGCGAGGTCGTATAAAGCGCCTTTATATACGGTCAGCTAAAAAAATGGTTTGCCACGCTAAGGCTGAATATCTTGTAGATTAATGGACCACATTAGTTGCACTGATCGATCTGAAAACATTTATAGGTAGAATGAACCATGTTAAAATTTTCACACTAGTAAACAAAGTCAAACTATTATACTACTTTTTAGGCCTACCGTATCACTTACACCTGGCGGGGGCGCGTCCTCATAATTAGCCTAGGGCGGTCAGAACTCTTAATCAGTCGCTGATCTTCAGTTTATGTTTTAGCCCAGTGGCTGATCCTGGGAAGTTTAGAAGCGACCGAATCGACATTTTATTTTTTATTTTTAACAATTCTGTGTCGTCGTCAACATCATCTATAGATAGATAAGTAATTATTAATGCTACCCGTGCGAAACCGAGGCCGGTCGCTAGTTTTACATAAAACAGATAGTTGATAACACCTGGGGTCACAATGTCAATTCGTTAACAGACAAACAATAAGCACATTAACATATTACTTATTTGCGCATGAATTTATTTCCATTTTAAACTGTTCCTGTTGCACTTGCGTACTAAAAGCTTTCGATTATATCATTTATAACATTGGCCTTTAAGTTTCACTGCTTAGAATATGGGTATGAGACACGGTGGAAGCCAATATTGCCATATGAACATATTTTGTTCATTGTAAGTAATACACCAATATAAAGAGTGAATATATTTGTCCAAATACGAAATCCAAAAAAAGTGTTTTTGTTTTTTACAATAAAACGAATTCCAAGAATGATGTATCCACCTAAGATTTGCAAGAATTCATGGAGAAGGGAGGCAGTCAAACTGCGACGGGATATTTTTCCATAGCCTTTTCCCACCAAACATGTGCGAAGCAAGGAAAATTAAGTGATAATTGGTAAAATTCTCGTAGAGCACCGCTTAGCGCGCTTGCATATTTTGGCAGATAGGCATCTTAAAAGTAAAACATACTTTTAGAGCATCGTCTTCGATTTTGAATCTAGTAGGAGTACATGAATCCTTTGGCTAGCCGATGTAAGCGTATCGGTTTATAAAATGATGTGTATTTTAAATCATAATATATAATTATATATTACACAAATAATAATAGATTATAGTTCTATAAACTTAATTGCTATGATAAATTCTTACATAATTTGTAAAACGATATGGAAAAAGTCTGCGTAAAACGGAACACAAATCCACCCCTCACAAGGGTAATGACTCACACACACCCCCAACACGAAAAACGGCGAAGTTACCCGAGGGCGGGCCGAGCGCGTCGCGTAAAGTGATCACTTGAAAAACACAATTTTCCAAAATTATGTAACACTATAAAACGGGACGTTTTAAATTTAACATTTTTTTGTAATAATGTAATGAAATATTCGTGGAAACCATAGTAATGAACTAGTGTTGTCCGTGTAGCGATGTTGGCACATATATCGATTTTCTAGTGACGTGCGTTCATTGCGGGATGTGGTGTTATTATTGGTGTATTTTATAATTTGTAAGTGTTTCACCTCATTGCGGATGTTGGAAAACATCGAAATTAAACACGGTGCTTCGTGCCTCGATTTTTTACGAGTATTGTAGTTGGCAAAAAATATTGATTTTTACGTGGACGCATTCTGCTATAATACTGGTGCCTTATTTAATGCAAAAAAGAAAAACGTTATGTTGATCAACACGAAAATATTATATTTGCTTTTACTATAGAACTTTCAATCTTCAAAAGCGAGTTCCATATACAATAAAAAAATAATAATACGAAAATTAACAATTTCTTGTAAGAAAACAAATGAAAAATATTTTATTATGGTAAATAGTCGTCATACAAATTCATACAAATTATATTATAAAATAATGTCACAAATATTTACATAAAAAACTTAGTGGCTTATAAACTGTAAATACATAAAAATTTCAACAATTTTAGGTGTTCCTAAATTTAAATTCATTCACGAGCTTCAATTTTAGGCGCAAAAATAATCAGAAACTTAGCACATAAAATCATGTACAACATGAGTTACGTTTGAAACATAACGTGCCTACCTAGTATAATGTATAGGAATCATAAAACTACTCAACGATTATTTTTGGTTTCGTGTTAATTGTACAGTCGACCATACAGAATCAAATGCGATCAATATACAATAATTATTCTTATTGACAAAAAATACTCAATACCTGCAGATAATTAGTTATACGGATGTTATTCATGTATTCTACTGTCTATTGTCTAAATCTAGAGTAGAGTACGCACTAGGCAATCTAATTATTCCTAACGAAGGTTGTTGCGATTCGTTACATTGAGTGTCACGGCCAGTCTATCCATTTACGAGTGAAAAAATGCCGTGTATGCATACAATTTTTATCCCATTAAATACAGTTTTTTTCCTTTTTTTATCAGAATATGTTCTAATGTCAATAATACGATACTAGTTCGATGCCGTGCAAAAGTTTGGCTTCATAGATCTGGCTGGTGTTACAACTGTTTATGAACAACTGTAGCGCATACCAACATTGCTTGTCTCGTCAAATAGTTATATATAGAGATAAGCTTCTGAATTCCAGTCCACAAAGTACATTGATAATCCTCAGGACTCAGGTTAGTGTGTTTTGGGCACGCCTGTACACCGCTTTGATTTTATTAGACACGGTTTTTTTCATTAAATGGGTGATTTAATCTTTTCCTTTAAAATACACGATTATTATCGTTCTGTCTGTTTACAAACAAATGGATCGTTTATTTACCTGTAAATTCCATGTAACCAAGCATAATTTGTTATTAATTATCCTACGGTCAACCGTCTTATTGCTCTTATCGTAGCGAATCTGTAATATGCAATGGTGCGATCCTGGATTCGGGACCTGGTTTGGGCAATTAGAGCTTTTGAAATTCAAATAGCATGTATAAATATGCCTGATATTAGAAATTCTACCAAACTTGGTTGTGGAGTCACCGTGGGGCTTAAAAAATAATTTCGGCCATTTCTTCTGACTATCCCTTTAGAAAGACAGGCGTGAGTTCATATTAGTTCATGTATCCAAAAATTTAGGAAATTTCAGAGTTTTATGCTCTCTGTAGACTGCGTCATGAGTAAGTCAGAACCAGGAAATAAGCAACATCACATAGTGTGATAGTGAGAGAGATGATGCTCTACGTGGCCGAAGCTAGCCGATTATCTCTCACTGATGCTGTTTTGTTATGCTAGCTTTAGGGCTTAGGCTAGAAAAAGGTTTTCCGGGATAAAAGTAGCCTATGTGCTACCCTGTCTATAATCTATCTCTATGCCAAATTTAATCCGCTACCTAGCGTGATTGAGTAAGAAACGTACAAAATTTTCGCATCTATTCCTATAGCTCGACGTGAATACTGCCTTTCCGTAGTATTATAATGCTCTTTGATACTGCCGTTTGGAAATATCTCTGACCGTACAAAGCTGACACTTCACTTTGTTTTTGTGTCAGAAGTATTATTTCAGCACTAATACAACGTACAAGCCTGTCAAGCCCTCTTCGCTTCAGACCAAAATAGTTGTAATCCGACTCTACCGCTTTAAATGCCATTTTCAACAAAATTGGCGTCTCCAACATTTCGTTTACAAAACCATATCGTGTCATATTTTTGTCGCGTGCCATTCAGTATGAGTGTTAAAGATTTGCTATTTTATTGTCACCAGAATAGAGGTTAGCTTTTACAGATGCCCTTTTTCTTTCATTTTTTCGTCTAGAGGACAGGCTAGTCTTTTGACCATAATGCCTGGTCTTACGTAATTAAAGATACCTATTTACGGGCTACAAAAAGACGTCAGGTACAAGGTAGTCAAATTACAGAGCCAAGTGTGCCAGTTCACCTACCCCGAATATTTTGATTAACAAGAAACAGCTATGAGCATGCATTAGGGTAGCGGGATGCAAGATCCTGACCCCTGAAAACGCGCCCCTCAATGTTTATTAACTTGAGTATCAAGTAACTGCCAAATAAGAAAATATTTGGCAATTCCCGCGCTTTTTTCATGGTGGGTTACTTTTTTATGTTCTGAAATTTAGAGATTGTGACGAAAAATATTGTATAAAATATACTGGCCTTTAGAATATTTTTACATAATATTTTTTATTTCAGAACATAAACATGATTTTTTCATAACAAAGGATAGGCGATAACTTTCTACGAACTACACAGTGTCTTTATGAACAATAATTTGAAAACCATTTTGGATCCTACTCCTAAGTTCTAACTCTAATTCAATACTAACCTAGCTATATTGGATAGGTATCTATAAACACTATTAGACGTGTATTGACGTTGTTGATGAATTACAAACCCGTGTAGAATCTATAAATAATGAAAATTTTATAGTAAGTGATCATCGCAGCCTGCATGAACACCCATAACTGTGGCAGGGAACCAATCGTTGCCGCTCTTGAACTCTACATAATTTGTAAAGCCAATTCATGGTGGTTGAAATTGGGTCAGTATATTCGCTTTGTTAAGTGGTTGGTACATTGTATCCAAAGCATGTAAAGCCGTTGGTCCTGCGCCTGATCTCTCTCCGGTCATGTCGGATTGCCGTCTCACCGGACTATGAGAGTGAAGGAATAGCGAGTGCACCTGTGTATTGCGCACACACTTGTGCACTATAATATCTCCTGCGTACCTGGCTGATCTCCGTTGAGATTGGCCGCCGTGGCCGAAACTGGCTAGGAGGATTTCATATTGTATCCAAAAACTAAAATATATTATGGGGCGAGCTACGAATCAAATAGCGAAACCTAGCCCCCCACAGACACTTTTCGAAAACACGCCTATTATAAACAATAATCTATTGTAGTGAAGTCAAAAGAAAAAACCTAATATATCATTCTATAATGTTTATTATAACGGCCAGCAACTGTAAATAAGTTCCAGTCCTACAACACATTGGCGTGAACTGTAGATACCAATTGTGGTGTAGTACATATTAGATGTATGATGTATTGTAAGTGCAGTCTACAACACAGTCTAATAAAGGAACTACACACGTGTCCATTATCCTTCCATTAAACAGTTAATAAGATCGCGAATCACAGCAGCGATGGAATTTTTATTCATTATAAAGAATTTTTCGTACGGAATCGCCAAAGAATTCTAAGATTGTATAGAGTGGATATGGCGAAAATTTTCATATAAAAATTTTGAGCCTGTTCGTCAGTAACTCTACCGTGAATTAGCAAAATATCTATGCAAAATGCATTAAAACATACTTTGGAATGATCGTAATGCGTAAATTGGCATATTTCCTTCCATCTATCCTCCATGGATGTGTGAGCTAAGACAGTGAATTCTTACCAATTGGTACTAACTTTTGGACGATAAATTTAGGCCTGACGTCCGGTCTTCAACTAACTCTCAGAATAACTAACTATACTGCTGAATGTCTTTGCGAATCACTCATCGTAGTTACGACTTGCCAGTAGTAAAATAAGATTTGACTGAGCAATAGCTCTTACGTACTTTTTTCAGGACCATTAAAATATGTCAAGTCTTGTAATTGTCAATAACTAAATAGCTGTAATGCCCTTCAATGGCACATAATAAAATTATAGTCCATGCATACTTATACAAACCTTCGCATGTAGCAGCTAAGATTTTTAACCTAAGACAAATCCAAAATGGATGTTTATTGGATAGTTGCGTTCTAAATTAGCCCATACCCCGAGAGATTGCGTCGCCTATCGTTGGCAAAGGCAATTTCTCTGTACCTCAGGGAATCTGCAATTTATTAACAATTTAAATAGCATAATCTGGTGTGGTAGGCCATAGATATTGTTTTCTGTCTATTTTTACTGATTCGCTATAATGTATTTTGCAATTCAATGGAGATTGTAGGACACCAGGAGACGTTGCAGCTCTCATCGGTTGTAATTATGTTTTTATAAAACAAAACGTGCATTTTTCCAGGGATAAAATCGTCGTATAGTTAAAAATGTTTTTATCGAATTGCGTGCCTTTCATACAAATACCTGAATTAATAAGATTAAATGCATTTGCTTATTAAACGTTTTACAATCTAACGCACACACCTACCCATTATTTTAGTAGAATGTCATCAGCTGGCCTAGAGGTTGAAGCACGATTATGAACGAACGACCCACAAAGGCGAAGTTATACCATCTGATGGTCATTAACTGATTATATTTTTCAATAGCATGCGATGTTAACAATTATGAATCAATATTTCACCATGAAGTTATATACATGAAAAGTGATTAAATTCATATCGATTACAATTTAAAAAGTAGGTAAATTTAACATTACTGAAAGCTAAAGTAATTAGCAACACTGGTTCTAATAAGTAGCTATAAAACCTCACGCCTTGGGCAAGGTAAAACTATCTAAAAGTACTCTGACTCACGATAGGGCTGCCCGTCTACAGTATTTTAATTAAATCGAAGATACTTGAGTTTCTTTCTAGTTTTAAGATGGAAAACGAAGTGTTCAATTAAAATACATGCCGTGTTTTAGGATTTGTCGATTTATTTAAAAAAGGCAAGGTTATCAATTTGGGAATGTAAAATATTTGCGCCTCGACTAAGGTGTACGAAAAGCTTTATTGTTAAATTTAATAGTATAAAAAATCCACATTCGGATAAAAAGTTTAATTAAATATGCTTTCGGGAAACATGGACAAGAATTCAAACAACCAAAAACGGCACAATATAGTCTATAATTGCTCTTGTCATATTAAGTAAGTACTTGTACTTATTTAATTCGAATATTCACAAAATTTATGCTTACTGCTCACAAAACCATTACACCGTTCGTTCGTCACTGCGGCACACACGCGACTGTTTGTGTACTCAATGTGTACCAAATTAGAGGCGCGTAGGTATCACTTTCGTTTCGAACATATTTTGTAACAAATGTTCTACTGTATATCTATATCTATACTGTGCCTTGGGGAGGTAGATGTACAATTAATATAAAAAAATGTGTATTTTACAATTTTATATACGTATATACCTACTTATTTCAAGTGGTAACGCCATATTGTAGAGTTATGTTTGAATCCGAAATGAATTAATTTAAGTTTAACTCTAGTTTGCACCAATTATATAATTCTAAAAATACAAACTTGAACACCGGATGTAGCAATAATAATAATACGTAAAAATTATGAAAAATAAAAATAAAATTAGCTGTACAAAATCGTAATAAGCTTAGTAATAATCTCACATACTAAGCTCACAGAATCACAAGCTTTCTGATAAAAAAAAAAAATTTTGTTTATGGCCCTACTGCCAGTAGCCTGACGTGAGTCGGCTTTTCTGGCCACACCGGTCTTTAGGATGAACGCAGAAGGCGCTCGCAACCCCTAATAAAAAAATCTGATGAAATGGGCAACATTAAGTTGCTACCACATTCTAGCTGATATTATGGTAGCTTTTATGTGGCGATTCATACCATTAGTAAGTGGAAACCTACACTATTAGGCCTTCCGTCAGCGGTCAGCTGCAATTGTCCTTCTACATCAGCGGCGGGCCGGCCCACCCTGGTAGGCAAGTTCCACCACTGTTCCACTTGTCCATGTTTTTTGAAACTATAAACAATAGTATGGATGTTTCACTACCTAACGCAAATCAAGTGACGTCACTCTTGATACAATCTGTACACGAGAGCTTTTACAAGGCTTGGTCATAGTTGCAACTCGGTACTCTATTTTAATTATATTAGAGCTATGCGGACTAATTGGCCTAGAAACTATAGGATGTGAATTCGATCAGTGGTTTAGCGAGAACACAAACTACGAAGATAAATGGTATTATGGTTATGGGGAACTAAAAAACATAGCTTTTCTAGGAGGCTAGGAAGTAAATCTTTTATATGTGTAGCAGCATTGTTTAATCTCGAATGGCTTTAGCTATGTAAATATAAAAAAATATTGCACAAGTTTTTGTATAAAACCTCCATGTTACTACTTGTCGAGTTAATTAAATAAAATCGAAGATTCATCACTCCCATGTCACGTGATTTGCGCCAATAAATCAAGTGAATGTGACGTTACGTTTGTAATTAAACATGGCGACTGCTCTCACTTCCAAATGCTTAATTTATTTACATACTTGAATTTTAATTTTGGAAATCGTGAAAAATAATTTCTTATTTTACGATGATCGCATTAAATAATTGCATAACGGGCAACGTGGTACCTATTATTTTGAATGTTATGAGTTAATATTATAAGCGCACCATTACTTACGTAATATTATATATTTGATACCTACATGTTTCTATTTTCTACCCTTTAGTACAAGACAACGCGAGTAAAAATACTTAATGATATCACATAAGTTCACTAAACTTTTATTGACAGATTTATAATAAAAAAAAACCGCCAATAGATCATCCCAGTTTTCGGCAATACCACAGTCACTACCTACCAAATAATCGAGGCACGCCGCACGACTCACGAGCTTAAAATATAAACAGTGTATTAAAAACTTGTCATGACCGTCCATTCCAAATTTTAAATGTGCGAATCAAAATGGCGCCGCGGTGTGCGCATCGGGGAGATGGTGCCCGTGAGATATGACCCCCCGTTTTGACAGGAGTTAAATAAAATGGAGACAACGAGCACGACGGCCACAGAGGCCTACCAATATGTGGGCCCTTTCAGATTGGAAAAGACGCTTGGGAAAGGACAGACAGGTAAGATATTACTTTACGGTATAATAAATATTAAATTATATACTTCACAAAAGCACATAGCTCTATAGCCGTACTTCATAAAAATATAATACATTGATTGACTTCATTTTAATGGACTGTCACATAATATAAGGATGCAAATCTGCACACTTCATATCGACTTATCTGGTAGGTGGACCCAATCCTGTGCTTTCGTAAACTTATTATTGTCTCTGTGATGCTTGGTCATTCGAAAAAATTGGCTAGCGTAAAGCACTAAAATCTAGAACGAAAATCTAGATCGTAATGTTACATTACCATATCATTTGTTGAGCTAGATTCTATAACATCTGGCGTCTTGCCCATTTTGCAATCTCACTTCACTTTACTGCCATATTTTTGTATAGTGGAACTTTGCCTATACAAATCTGATGTAAAATCTTCTATGAAGCGAATATGGCATGAACATGCGTACTTAGGTCAAAAAGGTACCGTACCTACAAAAAATAAGAGAACCGCATACCATTTTTGTGGTTTTTGATGATCCAATATTATAATGGGGAGCTGGCCCCCACATATCTCGTTAAGTCCCTGTTACTGGTTTAAATTGTGTAGGTATTTTCATTACATTGAAGAGTACCTAACAAGGTTGAACTATACGAGTTAAATAATAGAATATTCCATAAAAAATATAGATAAAAAATATAAAAAATATAGATATTTCTAAAAAAATTTTAATCCGTGCACACCGTAACGGACTACTCTGCGTTTGTTAATTACAAACTAATATCTAAAGTGAACCATTCAGAGTTAATGTTGTACACCAACAATAGTTATATGAATCTTTAAATCATACAGTGTATTTTGAATAATATAGTGCTATATAACAGTGAAAAAAGCAATAACATTTAAATAAATGACAATTCTTAATGTGATAGTGCTGTGTTAAATTCCTGTTCGACGAAACGCGTAAGCGACACGATCTGCATGGCGCTTACGTCCTTTTTCTCGGAAGGTTTTGTGCATCAAACAGTATTTTTGTTTACCTACCCAATTTGAATTCAAATAAGAACGATTATAAATTATTGATTCAACCGCTGGGCACATTTAATTCCAACGCTTCATCGCTTTGATCATTGAGCGTTACCTACGCTTTTGCATACTAAAAGTGCACGATATAATTTTGTTGCACTGGTGGCTTACATACATATTAATAAGCAGATATGACGTCCACATTGGATATATGCGCTGCCTGTAATAAATCAATTAAAAAAATGCAACATTTAAAATGTAATATTTGTGCCCGATTATTTGATTTAGAGTGCGCTAAAATTACTAATAAAAAATTCAATATGATGGGTTCTATTAGTAAAAAAACATGGAAATGTGCTGATTGCCACGTTAAGCCACCGTCGTCCCAAAACACAGACACACCATCCATGTTGAATGAAACATCAACATCTCCTGACTCTCCAGAATTAAGCAATATTACATTGCGAAACAAACCTAGCCATATATCCATAAAAAGTGTAGATAGTAACACTTCATACATTACAGAAGATAAATTACGCTCCATTTTGAAACAAGAAATCACCCAAGTTATTAAACATACAATTGAAGGCATAGTATCTGATCAGTTAAGGATTATAAATGAACAAATCTCTGGATTTCAGGAAACAATGAGTTTCTTTAATGGGCTTTATGAGGTTTTAAAAAATAAATTAGAAGAAAATACGGCCACAATCACAAAACTACAAACAGATAACGGTGAACTAAAAACGACAGTCAAAGAACTTTCTACTAGATTATCTTTAGTGGAGCAACATATGAGAGAAAACAATGTGGAAATTGTCGGACTTCCAGAATTTCGTAATGAAAATTTACCAAACACAATAATGCAGCTAACTAAAGTCGTGGACTGCCCTCTCGTTGATGAAGATATCCTACATGTCACCCGTGTTGCAAAAATTGATAAGAACAGCGACAAGCCGCGTTCGATTGTTGTCAAACTGCGTAGTCCTCGAAAACGTGATATTCTGCTCGCCGCCGTGTCTAACTACAACAAGAAGAACCCTCAAGACAAATTAAGTTCGCAACATCTTGGCCTGGGCGGCACTAAAGTACCCGTATTTGTTGCTGAGCATCTCACACCGAGCAACAAATTCCTTCACGCTGCTGCACGTAAGAAAGCCAAGGAACACGCTTACAAATACGTTTGGGTACGAAACAGCAGAATTTTCATACGTAAGGATGATACTAGCCAGGCTATTGCAATTCGTTCCATTGATAGTCTGAAATTGATAGTGTAATTAATTACGTTTTTCATTATAGTTAATGTTTCAATAATATATAGCTTAATAATGTTTGATATATATTATCAGAATGTCCGGGGTATCCGGACTAAAGTGAATGATGTATATAGTAATATATTACAGAATAATTACACTATTATAGCTTTAACTGAGACCTGGTTAAATGAGAATGTTTTGAATAGAGAGTTCATCGATTCACGATATATAGTATACCGAAGAGATAGGAATCTGTCTAGTAGTTCAAAAAAAGACGGTGGCGGAGTGCTCATTGCAGTATCACGAAATATTCCCTCAGCACGCATCCAATCTTGGGAAAGTGATTGTGAGGACATTTGGATCACAGTACAACTCAATGCGAACAAAGTGTCAAAAAAGATAGCTATTTGTGTTGTTTATCTGCCACCTCCCTTGAAATCTGAAACACTGGACAGATTTTTAGACAATACCTCAAATATTATGAACCATATCAATGATGTGATCATTATAGGAGACTTTAACTTAAGTTTCATTAATTGGACATTAGATGAAGGCAACAAGTTAGCACCTTCTAATTATTACTGTACTCTGGGGTATTCTTTAATTGATTTTATCTCTTTTAATAATCTGGGACAAGTGAATGACATTTGTAATGTAGACAGCAACTATTTAGACATAATTCTTACAAATCTATCAGACGTAAGTATTACAACACCTCTTAGTGTTTTAACAAAGTTGGATCCTAAACATCCGGCCTTGTTACTCAATATTTCTTCGATATCATATGATCATCTAGATCCTAGGCAAAGAGATGATTTTAATTTTTTTAAAGCAGATTATGATAATATTGTTATCCATCTAAAAAATATTGACTGGCAAGATAGATTTTCGAATTCACAGACTGTAAATGATATGGTATCAACTTTCTATGATTCATTGAAACAAGTAGTATACAAGTATGTACCTAGAAGAAAGGCAAAGCTGTCTAAATTTCCGGCTTGGTTTGATAAGAAATTAATTCGTCTATTAGCAGAAAAAAACTTAAGTAGATTAAAATACCGCAAACAGAAAAATCCCCGTGATAAGTTAGAATTCGAAATTCTTAGAGAACGTTGCCATAAATATATGAAAACCTGTTACGGTAATTACATATCTAACATAGAAGAAAATATAGCAAAGAACCCAAAATTACTGTGGCGATTTATCAAAGATAAGCGGAAGGGTAATCTGTCGTTGCCCAGTATTATGTATTCAGATAGCACATATGAGGATACTGGATCAGGTATAGCCAATCTTTTTGCAACGCACTTCTCATCAGTGTATAACACTGAAAATACTAACCACGTGTGTTCCATTCCGGATATAACTCATAAATCCCTATGCCGTATTAATTTTACAGAAAAAGAAATTTTGAAGAAGATTAAACTATTGGATATTACAAAAGGTTCGGGACCGGATGGATTACCTCCATTATTTATAAAACGTTGTCGTTCAGTTCTTGCTTTACCTCTTACTTTAATAATTAATCGCTCTATAAATGACGGAATATTTCCAGATGAATGGAAGAAAGCACGGATAGTTCCTGTATATAAAAAAGGGGAAGAAAATAATGTAAAAAATTACCGCCCAATATCCATTCTTTCATGTTGCTCAAAGCTCTGTGAATCACTAATCCAGCCGATAATTACACAATATATGGCTGATATCACCACCTCCGCTCAACACGGCTTTCAGTTTAGACGTTCAGTTCAAACTAACTTGATAACATTTGTATCTTACTTGGCAACAAACATAGACAGAGGCGGGCAGGTTGACGCGGTTTACACGGATTTTTCCAATGCGTTTGACAAAGTAAACCATACCTTATTATTAAAAAAGCTTGAAGCTTACGGCATACATGGAAGTCTGTTAAACTGGTTTCAATCTTATCTTTCCACGAGACCTCAGGTCGTAGCAGTAAAGGGATATGAGTCTTCTATTTACTACGCTAAATCCGGTGTGCCTCAGGGCTCCCATCTTGGTCCAATTTTGTTCTCGATATTTATAAATGATATTGCCAAAGTTATTAAACATTCAGAATTCTCTTTGTTTGCGGATGATCTTAAAATTTATCGTACTGTAACTTCCTCGTCTGATGTAAATCTTATTCAACATGACCTTGATAACATTAGTCATTGGTGTACAGCAAATGCCATGGTTCTTAATGCTGATAAATGTAACCACATAAAATATACAAGAAAAAAGCATTTTACACCTTCGACATACAACATTAATGGAATACAATTGCACGAGGTCAACGAAATTAGGGATTTAGGTGTTATTCTAGACAGCAAACTTAAGTTTACATCACACGTAAATACCATCGTAAAAAAGGCAGCCCGAATGCAAGGTTTTATAAAACGCAATACGATGGAATGCCGTTTTGTGAAGACTAGAGTTTTATTGTATAATGCCTTGGTGAGGAGTCATCTGGAGTTTGCCAGTGTCGTTTGGAGTCCCACTTATGCCGTTCAATCACAAAGAATAGAAAGAATCCAAAGATTGTTCACAAGGTATCTAGCTTTTATATCATCTGGCATTTCTCATAGGCTTCCTTACGACCAAAGATTAACCTTTTGTAAAATGGCAACTCTTTACCATCGTCGCAAAATTCACGACCTCGTGTTCTTGCAAAAAATTGTTACCGGTAGACTAAACTGCAGTAACTTATTGGATTATATACAGTTTGCAGTTCCCAGTAGAGTTCCCCGATACCCTGTCAAAAAAACATTCCATTTACCCCTGTATAGAACAAATGTTGGACGCCATTCACCCTTAGCACGAATGTGCGCCGAATACAACACTATTTCCGGAGGTTTAGACAACTTTGATATCCACCATGATTCCTTTAAAAATTTTAAACGTAAGCTGATAAAGCACTATTCTTAGATTGGAAATAGTAAAAATGCGATATTTGTTACCCAGAGCCCATCTAACACAAAGTTATTTAATAATTTAACATTAGAATAAGTTTTTGTTTTTTTAATGATATCATAAAGGGCATGTCCAAAAACGGGCCTGAAATTCTAAACAGGACAATTTATATATATTTGGATGGAACTTCCAAAACTAGCCTTTTGCAATAAATCGTTTAATTTTAAAGACCTCCAATTGTGAGATTTATGTTATTTTGTTTTGCTGAAAATTATGAGCGTTTTTGAAGGGGTTGGTTATGAATGGAGGGACATAAATATATACCTATATATAATTTTAATGGATTTAAGTTTCATACTTTGCCCTTTTAATATGCTTAGAGAACAAGCCTTGTTAGATTTTGAGGCCCAGCACTCATGCAGAAGGTGGACATTTCCTTTCCATTTAATTTAATATGTTTTAATTGGAACATGGAGTTGTGTACAACTATACACAGCACCATGTTCCAAATTTTTCGTTAATACGGTGTTTGTTTTTTAATCTTTTTTATTTTTTTGATGTAGAAGAGTAATGTTTGGTGTGTAGGTATGCATATTTTCAGCAAATACTGTACATACCTATAATAGGCATATGCATTAGATTAATTACCATTATGGATAATGTATTCTAAGAATGTAGTAATGTATGTGCTGTTGGTGTGTCATATTAAATAAATAAATAAATAAAAAACGATTTATTTATATAAATGTGTTCACTCGATGTCTAAACGACGCGACTCTAAACACGATGTTTTGTTTCTGTCGTAGACAAAACTGTTTGAATGTTATCGATTACGGATAAGTTAGAATTTTACAATTAATCGTCAATGTGTGAAAATCGATATAATATTATCTAATAATTAATTCAGACCAATTGTTGATATAAAAAATTCTATGACAGTTTTCATATATTTCTTGTTTGCACTGTTTAACTATCTTTAAATAGCTTTCATCGTTCATGCGACATCTCTGTACCTCTGGACACGTTTCTTCAGTTCTGATTCTTCAACTAGAGCTTGCAGCAAAGAGTTTGTTAAGAACGGATCTGAAAAATGAATAACATTTGTTAAATAAATCGTTTTTTAATCTATATATCACGTGAGAATTATATTCCTTGCTGATAATGGGAAGAAACATTCAATATCAACACGTAATGATGCATCGAAACTGGAACCTTAGCATAGTAGTTATCATCATCATCATGCACATGACGTTCACTGCTGAACATAGGCATCGCATAAAGATTTCCAGACGGACCTGTCAGCAGCGGTCTGCATCCATCATGTTCCGGCATCGGCACCGGTTTATATAGGATAGTAGTGCTCGCGGCTCCGCCCGCGTGAAACAGTTTTTCCCGGACAAAAATATTTTCCCAGGATAAAAAGTAGCCTATAGCACTCAGGAGTTATGTAGCTTCCTATTAGTGAAAGAATTTTCAAAATCGGTTCAGTAGTTCCTGAGATTAGCGCGTTCAAACAAACAAACTCTTGAGCTTTATAATATTACTAGCTTTTGCCCACGGCTTCACCCGCGTTAATAAGTTTTCCGGGCTAAAAGTACATAAAAACCTTCCCGTTGAATCACTCTATGACTATGACGTTGATACAACTCTTAACAAATAATGCATTAATTTCGACCAAATTTGATTACCATAAAAACGGTTCTAGGGAGTTAATCTTAAAAGATAGACATATACTGTCGCGGACAATTTTTTAGATCATTTCAAGAGGAATAATTCTTTCATACATATATTTTTGGTATCTTGAACCGTTTTCACAGCGCACGCAATGGAAGCGGGGGTCACGGGTGGGCGGGAGTTGCCGTCCACCTGTTAGTCTAGCCAACTTCTGTGATGGACGGCAGCGTGTCTCACGCTGCCTCGGACGCCAAAGGCGTCCTTCGGTGTACGGGGGCTTCTGAGTCCCCGCAACAACAGGAGAAGGACCGCAAGAGCGGTACGCGCAGGGGCGGTTGTGGACGACAACTTAGACGTGAGTCGGAGGAAGCCCGCAACCGTCCCTAATGCGCCGAAGATGGCCACCGCGGAGTTTTAGTTGGTATGCCGTGCGGTGTACATAGCTTAGGGACTCGGCCCGGCGGTCGCCCGACGTTTTCCATCTTTCCGGGCGGCTCAACGTCGGGTCGTAAGGTACGGTGAACCCAACATAACCGCTCAGTCGTTCCCCTTGAACACTGGGCGGTAGTAATAAGTCACTTTCTCTGCGTCAACAAAAAAAAACGCAATGGAAGCCCTCAAGGATGAATAATTTTCCCCGTTTTTTTTACATTTTCATTATTTCTTCGCTCCTAATAGTTGCATCGTGATGTTATATAGCCTAAAGCCTTCCTCGATAAATGGTCTATTCAACGCAAAAAGAATTTTTCAATTCGAACCAGTACTTCCTGAGATTAGCGCGTTCAAACAAACAAACAAACAAACTCTTCAGCTTTATAATATTAGTATAGATATATAAATAAAATGAAAATCATTTCACGGAGCCTATTATGCCCCTGTCCGAAACTGCGTCCGGCATGGAGGTACACGCGGCCTCATTCCGTCACGAAGATTTTGACACGCGTTCACACGTCCCGTTAGCGGGAAACGGTAATGTTATAAAGGGTTGTGTCGTGTCTGTTCATCATCAAAATGTAGGTGATAAATCTGATCATTATCATAATCATCTCATTCTAACATGGGTAGATCAGAAGCTAGTCTATGTGGGTTTTGTATGTGATTTGTACATTTAGTCAAATAAAGATTCTTAATGTTATGTACTGAACATATGAAGGTTTCCCAAGAATACAGACGTCGACTACTTTGGCAGCCCATAGTAGTTTTAGTATTTTAATAACGATCCTTGTGGTATTATTTATTTTTGTGCAATTTTTAAGTCTTGATCTTATTTTTAATATGAGGAATGGTTTTTGAAGGATTCGGTAGACTATTTCGGTGACATAAAAAATGCATCTCTGATTTCATTGCTTGGATTATATCTGCTTTTGATACACTGCGTATAAAATTAAAAATCACTTACTAATATTAATGAAGCTGCCCTCATGTTTCCCATTCCACGGCGCTAGAGAGACGCTTGGGGGCACCGGCTGTAAAGTCGCCGTCTTCATCGAGGGATGGCATTCTATCAAATGTAGAGGCAGAAGTACTAGGCTAAAACAACAATAGTACAAAAAATTATCAATATCGAAGGAACAAAAAGAAATATTAATTTATTAAAATCGACAGTCCTTAATACTAGAGTGATACAATCTGAAATAAAAAATAAATAATAAATTAATAGTAATAAATATATACTGTTAACGACGGATTTGTAAAGAGTGACGCGGGAGCCGGAGTGTGCATAAAACATTTTTAATCTGTTGCTTTTTGCCGCAGTCTGTACCGTTTGGGATCTGTGGCAACGCTGTGTGCGTAGTGCAACTGTCATGGCCGGCTGTCCCGTTACTCCACGAAAATATTGTAACATTTGTAACGTTGAAATTTAAAATATACAAGTCTAAACCCTTGCCTTCGTGCTTCATTAACGCCCGTGCTATACTTAACAAGTGGTCTTCGAGCCGAATCGAGTGAATCAAATGTTCATCACGCCACCACCACGCGGCAAAATGGTTTCGACACGTTCCGGAACTCGAACGGATCAGAGTCTGAAGCTCGAAAAAAGTGAAGTAGTAGAAGCAGGCGAACCACAACAACCTTCTGGAAGCCAAAATATTACATCAGACACATCCAAAAAAGAAGTAAAATCTAAGAAGTCCGATCTCGAGAAACATGACAAACATTTCGATGTACCCACTGAAAGTCGAAAAACGTCGGTAAAGTCCAGAAGGGGTCCGTCTACCACATCTTCTTCAAAATTAGCACGAAGAAAACAGCTGGAGTACCAAGCTGCAGCAGCCAAAGCTCGTATACAAATGGAACTAATTGATAAAAAACTGCAGGCCGATATGGCAAACTTGGAAGAAAATTACAGTCCGCGTAATAGCATCGAAGAGGATAGATGCACAAATGGTACAGAAATAGAGGAGTGGTTGGAGCGTAGCAACCAAGAACTGGAGTCGCAGAGGCACGTCCACGAAAATGGTACAAATAAAAAGGACGTGCCATGCCCGCCGAACACATGTCATGTCGGCACTGAAGGAACAACGGTTCGACAGCTGGTTAGTGCACTAAAAGAGCTAACCCATACCTCTGTTTCACGTGAACACAATGCCAACTTGCTCAGTTGCATTAGTACACCGCGGGAGCTCCCAACTTTCTCTGGTGATCCCGCAGACTGGCTCGAGTTCAAACAAGCGTATCACGAGTCCACACAAGTGTGCAAATTTAGTCCAACGGAAAATCTATGGCGCTTAAGGAAATGTCTACGGGGAGCCGCTAAAGAAGCGGTCACAGCTCTGCTGTTGAGTGCATCATCACCTGAAATTGTGATGTCCACGCTGGAGCTACAGTTTGGAAACCCAGACATTATTTTGTCTAGAATCCTGTCGGATATAAAGAAAATGCCATCAATGTCTCACGAGTATCACAAAGACATTGTACAGTTTTCAACCAAAGTGAAAAACTATGTAGCCGCTGTTAAGGCCCTGGGTCGAGAAGAGTACCTGCAAGGAGTTGGCATCACTAAAATCTTGCTGTCCAAGTTGCCAACAGTATTACTATCAAAATGGACCGACTTCAGTTACCCGCTTATTTCCCAGGGAGCAAAGTCACAGCTGATCCTTCTGTCTGAATTTCTATACAACGAAGCGATCAAAGTTTCTCATACAAGTGTAAATTTATTAAATCTACCAAGTGGCAACTACAATAAAAAGATTTATGAGAAGCAAAGAAATCAGAATAACAGTTTATTATTGCAAAGTACACAGAGTGATGAAAAGTGTAGTTTTTGTAACAAATCAGTACACAAATTACCAGACTGTAAAAAGTTTAAAAAATCTATGCGCAAGGACAGATGGTTTTTCGTAAAACGCAATCGTATTTGCTACAAATGTTTAGTGTCTAATCATGCGCGTGAAAATTGTCCGGCTAGTTCGTGTGATATAGACAATTGTGGACAATCACATCATAGGTTGTTACACTTTTTACCCAGTGGACAGTCACGTCAAAATAACAGTGATAACACGATGCAAACGTGCGAATCATCCGTAGCCGCAACTGCGGCAGTGCCGGCAATCGAGACTGTAACAAACATAAATAAAAACTGTACGAGAGTGTTGTTAAAATGTGTACCTATAAACATTCACGGACTTAATGGTGTAGTCAATACGGTGGCGATATTGGACGATGGGTCAACCGTATCAATAATAAGTGATAGACTTTTAAAAACATTGGGTGTACGCGGTCACAAACAAACGATGTGCGTACGCGGTGCTTGGAACGGTATGGAATTAAAGTCCAATAGTGAAATAGTCAATCTTAACGTCTCAAACAAGGAAGGTACGTTATTTACGTTGCAAGCGCGTAGTACCGGCGGACTTAATTTACCTACGCAGTTTGTATCATTAGATAAACTGATGTGCAGTGAATCTATAAAAAACATAAGACATTTATTGTGTGACGGACAATGCCAACCTGAAATATTAATAGGTCAGGACAATTATCATTTATTAGTGCCACTCGAAATTACATATAACAAACCTACCGGCCCGTATGTAACTCGCACGCCTTTGGGGTGGTGTATACACGGTCGCATTTCGCCTGCGCTCAAGGATAAGTCCCATCACACAAACCTATTCATGACGGAGCAGAACGTCGATGAAGAACAGATGGAATCTAGTCGCATTTTGCTTCAGCTGCAAGAAGATGTACGCCGCTCATTTTCTATTGACGCAATGGGCATCACGCCGACGTCGTCGAGTCCCCGGCAGAACTCTGAAAATATTCAAGCTATAGAACATTTGGAACGTACCTCTTTCTTGAAGGATGGGCGATGGTACATTGGTTTGCCGTGGAAGGACCCCACCTGCAAAATGCCCGAGTCCTACAACAATGCCTACAACAGATTAAAAGGTGTACTGAAAAAGTGTAAGGCTAACCAGAATTACGCAACTAGATACAACGAAAGGGTTGATCACCTGCTGAGAAATAACTATGCTCATGAAATTCAAGATAAGAAGGTAATGTCAAACACCTGGTACCTCCCACACTTTGGCGTTGACAACCCGAATAAGAAAAAGCTCCGTTTGGTATTTGACGCTGCTGCGAAAAGTAATGGATTCTCACTTAACGATTATCTAATAACGGGACCCGATTTGCTTGTATCGTTGTATGGTATTATGATGAGATTCCGAGAAAATAAAATAGCCGTCACTGGAGACATACGTGACATGTTCTTACGAATTAAAATTATACCAGAAGATCAAAACGCATTACGTTTTTTATGGAAAACAGTCGAGGGCAAAAATAATGAAATCAAAACGTATGCGATGTCATCTTTAATATTCGGAGCAAACTGTTCGCCATTTGTGGCTCAATTTATTAAAAATAAAAATGCAAAACAGTATGAATCATCGAAACCAGAGGCGGTAAATGCGATATACAAACAATTCTATATGGATGACTATATTGACAGTTTTGAAGATACCGCCCCCGCTATACAGCTAATAGAAGAAATATCCTGTATACATAGACACGGAGGTTTCGACATAACAAACTGGACAAGCAACAGTGAAGAGGTGTTAAATAGTTTGCCAAAAGAAACCTTATCCTCAAGTGCCGTAAAATTCAAAATCGATCAACAGTGCAGCGAGCGAACGCTTGGACTGATTTGGCACCCCCATAATGACACATTTGGTTTTGACACATTTTTCAAACGCATACCCGAGAAAATAGTGGAAGGAACACAAAAACCTTCAAAACGAGAAATGTTAAGAATTATCATGTCGATTTTTGACGTCTATGGATTTCTTTCGCCAATCACTATAAACGGCAAGATTTTATTACAAGAAACTTGGAGGCTAAATATTCAATGGGACGATTTAATACCCGAGAGCATTTTTAGTAAATGGCGAGAATGGTTAAACGCAATGAAAACAATAAACGCAATATCACTACCTAGGTGCTATCTGGCAAGTACAAATGTGAGCGAGAAAGACTGCGAGCATTTGGTATTGGGTACGGCCACTAGAGCGAGTGAAACACCAAGAGCAGTAAGTACAAATGCACCGAATAGCGAGGTCTCGCGATCGGCTACGCACGCTACGCAAAGCGCTACGATGTGCGCCTTGACCAGTGCTACGACGAGCATCTCGACCTGTGCTACGATCGTGAATAATAACACAGGCAGTCGCACCGCCGCGATCTATACAAACTTACAATTACATATATTTTGTGATGCTTCAACAAAGACGATGAGTGCGGTCGCTTACTGGCGTTGGATCAATGATAACCGCATACAAGTTGCGTTTATTTGCAGTAAATGTCGCGTCGCGCCTGTAAAACATATATCAGTACCTAGACTTGAACTACAAGCGGCGCTCATGGCAGCGAGACTAGCTCATACAATAACAGTAGAACACAGAATAAAGCCTACGCAGACTTACTTTTGGAGTGACTCAACTACAGTTTTGTATTGGATTCATAACGACTGCCGCAATTATAAAGCATACGTAGCGCATCGATTAGGTGAAATTGATGAATTATCGCGTGGAGGCGAATGGAGATATATTCCAACGAAGATAAATATTGCAGATGTCGCTACTAGAGGAATAAACTCTCCGAATTTACCAAATGAATGGTTTGATGGACCGTCGTTCTTGGTCTGTGAAGAAAACGTATGGCCAAAAGGACCAACCAAGTTTAATGTGGAAGAACAGGAACTCGAATGTGTAACTACCATACAAGAAAGTAGTAAAAATGTATATATACCTGTCCCAGAACCGATAAAATTTTCCTCATGGTTACGACTACTTCGGTCTACAGCATGTGTTTTGATCTTTATCTTCAAATGTAGAAAGATAAATAATTATAGTGAAGAAGCTGCCATGCATATGGCCGAAACTCTGTTGATTAAACATTCGCAACTTAATTCCTTTGGAGATGAAATTCCTATAATTAAAAATAAAGGATCTATAAATAAAAGAAATAGATTACTTACCTTATCACCGTACCTGGATGATCACGATGTTCTGCGCGCTGGAGGTCGAATCGACGCCGCTCCTGATGTGTTACCTGAAACAAAACGACCTATAATATTAGATGGGAAAGATCACATTACTCGCCTCATAGTTCGATCTTACCATATTAAAGCAGCCCATGGAAACCAGGAACTAGTAGTCAACGAACTGAAACAAAAATATTATATATTTAAAGTACGGCCAACCGTCAAATATGTGACGGCGCAATGTATGATCTGCAGAATCAGGAAAACCAAACCTGAGACACCCAGAATGGGAGACTTACCTGCTGCCAGAATGGCTCATCATCAACGGCCTTTTTCGTTTTGCGGTCTTGATTTATTCGGACCTCTAGAAATCACAATAGGAAGGCGAAGAGAAAAACGCTACTGTGTATTATTTACTTGCCTTACTGTCCGGGCCATACATATCGAGATAGTGAATTCACTCACCACAGATTCACTCATAATGGCCCTTCGCAGAATGGCCGCCAGGAGAGGCTGGCCGCAGCAGCTATTTTCCGACAACGGAACTAACTTGAGGGGAGCAAACAATGAGCTAAGGAAGTCAATTCAAGAATTAGATAAGAATGCTCTAAAAAACGAAGCCGTTAACAATAAGTTGACATGGAATTTTATCCCACCTGCTAGTCCTCATTGGGGTGGGGCCTGGGAGAGGCTGATTCGAAGTGTCAAAACATCCCTAGCTATCGTGCTGAAAGAAAGAGCCCCTAAAATCGAAGTTTTAAGTACTTTGTTAGCTGAAGTCGAAAATATTGTCAACAGCAGACCTCTAGTGCATGTCTCGGTGGAACCTGGAAGCGAAATGGCACTGACCCCTAATCACTTTATCCTTGGCACCTCATCCAACGTCCCTCAGATGGGTAAATTTGATGACACTGATCTATATCTTCGCAGGCAATGGCGCATTGCCCAAACTCTAGCTGACCACTATTGGAAAAGATGGCTAAAAGAAGTACTGCCTGAAATGTTACCAAGGAGAAAATGGAACACAGAGACGAAGCCACTGGAAGTAGGAGATCTGGTGTTTGTAGTAGACCCTGACGCACCCAGAAATATATGGCCTAAAGGAAGAGTTGTCCAAGTCTTTCCAGGAAGGGACAACAGAGTTAGGATGGTGAAAATCAAAACGACATCAGGAGAATTGGTGCGATCAGCATCAAAAGTGGCAAGAATTCCGGTAGGAAATGAGTGCTGCTGACGCAGCACTAGGGGTGGGGCTATGTTAACGACGGATTTGTAAAGAGTGACGCGGGAGCCGGAGTGTGCATAAAACATTTTTAATCTGTTGCTTTTTGCCGCAGTCTGTACCGTTTGGGATCTGTGGCAACGCTGTGTGCGTAGTGCAACTGTCATGGCCGGCTGTCCCGTTACTCCACGAAAATATTGTAACATTTGTAACGTTGAAATTTAAAATATACAAGTCTAAACCCTTGCCTTCGTGCTTCATTAACGCCCGTGCTATACTTAACATATACATTTTCTTCTTTTTTGCTAGAAATATCACCTAACATACACTATTGTAAACCTTTTTGGTAATCCATTAAATTTATCGAATAGGAGCTTTTTCTGTGCTACCTTAATATTACCTAATTCCATCAACATTGGAATTCGTTCTCGGGATATCTCTCTTATAAATATTCTGTGTAAGATGACCGGGGTTGTAGACAAACGAACCTCAAAGGGTTGAGTAGCTGTATAAAAGACACAAATTCAGATCCAAGAACACAGTTTCAGCACCTCTATACAACTATGACCTAGTCGAAACTCGAAACTAGGTAACTTTTAAGTAAAAAGGAATTTTATATCTAGACTAAATATAATAATGGACTGACTCGGTGGCGTAGTTGTATTACAGTACGACTGCAAAGCTGAGGTCTAGGATTCGATCCCCGGGTCGAGCCAAAAACATTGTCACTGAGTTTTTCGATCTTAAAAATTACTCAGTCGGAGCTCGGAGTCAGGAAGTTGGCGGTGTGATACCCTCGTGCCTCGGAAAGCACATAAAGCCCTTAGTTCTGCGCCTGATCTCTCTCCGGTCATGTCGGATTGCCGTCTCACCGGACTATGAGAGTGAAGGAATAGCGAGTGCACCTGTGTATTGCGCACACACTTGTGCACTATAATATCTCCTGCGTATCTGGCTATCTCCGTTGAGATTGGCCGCCGTAGCCGAAACTGGCTAGGAGGATTACGCCTAGCTTAAGTATATTGGTTTATTTACACATTATAGTCCTGTCACAAGTTTTTATCACGAAGTGTTTCAATCACAAAGCACAGGAATATTCTGTGGTTTCGACAATAAACCTTTTCTTTTTCTTCAACTTCGATTTCCGTAAGACACTTGTACCCGGTTGAGTTAGAACTTAGATCATTACTTGGTAAAATTGGCTACATTAGCTCTGAATATTCGGCACCCTAAACAGATTGCAGATAAATAACATATTGGCACATCATTCCGCAGTGCGTCGCCTTGCGGTCTAGTAGAATTGAGTGACTATCGTCGATTGTAACTTGCTTTAGTTCTTATCTAGTTGCTAATAAAATACAATATTAATATAAAAAAATATACGTAAATCGGTCACTATTTCTGCCGTCAACCAGACACATTTATGTTAATCGATACAAGAACTTAAGTAGGTCTACATTATGAGAATTCACAAGTCCTTAAAAACGTTATTTTAACCAGTGTTTAACTTGTTAGATTCTATATGGTTTTACATACATACATACATACATATACACTCACGCCTGTTATCCCCGAAGGGGTAGGCAGAGGCGCAACTAGTGTGCCCACTTTTCGCCGTCATTCCGTCCCATGATGTGATAGGGGGCGAGCCTATCGCCATATCGGGCACAAATTCCAGACTCCGAGCTGATACTGAATAGAAAAACTCAATACCACTTTGCTCTATATGGTTTTCAGTCACCTAAAAAATCTTAAAAACCGTTAGTTGAACAATAAATTACGAATTTATTTCTTACCATAAAAAACTTGTTAAACCCATTTTAAGGCGAGACTAATGTGATAACACGTTATAAAATGACGATATCGACAGTCGCTCTGCAGCGACGACGACGATTCGTAGGAAATGTGGCATCCAATTCCTTGTACCTACTCGTGGATTTATATACAGTTGTTGGTAAGTGTTTCAAAATTAGCTACTTACTAATCAGCGGTAAATAAAAACATCTTCCAGGTGTTGTGCGAAATTCTGGCGTAGGCCATCAACATTTTTAGGAAAGGCCTTACTGATGCAACCATATTCTGCTTGTTCAGATTGATGTCTTTCAATTAACTAGCCATTTCACTAATTGTAGTTCAGCCGTTAGTATAAAGATTTTGATGGTGGTGCCATGGGCAGTTGTTAACGAGCGCCCTCATCAAGAACTTAACACTACAACATTCTGGTTGGAACCAGAATTTTGTAATTTTAAGTTCTTGATGGAGTTCTTGGTGCTCACGGGCCGTTCCTTTAGACAATTTACTGATCTAATTACCCATTATATAAAATGTATATTAAAGTAAGTCCTTAACTTGTGTGGAAAAATAGCACATAAATTGCCTTCTAAGATACTAATTGCTAAGATAAAGGGGGAGTTTTGCTGTTGCATTTCGTATTTGTGAGATTGCCGGAGGGTAAGCAAGCCTCCTCTCCTTTCCGAATGCCCATGTGAAATACAGCTACGGAATTTGTAACTATTCATAGTTGACACCAACGTTCATAATTACGATTTGTCACGTCTTTCTTGGCTCTTTGTTTCCATTTGAGTAACAATCAATGCAAGTCTAAGTTGTTTCCATAAACTTAACGGTCACCACTTATAGTAGTTTCTAATTTTGGATGTAGGGAATAATCTCTGACACAGATCTGATTTTGAAAATTCTTATATATTATATAGAAAAATATTATCCCGAGAACTATGACTATTTAATGAAGGGTAGGTTTCTATTGCGGTAAACCGTTATAATATTCTGTTTCTCAGTACCTCAGCATGACAGCCTTCGCATTGTGTACGCATGAGACCGCTGTGATTGGTTAATATTGAGATATAACTTTACTTCAGTTGGTTGTCAGATAAATGAAGCCAAAGAAAACTATAAAATTGCCGGCACTATGCGTCCTCAAACAGTTTTTTGTAAATGCGTGTGTTACTTCAAGCCGGTCATGAGTCATGACCAAGAGGCTGTACTGTAACACGTGTCACCACCTCGTTTATCGGATCGGTGAATCTATCCACATTCGTCTCTTAAGGCAAGGAGAACTCACATTTTAGATGACCAAGCTACTCGTTGTTTTGCCTTCTATAAAAAAACATTACCCAAACATCTAAAAATGTTCGGTAACAACCGCCTCGTTCAAGAATTAGGGCGGAATGACACTCTGCGGTTGAAGCGCCCTCGTCCTGCCTTTGGGACGAAATTTAAATTTCCCGGAGGAAAATACGGCGTTTGATGTTGTATAGGTACAACCCAGTTTAGTGTGTTTAGGCTATTAATGCTGAGGTTCAGTATTCGATTTCCTGCACCATAAGGATTGTTGTTGCAAAATTTAAAATCGCTAGTGTGTAGCATGCGTACATAACACAAATAGGTGATTGTGATTACATAGTTAACATGTACCTATTCAAGAACGTGGACAATTGTATTTGTTGTCTTTTCACGGTAAGTATTTTCCAAACGTAGGTAAATATAACAACTAGGTATGTGTAAATACCCCATCGAATTATTCCATTAACTACATATGGTTGATAGGCTGTAAAAGGGTAGTATAATTGATAGCAGAAGTAAGAAGAATACAGAAGTAAGTCCAAAGTTCAGTCCACGATAGATTTTAATAAACACACTACACAACACCGTACGCATAAGATAGAAGGAGAGAGAGCAGAAAGTCAAAACAGTGATAGAAAGTTTATAGCGCGAAACAGAAGGTACAGTTTTCGAAGCGATAGAACTACGAGTTAGCATTAAAGCCACACAGGTGTATCGTTTAGCGATAGCGTTACGACTCTACTCCAGTTGTTCTGCGTGTACGCATACAGCGGTCAACGAAGGACCCACCAAAATTGACGTCACGCGGTAGGTAGCCGATGCGAACAATAGAATACAAATTGTTTAACTTAACAAAACAACATCATCTTATCTATATAAAATTTTCATTGAACAGTAATATTTATTTGTCTGAATGTTGATAATTTTTTTATTCTATTTTCTTTATTATAATTTTGTAAATAGTGTTTGTGTATTATGTGCTATTTCTGTGTGTGTACTAAATTAATGTAAGTGGTGAAGAGATACCTCCTGGCTCCTCAACTGCTGAACATGGGCCTTCCCTTAAGACGGACCCGCCAAAAGCAATTTGCATTCAGCGTGTTCCTGCGACCTTTATCTATCAAGTCTTCATTTGCCAGTACGTGGTCTCCACTAGACCAACATAATCAAATGGCCTAAAACTCCTTTGTAAAATAGACAAGTCTGTGATAACTCATAAAAATAGTGTGTTGTATTAGCTCTACATAATTACCATCAGTACGGAAAAGGTGTGTAATTGAACACGCTGGTTTCGTGCTAAATTTGTTTAATAACAACATAGATTTCTTTTAAACTAGCATTTTATGGTAGATATTAGGTACACACACGCCTTTTATACCCGAACGGGTAGGCAGAGGCGCAACTAGTGCACCCACTTTTCGTCGTGCGTATTCCATCGCATAATATGACAGGGGCGAGCCTATCGCCATATCGGACACAAACTCCAGATGCTGGGCCGATACAGAGTAGAAAAATCCAGTATCACTGCCCGATCCGGGGATCGAACCCGAGACCTCAGCACAGCAGTCGTACCGTAATACAACTACGCTACCGAGGCCTGAAGTGTTATCTCAGATTAGCAAGAAATCTTCCAGAAGTAATTTTTCGCAAGATATGTTTACTGTGTACACAGTCATGGCATGACTACTGCAAATTTTCAAGCTTAAGGGACTCCATAAGAAAAGTTGAAGGACAGAAGGGAAAAGGGAAAGTGACCCAACTGCACCTGATCATAAGTTTAGTAGTTGCAAGAGTGTCAACTGACGAGAGATGACTATTCCTCGCCAGAACGGGTAGACGACACAATAATGCCGGCTTCTTTGAAATCGGACAGACTAGAAGTGACACACTGACGTGGACAACTATGGTTTTTATACCGTGTGTACAGTGGTCGCTTCTTAAAACTCAGTTATCGATTTTTCTTCAATGTCTGCCGTATTGAATAAATGAAACGATGTGCACTTAGTAAATTGATTTGTCCTAATGTCCACAAATATAATCGGGTTAAGATGTTGATAGCTAAAATCCTTACTTACCAATATAAAATATTGATTTGTCCTTCTTTCACGTATCTACTTAGGTACCTACTTCTCGAAAAATAATACGTTTAAGTTTCTTTAAAAACAGCAAATACTAAATAGAATAAATAAAGCATAAATATATCTCCGAAATAGTCGAGGATCCTAGAGTAGGTACTTTGTTCTAGGCTAATACTTCTACGTAAGCGTAGCTGGACGCTAAAAATAGCTCTCGAACATTTCATACCTAGAGAAAAAAGCTAAAGCAAACAGAAGTAAAGCCATTCGAACTATGAATTACTGGCACTCCTACATTTAACGTCCAATAATTTCACAGGGTTCTTTTAACTGGGAATTCGTTATATATATACTAGTAGTGCTCGCGGCTCCGCCCGCGTGAAAAAGTTTTTCCGGGACAAAAATATTTCCCGGGATAAAAAGCCTATACCACTCAGGAGTGATGTAGCTTCCTATTAGTGAAAGAATTTTCAAAATCGGTTCAGTAGTTCCTGAGATTAGCGTGTTCAAACAAACAAACTCTTCAGCTTTATAATATTAGTATAGATAGTATAGATTACCTACTTTTCACGTAGGTATTACATCATTTAGAGCTAATTTATATTATTTACTTATTTCAGGTCTTGTTAAATTGGGCGTTCATTGTGTTACGGGGAAGAAAGTGGCGATCAAGATCATAAATAGAGAAAAACTAAGCGAGTCGGTGTTGATGAAGGTAATCTTTGAGTATCTTAAATGCTCTAATAGTCTCTATTTATAGCGACATCACTGACATCTACCGACAAATAGCGCGAAATGTTTATTTGTATTTTAATTTAATATACTGACGATAGATGTCACTAAAATAATAAATACGCTAATACGTTAACTTGATTTATTTTAAAACGTTTGTGTGACTAACTTTAGTTATTAAATTAATATCATCGTGATAAATTTTTCGAATTCCATAGAATGAACGAACAATAACAAATTAAATATTTTGGTCATCGAATTTTCAGGTGGAACGAGAGATAGCTATCATGAAACTGATAGAACACCCCCACGTGCTCGGACTGTCGGATGTGTACGAAAATAAAAAATATTTGTAAGTACAACACCATTATCAAAACAGTAATATATTTACTTTTTAAATTCTGCTTGGTTTCCTCTTTGTGTTAATAGATGGCTCTTAAACTTTATTTATTGCTTCAGGTATTTAGTACTTGAACACGTGAGTGGGGGGGAACTGTTCGATTACCTGGTGAAGAAAGGCCGGCTAACTCCTAAAGAAGCGAGACGTTTCTTTAGGCAAATCATATCCGCTTTGGACTTTTGCCATAGTCATTCTATTTGGTAAGATTTTTTAAATTGTATCCTAATAATATTAGTCACAGGTGAAAATATTAATGTCAGCTAATAGTATTTTAGGGGATTTTAACAATATAACAATTACAACTTTCCCAACGCTAATATTATTATGATTAACTGACATCTTGTGTTCAGTTGTTGTAATCATAAACAACTTATGTTATAGCTGTTGAATAAACAAATTTCCAAGAGATGGCATTGTTACCAAAATATAATTAACTTTAAAAGTAACGGAAAAACCTATTTGAAACTGCAACACATTGGCAAACCAGATGTAACATTTATAAAATATGAGAAAAAAGATTTGGATACATTACCTACGTGACGCAGTGTTTGTAAATCGTAAGGTCATGGGTTCGAACCCCACGTCAGGACAAAATTTAATATCCGCTGATGGTTGCACACAGCCCATGACTTACTTTATTGCGAAGGACATCAGTCATCCGCAGTAAAATAAGCAATTACGCATTGGTATGTTTCCAACATTACATGTAGTATAAACTATAAAACAAAGGCGCCCGCCGTATCTGTAACTCAAAAACTACCGTAGGTACCGATTTTGATGAAATTTACTACGGAAATAGTTTGAGAAAATATGTAGTAAAATTTTTATCCCGAATAAGCTCGTTCACGCGGGCGAAGCCACGACCAAAAGCTAGTTGTTTATATAATAATTTGTTTCTCTTTCAGTCACAGAGACCTCAAGCCCGAAAATCTGTTGCTAGACGAGAGAAATAATATAAAAATAGCCGATTTCGGCATGGCTTCCCTTCAACCTGCGGGCTCGCTGCTTGAGACATCCTGCGGGAGTCCACACTATGCTTGTCCAGAAGTTATAAGGGTATGTTCCTTCTAAATACTAGGTACGATCTAGTACCTATTACAAATACAGATTTTAAAAGTGCTACACCCTAGGTAAGTACATAATCTACAAAGTACAAATTAGTGGATTTTGGGAGGCAGTCCTTGCTAAAGAAATAAAGCTGCCCCCGGTAAAATAATACAACGGCCGGAAATGGGAATGGAGATAAGAAGTTAATAAGGATTAGAAGGCGAAAGATTCCCAAGATAGGAGGAGAAGAAAAGGGGAGGGGAAATGTTTGTAGACCCGTTTAGGTTGTTGAGTGTATGCTTAATGCTACCAAGAGGTACACAGTACACACTGCACGGTTCGCCTCATCCTGTGACAAGCATTCCCTCGTGCATGGGCTTATATTTGGTGTGCAAATTAGCTGATTGTGCTTTGACCTACCTACTTACATCCTACTTCTTATTTAACTAATACGGTAAAAGCCAACCACGCGGGCGAAACCGCGAATAACACCGAGTCTAATATATTTTAAACAAAGAAGGAAATATTCTAAGTGATTGTTCATGAATGTTCATGAATCATGATTAAGTTCATCAACAGTACGCATATAAGAATGCCTAAACACTGCTGTTTGATATCAGATATATATTTATAGCAGTGTAGGTAGGTAAGTATCTACAATCGAGAGATCCATTCTACGTAAGAAGTTGTTCACGTAACTTTTGTCTGCGAATTGATACTATCTCGAAATGAATACTGCAGAATGTTATATTAAACTTAGATCGGGGCTATGTACAATGTAAATTAGAAATAAAAATCAGAGGGACGTTAGCCAATATTTAAAAGACCTTTCCCACGATGATACAGTCAATTCACTACAGGCTTCCGTGAGTGCCTTTAAAGTCTGTCTGGTCCGGAAACATTTATTTCGGTATAAGTGCCAGCAATTGTATTGATGTAATTTGGGTCCGAAGTTCGTATTGTAACGGTCACTTTTTACAATAAATGACGCGACGAGCTGCTCACATGTCCGGTGATAAGTCAAATAACATTGATATAAAAATACTTACTGGACAGCAGTGCTTTGGGCTAATCATATTTAGACATAACAGACATCCACATATTAATGGATCATTAATAATAACAAGATACCATATAGATTTATATCTAGTAGCCATAATGTGTAAAAAAAAACTGACAGCCATTCAAATAAACATTAATCAGTTTTGTCATTCTCTTCTGTTCATCTTAATGATTTACCTTAGAAAATACGTGAACAGTGCCGGTCATATCTACACAAAAACAATCGACTGTCTTCACTGTTAAATTATTTGTACATCGTGCGACACCATTATTAATGAAATGCTTGTTGTTAAGGATGATAATACAAGTTACATTGTAAATTACTGATAGCTAGTGGGTCGACAGAGGTCAACAACTAGATTGGTGGCCAGCGGAACAATTGGCACCACTTACGTAGGGCCATTTGCCACACTAATAAGATTATATTGTTTTCAGTTCTTTAGTTACACACAAATGGTTATTGTATGAACTGCGTCTGAACGGTTAGAAATAGAGCCGCCGATGGTCTTGGATTATAATTCCAGGTGACGCGATTACTGCTAGACATAGACTGGACAATACGCTTACAAAGTTGAAATCAATAAAGAAGAGAGATGTCGATAAAGATAAATGTGTCTTTATTGTAAGACTGTAGTGGTTTTAAGTAGTCATATTTATGGTTAATCAGAATACTAACTAGAATGACAAACTACTGCAGCCGCTCGATCGCTTTATATGTCTCCCTTTTCTACCCGTATTTACTAGGAGGTCGTCCATTTTAGTGTATTATCTTCAAATACGTGTTAAAGTAGGTATACCTAATTTAATGTAATTTGGATCGTGTGCGAAAAATAAATGCACGTGATATGTCACTAGCCCCCCCCCCCCCTCCCTTGTGATATTTCGTGATTATTCCGAACCCTCTCCTCTCCCTTTCCAGCCTCACATGATTAATGGGCGACCCCTATGCATCCTCTATACATGAAATCAAATGTCAAACAATACAGATTCAGTTTATTGGACAGAGCATTAATAGAAGTAACCCACATGAAACATTAAACGACCTGGGAATTTAATCCGGGTCCTCCCAGATCACTGAATGTAAACGTAGTCATTAGACCATATGGCTAGACTGCGAAAGGAACACACGTAGGTATAGCCTTGGTAGAGCATAAATGTACCTACTCTAACTTTCATTAATGTGATACAGGCAAGGATATATCGGGTACAAATTCTAGGCTTCGGGCTGATAGTGAGCCAAAAACCCAACGTCACTTTGCCGTACCCATGATTCGAACCCGGGACCTAAAAGCGGTGATCAGACCGCGCAATACAACTAAACCACTGAAACAGTCCAGTTTGTCTTAGATGTACAGTAGACTTTACAATAAATATAGTATGCAACAGAAATTCTTCGCGTCGAAGTTTGCTACAATACACCACAATGATCATAAATGGGAAGTAGTGAAAAAAGAACCTGTTGACGGTGTCCATTTAAATTAACTTAACTCTCGTTCAGAGCTGCACCGACAGGATCTTCTAATCAAAACGGAAACACATAATTTGATTACACCGGGTTACATGATTATATGATTTCATTTCTTAAACGGCGCCATGACAGAGGAAGTAATTTATGCGGCCTCTATGAACTTTGTTTTGGTATCGTTGTTAATTTATGAGGCCTCTATGAACTTTGTTTTGGTATCGAAATAAATAAAAATGTTTAATTTTTATTTAGATACCAGTTACAATTCAATTGGATTACAACACCTCCGTTAACGACTGCGTCGGTTACGTAGTTTTATTACGGTAGGACTGCTATTGGGTTTTCTATTCAGTATCAGCCCGGAGTCTGGAATTTGAGCCCGATATGGCGATAGGCTCGCACCCTCTCACATACGAACAGAATACGCACGGCGAATGTGGGTGCACTAATTGCGCCTCTGCCTACCCCTTCGGAGATAAAAGGCGTGAGTATGCGTACATAGTTTTGAGGTAATACGAACCTCGATGAGCGGATAAACGTCAGGGTGTCGGAGCTATAAGTTTGAAAATTAAAGTTTTTTTTTCGTCCATTTAAGTATAGTATTGAATCAAATTAGTATATAATTTTAAGATCAATGTTATATAAAGTCAAAATAAAACAACAAAGTGTACTAGAAGGTATTTTTAATACACTTCCACAAGTTTCTATTTAATTATTATACATAGAGTTACACTAGAGTTATCCTACCCATATCCAAATCATTATTAAGTACTTTATAAACCATTTAAATATGGCAGAACTATTTTATTGAAGGAAATATTATAAAGTTCAGCTCAAAGAAAATTTTCATGTTATATTACAAAAACGCCTTCATAATATTTAACACTTACAATGTGAGCCAAAAAACAACTATGTGTATTTAGCTAGCTGCTGGCAGCTGCAATTACTTATAGATTACCATTTTGGAGTTCTTTTTTCTATAATTAACAAAATATTACTTGTATTACGCAATTTGACTTATAGCAACACAAAATTTTCATTGTTTCAATTTGAGACATATTTGAAAACTAAGTAAAGTAATAATATGTAAATTCTGATCTCAGCTATTGTATTCATATTATAATTATGTTTTACACGCAAGTTTCTATGAAGCTAGACAAGCTGGGATGCCATTTACAGCAGAAACACTATGATATGAAATACACTATGACTCAAATTCTAGAATTTCTAATTTATTATTTTGCATGTACTATTATTACTTGACATTGGCGAAATCACCGATAGATAATTGGTGGAGGCCATAATTTAAAAGAAGAAGACGAAATACCCTGTGCATATACGTAGGTACTGTACTGCATAGGACACCCTGATGATAAACTTAAAAAAACAGTCACTATTGCTTTAAAGTCCAATCTCTTAAACTAAAACACAGTAACTTTTGAAGAATGAATACTACTTGAAGGCAGAAATAGTCTAAACGGTGGCATCTACACAAAAATAATCTTATTTGAGAGAATTACCACCTAGTATCATTTTTACATCACAGTTACTATAAAAAAAAACTAGCCTAGGAATGTCAGATCTTATGTGAAATGTCGTTAGTATTAAAAACTAATATTACAAAAAATGGGATGTATGTACTTTTCATGAGCAATTGTTTATGATCACAGTCAAAGTTTATGGAACAAAAATCACAAAATACTTAAGTATGGATTGTTTTAAACCATTTAAAATGTTTGGGAAGTGTAATTTTATTCCCTAATTACCTGTAAAATTTTAACTAAATTCAACAAATGAGGCTGTCAACTTCCCACTTTTTTTTCTAATCAATTATTTACCATTAAAAAAAATCAACTCTAAATTTTACAAATGGTTTAAAACTACCAGAGTTAGGGAATTATATAGACGATATTCCGTTTGTAAAATATAGGTACTTATAGTCTAACCTTGAGTCTTATTTACCTGGTCAATGTTAAGAAAATTTATATGATCTAATATTAGCCAAGGGGCGGCAAGGGCGATTAAGGGGATTAAGGGTGAAATAGTTCCAATGAAGAACTGATCACCCGTCTGCGCGACTGCGTACGTCCCCACAAAACATACAATATTAGCCAAAGCATAAAATTAAAATTTACAATATAAAGATTTTTTTTAATTAACAATGGTAATTGAAGAAAATTACAAATTTGAATTAACAAAATCCTTAGAAAAATAATTTTAATCCCGCTACTTCAGAGACCATTATAAAACTAGAATTTGTGATACAATCACTATAATAACAGCACACAAGATATATTTATTAATTAAAAATAAAGACCTAGAATAGCCTGCCAACCTGCACTAGGCCAGCGTGGTGGACTAAGGCCTAACCCCTCTGAGTAGTAGGGGCCCATGCTCAGCAGTGGGCAGTATATAATACCGGGGTGATTGCATTGCATAGCCTGCTACATTAACCCCATAAATGCTCCTTATTCATTTCTAATAGCAATAAAAAGCTATTGGTTTTCCTGTCAATATTATAAATGCTTTAGATAAAAAAACAACTATACTTATTTTTTTTCAAGTATGCAACAGAAAATTACTCAAATTATAAAAAATACCACTTATTTAAGTCAAAGTTGCAGATAATGTAAACAAATTGGTGTAATAGTTTAAATAATTATGGTTTTGTATGGAAAAGATGATTAACATCAAAGAAGAAAGAGAATAAAAATAAAAATTGATAATCGAAATATTTTTATAACAAATAAGGACAGTTTAGAAAATATTATTTACCTGTTTGTTTAAATTATTTGAAAGTTTTATAATATAAATACATGGTAAGTATATGAAATTAACATTTGTTTCAACTTATAGTCCCTACTGCATACAATGCTTTATAAATATGCCTTTGCTGGTGATAGGGTATATGTAAATAGTGCAGGCCTTAGGCTTGATTAGTAAACCATGACAAAGATGGCATGACTATTTTGGATCCAAAATTTTACCAGACATACCAGACATATCAAATTAAATTCACTCTCAAAATACGAACATAAACCTTACTCAACTTGGGAATCAAATTATAGACTTCACAGGTCAGGTAATGTGTCCTGACACTAGGTCAATTCAGTATTATTACCATTGTCTAGCTAAATAAACTTAAGAACAAACAAAAATACCAAAGATAAATTAATATTGTTACATATGTTATAAGAGGGTTAACAGACCTATATTGTAATATCAGCAGAACTTATTTATACCTTTACTATACTGTGGAGATGTCTCACCTTAATCATCATCTACTCTCTGCTTTTTACTAGTATTTGATGGCGTCTGGGGTGGAGAGCAGGCAGTATCCCTCCTTTTCCCTGAATGTCTAGCACAGGTAGTTCCAGACTGCCTATTGGACCTGTTAGACTGAGATTCACGTGTAGGTGAGAACTGGGTCATCATTTCCACATCATTAAAAATGACCTGAGCACCCCCTCCACAGGTAGGGATGACGTCACCCTTGTACAGTTTCGTTTCTAACTCCCCATCAGTATCCTGCTCTTGAGATATGAGGCAATACTTTGATGTTTTTGAATTGGTGATGTCTTTCGCACTCTTTAATTTATTGATTACTTTACTGTTAATAATGTTGGGTTTTAACACAGTGCCCATGGGGACTAAATTATTAGGGGCATGTTCTACCCATCCTCTACCATCTGCTGACAAGGACCTTCGGTGTCGAGGGTTGGCCACAGCTATGCCTCTACGTGAAGTGGGAGTGTCTCTTGTTTGGGGTACTGAACTAAAGGGAGTTAAAAGATGAGCAGGTAATGCTCGAGGTGTTGATCCTGGGGTAAACTCTCTTCCAGTTTGAGCAGCCATGTCTGTTTTCTGGTATGAATCTACAATATCACCTCTGTCATTCAATGCCTCTGCTATAATACGGAGTCTGTTTTCCTTCTCTTCAATAGCGTTCCGGAGTCGTTCCTTTTCAGAATTGATCTCCCTAGCTTTCTCATGTTCAGCTGCAATCTTATGGTTGTATTTTCGTTCTAAAATTTTCTTTTGCTTTTCTTTATCTAGTTTATTTTGACTTAACAATAAGTCTTTCTCTTGCAGTTCTCTTTTGAGAGAAGATGTGTATTCGGTCATTTCATTTAATTTTCTCTGATGGGAAATTGAAGCATTTTCTGTGGCTGTTAGCCTCTCTTCTAAAGCCTTTACTCTTCTCTCTGCTGCAGCTAATTGTCCTCTCAGAGAAGCATTCTCACTTCGTATGTCTAAAGACTCTTTCTCTAGCTCTAGTAACTCTGACCTCAATCTTTCATCCTTTATAGCTTTGCTTCTTTTCAAAGTTTCTCTGCGACTTATTCGCATCTCTAAATGTGCCATTAGTTCTTTAATAATATGTGCTGCTTGAGAACTATTCAGCTCTAGGCTTGGGAAGTCAGGTCCTAAACTGTAGACTAAACCTAGGTCCAGCTCCAGGTCTTTAGCTCCAGGTCTGGCTATGTTCTCTCTAGCTATGTTGAAGAGTCTGTTGGCTTTACGACGGCCTGATGTGAGGCCAATTGTTGCACCAATGTCAACCACTTGAGCCTTAGTCACTTCAACTTCTGCTGCCATTTCTGCAAATCGCATCACTTGAAGTGTCTCATCATAATCCTCGGCTCTTGGATTAGCACAAATAATCATCCGGACCTGACCTTCTCCTTCAAAGAAATTTTTGAACAATAAAGTAATTTTGGACTCCCTGTAAGGTACCATATTACATGTCCCGTTAATTTGGTTCTCCCTTAGAGCTTCAAGACAAGTTCTCAGGGTCATTAAAGATTTGTTTATGTTACCAGCCTCCTTCAATCTCTGACCAGTGTTTTTTGTTCTGTTTGTTCTCTCACTACCAGCTAAATCAACTAAGCTTAATTGGCTAATGCAAAGGAACTTTTTGTTGTGAATCACAGTTTCGCCTGTCTCATCTAATGGTGCCTGTACCAAGCGTATAGTGAATACAGAATGACTTCTGGAAGACTCAGCATTCAATGTGGTATGAGCCATGCGTTTCCTTTTTAAGCCCATGTAGAAAGCATCAAAAGCATCTTCCGCAGATTTGATTTCAATCTCGGTAACTCCATGAACATACATATTTCGTGCCCCATCTTCTCTTATAAGTTTCACAGGTAATGTTTTGCTTGGAGCACTATCTTCAAGTAAATCATAGACACAGTTATTATAAACTTCTACATAAGTTACAAACACTGCATACTGATTATCTTCATTGATACCCTCAACTTTAGTTATATCTGAAGATGACATAGCTAAATCAGGATTTGAGTTGTTTTTCCTATTTGATTTAAATTTGTGCAACTCCTGCTGCCTTTCTAACATGGCTTCAGCTTCAGTGGCGATGTCAAACATGTTCATTTTATCGGGCTTGAACACGTACTTAGGTGCCTGGTAGTCATTGATTGTTTTAAAAATTATGTTCAAACAGCGCGGTAATATCCCACAGTTTTGCGGTTCCCCGGTCATCGTAAAAGTTTTTCCACTGCCCGTAACACCATATGTAAATAGAAGACCATTTTTACCTTTAACCAAGCCCTCTACAAGAGGCAACGCGACCTTGTCAAACACTTCTTGCTGCGACGTTTCAGGCGGGAAAACCTCTTTGAATATGTACTTCATGGTTTTGTTGCTCTCGTTTCTGTAGCTGAATGCTGTGACCGGAGGCGTTAGGAGCACCGTGGTAGGTGAAACGATCTTCATACATGGTAAATCAGAGTCTCTCTGCATGGGTCGAAGGCGGCAGTAAACTTGCACAGGATCTCGGTCTTGCGCGAGGTTTTGCCTACTGCGGGCCGGCGTTCGCATGTCGTTTAACTTTGATTTCGATTTCGCAGACTTCATTTTGTCGTATTTATCACTCACATTCACTTCGTATTGAGTTTTTCGCGTTTTACTTTTCAACGGATTTCGCCAAATCAAAGCAACGGTCGTTTATGAATTATCAATAATATACGACAGTAGACAATATAACTATAATGAGATTGGCATCTCTTTCTATAACACTTAAAACCCGTCATGTTGTTTCATGTAACGGCTGACGGTTTACGTTATCTTGATTTGGTCGTATTGTACCTACCCGTCCATAAGAATGTTGACATTATAATGATACCAGCTCTGAAAATTTTACTGAATAATTAAAAAACATTATGGATTAGCTTTGAAAACAATAGGTAACTACATTACTCCTGAGTGCTATAGGCTATTTATTTTATGCCCGTAAATGTTTATATCCCGGAAAAACTTGTTCACGTATATGGAGTCGCGAGCATTATCTAGTGATGAATAAGTCAGAATTGTTAATTACTAGGTGTTCGTCGCGGCTTCACTCACGTGAAAAGCCTTTCCCGCTACAAAAGTCCCTAAACACAGTACGACGCCAGTACCATCTACTTAAACAATCAGATTGAAAATGGCCATTATTTCCCATAGGAACACATTACCGTGATAAAAAGTAGCCTGTCTTAATTCAGGACATGATCTACCCGTACGAATAAAAATATAAATATAAATCATATAAATTTCACACAAATCCATTTAGTTGTTTCTACTCATACAAACATCCAAAAATTTTCACAAACTTTCGCATTTATAATGACATTCTCCTAGCCAGTTTCGGCCACGGCGGCCAATCTCAACGGAGATCAGCCAGGTACGCAGGAGATATTATAGTGCACAAGTGTGTGCGCAATACACAGGTGCACTCGCTATTCCTTCACTCTCATAGTCCGGTGAGACGGCAATCCGACATGACCGGAGAGAGATCAGGCGCAGGACCAACGGCTTTACGTGCTTTTGGCATTTATAATATTAGTAGAATAAGATGAGGTTATTACTCACAACCACAATTTTTGACAATGAATAGAAAATATCGAAAGTATATAACGTTAATATAAAAAACGGGCGGCCCGCCTTGGCTTCACACAAGTAACAAAACATAATATTATACACGCACAATAAGTTTTCTGTCGTGCAAAGATTTATGAATTACACGCATAAACCTTCCTCTTGAATCACACCGTCCATTGGTGAAAAACGTGTGAAAATCCGTTCGGTAGTGTCTGAGTTTATCGCGTTCAAGAGACAAATAGATGCGATAAGGGACTTTGTTTTATAAGTAAAATAAAATGATAAAGACCGCGAAAAAGAATTCGGGATAAAATTCCCGGTTTATGTTTTACTGGGATAAAAGTAGCCTGTTTACTCTTCTGGATCTCGAACTATCTCTATGCTTGTTTTCTCGCGGTTCCACTCACTGAAAATGATTTTCCGGGATAGAAGTCCCGATTTATATTTTCCCGGGATATTGATGAAAGAATTTTTAAAATCGATCTAGTAATTTCGGACCCTATTCATTACAAACAAACAAAGAATTCTTTCCATCTTATAATATTAGAATAGATGTGAACGTACTAAATACGTAGAACGTGAACAAATCTCATTTCCCATAATCTATGGGAACCTGTTACAGACTGGCAACATTTTACTACGATGTTCCAAATACCAAACTGTCACGAATAACGTTCCGTTTCTCACACCTATTGAAGATGTTTGTTAGTTAACATTATTGTATTATAACAAATAATATAATTTGGAAATACCGTACTTAGTTATATTGTGTAAAAAAATATTATCTTTATACCCATTTGTAACATGATCGTTATAAATTTTATTTTGCAGGGTGAAAAATATGATGGTCGCCGAGCAGATGTGTGGTCTTGTGGAGTAATTCTGTATGCGTTACTCGTCGGTGCATTGCCTTTTGACGACGATAATTTACGTCAGTTACTTGAAAAGGTAAAGAAAATAATATCAATATATTTTTTTAATTCTGCTTGTGGTCCGTCATCTAGTGAGAAGTACTAAAGAATTGTTAATGTTATTTCATTTTAGAAATAGATGGCGCTGTATATATATTTTAAATCTATCGATAATTTAAATAAACAAGCTAAGCAAGCAAGCATGTACAAGCATGTAAAATAATACAATACATACATACATATATATACATACACACTCACGCCTGTTATCCCCGAAGGGGTAGGCAGAGGCGCAACTAGTGCACCCACTTTTCGCCGTCATTCCGTCCCATGATGTGATAGGGGGCGTGCCTATCGCCATATCGGGCACAAATTCCAGACTCCGGGCTGATACTGGATAGAAAAACTCAATATCACTTTGCCCGACCCGGGGATCGAACCCGAGACCTCAGCTTTGCAGTCGTACTGTAATACAACTACGCCACTGAGGCAGTCTAAATAAAACAATATAAATTAAATATTTTTTTAAGGTAAAGCGCGGCGTGTTTCACGTGCCACATTTTGTCCCACCGGACTGCCAACAGCTGCTTCGAGGTATGATCGAAGTAAACCCCGAGAAAAGAATGTCGGTAAGTAATAATGACATAATATTACTTCCTAATAGCAGCGTAACAATAAAGTGGCAAGACGATAAAAATGAGAGGCGCCCTAGCTAAAGGGGACCCCAGACTCAATTGACTACTCAGCGAATTTCCGGGACATACAAATCCTGAATAGGAAAGTATGTTAATTCATTCATGTGTCTGATCACCAAGCTCACCGCTCTGAAATGTGTGCCACTTTTCCTCCTCCGCAAATGTCCCGGTACTGGACAGATATCATTTTCTGTGAATTGGATTTCCATAGCAAAAAAGGCTCCATTCGATAAGTTGACGAACATCTTTATAGTTGAGTTCCGTGTTTTTTTTTAAAATAAATATTCCGCGCGACTTTTGCAAGTAATGCGAAGGTGCAAGCAAAAGCAATAACAGTAATCGATATATCAGTTGGCAGAGATTACGAGACATCCGTGGGTGACGGCGGGAGGCAGGGGCGAGTTGGAACAGGAGCTACCGATGATGGAAGTGGTGCAGACTCGAGTGCTGCCATCTGCCGAGGCCGTGGACCCCGATGTTTTGCAGGTATATAAGCAAATTTTATAGGTACTGTATTAACGAATTTCATTATGCCGCGTCTCCTTCGCTTCCTTTTCCTTACAAAAAATCTATGTACAATAAAATTGTTTGTATGAGAGTTTGTATAAGAAGATTAAAGTCATGTTTCCATATTAATTTCAAAGTAATAGTTAATACTATCAATCAGCAATAATCGACGGTCTGTGCCCAACTTTACAAGGATTTAGCAGGACTGTTAATTAACTATTCATTGTGTTTCTTTTCAGGCTATGTGCAGTTTGGGCTGTTTCAAGCAGCGAGAGAAACTTGTCCAAGAACTTTTAAGTCAGCAGTAAGTATTTACGTAACATTTGCAAGCGAAACTGAGGGTTCCATATCCCAACACGTAAGGTATAGAATCCTATTCCAGATCTAAAAATAAGTTTCTGTGTATTTTAGACTTGACCTTATAGATTCGTCAAGTGTGCAAGCAAACTATAGTCGATATCCGCATCGAAAACCCATGTTCATGATTAGTAAATATTTTAATCGGGTATTGAAGTTGCCGGATTAACAGCCTTGTATTAATGACGGCATAACACTTCAATCTAGTCATAATGGTGGTTTTAAGTTTCTTGCACTTGACTCTTGCAGCCACAACACGGAGAAGGTGATCTACTTCCTGCTGCTGGAGCGCAAGCGGCGGCGGCCGGCGCGCGACGACGAGCCACGGCCCCCCGCGCCCGCCACCCCTGCCGCGCACGCCGCGCATGCCGACCCGCCGCGCAAGCGGCTCGACACCTGCCGGGTAACTATACACACTCACTCACACACACTCACACTTATACTCACTCACACTTATACTCACTCACACTCACTCACACACACTCACGCACACTCGCTCGCACACACTCACGCACACTCACTCACACTTAAACTCACTCACACTTATACTCACTCACACTCACTCACACACACTCACGCACACTCACTCACACTTAAACTCACTCACACTTATAATATAGTGCGTAAACTTCACCGGGGAACTAGACAATTGTGTTTTACTATATAGTAGGACCCCCAGCTGAGGTATGAAAGTTAACCCATGAAACATTTTCTGTTTCAGGTAAACGGACAATCTGCACACTTTGGCCAAATCAGCGAAGGCTCCCCGATTACGCCGCGAAGATCACAATTCAGGTAATGCCGTGGCACGTAAGTTTTATTCCCAAGGTTTTTAATACATCAATGGTTAAGCTATACATATTTACGTTGTACACCCGTCCCGACACGAAGAAGAAGCAAGTCCTACAGCAAGAATGGTCTGGCTACACGGATGATCAGTTACCCCCTTTAAGTCCCACTACGTTGACTCTACTGATAGTTAAGTGGATTGACGTCCAGATAGGATATAAATTGACGAGAGACGATTATCCGTCACCAGTCGTCTGAAGACACAAATAGACTGTTCGGCACACGACACACTCACGTGAGCCATTATAGCGGGTTTTACACCTTATGTGGTTGCTATCCGCGCAGATACATGTATCCTCACCAGAACTATCCGTAACCGATCCTCATCTCTCCAGATCGTCGTCCAGCCGCCGCACCGAGGGTCGCAGCTCGCCGCAGCTCTCTGCCAGCCCGCCTGGTAAGTCACGTAAGTTCTCTTCACTTTACTATTTATTAGTTAAGACCACGTAGGTATGTTGAGACGAGCATGCAGCTCGCTTGATGGTAAGCGATAGGAACTCCCATGAACAGTAGCAACATTGTACAGAACTTTGAATTACAAATACGAGGCGCTCCACTGCGCTCGTCGCCCTGAGACATTAGATGTTATGTCTCACAATGCCCAGTAATTACGCTGGTTACAATCTTCAAACTTGAACACACTGTTGCTTAGGAAAAAGTGTAAAATGATGACACAGGGCTGTCCGCAAGACAAGTGCAAATGGGATTTTGTGTTATCTATGTTCTTTTCACGTTTTTTAATACCTTCAGCCAATTTTCTGTTCTATTGTTATAATTTTAGAGTGCGTTATGGTCTATCAATAAAATGAAGTTCAATTTTCAGCAGGCCACACACCGCATCGAGTGTCTTCTTTAGGCGGTACTCCTGCAACCCCAGGATCGCCGTTAGGTAAGCAATTTAATGTACAGTTAGCCTAAAATAAATAAAAGCAAAACACTGTTTTTCACTTCACCTGTATAGTCATTAGTCACTGACTATACAGGGTGAAGTGAAAAACAGTGTTTTGTTTTTATTTATTTTTGGTATATTTCTTTGCAGTATTAATTAATGTATTGCCATAAACTTCACGACACTCTTGGGTTTTCCATATTACAGTAATAAAACTTATGATTTGCTTACTTTTAGTCTCAATAAAAGAGTATCATGAGTTATGTCTTAGATTCAAAGGATGTTCATGAATTCAATTTCACTCGATATATGCGGATAGATAACAATGTAATTGATATGAAACATAATATGCCTCTCAATGTATAGCAAGGTATATAAGACGAATATGGATGGAAGAGCCGATAGAGTCACCGCACCGCACCTTCGAATGTGAGATGACATTCTTGGTAAAGGCCAGGTCAGAAGAACCCTGAACCGGTGGGAATGCATGAGAAGACTGATGAAAGTGGAGTAAGCGAAAGAAGTGTGCTAGAATAAAAATGAAATCCTTAGAAAACATGGGACTCTCTTATTACTCTACATTCTCAGGATATTTGGCATTAGGTAACATAATAAATGCTGTGAAGCTCAGTGAGCTCTTCTTAATATGATAAACAGACTGTATGCCCTTTACATCGTACATACCCTTCAAATACCGTAAAAGTGTGTATGTTTTCGTAGCGTCACCGTCGGTCCGAGAACATCATCATCAAAGAGCGAACTCTACAGGGCCTACCATCAGCTTGAATATCAGTAAGTAATACATATACCCTCGGTCTAGTCACAGTGTTATGAACTGTGGTAGTTATAGAATCAATTCTGAAGCCAGCAACCCTGTCTGTTGTTTTGTTGTTAGTATACATACATACATACATATACACTCACGCCTGTTATCCCCGAAGGGGTAGGCAGAGGCGCAACTAGTGCACCCACTTTTCGCCGTTATTCCGTCCCATGATGTGATAGGGGGCGAGCCTATCGCCACATCGGGCACAAATTCCAGACTCCGAGCTGATACTGAATAGAAAAACTCAATATCACTTTGCCCGACCCGGGAATCGAACCCGAGACCTCAGCATTGCAGTCGTACCATAATACAACTACGCCACCGAGGCAGTTTTGTTGTTAGATGGGTGGTAAAACTAGGCTTAACCGTTTCTGTAACACAAAGGCAAAGTATGTTGCGCCGATCATCCTCAGAGTCTTAAGTCAAGTCTCAATCAATATGTCAAGTAAAGTCAATATGTCAAGTCTCATTATGTCCTGTAGTTACACTGGCTACATTGTCCTTGAAATGGAAACACAACAGTGCATGCACACTGCTGCTTGGCGGTAGATAGTTAGATCCTAGGGTACCTACCTAATTTTTATAGCTTGTATACTTGTTATAGAAAATTGTAATAGAACAAACTACTTACATAAACTCTGTTCTAGGTGGGGAGCCTGGGGAAGCTGTGATCATAATAAACGAGGCTCCCATAATGGGAACCTCAGTGGCGGCCAGACCCCACAGTCCTTCACAATCACATAGAGGTAAATTTTTATTTTTATGTTCATAGAAATAAGCGTAATAGACGTCCACCTACAAAGTGGATAGATGACTTCGTAAAGGTCGTAGGAACTCGCTAGAACTAGACCGCTTCTAACATATTGGCATAGAAATCTTTGGGGGAGGCCTGTGTTCAGCAGTGGACTTCCAGAGGCTGAAGAAGAAGAATCAGCCGAGGAAAAAGCAAAAAGTTCATTATAACGCGCCCGAATTTCCGAACGCGCCGAGCGGTTCGCGCCAATCTGCGAACCGTTCTGTCTATGGCCTCGCGTTCCCGAGTGAGTCGGGGACGCATCGCCAGTCCGCAGCCGGCCCCCGCCACACGCGTACACGCATCGCACGAGCTCCCGCGCGCTACCGCACATAGTATCTACATTGTATCGTGTACTTTTTACTATTAATGGAGCTGTGTATTAGTTATTTATGTTATGTGTAATGTGATTAAAGTGTTGTCGTCAATCACGTACGTTGTTTGCATTAACTCGCCCCCGAACCACAAGAACTCTCGTTATATCATACTATTTATGTAGCCTTTTTCCGGTAAAGGTGCCTTGAGATCTCGGGTTTGGTCCCGAGTCGATTAAAGTGCTAGTTTGGAATTAAGACCGATAAATGGCAATAGGTTCCCCCTATTAAGTGGAACTTCATAGTTCTAGGGAAATGTCGGTGTAGGAACACCTTTGCCTACCCCCTAAAGGGAAAAAGCTGTGATGCCATGTACTTATTATAGTTTAAAAATATTATTGCAGTTCGCGAAAGGTCGTCGCTTCCCGGACCTCCAAGTTCCTCGCAGTCCCCTGCTCAGGTGTCATTGTTCCCTAACCTGGGGACTATAACAGGTAGAGTGTCACTAATGCTAACACTATAACATGTTTTGTTTGTTTGTTATAAAGACACGGCACTGTGACCCTGCACCTGATGGCAAGTGGAGTAGGGTCCAGATAGTGTCGACTGATGATTGATAGCTCCTTGTTAGTTGATACAATTATGCCGGCTTGTGTGCAACTGGATATACACAGCCTGATCCAAGAATGCGAATACGTGCTCACTATGACGGGGTTTACACTTTGTGTACGATAGTCGCTATCCCGGCGGATACTAATATCCTACCAGCATTATATAATATTAATGCTGGTAGGATATTAGATGAAGTGGACGATAGCCTAGTTGGGAATGGAACGGTCTGCCGAGACAATGTCCGGAGGATCGAAACCCAAGGCACACACTTCTGACTTTTCGAAGTTACGTGTGTATTGTTTATCAATTATCATTCGCTTTATCGGTGAAGGAAAACATCGTGAGGAAACCTGCATATCTAAGAAGTTCTTTATAAGAATTTGGAAGGTATGAGAAGTCTACCAACCCGCACTAGGCCAGCGTGGTGGACTAAGGCCTTAAACCCTCTCAGTAGTAGAGGAGGCCCGTGCCCAGCAGTGGGACAGTATATAATACAGGGCTGGTATCTATTAAATAATATTATGGTAGGCAATTAATTGTTGCTACGTGTTTTCTATACGCATTCTTGAGGACTGACAATCAGATTGATCATATTGTAATTCTGGCCATTCATGCGTTAAACCATTTTGCTATACCTTGATATAGGATCACAGATTGAACTGATTGACTGGCCTACTTAAGTTACTTCTGTAAAAACACTTTTAATTGGCATGTTTCGGGAATCTCTTACCGTCAGTGCTGGTGCTGAGCGATCGATGCTATCGATAGATAATAGATCTTAGAAAGAATTGGTGGAAGGATCACCAGTTGTTACAGCGCCAATCGATTGATAACATTAATTGCTGTAGGCGTCGGCAAAAATAATGAAAATTAACTGCTGTATATGATGATGATGGATCGATCGACCAGTTTCACGATTGGTATCCATTGATCCTAAAAGGCCATCACATCAATTCGATCAATGGCATCAGTGGACAATTGATCTATTGGTCTGGTGGCAGTACCATTACAGCCGTTTTCAATAAACGAACTCAAACTCAATTTTCCTTCCGATCCTCAAAAAAAATCAATGTCATTCGTAAGTGTGACAAAAAAATCTTAGTTCTGATGGTATATCTTCCTGATAGATCGAAAACATCGCTTGGAATCGATTTTTGAAAACGGACAAATTTTTATCTTGTATACGAAGTGGTTTTTGTGATAGGCGTGGGCATGGGCGGCGGGGTGGGTGGCGTGTGTGCGGGTGGTGCGGGTGGTGCGGGGGGTGCGGGGGGCGCGGCGGCGCCGTGGCGCGTGCGGCTCGCCACCATCAAGAACTCCTTCCTGGGCTCGCCGCGCTTCCACCGGCGGAAAATGCAGAGTCAGTATCCGTCATAATTACATACACATCATGCCTTCATCCGCAAAGGGATATATAAATAGAATATTATGTACTAGAGTTTTGCTCTCGGCTCCGCCCGCATGAATAAGTTTTTCCGAAAAAAGTCCCACTAAAAGACAAAAAGTACCCTATGTTACCCGCTGGTGTCGTAGCCGTGTCGTAGTATTGGTGAAATAATTTTTAAAATTGGTCCAGTAGTTTTTGAGTTTATTCTGTATAAAAATACAAATCTTTTCTCATTATAATATTAGTTTAGATATTGGCTGATGCTGGCTTGTGTCTTTAAGTGTGTTTAAATATTGTGACTCGTTTTCGACTTTAAAGGAATATTCAATGGCAAACAATACAGCTTTCTGGCTCTCTGTTCCACAGCATCATCGGAGGAGGTGCACCTGACTCCAGAGTCGTCACCGGAGCTGACCAAGCGGTCGTGGTTCGGGTCGCTGCTGCTCTCTGCAGACAAGGAGGAGACCTTCACGGCGCTCGTGAAGGGCAAGCCGCTGGCCTCTGTCAAGGCGGATCTCATACACGCGTTCCTTAGTGTGAGTTTCAAAGGAAATTTAACTCAGAGGTGTAGCTAGAGAGGAGCCTAACCCTGCTCAGCTGCTGTTGCAGTAGGATATTACAACATCTAATAGTTATTTGAACCCTTAAATCAAACCCTTTAACAAAACAAAACAAAACAAAACCCTTAAACAAATTTACTATTTACGAGACACTGGAGTGGGTTTATTAGCCTCTGACAAATCAAATCGTTCGTATAAATAGGGCGCCTCGTATTTGAAATAGATCCGAAAGACCGGTGTTCTTTCATAAGCCGACCCTCGTCAGGCTAGAAAGAGTAATGTCAGGGACAAAAAAAAAATAAAAAAAAATGCAATAGACAGTCTCTTGCGAACCTTTTAACTGTGCGGAGCTCCGGAAATAAGTTTGGAGCATCCAGAAAGAAAAAGTGAAGGGCAAGTTGGAGTTTTACTCTCACATCATGGAAGATGATGAATTGGAACCCTGTGACGCCGCCAGAGCTGACGTCACCCTTCTTAAAAAAGTTCTAGATCTTCACCTCTGTCATAATATAATATGAGAGAAATGAGATAAATTATTTTATACGCCTGTTCATAAATTCGAAATCTTAAAAGTCTAAACTACAATTCATATTGGAATTTCAGCCCCCGCGCACCGAAGGACGCGCTCGGCGTCAACGGCAGCGTGAGGCCTAGCCGCCACGCTGCCGTCCATCACGGGGGTCAAAGTTGGCTAGACTTACAGGTGGACGGCCCCTTCCGCCCACCAGTGACCCCCGGTGGCCCCTATTAGTCGACTTTTACGACAGGCAGGGGATACCGTGGTGGAATCCTCCAAACGCCCCCAATCCACAGGGCGGGAAACGCCGGTCAGTCGTCCACCCGACGCCTCCTACGTCTCGTCTGGCGGCGGGAGGGATCATCGTGCTCCCTCTCGCCTTCTACGAGAGGACCACCTTCCAGACGTGGGCCACCAAACTTCCAATCTGTCCCAACTTACGAGTATTGATACATCGTTTGTGAACCAGCCTGTATCTATCGCAGATAGCGGAGTTGTCGCACAGCGTGCTGAGCCCGATGTCGTTCCGCGTGGAGTACAAGCGAGGGTCCAACGCGCCGGCCATGTTCCAGCGACACGTGCGGTTTCAGGTAAATATGAACCCTATACCGCCAAACAGTAGGGTGTTTTTTGCACTGTTTTGTATGAATATATCAAGCGTAATTTCTGGGCATTACGAGCAGGGCCAGATTAAGAATGTCAGGGTCCATATAGGCATTGCCTTGTAGGACCTCATCCTCGTTCCTGACTTTCTAAATTGATTTTTCTACCCCAACCTAATTAACTGACTGCAAACATTTATAAATATTTTTTTCTGGGGACGGAGGGCCCCTGGCCGAATCCGGGCCCCTAGGCAGTTGCCTAATTTGCTTTTAGGCTAATTATCCGGCCCTGATTATGAGACTTAACATCTAACGTCTTAGGGAGCCGAGCGCAGTGGAGTGTAACGCAGTACTTTGTAACTCAAGGTGCAGAATGGTGACGCTACTGTTTATAGGCGGTCGAATCGCTTATCATCAGGCGAGCTGCATGCTCGTCTCGTCATTTTACTGCAATAAAAGGCTACATCCATGCATACATTAACCTGTGTAATAATCAAACTGTAAAATATACTTTAAAAGATGGATGAAAATGATGACTTCTGCCTTTCTTCTTCGGGTCGTCATCACTTAGGTAGCTAGTGAAAGGCTGGTAGGTTAGCTAGGCTAAGACCTTTTTATCCTCGTCGGTGAGGATCGCGGCGTTTCCTTTCCTCGTGATGTTAAAATACTCCTTCCCTTTCTTTTATATCGACCCCACTTCTCCTTCCCTTGTCCTATTCCCGTTCCCAATGTCTAGTGAAAGGCTGGTAGGTTAGCTAGGCTAAGACCTTTTTATCCTCGTCGGTGAGGATCGCGGCGTTTCCTTTCCTCGTGATGTTAAAATACTCCTTCCCTTTCTTTTATATCGACCCCACTTCTCCTTCCCTTGTCCTATTCCCGTTCCCAATGTCTGTAACTCTAACGTAGTGTTTATATTCTCTTTGTCTGTTCCTATCAGCAGGTGCTGGTTGTCGGTTGGCGTCTCAGGCTGGAGGCCCCGTCGTGGGGGCACCGGGTCGTAGAGGCAGTGCGTCCTGTCTTTGCCGAATGGCTGGACAGGCGCCACGGAGCGGCAACATACCGCCTGACGCAGGTGCTCACCGGGCATGGCTGCTTCGGTGAGTTCCTGTTTCGGGTGGTAGGTGTAGAGGAGTCGGCCGTGTGTCACTATTGTGACAACTGCCCAATGGACACGGCCCAACATACGTTGGAGTGTTGTCCAGCCTGGGATGAGGAGCGCAGCGCTCTCAGAACAGTCGTCGGAGAAGACCTCTCGCTGCCGGCCGTGGTCGCTTCCATGGTCGGCGGCCGAGAGGCCTGGCAGGCGGTGGCCCACTTCTGCGAGGCGGTCCTCTCGCGGAAGGAGAGTGCCGAGAGGGATCGCCAGCGCAGTGGTGATCCCTCCCGCCGCCAGACGAGACGTAGGAGGCGTCGGGTGGACGACTGACCGACGTCTCCCGCCCTGTGGATTGGGGGCGTTTGGAGAATTCCACCACGGTATCCCCTGCCTGTCGTAAAAGGCGACTAATAGGGGCCTCCGGGGGTCACGGGTGGGCGGGACGTGCCGCCCACCCATTAGTCTAGCCAACTTCTGTGACCCCCGTGATGGACATGTCCGAGGCAGCGTGTCTCACGCTGCCTCGGACACTAAAAGGCGGACACGGTACGGTGTTTCGGGGGCTTCTGAGCCCCCGCAACAGAAAAAGGACCGCAACAGCGGTACGTGCAGGGGCGGTTGCGGACGACAACTTAGACGTGAGTCAGAGGAAGCCCGCAGCCGTCCCTAATGCGCCGAAGATGGCCTTTTTAAAAAAAAAAAAAAAAAGGTGCTGGTTGTCGGTTGTTTGATGTAGGTAGTTTAAATTTTTTAATTGGTATATGTACCTTTGTAAATTTGTTATTGTCTCTACGTGCTTTTTTATAAGCCTGCTTAATTAATGTCTGATATTATTTTGATTTATATATAGCTTCCGAAACAAACTATCATAGCGAGACTGTAGCATATATATTTTTTTTTTTTTCGTACGGCCATCTTCGGCGTATTAGGGACGGCTGCGGGCTTCCTCCGACTCACGTCTAAGTTGTCGTCCGCAACCGCCCCTGCGCGTACCGCTGTTGCGGTCCTTTTTCCTGTTGCGGGGGCTCAGAAGCCCCCGAAACACCGTACCGTGTCCACCTTTTGGTGTCACCATCACGGGGGTCACAGAAGTTGGCTAGACTAATAGGTGGGCGGCACCTCCCGCCCACCCGTGACCCCCGGAGGCCCCTATTAGTCGCCTTTTACGACAGGCAGGGGATACCGTGGTGGAATTCTCCAAACGCCCCCAATCCACAGGGCGGGAGACGTCGGTCAGTCGTCCACCCGACGCCTCCTACGTCTCGTCTGGCGGCGGGAGGGATCACCACTGCGCTGGCGATCCCTCTCGGCACTCTCCTTCCGCGAGAGGACCGCCTCGCAGAAGTGGGCCACCGCCTGCCAGGCCTCCCGGCCGCCGACCATGGAAGCGACCACGGCCGGCAGCGAGAGGTCTTCTCCGACGACTGCTCTGAGAGCGCTGCGTTCTTCATCCCAGGCTGGACAACACTCCAACGTATGTTGGGCAGTTGTCACAATAGTGACACACGGCCGACTCCTCTATCCCTACCACCCGAAACAGGAACTCACCGAAGCAGCCATGCCCGGTGAGCACCTGCGTCAGGCGGTATGTTGCCGCTCCGTGGCGCCTGTCCAGCCATTCGGCAAAGACAGGACGCACTGCCTCTACGACCCTGTGCCCCCACGACGGGGCCTCCAGCCTGAGACGCCACTCCTCCACGGCGGCTCGCCGTAAGGCGGCCCTCTTGGCCTCCACCTCCTTCAGGGCCGGACGCTCCCCGCGACTAAACGCCTCCTCCCGCTGTAGCATATATTGTAGCCTGTAAACTAAGATTACTTTTTGTTAAATTCCAGGTGGATATATCAACAATAACGAAAGCCCCCGGAGAGAACGGGAAAGAGTACCTTTACGCTATAACATTTACTTTGTTGTCAGGTAGGTATCCTTACGATGTATTCCACAAAGAAAGTTAGTTATCATGATATGCAATATCGGGTAATCGTAGCATAAGTCCAGTAAGACTTAGTGGTGGAGTAAGACGTGGACCTTCTTAGGAGTAGTAGAGGCGTGCTGTGTGTAATAATGATTTGCGATTTGCAATGATCAGCCCTGTATTATATACTGCCCATTGCTGAGCACGGACCTTCTCTACTACTGAGAGGCCTTAGTTCAGCACGCTGACCTAGTGCGAGTTGGCAGACTTCACACATTCTCGAAATTCTTATGGAGAATTTTAGGCATGTAGGACTTACGATGCTTTCCTTCACTGTTAAAGCGAATGATACTTGATAAACAATACACACGTAACTTCTAAAAGTTAGAGGTGTGTGCCTTGGCTATTGAACCGTCGGACATTGTCTCGGCAGACCGTTTCATTACCAACTAGGCTATCGTCCACTTAAATAATTTGTTGCTGGCATAATATGACAAGTATATCAATATTTATTTTTTAACTTAAAGCCATGCTTTCGGTCGTTTTGAAGCTGATACAATTTTGTAAGGCAGTTACTGTTGAAAGGATGAACGTATGTGTTGCAGGCAACATCCGTCGGTTCCGTCGCGTGTGCGAGGTGGTGCAGGCGGCCGTGTGTCGCTCGCCCGCGCTCCACCCGCCCTCCCCGCGCGCGCTGCGCCGCACCCTGCACGCGCACCGTACGTACTCACCACCACACCACACCACACCACACCACACCACATACCACCACACCACACCACACCCCACCACACGCGAGGTGGTGCAGGCGGCCGTGTGTCGCTCGCCCGCGCTCCACCCGCCCTCCCCGCGCGCGCTGCGCCGCACCCTGCACGCGCACCGTACGTACTCACCACCACACCACACCACACCACATACCACCACACCACACCACACACCACCACACCACCACACCACCACACCACCACACCACCACACCACACCACACATCAATCAACACCACCACAAATCGACTGTCAAGGGACACATCATTCTTCAATTGATACTCTATGTGCCCGCCACCCCACTTACCATCAAGTACAAAAAAGTAGCTTACTCCAGAGAAAATAGAAAAGATCACTATACAAAATCAAAACACTACGAACAGCACAAAATCAGTACTTCATGATACATCATGTTTATGCTAGCCACAACACAAAACGACGAAATGCACGACTTTATTGTGAATAGTGTACAACTTATTTTTTTTATTCAGCCGATAACCAAATACCGGACAATCCGAAGACGTACAACGTTCTTTATTGAATCTTTCAGCTGGTAACGAGATACCGGACAGTCCGGAGACTCCGCACCAGCAGTCGGACCACGATAGCGACTCCTCGGTGTTCGATACGGTGAAGAGCCCCACCAGTCACACGTCCATAGATCAGTTAGATCAGGTAATGTAACATTACTGGGATGACGAATTTCATCCAGAAAAATTTGCTTAAAATATTTCATAAGGTCCAAAAATTGTCCCTCGTGAAGTCGGGTAATAACGACACTGACACAATATTGCTTGGCGGGAAAAATAAACTAGATTCTTTCTGTAATACAATTATTATTATAAGATAGAAGAGCAATAGCATAGCGCAGTATCTGGAGTACAGATGTGTATTGTTTTCAGAACGGCACACATCCTCTAGGCTCCAGTTCTTCTGTCACAAGCGGGTCTAGTGGATACAAGGTACATATGCCACATAATCATCTTTCCATGTCTATATTTACATGTTATAATAAAATCGAAAAAAAAACGTGTCATATTAAATTTATCGTAAAAAAAGAACGAAATGCGAGGAATAAGATAGAAAGGATTTTTTTTTTAAATGGGTGTCTGCTCAATGTTCATTGGCTCGCTGGTAGTGAATAAAACAGTGTTACACGATCTCGCGAAATAAAATTTATTTATCTACAAGTTGCTGAATGAAATGAATCTAGGGTTGAAATTTTGATAATTCGTACGATCTATCTAGAATATTATTTTTTAAAAGCATGCATTATACAATATAGCATGCTTGGAAAGAATGTGATCAATGGATTCAGCCGTGACTGATTAATGCTCTTGAAGATAATTAGGGATTCAAAGGTTTTTTAAATGGATACTAATTTTGTAGCTTTCATCTAGAGTGATGTGAAAATGACGTAACAAATAATTACGCATAGGTAAAGAGGTTAGAGGTAGTTTATTATTAAAGATACAAACACAAAATCCCTTACATGATTTTGATTGTCATCGAGACAATAATATAATAATAATATAAATAGAAATAATATATTTATAATCTTAGATTATTTTGTTACTTTGTTGACGTATAGTAATGAGTGTTTCTGACAGTTTCTTAGTCTTCTTGCATCCATTAAACTTTACAACTTATTCCTAATGTTTTCCTTAAACAGACGGCGCGACGACGCGCAGAGCCGGCGTCGGCGTCCCTCGACCACGAGATAATGAGTTGCGGCCGTGACCTCCCAGGTGAGCATTTGGAAGGAAGTAAGTTAATCGGCTTATTACACTGGATGAGTGTGCAGCGCCTTCGCCTCGCTGTGAATTGGGTCACAGCTCACAACTCGCCAGTGTGATGAGAGCTTTAATTTTCATGACCATTGATCACGGATGAAACAACCCTCCCTTAAGCGCACAATTATGCTCTTTTGCATTATGGTGAGAGACAGATTTTTAGAATAGGATAGGTATAAGTTGATCGTCCTACTCTCAGAGTAATGAAATGCCTTCATTGATGTATTAGGTTTTTAATACATCAATGAATGCCTTACTATTTGTTTTAGACATGTATAAACCTCGTGTATTCGATAGTCTTTTATTTGGTATGAGAAAGAGTTTAACTCACTAGTTTTTAATATAACTTTAGGTACGAATACAAAACGATCGTCGTCGGAATGTCGCGAGGTGACGTCGTCCCCCCGGCGCGGGCTCGACGCGCGCGACTCGTCTGTGAAGGAGGCGCTGCGGCGCAACAGCTCCCTGCGCGACACAAGGCGCGAGCGTGAACGCGAACGCGAACGCGAACGAGAACGCGAGCGCGAACGGGAACGCGAGCCGCCTACCGCGCCGCCCGCGCCCCCCGCCCCCGCCCCCGCCCCCACGGCGCCATCCGCGCCCCCCGCCGCCTCCGTCGCGTGAGTCGCCGCGACTGTGTGAGCTATGTTTATGTTCATTATCCTTACTTTTTATAATACAAGGGACATTATTATTTGCGTTGTATTATATAGGATACAACTCTTACTTTGAAATGGTTAAGATGATCGATGTATTTGTCGTGTTATATGTTTATGTTTCGGTTTGGCCTTTTCGCCGCCAATATTGATATTCCGTCTGCTTGAAGGTTAACAATAGCAAAAGATCCGTCAAAAAATATACAAGACAAAAACGTAGATATACGAGAGTGAGAACGCTGTGACGCACTTTGGTCTTTAAAAATGATGATGTTTAAAAGTTAAGACCCTGCATTTGGGATCCTGTATCGAGATGCTTGACACGCTGTATGAATAATTTACTATGCCGAGTATCAGTAGTTGTACTGTATTTTATATCCGACATATCCAAACGTTTTATATCAGTTGGTGTTGTCTAAAGTGTGATGGAATTAATAGATAAACAATATAATATTATATTTCACAATGTTAGTCACCATAAAAAGTATGACAATTAAGTAGTGTCATTACTTTTTAAAATGTTTAATACTTACTAAATGTACAGCCATACTTTTTCCATGTGAAAAATGTTATAAATATATTCGTTTTTATTTTTTTAAATGTTAAAAAGACATGAACATAGCTCCTTTAAGTCGATAAATCGTTCGTGTACCGAACATTGTACAAATAGAGAAAGATATTGTCAATCGGATCGTGAGATCTACTTAGGTGAATAATAAGCACAAAAAAGGGAAATTAAAAAAATTGGAAACAAGTTTCGACCCGACCCGTACTTCCAATGTTTTAAAATTACCAAAAAATAGTATTCACTAAAGCTTCCTAATCGACACCATTTTGGGCATTATATGTGAAAATCGGTGGTGTACTTCCATTTTTGTGTGTTAGCGTAGGGATGTTTTTTTACGATTCCGAAAATAGCATTCATCTATCTATAGCATGATGATGAATTTTAAAATTAATTAACTTGGTTACTAGTAAACAAGGAAATCAAAAAGCAAAATAATATTTCCTTATCGATTCCGTGATGTACATTGTTATAAATTGACATTTTTATTATATTTATTGTAATTTTAGCGCGTAAATATATGGATTTTATGTGACCTCAAAAAAAACATCCCGACGTTGACGAACGATATATCGCCAGTGGAACGAGTACACAAAAATACTTAGCGAAAAATACTTTTTTTATAGCTGTATTTATAGTAAGCTTGTATGTACGTGTTTAAAAATATATATGAAAAAAAAAGATAAACGAAACCGGCCATGTATTTTAAAATAAAAAAAAATGCTACCCACATGTACTGAATATGCTATATAGATTAAGTGCTGATCGAAAAAATGTATGTATGCCTGTATTTTTGCAAAAAAATAATATTAATAAAAATATTTATGGTCTCCCCTTACTGCCGTGAAACGTAGGCGTGCTTAGGTAGGTCCACTGGGTAACACTGAGTAACAATGGGTAATATTGGGTTGCAAATGTATACAGGATGCTAATTAAAGTTATTTTTTACTAAAAATATTTTTTGTAGCTGAAGTAAAAATATTTATTCCACGGTTATGCATAGAGATTTTGATTCTGATCAGTGTTTATCCGTATTCCATATTCATAAGTTCATTAATCGACTATTGTCCACTGCGGCGCTCAATCTTAAACTTCTACAAAACTTCAACTAAATACTTTATTTTTTTCGTCTACTACCTATATTAGGAGTTATATAGTTTTTTTTACATTTTACTCCCACAAAATCAATTCAATTCAAATTCAAATCATTAATTCAGTAATTAGACCTCTAAGGGCACTTTTACACGTCATTTTTAACAATGTTGCTTTACTAAAAGATTCTACCAGTGCTTCGGAAAAGCCCACTGACCTGAGAAGAACAATATACAAGACGAATATTTTTAGTTTCCGAGTTCATCTTAAATAACCAAGATATTTATGGGTACAAAATGTATTTGAAGGGTGAAAGGTTAATTTGATCATTTATTTAATTAATAATAAATAATATTTAATTGACATCCTGTATGTTAGTCTTATTCTACACTGCACAGTTGCCAAGAACTTTGTGTTTATTTCATATATTTTTTAGTTTTCAATATGAAACAATGGAATATGATATAATATTGACCTTATAACCTCTTTTATATTATTTTTTTGTATAGTCGTATGAGCAGAACAAGTCAATATTATTGAACTCCTCAACTGTAACGTAAAATCTATGTTTTATAAAAAAACTAGTCTTTTCCCCGCGGCTTCGCCCGCGTTAATAAGTTTTTCCGGGCTAAAAGTACCTAAAAACCTTCCCGTTGAATCACTCCATCTATTAAAAAAAACCGCATCAAAATCCGTTGCGTAGTTTTAAAGATCTAAGCATACATAGGGACATGAGGACATAGGGACAGACAGCGGGGAGCGACTTTGTTTTATATTATTTTGTTTTATATTTGTTTTATGTAGTGATAAAGAGAAAAAAAAAACCACTAATAGGTTGAGATGGTTTGACGCATCGATGGCGTCACATGTGATAATGTTTAAACTACTTAATTTACTTTTAAATTACACAAGATACGGATTTATATCCATTAAACATAATGAGTGTTGGAGTAATACCGGATCTTGGGTAGTCCCGTCGTTCCCCGATCACTGCTAAACTGTTACTAAATTCAAATCAGTGACAAACAATTATTGATGTAAATTAAAAATAGCACTGCTGCAAACGGTGTTGTCCGTATTAGGAAAAGGTGTCGCATTTATCAGCTATCTTGGAATATTGGAATTACACTGGGATCTGGTATTACCCCAACGCTTCCTAATGGATTAATTGTATTATGAGATTCATTTATTACTGCTTCTTTTTTAAGTGATGTTAAATCAATTTTTTACCCCATTTAATCTTAGCCTGTTATTTGGCTCTGTAAGCGACTCTAGTCTAGTTTTCATATGGCGTGGAAAATCGGTAGGAACTGGGAGGTCGCGGGTTCGATTACCCTGGGACAAGTGTGAATGATCCGAAAATAGGTACATTTTCTGGGTGTCGAAAGTCCTAGGCCGAAAATCTAACTCCTGGTCTCAAATTATATCCTGAGACCAGGACTATGACTGTTGGATGGTAATTGTTATACAACTTAATCATTTTGTATGTAGGTAGATAAATTTTATATTAATATATTAGGTGCTTTTTTTATCAAAATTGGTCTTATTAAGATTTGTTGCTACTCAAAATTGTTTATCGGTATAATTTTGTTTAACTTTAATATGACTCATGGTATAGGGAATATTATTGATACTATTTGCCGACCGTATTTATTTTTCCTTACTGCCACAACTGAATAATATTTGTGGTTGAATATCTTTAATCCATGAGTAACATAAATAACATTTTTGCTGCAATTCGCTGTAATTTGTGTTTTTATTTGAAGAAAAATAAAATCCGTAATATAAAAATATTTAGGTCGGTATTATTTTTTGTGATTCAATTATAGAGGGGCAATCCATCGGGCTTCAGCCCGGTGCTTTAGTGAAAGCCCGATAAAGTTAATCCAAGTATACACCCGTATGTAAACAAAAGTTTGCAACCAGTTCTTTATATTTCTATAAGTTCTACAATAACTATGTGTAAAATATAATCAAAAGGAGTGTTTTGAATTATCGTTTGTTAGATTTCCCGCCCAACTTATCAAAATTAATAAACATTATTTTATGCCATCCTTAGGGCCTTTCACACAACCTGTTCACATAAATGTATAAGCAGACCATATACAAAAATTATACTCTAATCTATGCTCTCGTAATATTGTAATGAAATGAGTACTAAATTAGCAGTTTCAACACGATAACTGACAAATAAAACTTATGAAACAGGGTCTTAGTCATGTTGACACCGTGGTGGAAATGTGAACGCATGGACTCATGTTGCTTAAATTGCCGTTGGAACACAAAAATAGTCTATCTGAGGTTTAACATTATCCAGGGCCGCGCCGACCCAAGACAGCGCCTGTGTGCGAAATCTATAAAGCGCCTCTGATTTTTGTCGTCCCGTCTCGACGTTAATATTTTTTATTGTTAATCAAGAAAGTAGGTACTTTCTTACCTACTCAACCATAAAGAATAATTGGTAATATAACAAATATAAGTCTAATAATTATTAACGCTGGCATTTCAACCTGATTCTGGTGCCCCCATTGTTTTGGCGCCTGTGTGCGCTTTTTTTTATATGGCCATCTTCGGCGCATTAGGGACGGCTGCGGGCTTCCTCCGACTCACGTCTAAGTTGTCGTCCGCAACCGCCCCTGCGCGTACCGCTGTTGCGGTCCTTTTCCTGTTGTTGTTGCGGGGGCTCAGAAGCCCCCGCACACCGAGGGACGCCCCTGGCGTCCGAGGCAGCGTGAGACACGCTGCCTGGACGGCATAGACGGATGGACGGCAGTCCATCACGGGGGTCACAGAAGTTGGCTAGACTAATAGGTGGGCGGCACCTCCCGCCCACCCGTGACCCCTGGGCCTGTGTGCGCTGCACACTTCGCACATAGGGACGGCGCGGCCCTAACATTATCGTTTATCACCATCATTATTAGCATACTATGAAAATAAATCAACATAGGTAGTGTTCATATTTCTTTAGGGCAACTTCGTTTACGTTTGTTTGACGTTAAAATATTGTCATAATGTATGAAAACTGTAATTATTGTATTTATTTTTTACGCGCAATATTTATGTAAATAGTAGTGTGATTTTTGTTACGCTCAGTTTTTGTCAACAATAATATTTACGGCAACGTGTCAATATGGTGATGAATAATTCATATTGAAAAAATATTATCACCCAGCAACACCCTATGAAAAAATAACAGTCGATGAAGGGTCTCACAAAATGCCTCTCTACAATCGTAAACGCTAACGTTAATTATAAGAACGACATACCCTAACGAAACGCTTATCGATAGAATATGTCATTCTGATATGTTTTTTATGTTTTCTATTAGCGTTAACAAAAAAAGAAAAGAACCTTGGCTACGGCCCTGTTTATAATGGTCAAGGCACTCCTGATGTTTAACAATGTTCAGATATATGTTTATGACCATGATGTTTTTTTATATACCTATGGGGTCGTCCATTAGTCACGTGAGGCTCGAAGGAGGGGGGGGGGTGTCGGCAAATTCACGAATATTACAGGGGGGGGGGGGTAGTGATATACCACATGTATTATTTTTCGTTGAACGCACGATTGATATTAAATTAGATTATAGTAACCTCTATTTGAAGATAATACAGTAAAATACTAAGATACTTTGTACAACAAAAATACACGTGATCTTACGTACGAGAGGGTAGTCTAAAAAGTTGCTAAGAAAATTACGTGTTCAATGGACAACCCCTAACAGTTTTATGTGAGGTGACCCAGTAATTGTATGTTATAAAAGTTCTCGCCCAGTCCCAGCTTTATACTTCATTACATATCTCTGATTCATTACAGAAATATAATAAGTAATTTTCTTATTACAATGCTTTTTAATAACAGAACATAGAATTATTGTTTACGAGTACGTTATTGCTCTCGTATTTTGTTTAATTCCATTCTAACCCAACCTAACCCAACCTGTGTTTGTACCGTTATGAAAATATGATTATAAATGTAATTTTGTACCAATAAATTTAAGTGTTGCCTGTGTATCTCAAGGTCAATCATGCTGTGAAATGTAATAATAGGCCAATTACTTACCTGCCGATTATACGGTGTGTGTAATTTTTGTTAATAAATGTTTTTCCAAGTGTACAAACAAAAAAAAAACAAAAATTCTTGTGTTCGAATTCCAGCCTTTAGCCATAGGATTAATATCCTTTTTATTTTTTTCTGTTTTCCCGAATGTTATTAACTTCAGATAAATGTTAGAAAACAAAAATTATCAGTGAATACCGTACAATCGGCAAATTTAACTTGTTAAAATTTCGACAACGATTCCTGCAAACGATTTCCCGTATGTATTTAGGTATGTTTGGCGTCATATTGTATCCATTGTTGATGATTGCGAAACCAACCAACTATCCTATTATTAACAAAGTAATTGTTATATTTATAAGTCCGAAATGTGTAGATGTTGGATCAAACTATAAATTCAAATATAAATGTTGCTTAGAATTGTTGGTTGGCGTTTGAGTTTGGATCAAACGGAATCGTTGTAGAAATATCCTGCTTAATACGTGTTCGTGCTGTGTAAAATATTCGTCTGTGGTGTTGGCGTGTTGACTCATGTTGGTCGAACGTTGGCGCCAGAGCTGTAAATGACTCGGTTAAGTAATGCTACGCTATATCCGTACTGTAACTGCTTAAGGAACTCATCGGTTAATATTGAAGAAAAGTAATAAATTAATAAAAATACTATGTTATGTTTTTTTAGGTATTGTATCAAATGGTCCGATTGATTTTAATTACCCGACTGTGAAAGAAGGAGGGTTATGTTTTTTGAGTGTATGTATGTGTATTTCTTTGGGACGCCTAAACGGCTTGTCGTATTTTTATGAGGGATATCAATAGATTCGCCTTAGTCGTGAGAGTGACTCTGGGTGCATCAAAATTTTAAAAAATCTAAACTAAGGATTTTTATCGACAAAAAGTAGGGTCGTTGTGGCAACAGTGAGTCACCGATTTTTCAGAGACACATATATCCAAAACTATACAAGCTATTGATTTCAAAATTTAATTAATGAAAGTTAGTCTATTTAGCTACATTTTACTCGAAGAAATTATTTACAAGTATGTGATATATTTTGCAATATATATATAAACATATTTATGTGCCCTTAGAGGGGTAGGTACACAGTGATTCAGCCCTGGGGACACAGTGAATCAGGAGGGTGTATTATTATAAAAAGTCATATCATTTCCAATATTTTTAATCATTATTCTCAGAGTTATATTTTAGGTTACACTTACAAATAATAATACGTAAATATAAGGTCAGAATAGACAGCCAAAATATTTACTTATTTCAAAAAGTTCAATTCCCTTGCTAAAGCATGAATCTTCTTTCCGGATTCAATATCTCGGAGAGCTTTTTTCATTTCTTCTTCGGTGTGATTACCAATTTTCCCAAACAACGGGCGCTTCCTGGGCATTGTGTAAAAAAATACCATAGACATTGTAATAAGCTTTAATTATATTAAGAAAAACATGGTGTTAGGTCGACTCACTGTGCCCACTTTGGAAACGACCCACTGTATACCACCCACGCCACTTCAATTTTATGACGCAATAAGAAAAACTTCTACTGCGATGGTTATCTCTAGTTTACTGTTAAATAAAGCATGAATAACTACTTATTTCGTAGAAATTATAACTCAGTAAATATAATTAATAGCTACGAAATAAGAAAACGACAAAACTTACGTGATTTCATTTGATACATGTCCGGGTGCCGATCTACTGTAAAAGACGCGGCTATGGCCCTACTCTTTCTGTCCAATATGTCGCTGATTCAGTGTGTCCACTTGACCCACTGTTGCCACAACGACCCTAATCTTAAAAAAATGTTTTTCAAATACATCGAGTGAGATATCAAAATAAAGAATTTTTAACGGTGATTACGAATATATAAAAAAAAAAAACAAAAATCCCGACTGCGTCAACATCTGCCATCTTTATTAAACTCACTGAAGAGCTGAAAAGATAGAGAGAAGATTTTATTTTGGTTTTGAATAATCTTAGTTGAAAAAACGGACATCTCCTTTAAATAACAAAAAGTTAAGTATTTAAGAATAAGAACATTTCTTAAATTACTTCTGTGACGTTAGACTCGGCCTTAGCTATTTCGGAATTCCAGACTAAAATACATGTTTTTTTAGGTCCAGAGTGTATTTTTGTTACCAAAAATTTATGTCAATTATAACCCAAGTCAAAGACTGTGGTGCCTCCCTAGAGGCATCGGCACGCTTCCTAGGATCCTTCGCTTCCTAGCCAGAGCGGCCGCGCGGCCCGCCTTAAACTGGGTGGAATCAGTGGCGCAGCGTGGGTTCGTCAAGCCTGGGGCGGACCGAATATTTGTCGCCCTAAAGCAGAGGACCAAAAAAAAATCGACTCCCAAAACGGCTCATTAAATCATTAGCCCAGCGAGTGATCCTGTGAACTATGAGGTTTGATAGCAATCGGATCAACAAAAATTATATTGTTAGCTTTTTATGTCATCATCGGCATCTGGCTATAACGGCGGACGGGTCGCTAGTTGTATAATATTTCCTTTACTTTTATGTTTGGCCAAACAAGGATAATTGCCAATATTGCCACAGTTCTCGGCTGTGCGTGTCGCGGACATGTATCTCGTGACGCTCCTCTTGTTCTGGCCATTGTTGTCTGCGCGTGCGGGTAAGTGGGTTCATATTTTCATCGTAAAAAATTACAATCACACGAATTGAGAACCTCCCGTTATTTTGGAAATCGGTTAATGAATAAAGCTGACCGTCGCGCAAACTCGCTGAAGTAACTATCGGTTTCATATTACGTTGTTTTAGCACTAAGTTGACGCCGAATGCGCGGCGCCTAATTGTCTACTGTGTAAAATTTGCGAGGCAATTAGGAAGAGAGCTCGCACGAAGTAATTTCGGAAGTAAAACAATCTTGATTTTTTACCTATTGTGTAATCAGACCACTAGTTGACCAAACAGTTCTATAAATAAAGTAGGATCATGATTTAAATTCTGATATCAAACCGCCTCTACCAGGGCACTGGAGGAGGCTAAAAATGATCATGGACTTAGTTGCATCCAATTCCGTTATTAACCTATGGTATCAGGAAAAAAAAAAGCGAACTCTACCATTTGGTAATATTTGGAAACGTGGACTGTTTCGGCGCCGTGCGTGTGGGTGCCGTACGACTTCCGCTTCGAGATATCGGGCTCGAATCTCGGGTCAGGAAAGTGATTTGGGGTTTTCTTCAAAGTATCAACGTGAAATTTATGCCCGTTAACTTAAAGTCATAAGCTCGGCCCATATTACCCGCATAATGGGAGGTAATACACACGGCGAAAAGTATGTCCACTAGTTGTTCTCCTACATGAATGTGTGTGTGTGTCTGTGTGCGCGTGGGTGGATGGTATATATAGTAGGTATATGTAATAAATACACATAGTTTTAATTCATATTTATATTTGCAATTGGGTTAACGAAACATTGAGAATTTATAGTAATTTTGTTTCAGAGTACGAACAGAATGTTACGTTAATATTCAAAGCAGAAAATTACAGCGATCCATCGACACTTCAGTGTGAGAATGGATCCAAGTTTTACTTAAAGGAAGATATACAAACTATGATGTACATAATTACACCAACAACAATGTACATACATATACAAAAATTCGAGTAAGTAGGTATATGTCAGTTTAGCTTCATACACGTCATGTGACATACATAAGACCGTTTGTTACACTTCGCCGTGCAATTTGTCCGCCACGAACACCATCTATTGAAAGCAATCTGAAGTGTAAATTTCAATACAAAATTACCATTTTTCCCGGCTGTTCCTATAGGAATTTTCTAATTCTCTTTTACCTTAAGAATTTATTTTAAGACTCTATAATTGTAAATTGAAGGTAGATTTGTAACATTGACTTTTCGGACCACCTACACCTCAGTCCGCCCCGTGACCACGAAGTGCTGCAAAGCCTTCGAAACGTCGGGAGAAAATATAAATTAAAAAACCGCGATAAAATACGTAAAAAAGTTTTAATTAAACATTTTGGTCGCCTAACATTCTTAAAAAGACCTAAAATTGATTTTTAAGTAAGTAAATTATTTGTGTATTATTTATTATGGTACGAATGCTCAAGGCCGTTTGCTCGTGGGAGGGTCTAAGGGTAACGAATATATTTTTTTGGTCTTCAACCGGCGCGCGGTTAGTTGACTGTCAGTCTTAATACATTCTATTTGTATTTACAGGTGCTTTTGGTATAATGATACCACAAAAAAAATCATTGGAGAAATTTCGAAAGACAATAACAATTTCAAGGCGCCCGTGAGTAATTCATTATGTTTGACAGAGTCCACATTATTATTATTATTATTTTTTATATTTATTAGAGATACCATTAGATAATACATACAGTACTTTTTATAATATAAAGCAATTTAGTATAAAGGCGTATGTTTACCTTTTGAAGGTATCTACAGCTAACATAAATATATATGAATACTGATAGACATGTCATACTAAGCTTTTCAGGTAATTATTGCCACAAGAATTAAAAAACAAAAATCCAAGAACTGAGATAAAGCAACAAAAATAAAAAAATAATAATTATGGATAATTTGATAGGTCTTTAACCTAAGCAGCCATGTGGATTTGAATTTTTCCTTTAATTTTGTCCAGAAAAATACACACACACACACACATTACGGTATTATCTATTACATAGTAAATCGTTAGATTTTTTATAATTTTCATAAATTTCCAATTTTAATTTATTTTTGAATGCACGAATCTTATCACCGAAGATGTCAATATCGATGCACTTCGGTAAGAAATTAAAGGCTCTTATCATTCTATTAATGGGTGAAAGACGCTCTAAATTAGTTCGATAAGGCTTTTCTTTAAATAATTTATATACTGAAGACCTAGGTAAACGAATCGGGGTGGAAATATTTACTTTAGAAAGGAGCTGGGGACAATCTATGTTTGAGTTTATATAAGAAAACCAGATCCAAATACTTTCTGCGAGCAGAGAGCGTTTGCATCTTATAAAAATCAAGACGCTTTTTGTAGGATGTCAAAAACCCATTACGGTTCATCCTATAGGATAAATAATGAAGGGATTTTTTTTGGACATTTTTAATTCTATTTTTATGTATATCGTAACAAGGAGACCAGACTTGGGAACAGTATTCAAGGTTACTCCTCACTAGTGTATTATAAAGAAGTATTTTTGTAGATGCGCGCTTGAATTGACTAGAGTTCCTCGTGATGAAACCTAACATTTTATAAGATTTAGTAATAATGTTGGTGATGTGAGTATTGAAGTTTAACTCATTATCCATATAGACACCTAAGTCACGAGTGTATGTAACAGCATTGAGTGGTGTATTATTGATGTAGTATTTGTGATTTAAATAATGCTTTGTATTCCTTGCGAAAGATATATAATGACATTTATCAATATTAAGATTCATACCATTTTTAACACACCAACGAAAAATATTGTTAATATCGTTCTGGAGTAATACACAATCTGAAACTCCCGATACTGCTTTAATAATTTTTAGATCGTCAGCAAATAAATACGCATTGGAAGTAGATAAACAGCTAATTAGATCGTTTACAAATATAATAAATAGTAGAGGTCCCAAATGCGACCCCTGAGGAACTCCTGACTTAACCTCAAAAGATGCAGACTGCGAGTTGTTTATTACTACATAAGAATTACGGTATTCCAAATAGGATCCAAACCAGCGCAATATAGGGTCACCCAGACCATGGTTTGATAATTTTTGTAGTAACAACTTATGATCGACTTTGTCGAAGGCTTTGCTGATGTCAGTATAAATAACGTCCACTTGTATACGACGATCCATATAGTACGTCAAAGTTTCAACATAGTCCACAAGATTAGTATTTGTAGAACGGCATTGTATGAACCCGTGCTGGCTATTAGATAATTTATGAGATATGTGCCTAAAAAGATAAGGATATATAATACTTTCAAAGGACTCGCCTTCGGACCGCGTTAGCGAACACACGTGTGCATAACATTTGCTGACCTATAATAGACTTGCTCAAGCTAAAATAATACTTAAATACTCGCCCACAGAGTGCATTTCTAGTTGGAATATACGTCATACGTCTGACCAGTGTAACGTGGCCGTGATTAGCACTTCCACTAATCACTTACGGAGATCATTTAAATTGTTTAGTGTCACACAACATAACTGTGAACATAAATAAATTAAAATGCCTAAAGTGCAACGTTCCCCGCCTAGTGGAATTAATCTGCAAAATAGCTTTTCGGATACTGACATCGCCACTGTGAAACATGCAAATCCTCCAGAGCTAACATCAAAAAGATCTAAAAGATTGAGGAATGAAGACCAAGCTTTCATTGAATTTAAAGACGAAATCATGGTGATGTTAACTAACTGGAAGAAAGATCAAGAACAATCACTAAAGAAAATTTGTACGGACATTGCAGAAGTAAAGCAACAGAATGCTTCCATACAGCAATCCAATAAGGATATTGAAAGAGCAGTTGAATTTATATCTAAACAATATGAAGATATTAAATTAAAAATGTACGAAATGGAACAATCGCGGGATGAAAATCTGAAATATGTGAGTTCATTGGAAAGTAAAATTGACGATCTTCAAAGATGTCTCAAGTCCACTGTTATCGAGTTTCGTAATGTACCGTCTACTCAAAAAAAGCCGGAGACACAACAAGACCTATGTGGATATGTACAAACATTTTGTAAATTTTTAAATATCGATTTACAACCTTGGGACATTAAAGATATTTACCGCCTAAGAAATAAGAATGGTACCATGACAATTGTTACGGACCTATCTTCAAGCCTTATAAAAAGATCCATGATAGAAAATGTGAGGAATTATAATAAATGTAACCTGAATAAAAAATTAAATTCAACATCTATGGGTTTTGCAGGAGAACCAGTGCCAATATACGTCTCGGAAAGTTTAACTGCAAAAGATAAGAGACTATTCTATCTGGCTCGTGACGTAGCTAAATTACTAAAATACAAGTTCTGCTGGGTAAAGAACGGAAGAATTTTTCTTAAGAAAAATGATGGAGATAAATCTCGCATAGAAATAAAAAGTGAAACCCAACTCGAATCACTCAAGAAGCAAATATGACTCAACAACTTGAATACTTTGAACACCCCAGGTTTTAATAACTTTTTTGATGATATTACTTTGTCTCAGTGTATCTCTTACCTTAGACTCACTACAAATAATATTATTGTAACTTCTTGCGATCGAATACAAGTATTTTTGCAAATACCGTCACTTCTCGCACAAAACTCAAACTCACTAAATAACTACCCTATTATAAACTTAGGATTTAATTACTGTTTATTATCGATAACATATTATATATTATTACACTATGATCTACATATAAATGAACAACATTACACTACACTAACAAATAAGTATTTATTCTATCACGGTAAAAACAAAAATTTTCCTATTTACTTTCCCAATGAATTTTGTTTTGTGAAAGAGGGCATCGTGATTTGTGTCATCTATGGAGTGTATAATATTTGTGTATTTGTTATAAATGGATCCTTTTCTGTAATCTCTTATATAAACATTCGCAGCCATTAACGATTATTTAAACGAACTCGACAACATTAAAATTTCTGAACACAAATTATGTGATTCGGATCAACTGAATACAGATTTAATACACCCAAATAAATATTTAAAGATCCTTTGTCAAAATATACGAAGCATTAATGCAAACTACGATGAACTCATGGTGTTATTGAGCAGGTTAAAAGTTGATTTCGACTTGATTGTGCTACCGGAATGCTGGTTATCGGTGGACAGTGTTGTCCCTGTTATGGAATCTTACAATTATCACACGTCTACAGATTTCTTTAACCAAAATGATGGCTTGATTTGCTATATTAAATCTAATATTAAATATGAAATAATTGAACCTTTTTTTCCAGAAACGAATTGCATAGTTATAAAAACCTTCCCACAAACGGCGATTATTGGAATTTACCGTCCTCATTGTTTTAGACATAATATCGTGACTTTCATCGATAACTTAAACACCTTGCTCTGCTCACTATCATCCTTCAATAATATTATTTTGATTGGGGATATCAATATTGATATTTCAATCAACAGCAAAGAAAATGGATGTGATAGCTACTTAATGATTCTAGCGACTCATGGGTTGTTACCTACACACATTATTCCTACTAGACAAACATCTTGCCTAGATCACATTATGCTCAAAACTAAGTGCTTTGCTAAGAGTTACACAATTAATTCATCACTTACTGATCATGAAGCAATAGTCATATGTCTGCAATTAAAGGGTTTTATTAAGTCAACCACGCGCACTAGATCCATAATTGACTACGAGGGTGTAAAAACATCTCTGCAAGCTACTGATTTTGACCCAGTGTTACTCTCTAATGACCCTAACATTGCAACTAATATATTTATTCGACTCCTTAGGGATGTGGTATCACATAATACAAAATTGTTTAATATGTCGTGTCGCACTAGATTACTCAAACCATGGATGACCATGGGTTTATTGAGATGCATCCGGAACCGCGACATGATGCATAAAAGAGTAAAGCTATCTCCTAATAATGAAATATTGAATGTTACGTACCGTAGATACCGTAATTATTGTAACAGTATTCTGAAGAAAGTTAAAATGGAACATGATAAAGCTGAAATTCAAAAGGCTGCCAGAAATAATAAAAAACTATGGGATGTTATTAAGAAGAATGCTCATCTGACTAAACACCACGACACAGCACAAGACCTTCTTAACATCTCTTCTTCACCGGATAAATCCGTACAATCTATAAACCAATACTTCGCAAATATTGGCAAAACTTTGGCCCAAAAAATTTCAAAAAGCAGTATTCCACAAACTACAATCAATAATTTTTACATTCCTATCACTCCCCTTAACTCATTTGTTATACTCGACACGGATGAGGAAGAGGTTGAACGCATAATTATTTCGCTTAAATCCAGTAATACTGTTGGTTCTGATGGCATTCCTACCAAAATATTAAAGATGTTTAAACACCTGTTGGTCACTCCCATAACTCATATATGCAAACTTAGTCTCTCTCTGGGTATATTCCCCGACATTCTAAAGGAAACCTTAGTCATACCTATATTTAAGGCTGGAAATCGAAGCTGTGTTAACAACTATCGCCCAATTTCTATCTTACCTTCAGTTTCCAAAATATTAGAACGTATAATTCATTCCAGATTAATAAATTACCTAGAAAAGAACAATTTACTGGCTCCACAACAGTTTGGTTTTCGTTCGAGCAGGTCAACGGCTGATGCTGTTCATGACTTAACAGACTTCATTGTTACCAAACTAGATAAAGGAAAGAAAGCTCTCGCTATATTCTTGGACTTAGCTAAGGCATTTGACACAGTCTCGATTCCACGTCTAATTGACAAATTGTATCATCTAGGCATTAGGGGAACACAATTAGAATTATTTAAAAGTTATCTTAGTAAAAGAAGTCAACGTGTTAAAGTCAGCACATACATTAGCTCAAATTTGCCCATATCTTACGGTGTTCCACAGGAAAGTATACTAGGCCCAACGTTATTTTTGGCTTACATAAATGAATTGGTCCAAATACCACTTAAAAATGGCAAAGTAATATCCTTTGCAGATGATACAGCTTTGATCTTCCATGGAGATAGTTGGGATGAAACATTCTACCACGCCCAAAACGGGCTTAACTTAGTGATGCAATGGCTTAGAGTCAATATACTAACAATCAACACAGACAAAACTAACGTAGTAATGTTTACCATTCGCAACACTACTACACCGGTACAAAACACTTTGTCCCTTACAGCTCATCATTGTATAACAAAATTAGATAGCCAATGCTCCTGTCCCAAATTAAACGTTGTTCCGGTGGTTAAGTACCTGGGTATAATGATAGATAGAAATCTTAATTTTCAACATCATATTACACAAGTTACTTCTCGTGCTAGAAAATTAATATTTTTATTTAAGAAAATACGAAACATTGGCGATTTTAATGTGATTAAAATGGTTTATTACGCCATGTGCCAATCAATATTTACATATTGCATTACTACCTGGGGTGGAACTTCAAAATCTTCCTTATTGAAATTGGAAACCACACAACGAGCAATTCTAAAAGTAGCTACTTTTCGTCCTAAACTATTTTCTACGACCGAACTGTATAATTCATGGGAAGTGCTTACCATTCGCCAATTGTATATCCTTCACACTATCTTAAAAAAACATTCATCAACAATTAATGTGGCCACTACAGCATTAAAAAACCGGAGATTTCATATTATTGCTACCAAAAAACCTTTGAGAACCAGCTTTACTAATAAATTCTTTTGCTTTATGGGTGCTTATCTGTACAACAAATGCAATAAACATACCATAATAGGCACCTTAAATTATTATAAATGTAAAAAGGCGATCACAAATTGGCTCATGGGTATGAATTATTGTGAGACTGAAAGTCTACTAGATGTCATGAGTTAATATTTATTTATCTAACCTAAGCTCTGAAATTTTGTAATGATCGTAATAAATATACTCACTCAGTACGTCTTAACTGATATTAATAATTCTCGCAATAAAAAAATGATAAAGTGAGTGATATAGGCTACTTTTATCTGGAGAATAAACCTCACCGCATGCGGAGCAATCCTTCATAATATTAAACATACATATTACATAGATACAACACACCAACACACACACACACACACACACACACACACACACACACACACACACACACACACACACACACACACACACACACACACACACACACACACACACACACACTATTTTTTTTTAGTTTTTAGTTTTTAATTTAAAATTTTTGTCTAGCATATAGCATAATAAGTTCCGAAGGTGGAGACCTGGTGACCTGTAACACAAGGTAATCTTAGATCAGGCACCAGTCTCCACAGGTTTATATGTCATATTTTATATTATGTGCTACTGTAATTGTACGAACTGTGGAGAAATAAATATACTTATTATTATTATTATTATTAAACACTTTTGGGAAAGCTGATAGAGTTGAAATTGGGCGATAATTTTTTATATCAGATTTGGAGCCATTTTTATAAACTGGTGTTATTTTTGCAACTTTCCAATAGGAGGGAAATATACCAGTTTTGAGTGATGTGTTATATATAATTGTTAGTGGTACGTACAGCTGTTTTGAGCATTCTTTAACAAAATATGAAGGTATTCCATCAGGGCCAGGCGCTTTATATCGACTTAACATTCTTAGTTTTTTTAAGTTATTATATTAATTTGGTTGTGATACACCTTATGCTATAGGTACGAAGTTAGTGTCTATGAAATACATGTAAGAGTAAAACTCCGACTTGTTCTCCATCTTTTATTTCTGGATACTCCAAACTCATTTCCGGAGCTCCGCACAGTTAAAAGGCTCAAAAGAGAGTTACTACTTCAAACACGTGGCACCCTATTTATATCAACGATTAGACGTCTCGACTGGTTGTTGCATGATTATTATTTCAAGATACCCGACACTCCGACATATTATACCCCTTCCCTGAAAAATATACATTTGAATAACGAAAACCCCTTCAAAATCGGATCATTAGTTTTTGAAAAAATCGCGGCCACACAAACCTACATACATACATACGTACATAGGGGTCGAATAGAGAACCTCCTTTTTTGAAGTCTGTTAAAAAACCCACTACACGGTAATGTGCTCAAGTTATTTGCCGGCTATTATAACTTTCGAACCTTTGCAGTGGTGTAGGCACACCAATGAAATGTATCATTGCGGTTTTTTTTAACATTTATTTGTGGAAACTTTACTGGTCAATGTACTAGTTTTACTACATTAATTTTATATGTATAATTGTACTGTTTGTTTTCCTATTAAATAAAAAAAATAAAAATAAAGCCCGTGGCAAAATCGAGGAATGACGCTCCCGCCAGTGCAAAATTCACCTAAGTATTTTTTTTTATATTCTCCTGAACGGTTGTCTTCCTCTGGGGTCGGGGCCCCATAATCCGGGGGGTTGTGGAATTTTGCCGTCTTGCCACTATATAGTTACGCCTCTGCAACTTTGGTTAACTCAGTCTGTGACGCTAAAGATTAAACTTGAACACAACAATGCATGCGCACAGCTCACTGTGGCTTCACGGCAGACATAGAAATAGCAATAATGGCGGCTTTTTTTAATTACAGATTCAAAATATTACATCGCTTATAAACTACCGATATATTTGTTATGTTTTATTCAATATAGATAATATGCATTCACTAAAAAATACTTACACACACGAAGGTGAAAATTACATAAAGATTGACTGTGAATTTCGTATAGCTATTAAGTATTGGAGTGAGTACATTTCTACTATAAATAATATAATATAGTACCCGACATAGTAAACATCTAAAACTCAAGCGCCACGGAGAGTCAGCTTTACAAATGGCGCGTACACTGTACAGTAAACAGCAATAAATATGTTTACAAAATAAAAATTTCAAATCGCCTATATAAGCGTTAAGTAAAATGAAAAAATAAAAACAAAATTTTCGTGTGAAGTAGGTAAATCAAATCTCTTTTATTTTATTTTTGTGAAGAGAAAAAAAGATTAGTAAGAACACCAACTTTGTAGGCAATTTGAAATTTTGACTGCCTCGGTGGCGTAGTTGTATTACAGTACGACTGCAATGCTGAGGTCTCGTGTTCGATCCCCGGGTCGGGCAAAGTGGTATTGAATTTTTATATTCAGTATCAGCCCGGAGTCTGGAATTTGTGCCCGATATGGCGATAGGCTCGCCCCCTATCACATCATGGGACGGAATAACGGCGAAAATTGGGTGCACTGGTTGCGCCTCTGCCTACCCCTGCGGGGATAACAGGCGTGAGTGTGTGTGTGTGTGTTGAAATTTTGAATTTGTTCAGCTACTTATGCTGGTGAGTGTACATGTAGTAACTAGTAGCACACGATGCTTGTCAAGACTCAGGGCACACTACCGACCAATACATTGGTATCTGATACGCTGAACTGCCTAGGTGGCGTAGCTGTTTTGCGATATGACTGATATGCCGAGGCCTCGGGTTCGATCCCCAAATCGGGTAAAATGATATTGGGTTATTTTACTCAGTTTCAGCCCGGAATCTGTCCGCTATCACATCTTCATAGGCTGGGCCCGGAACGCGACATGCTTGGATACACACTACGGCAGACATCCTGTGTGCGGCGGTCGCCATCTGAACGTATACAAATTCTTGCCACCAACGCCTAATACCTAGATGCGATTCGATACCACGCTTCCATTCTACTCAAATTAAAGCCGGAGTTAAACATATGTGCTAAGTTACATTTAACTGACAGGCTTAGTATCAGGCTGCTAATGTGATATAGATCTCAGGTGCAATGTTTTGATTTCAGAGAGTTTGAAACTGGAGATCAATGGAAATGTACTGGATAGTGAACCTGTATTCACATCTAAAGAAGTAGATGCTAAAGTTACATACAAATTCGTTTCTGATGAACTTGTTAATATCAAATGTAAGAGGCCACACGACCGAAATGGCACAATATGGTTCATTTACAACGGTAAGTGTTTGAGTTATTATCTTTACTATAATAAAGCAGTAGAACCTGAATAGAATGCCTGTACTGTAGAACCAGTGTGACTCTACATACATTTCAAGAAATGTCTCCAAAAAGAAAGGTGGTAACTAAAGAAGAGTGATGGAACACAAATCAGTGATATTTGTAATTCTTTTCTGTTTGTCTGTCTGTTTTTCTATTTGTTTGTTACTGTACATCTTCGAAACTACTCGACAAATTTCGATGAAATTCGGTATGGAGATCGTTTGAGACCCTAGAAAGGACATAGCCTACTCTTTATCCCGGAAAAAATTGAAGCGGGTCTATTATCGCGAAAAAACTATTTCACATTTGAACTGCTTCGGTGGCGTAGTTGTATTACAGTACGACTGCAAAGCTGAGGTCTCGGGTTCGATCCCCGGGTCGGGCAAAGTGATATTGAGTTTTTCTATTCAGTATCAGCTCGGAGTCTGGAATTTGTGCCCGATATGGCGATAGGCTCGCCCCCTATCACATCATGGGACGGAATAATGGCGAAAAGTGGGTGCACTAGTTGTGCCTCTGCCTACTCCTTCGGGGATAACAGGCGTGAGTGTGTATATATGTATATATATGTAACTATTTCACGAGGGCGGAGCCGCGAGCAAAATCTAGTTATAAATAAATTAGTAGTAAAACTAGTTAGTAGTGTTTGTTCTTCCTAGAACATATATTCCCAAACCGTGCAATATTATGTGATCTAATCCCATGCCACGATTTGCTCCACATATGACCAACGCCTCAACCCGGTTACAATTGAAGAATAATGCTGTGACCACATGCATTATTTTCCACTTCATTCTCGTCGCTTCAGGCGCACAGGCGTGTGTAAACATCTCCACGAAAAACAACTTTTCAGATTACGCCAGTCATCGAAACGCTAAGGACAACGTCGATTTTCAAGTTATTCTAAAGCCGCATCAAAATAAAACTCATATAGATTGCATATTTGAGGAAGAGGGTGCTAAGACAGTGTTAAGGGTCTACATGTTCCTCGAACAAAAAAATGGTGAGATTTAATCTCTGTGATACACTTCGATTTGAATAATGTTACCAATTTTGTATCAGTGATATGCAGACAGCAATTTTTCATTTTATGTGCTGTTTCCATGAAGCTTCTTAAATGACAATAGTCCGCATTTTAGCAGACTTATCACCGACTACAAAATTTGCTAGTCAGCTTTTTCGACTAATCTGCCCATCTAGATTCTGCTTTTTACTGCTGGTAGCACACACTTCTTCTGCAGTTGGAAGAAATGAGGTTCATCAATATCTTCTGGAAATATACGGAAATATTCTGTTTATATAAAATGTTCACAAGATGGTTTTCAGGTGCTCTACTGGCTCGTCTTCTCGCAGGTGCTGACGCACCTGGGAAGTTGAAACTGATCCCAACTCCCAAGCTGTCTCTTCCGATTCTATTTGCAGAATAATATATATTTATAACAAAACAAGTAATAGTATCTGCTATTTATAGTGACAGACATTATCCGGGTCAACGGTTTGGCTATCAGGACGAGTGGCGACATTGTGACGTACAATTACATCGGTGCCGTGCCTACAGTATCTTGTCCCGGTGAGTCTCTTTTTCAGTCTCTACTCTTACGCTGAAGAGTCGCAAGAGCCGAGAACCTATGAGCAAGGAGTTAATAAACTAGGTGATAGTAATATTACAAGGACAATATTGGTAATACTAGAAAAAACACACTATAGACAATATTGGTGCTATTCTTACACAAAGCTGTCTTTCTCCTTCGTTTATTGAGATTGTAATGTGCCTATACTCCATCGGTTTAGGTATTTAACTAAACATAAACAAAAAAATTACATACCATTCCCAGGTAGTCAACAGTAGAAATTATCTACGAAGACTGTTGTGTTAATGAAATAACGGCGTACAACAAACACTTAAAATTAGTAATTGCCCATTAGAAACAAATAAACAACTAACAACAACTAATTATCAGAAACAAAAAAAAATATGACAAGTAAATAAATCTATAATGCGGAAATGTGTCGTTAATTGGTGTCTAGTTAACCGATTAAATTAAATGTTGGTCAGTTTTAATGACGTGCTACGTGGCAGTCGTACTCTTAAGTTTTGTAGGGTTATCTATTACGATCCACTGGAATTTTTTTAGCGTGCCTGTCGTATTAGTTCTTTTACAGTTGACATATCTTTTATAAGAGTATTGTAATTTATGATAATTAATTTTATTCGCGCTTATTAGTGAATAGCTATAATTTTATAGTAACCAAACAACTTACCTATATAAACGGGAATAACAGTGATAAGTGTTGTGTAGGTTATGGAGATGTTTATTTTGGAATGAAGTATTTTGTAAAGAGAAATGGACAGGCAAAATACCTTTTTTATGGTATGTTTACATTTAGTTAAATACCTAAACCGATGGAGTATAGTACATATTATAATGTCATGTACTAATCCAAATATCTGATCTGTTTCACTCGACCAGTCCCGAATAAAGTAGATTTTATTGGTATAAGTATTATATTACTTAAACTTTAAAATGTACTTAAAAAATAGGTCCAGTAGATGTGACAAAATGCAATAAATCCTGTGGCATTTATAAGGATGAAGCATTTTGTACTGCAGGAGGTAAAATCACGAAGGTGCGAATGAGAAAAGAGTTTCCTTTAAACGGTAAGTTTTTTCTATAGGTATTTTCACAATCATGTAAATTTGTTCAAATTGTTTACTATGATTGCAATGTATGGTGTGTTGGGGGAGACGAAGTTCCGCTATTTGATACGTAGCTCTCCCCTCTCCAAAATGTTTGCTTGATTTTCAAGAGTTTATTCCATTATTGTAATTTATTCACAGGTATATGCATTGAAGGCTTGATTGATAACCAAATTATATTTCAAACACATGAAAATGACAACTGTATTAGGCAGATACACTACGCATACACTGACAATGATGTTATAGAACTGCGTGCTTCATACAATGACACGGTTGAAGGCGTAAACTGCAGTATTAACGGTATGCACATAATCTTGAGTCAGTCTAATTCCAGTGTACCCAACACTTGTGGTATAGTATAGTGTATGCCATCTTTCCACTTCAGCCCTGAAACAAATAACGTCCAAGACAAATATGTTAAAATACCCCCCACATTTGGATTTTTTCTGAAGTCGGCCAATCTGAGTTAAGCTGTGACTCCGCAGGACGCAGCAGACGGCACTACTATGCAGTATTAAATAATTGTATGAGACCGATTCCGCACACGACGGCAAATGACGCGCGGCAGGACGTCACTTGTGTTCACGCTTAGCGGCAGACGGCACTTCCGAACAAACACAGTACTGTTGTTGCTGTTTTACATTATGGACGTGTTGACAGACGTAAAAAAACATTCTTTTTACTAATTTTCACTAGTATTTTTATCAAAGTTTACTCACTCTTCACGAAATCTCAGAATCTACAAGAGCTAGGAGTCTCAAATTTTGCATGAGGGTACCTTCTAGGACGTTGGTGCTCACTAAGACGGGATTTTGAGAAATTGAACCCCTAAGGGGGTAAAAAGAGTTGTATCTATACGACGACAAGTGACGTCCGACAGCATTGGATGTCGGCTTCAGAATCTAGGTATACGACGGCAAGTAACATCCGACAGCATTTGCCGTCTGCCGCGTCCTGCGGAATCACAGCTTTATGCAGCGTTTCGGACAAAAGGCCTTTCAGTTATAGATGATTCCCGCGCCCAGCAGTGGGACAGTAGGCAATGGGCAATAGCGTATATATGTCATATCATGATACAGGGCTATTATTATTATAAGTCATGCAACGTTTTGGAATGTCACGAGGGCTTCACTGTGTTTTACCCACGGATATTCCGACATACGGCAGACGGCGCTAACAGAAAACAAATCAAATGTGGAAATGACATATCGAATCGATACGTCTATCGTTACGATATGTCATTCTCATACATTACGTTAGCGTTGACGATTATAGCAAGCCATCTTAGCTACGACCCCACTTCCATTTTGAGGTTGCAGCTCTATGACCAACGTCGACGAAGTGTATTTTGGGGTGCAGCGGACTATTTAATACGGTCAGATAATAGGGTAGTTGACTACTTTTTTAAAAGTACATTTATCAAAAATGAATGTCTTCTAAAATTAAGAGGAAAAATATATAATGTATTTTTAAAATACAAGCAATAATAAATAAATTATAAAGCTTTGAAGTTTGGTGGAAGGGGCATCTGTCACATAACGGAAACAGCAGAATGTGACGACACTGAGTGTCGCCAGCCATAACGCTGCGTGCGTGCGATACAGATGAAGCGATATCCACACTACGTCCCCACTTTTGCTCACAACAATATTTCAAATATGAATATCTGCTTTAGTTAACCAATTTTGATTCTGATTTTACAGAAGAATTTAGTTTTCGTATTATTTTCTGTTACATATAAAATAATGTACAAAATCAAACATAGGAAACTACCCTAGGTCATTCAGCTCAAAAGTACGCACTTTTTTTTCTATCTTCAACACACTCAAAAATATAGGGTCCTAATAAACGTTTTTACACTTTATTTAAAGTAAATTTATTCTACTTTCATTATTTAATGAGTTTTTGTACGTTGCTTCATCGTTCGACTGCCTCGGTGGCGTAGTTGTATTACAGTACGACTGCAAAGCTGAGGTCTCGGGTTCGATCCCCGGGTCGGGCAAAGTGATATTGAGTTTTTGTATTCAGTATCAGCTCGGAGTCTGGAATTTGTGCCCGATATGGCGATAGGCTCGCCCCCTATCACATCATGGGACGGAATAATGGCGAAATGTGGGTGCACTAGTTGCGCCTCTGCCTACCCCTTCGGGGATAACAGGCGTGAGTGTGTATATATATATATATATATATATACATATATATATACATATATTCATCGTTTTTTTTGCAATACATGTTTAAGTGCACCGGGAGAAATTCGTACTCTTGACCCATGATGTGGGTAAAACTACGCAGAGATGCGGTTAATAGTTCGCATACTGGGTAAGCTACGCACGCAGGTAAACTACAGGCATATAATTACAAATTGTACAAATACATATGGAATCATATAGAATTAATGATTAAACGAACTTACCTGTACGTGAAGTTCTATCATAATTTTACGAAGGCTTCGTCCGAGGAGATTAGCATGAAGAGAAGTTATAGAACACATGTAGTACGTGTACTTAGTACGCCTTTGCACTTTATTTGAGACTTATTTTTTTTTTATACTTTGGTCACACCCAACCTGTCAAGAGAGATTCATTTAGTTTAGAGAGAGAGTTCCATATATCAATATTTCACAACTTACTAGGGTTAACGCAAGTCACGGGAGGGAGGGATGCTAATCTCCTCGGACGAAGCCTTCGTATAATTATGATAGAACTTCACGTACAGGTAAGTTCGTTTAATCATTAATTATACTTCGGCTTCGTCCTCGAGATTAGCATGAAGAGAAGTTATAGAACACATGTAGACTTTTAGAGAATAAGTGGTGAAATATTTGTATAATTTCAATTGCAGTAGTAATTACAATTAGCTAATCAAAAAACTTTATAAGCTTGTACTTAGCAATAAGCTTTTTGATAGGATATCAATATAAAATTTCTAATTGGTTATCATTGAATTAACAAAAAATGTCGTCATTCCCAACTAGATTCTTAAGGTCTCATTACCGAATCTCCAGGATAAGTCAAAATTAATAATTTATGATCCAAACTGCAGTTTGGTAGATCGAATGCAGTTTAATGCCATAACTACCTATAGGTACGCGGTGGAGCCCGTGGCAACGTGCCTCGTGCTGTGAGCACTAGACATCTAATAGAGTTATATCTATTCCACATTCGCTAAAAAGATATGGAATGTGACCATATTGTTATATGGGGCTTTCTGGCAACATAAATAAAGAAACTTAATTTTTATGAATTCATTTTGTCATAAAAGATATTATATTATCAATACTATATTAGCGATTATTTGAGCAAATTCCGAGTAAACTATAAAAAATATTATATTATGCCTTCAGTAATAAGATCTGGTTCTAAGAAAATTCTAATTTCCTTCAACAAATGGTTATTTTGGATGGTGGCTATATATAGCCGCTATAGTATAGGCACTTAAAAATAATTAAACAATAGCCTTGGCATAAGGGAAATGTTCCCTGTTGTATGATCTAATATCATCTAGGTATATCATATTTCGATAGCATCGATTGAATATACTTCCCTTAAAAATCCTTTTATTGGTTTGTCTTGACCAGCATGGCAGCATGTGATTGCAGTAACTAACTTGGAGGTGGTCTACACTTCTTTCAAAGTCTTACGCTTCTTCTTCGTAATATTTGTGTCAAAAATCATATTAACTGGAAAAACAAACTTAATTAACGGTAACAATGCGATGCAATCAGCCCTGTATTATATATCACCCACAGCCGAGCACGGTCCTCCCCTTGAACTGAGAGGGTCCAGGTCCCAGTCCACCACACTCGCCTACCGTGAGTTGGCAGACTCCGCATATTCGCGAGACCCTCATGGAGAATTCTAAAGCATGCAAGCCTCCTCTCCGTGTTTTCCTTCACGGTAACATTATTAATTAATAATTACAATCAACAAAACAAAGATATTTTCTCAAAACAGACATCTTAGATCTGTCATCAAATTATATTATTTATCAATATTAGAATATTAAAACTTGAAATGGAATTGGAGTATCATCTGAATAGATGATACCTACTCTGCCACAAACATACCAAGTTGAAGATTAACTCCTAGGCAAATTTTTATATTAGGAAATAGACATTTCAACCTTTATATAAGGACCACATTTTGATGTGTGGAACTCGTAGCGAATGCTACTTATTGGAGTAGTTGGATCAAAAAATTGAGCAATGTGTCATTTTATATAACCGACCCAACAAAATTCTTTCCGTGACAAATAAATTGACACTTGCCGACTGCGAGAATATGACAGAATTATTGTTACTGTTAGTGAACGTTTCCAAGAAGGAAAACACCACGGAAGCTTAGATCTCAAGAGTAAAACCGGAGTACTTTATAACGCTTTATTAAAAATAGTTAAAGCGTTAAATATTATAAAATATCATCATAGCGACAGTCAACCTTCTGACTGCGTTAGTTACGCCTATACATAGAGTAGGTTTTGTAGAATTCGTAAAATAAATACATACATAGACTCAGAGATTTTATCCCTAAAGGGGAACAGAGGCGCAACCAGTGTACTCGTCCCTCACGGTAGCTAATAACTATAAATAATATTATGCGCTGCTTTCTTCATACTTTTACTCTCCACTAGCTGCGAGTCACCTGCATGCAGCCCCCCCCCCTCCCCTTTGTTCAGGCATCTGAACAAATTTTGAGGCGCTACCGATGATCGATAGCATCGTCTCAATTTCAATTTTCAATTATTTGCCACAATTATTGGTTACAAAAAAATACAAACACACGAATTGAGAACCTCCTCTTTTTTGAAAGCCGGTTAAAAATGTGTTACATTTTAACAATATAGTCAGGTACATAATGTCCCTGTCGGGCACGGCAAAATTTGAAAGAGAGGGAGAAGCTATAATATAAATGTAAGTACTATATTATTATTATATTTTATCTTAGAATCAATTGTAGGTATATATTAATAAATATTGAGTTGACGACTAATTAATGATATTTGAAAATTATCACAAGACTGTATGTTACAAACAAGAATACGTCACTAAAATAATAACGAGAAAAGATTTGTTCTTTTCATATTTGTTTGTAATAAATAAACTCAAAAATTAAGTAACTTATTTTGAAAAAACATTTCAATAGTTAATCTTTGAGTGCTACTGGCTGTTCTTTATCCCAGGAAGGAATGTCAACGCGGGCGCAATCATGAGCAAAAGCTATTAACAATAATAATGGTGTACATGTAAACATAATATTATCACGCCTTTTCCTATTTAAGGTGTAGGCACAAGTGTTAATATATTTACACCACAATTCGCCAGCTATGTTAGAGTCATTGTAAGCGAGTGTATTGATATTTAGCAGGCAAATTAATTTTGCCAGGAAGAAATTAGACTTATAACATCCGGTCAAAAAACAGTTTCCAAATCAACCAATCACACGCAGTTGTGGCGAACCCCGAGCTCGCCAGCGCCACGCGTTCGCCAGTTGGGAGCGGCGGGAACTTCCGCCGTCGCCATGCGCGCGCCATTACTCGCCCGGCCCGTTACCGCTAACACCATTGTCGATTATTTTTAATGTAAAATACCAATGTTTTCACATATTAAAAGGTGTTTCTTTTCGGTAACTGTGCATGTGAAAGACTTAATAAATATTCTGAGTCTAAAAAATTGTAACGAGTCCCTTAAGGCAATCAAACAATATAGACAGATCATAATATTTCTGAGGGAAACTCTTTTTCCGCTTCTGAGACATGATGGTAGATAAATAACGATTTACATGATCATTTTGAGTCAATTTGAATAAAAGCCTCTTTGATTTGATTTAAATTATAATAAAATTCTATGTTCTTTATAGACAACCCACAGATCAAAGTAAGTATACAATGAAACAATTAAATACAAAGAGTAAAATGCGGAACGCCTAAGTTCCGGTTGGACTAAATTATAGTCACGTTTCTGGGATCTGTGTCATTTTATTTTAAAATATTCTAATCTATTCGCCCAATTTATCCATGTTGGTTTAGGCAGGTTACTTTATGGAGGCTTAACTTTATAATAAGTACAGCATATTTTGCAGCTACCTCACTTCGGCGACGCGCCGCGACGGTTACTATTTAATTTTTGCATTTTGAAACAGTGATTTTATACCATCAAAATAGTGACATGTTCGGTCATACCCAAGACACAAGGCATAAGGCCAAAAAACCTTAGTATATAATTCTGTGATCATTTATGATTGCGAGCGACTACGATTTTTTAACTCAGATCACTTACCTGCAACTTATCCTGTTCCGTGCCGTTCTCGGTGAATTCAAATGGCAGTACCTCGTTGCTGCTGGATTTTCCGTTCTTAGATCGACTCCTTATCATTTAACACATACTGTGCTGTTGTAGGTCATTAAGCATTTAAGACGTTGCTAAATCATGACCAGACATAATTGTCTTTTATGCTTATAAATTGATATTTCGTAATATCCAGCACATGGCGACGTGGTGCAGTAGTGCATCGCGCCACGTTGTCAGGAGTCGTCAATCCACTGCGCCGCTTGCGCTGATATTTTTCAAGCGGTGCTCGTTATCTACTGGTAGATAATAGCGGCCCTAAATATTGTAAGGCTCTGGCCGGCAGATGTTAGCAAGGCCTTTTTTCCCGATTGCCGAAGGAGGGTATTTTCCACTCCCTAAGGCCGCCACTGGTGGTACTAACATACTGTTACATAACATTATACATAAGAACCAGTCGTACAATACTGATCGCAAGCATCAATTGCGGGTAGTGACAACCGCCATGTGTAGCACGCAGACCTGGGTAACAGAATTTAGCATAACGACGGTAGATTGAAAAAATGTGTAATTAGGGCAATGCCCCTCAGAAACTTTAGCCTTCTGCTAAATTTAAATTGTACCATGGTAAGAAGGAAACAGTCGTAATTATTACACTGACATAGCAAAATAAATTGCTCAGGGACCATATTAATATTATAGATGTAAATAGGAGACAGACGCAAAGTAACTGTCCTCAACATTATTCTGGCCCGGTACACAATAAGGTTTTGGTACTAACCGTTTTACCTGTGTGGTATTTTTCATTATGTCGGTAGTCTCGGAGCACGGGAACAATGTTGATCACTTAGGTAATCTTCTATTTTCTGTACCAAATAGAAGTAATTTCCATGTTCTTCTATTCTATTACACTTAAAATCCATGATGAGCAATAGATTAAGAATAACTTTAATTTAACGTGCAATACGGCGACGCACTAAAACGCGAATGAATCTCTCTTGACAGGTTGGGTGTGACCAAAGTATAAAAAAAAAATAAGTCTCAAATAAAGTGCAAAGGCGTACTAAGTACACGTACTACATGTGTTCTATAACTTCTCTTCATGCTAATCTCGAGGACGAAGCCGAAGTATAATATGTCTTAAACTTCCTTTAATCTTGGTACAAATATTGTAAAAATAAACATTAAATGTACACCTATTGTAGGTATCAGAAACATAATTAATTAGACTGTACTTATAATAAACTTTAGTTATTTTTGTAGTTTAATGATCACTGTAATTTTAGGAACTCTTGGTGTTACTTTTCATTGTAATGAAGTTATAACAGCGTGCGTACTTTTAATCCCGTACTCTTCCCCAACAGGGAATATTTTAAACAATCACACGTCAATTGAGATGCAGTTATTTTTAGGACAGAATTAATAACTAAAATAAATACTATAATAATCGTGTAAACTGAATATAATCAACGGTCTTTTGTAAACTGATGCACCGTTTATCTATAAACTTTTTTTCAGCACAAAATAGTTGATAACTAATCAACAAAATCACGTTGATCGCCGTTTTTCGCTAAACAAGTGAGGCTTTTTTTTAATTATTATTGTAGGTTTACAAAACTAGTTACAACAGATAAACTTTCTTAAAGGTAAACATAAGATATATGGCAAGTGTATGCAACCTTATATAATATGTAAACACAGCATGCTTAAATAAGCATGACATTTATATTTAACTACTAATACTATATAAGGGAAGAGCAAACGTTTTACGGTTTTGCAAACGGCTACTGGGACGGAATATGTTGTACTTTAAGCGTTGGAGTAAGTCTGGACATATAACAAGACCATGAATCACCTTGTAAAGGAACATAAGGCGTCATCAAATTATAGACAGAACAGCTACTTGGTGCGCGCAAGCAGATTTTACAATTATATATCATATAAACATAATACTCTAGATCCTTTTACAACAAGTGTGTCTGTGGCGAGGAGGTGCTTAGCCCTTGATTTCTTTCGTTGAATGGTGTTTTTGTATTTATTTTTTTTACCGTTATTTTTCGTTTTGTTTGTTTTCATTTCATTGAGCTTATGTCTGTTAATTTTTTGTCAAAAGAGTTATGCTCACACTCAAGTAATCTAATACAATTCTATAAGTGAGAACTTGTTATTGGCTTTCTGACACCTATATTGTTGCTATTCCTAATATATTTATAAGCTGTAAGTTTTCCATGCTGTAAATAAATAAATAAATAATGTCAGCGACAGTTCTACGTTTCTTGGCTTGGTAAAATAGCTTGTGGGCTCTGACATCATCCCTGACGCACCCTTAAATTAGCCGAAAAAGTATCTGAGCCCCCTCAATAGGTTCCGAGATATTGATCATACGAAATTTTACCCACTGCGTGCTGTTGCCCCGAATGACCCTATTACCGCATGCCTAACAGATTGCGCGGCGTTCCATGGCTCGCTGGAAAAATTGAAATACAGAGCTTAAGTTTTATTATCATTAACAGGTTTGCCCAGTGTTAAGAAACAACAGAAACTACCCCCGTTGCGAATGAGAAAAGAAAACAACATAACGGGCGCCACCTGCAAGAGTGGTATATTCACAACTCAAATACTATTTGTCTTTGTAAAAAGGGATTTTGTGAAGCAGCAGCCTTCAGGTAATATTTTGCTTACTAAGCGATAATATGATTTTTGAAAAAATTTCCATACAGTAGTCTATGTTTTTATTCGCCGTCCCTTGCTGCAATCAGATTACGATGTATAAAATCTTCCTAAACTACTTTTCAACACATCCTTCTTGCTGTCGCAACCAGATACCTATTTTTTTACAAAATTGTGAGTTTTCAATTTAGCCAGTCGTTTTTTGTACTATAATAACGCAGTACGCGGTAAACTAAACGAGCAAGCCAGGCGTAGGCAACTTTTAATTTTGGGTGGCAAAGCCATTGATATATACCTAAAGCATAATCCCACATAAAAGGCCGGCAACGCATCATTAGGTATTGCAGATGTTCATGGGCGGCGGTGATCATTTACAATCAGGTGAACCGTATGCTCGTTAGCTCCCTACATCATAAAAAAAAACAGGTAAAGCGCAAATTCAGTGTAGGTAATATCAATAATTGTACTAATTTAACAAAGTATGTACATACAAAAGCATGTACTTGTGCTGAATCTAGCGGAAGGTAGCGCCCTCTCCTGTCCCCACTTGTCTACGCCCATGCTGTACATAGGATGTGATGGTGTTGGATTGATTTCTTAGTTATAACTTTTATATATAAATAAATTACATAATTAAATTTCTACTTTCATAACTCTTACTAACCGACTTCAAAAAAGGAGGAGGTTATCATGTAGGAGGAGGTAAAGGTATGTTTTTTGGGCCGATTTTGAAATTCTTTTTTTTGTTCGAAAGGAGATACTTCTGAAGTGGTCCCATAGTCACCAAGTCAGGATCTGATGATTGGATCCTGGAGAAATCGAGGGCATCCCTCAAATTTTATTGGCCCACACAATTTTTTTCGCAATTCTTATGAATTTATTTATTCTTTAGTGTTTTCAGGGGTAGGCAAAGACGTAACACGCCACGTGACTCCAAAATTGGTTACCAGTATACATATAAGTAATGGTATCGTATATTTATTCAGTATTAAATTATCTTTTGATTTTTAGTTTTTTTAGTCGTTTTTGAAGGCAGTTTAATTTTTTTTTGTATTGGAAACTTATTTTTAATCCTGTTTCAGGCACCGTCGATTCACAAGTCGTCGTCGTAGATGAACATTATTTGTATAAAGTGGTGATTGCTCCTGCATTGGTACTACTTTTATTGCTAGTGGGTATAACGGTGGCTGTCAGAAAAAAACTAAACCCCGCCTCGAAGGTACATCAACTTTGAAGATAATTAACATTAATTTGGTTACTGGAGTGGTTGTACTGAATGAAAAATTACAGTTGTATTACTTATTTTTTGCTGGCGATAAGAAATACAGGATTAAATCCATAGACATTATAGACATAAATATAACAACGTAATTCGTCTTGACCGAGTCGTAAAACTATATCTACAGTAGGGGGCTCTAGCCGCAGGTGTATTATAAAAAATAATTTTCAAACAAAATAAATAGTACAAAGTTATGTAGATGTAACACACTCTAATGCCACTACTAAGCACTATACGAGAATTCGTCGAAGCGTTAATATCATACAAAGTCAGAAATACACTCACGATACATACAATTATTATTTATCTAAACTAAAACAGGGATTATCACCAAAAATATTTGTAATTCACGCATATTTTTACCACGACGTTAGCGGAGGTAACTGCGAGTGTGATTTCCTTTAGTACAAAAGGACTAACTAAAAAAGTTATTGCAGGTAGACCATGCAAAAGATATAGCCAACACAGAAAACAACACGCAATGCCAAAAACGACTACACGAAGATATTTATGTCGAACACCAGAAGAACACTGTAGACTACGGGGCTGGAGTAACTACTGAAGACGATATTAGCCCTTATAGCATCGCAAACCTTCAGAACATTGACGACCTTTACACCAAACCAGTACCCAAACACCAAAGGATCAAGAACAAACACGAAATTACTTACGCTGATCTCCAGTTCAACGATAATAACATTAATTCTCAAAGAAATCCAACTAAACCTCAATGCATTTACTCGGAGGTGCGTCATGCACAACCAAATAATTTGTATGCAACAGCGATCCACAAAGATTATGTAAATACCGGTTACGCAAACGCTAAGGAAGAGGAATATGTGACACCTTATTGTGATGTTAATGCTCTCAAAATAAACAAAAAGCACTAATTAAACACAATCACAATAAAAAATGTACTTGTCCGGCAAAGTGACCCTGCATTTGATGGTAAGCGGAGAGGGACCTAGATTTACTCCAATTATAAATAAACTTAAATCTTTATTTGGATCACTCTGTATAAAACTTTTACAGTCTACCTTCACTCGCTCGGTCCACGCACAATGTGCGTGCATCGAATAACTGAGGGCCGGGAGCTAGTGAGTACGAAAGGTGATAAGTAGGTACTACTTACTTTGTCTTTTTCGAACACTTTTTTACATTAGTTAAGTCAAAAATATCGTTGATGTAGCTTCGAATATAAGGGCCAAGACAAACGCTTTTAGGTTTACTGGTACCGGTGAAATGAAATCCATTTGTAATATGTATTGTAAATGATTTTGTAAATAAAAATAAAGATAGATTGTCGACTGACAAGAGATTATACCTCGTCTGTCTCCCGGAACACGACACACATGGGCCAGTATGGCGGGCTTAAACACCTATGTACTGTGGTCGCTATCCGGGCGGACACGAACTATATTCTACCACCAGCATTATAGACATACGTCATTCAATAATTGCAAGTTACAAGGCGTTATTACTCTAAGGTTACTAGTAAGTTATACTTGTGCCAGAATTAATAAGATGACATAATATGTTGTGCTATTAATTTTGTAATTTAGTGTGATAAGAAATAAATAAAAAATGTGTGTGAGTCATGTACGCATTAGACTAAAGGAACTAGCTATTGCCATTTTTACTTGTTTGTTTGTTTATATCATTCATGATTTCTTTTCTTTTAATTTTCCTTGTTCTACCTTTATTTATTCCTTCCTCATCTTCTATTCTCATTCCCCAGTCTAACGAATTTCCAAACATACATAATATATTTATAATCTTTCACATTTATAATAACAGTAAGGAGTGAGATAACATTTCGAGGAGGCATGGGCATAGCTAGAGTCATTATCATTGCGTATGGCTTATTATCCTGCATGGATCAAATTTCTAGGTCTAGTTGCTTCAACCAGTTAGCTGCGGCAGGCGTGAATTCGTGAAGCTCAGCTATACCGCCGGGAAAACAGCGAAGCGGACATTCATTCACCACATGGGAAAGGTACTCCGCAGTCGCATTGTGGTGACTCCCTCAATCCCCATTTGTGTAGGTGGTGGTTTGATTTCCCATGGTTGGTCCGAAATCGATTTAAGCGGCTCCACGACTTTCGGTCAGCATTAAAGCCGGGTAGTTTTTTTGTAGGGTCCTTAAGAAGGTGCGAGTTAAAGTTTTTAAAGAGGCCCCACTCTGAACGCCATGCCTCGTTGAGTTGAAACTGGTGTTGGATCCTCTCGTCTGTCCAGATTGGAGACCATATACGACTGCGTGTACTCGCACCTCCCGAGGCGATGCAGGGACCATGCCGTCCGCGGAGCCCACAGGGGCCGCGAGACTCGCACCACTCGCACTGTCAAACCACAATGACTGTACTCTGCAGTCTTCCGCTAACGAATCATAAACATACTAGAAATATTTTAGGTTTCATAAAATTAAGAATCTTGAACTCCCATTGTCAGTGGCGATAAATAAATATTACTATATTAATAAAAAAATGTTACTCCTTATATTAGGCTTATTCTTAGGAATAAGCCTAATATAATACCTTGTGTATTCGCAAAACTGTTGGAAAAAATTGTAACAACCTTTTGAAATCTCAACGCCCGTCGCCATATTATAGCTATTGAACAACATGGCTTCTTTCGCGGGCGTGGCGTCAATACTAACCTTGTCACATACACCTATTTCTTTTGATACAGTGTGTCAAGTGGATGCTCACTCCATACTTATTAAAAAAATATCTAAATTCGGTATACATTTTGATCTACCCAGATGGATTAAATCCGAAATAGGGAATTATAGTCAGGCTGTGGCATTAAAAGGGTATCGTTCTAGATTCCTAGAAATACCCTCAGGAATACCGCAAGGCTCTCATTTAGAACCTTTCCTTTTTACATTATATTGGGAATTGTTTCGAGAACTCATGTCACTTACTTTATACCGATGACACAAAGATCTTCAAAGTTATCTCTTCGCATAACGAATGTTATGAACTACAGAGTGATTTACTTAAGTTGATGCAATATTGTGCTTCTAATCAACTAAATCTCAATACTGATAAATGCCATTAATTTATCTTTAGTAGGAAAACAATCCTTTAATTATTAATTACAGCCTTTATGGACGGACCATCACACGTGTTACTTTTGTGCGGAACTTACGAGTACCTACTATTGGATTCTAAGCAGCACTTTAACCTGCGCATATAAAGTAAGACATAAAAACAATTAGAGTTTAATCCTACAACTGGAAAAACTATTCAAAATAGATTTTTAATTAAAAAAATATTTAAATCGTATGTATGCAGTAGGTATATATTAGAGTTGTGAAATGTAGTTTGGAGCCGTCAATATTCCAATCATATCGACAGAATTGAAAAGATTCAAAAAAAGTTCTTGAAATCTTTCGATTACACAACTGGCCATACTTTTAGAGATTACAAGGGTAGTGCTGTAATATATAAGATCAATTCATTACAAAAAGACGAAATTACCTAGATCTGCACTATTTCTTTTTAAGATAATACATAACCAGTAGGCAGGTACATTGACTCTGATGCACTTCTTTAAATGAAATACAGAATATACTTTAAAGAATAGATTTTAAAAACTCTAAGTATACTTTAAAGAATAGATTTTAAAACACCACGCATTTCCTCTCGTTCACAAAACACATTTCATACAGCTTTCTGCTAAGTATACAAAATATACTAAAAATACCTTCATTAGATGTTCCTGTGAGTTTATAATAAACAGCTAAATTATCCTGACATATTTTCCTTTCGACTTTCTACTTACAAGACACAAGTAGGTATGTAATTTGTTAGGTAAAATGTTATATCTATTAATAGTAGTTAATAAAGGCTGTCTTCATGTTGTTAGCTCGTAACTAGTTTTTGTAGCTATAAATGGCCTACAGGTGTTTTGTGTACTTTTATATTAATTAGTGCATGTACAAACCTACACGACTGTTTGTGTCGTAAATAAATCCTACTAATATTATAAAGGCGAAAGTTTGTAAGAATGTATGGATGTTTGGATGTTTGAATGTATGGATGTAAGGATGTTTGTTCCTCTTTCACGCAAAAACTACTGAACGGATTTCGATGAAATTTGGCACACGGGTAGATCATGTCCTGGATTAACACATAGGCTACTTTTTATCCCGGGAAAATATAAACCGGGACTTTTATCCCGGAAAAACTTTTTAATGCGGGCGGAGCCGCGGGCAAAAGCTAGTTAAATAATAATAATAATGAAAGGTCCTCCAATTCAACAATTTCGTAGGTAAGATGTTACTTTTTTGATTAGCAGGGAAGTGATTGATGACTAAAAAAATCCTCAGCTGTGCAACCCGCAAGACCTCTTGTGGAAGCGCCATGACCCAGGCGGCTGCCAGGCTCGCCCCACACTAAGGCGGCCACTGCTAATTATAATACATCTATGGAGTAGACCACAGCATCTGAATTCACTTACTGAAAAGATTTCAGTCTTATCTTAAGCATCGCCCCTCACCCATCGGTGTGCACCATTTCACCGGTTCATCGTAGACCTTGAGATCTAGTTATGTCCTTAGTTTTACTTCTTTTTGGTATCGTCGCAAAGATCAAATTTCCATAAGTATAATATTAGTTTTATGTAGTTTAATAGGTAGCTCCATTTGTAAACCATTGTAATATCTATTGGCGAATAAATAAAATATAATATATTAATTGTTATTTTATTTTATTAATAAGCATATCAACTATTCTGTAACAATAAAAACATTTTAGAACACTTAAAATAATATTAAATTACAAAGCACAATGTATTTTACAGGCATGCATAACATTGTTTAACAGTTATACTTAATGAGAGTGGATACATGAATTAAAAACTATAACAATAATAATGAAAATAAAATACTGCTATAACAATTACAATATGCAATTATATAGTAAATATATTTATGGTTAATTATACTTGTTTAATAAACTCAAATCTTTAATTATTAATTTTTACAAACTATTGCCATACAAGAATTGCTTAAATGTGCTAAAGTTCATAAGAAAAGCTCAATGTCATCCTCAGCGACAGATTTAACATTACACAACCTGGCTATACGGGCAAAGAGATTATTGAAAGACGTATTTAACCTAAAGAACGGGATGAAACACTGCATGGTTGTGCATAATACGATGGCAATAGTTAATCGAGCATGGATCCATAGTGCCATTAATAATTTTATGTAATATCCAAAAGTCTACTGGTGGTAGGTATCTCATATTTTATGTAAAAGTCCGTCTGGGTGGGTAAAAAAAGTCTATTTCTACCGCCAAGCAGCAGTGTACATGCACTGCTGTGTTTCGATTTGAAGGACATTTGCAGCCAGTTTAACTACTCGACATAATGAGACTTAACATCTTATGTCTCAGGATGACGAGCGCAGTGAAATGCCACACGGTATACCCACATTATTTAGCTTGTTAGTTAAAATTTAATAGTCCACACAATCAAACGCCTTCTCAAAGTCGATATAAAAAGAGTCTACCTGCCCTTTCTTATCAAGAGTGGTGAAAATGTAGTTAGTGTAAATTAACAGATTTGAAGTCGTGGAATGTTTAGGTACAAATCGGTGTTGATGATTGCTCAACAAATGTCGGCACTGGTTAAACACCGCATTGTTGTTAGTCTAAGCGCATTGTATACCAATCCTACAAAAATCTTAGCAAAACATGAAATTAGAGTAACTGGCCCATAATTTTATTAGTCACATCTTCCCTCCTTCCTGCTTTAAACCTGTCTACTCTATGCTGACAATTCAAAGTTCCTTCGAACATTCGTGTCGGCAGTCTTATTCTATTCCCAACTTGGCGATCGTGTACTAAGTCATATTACAACTATATCCAAATTTTATTAATCAGATCAGTGGTTTAGTTTCTTCCCTCGATTACGTTCTCAGAAATTAAGACAATATATTCATACAAACTTTCAATACAATGGCTACGATACAAGCAGGTGTCGAGAAATCGATTTACTTGATGCGATTCATCGCACTATCCGGATGTATATTATGTATAAACGTATATGAGGCGACAACGTATCAGAAAAAATATACAACCAGTTAAAAAAAATCACACAATAAAGTACCTACGGTCTATTGTTGATGCATATTGCATAATAAACTAAAGTTCATTACAAGTACAATTACTAAACTAATTAACTTAAGTCTATGGCTGACTAGATGGCACAATGTTACTATAATTTTGTTCTGTGCACGGCGCGGCCACGTCATTCGGTCGGCACCGCTCGATGACGCTGTACAGTTCCTCATCCACGGAGGGAGTGGCAGATGCAGCCACATTCCCGTATGTACCGCTCTGCTTTCCTTTCCTATGGCTCTTGGGTAGTGGAGTCGCGTACAGCCGCCCCATGCTGTTTACATCCGGGTCTCGTCTCTCCATCACATTGGCGTAGTTCTCCCACTGCGACGGGAACTGACTTATCGACCCTTCATTCTCTAGATTTCCATAATTATTGTCACCAGTTGCATTCTGTAAGGTATGCATGACACTGTATTATGAAATCGTTTATTGGAACTTTGAATCAAAATCATTCAGGCTAGTTGAATTAGGTACTAGAGATACGTATTTAATATGAATATAATAAGTGCTTGCATTTTTTAAATTTTTCCATGACGTTGCTAACTTTTATGTGTAGACGTGGTTCATGACGTTGAGGGACCTTCTCGTCTCATCATACAGGTGAATAAAACATTTAGGTATATCAGTCCATATTTGGTTTAATTGTTAAGCCAAAGTCAAGCGCAGAAATCGCCAAAGATGAAGACAAGTTGGCAACTGCTCTCAACGCGCAAATGTCTAAAAGAAATGTATTTATTGGCTGTTGTCTTGAGTATTCATATTATAGTGCCAAATGTTCGTGCTAGGGGTACCTACAGATCGCCCATGATTTGTGAGTAGAACAAATTAAATGAAAAGAGCGCTGTCTATTAGTATTCTATAGCTTTGCCTATAAGCATAAAATTTTACTATCTCCAAAGGTGTAGGCTGGGCGTTGAGACTTGAGTCAGTAAGTGAATGAGTGAGCTAGGACCTTTATTTTTATTTGCAATGTAGATTGTAAAAGTTTCAAATACATAATTATCCTACTATCCTACTAATATTATAAAGGCGAAAGTTTGTAAGAATGTATGGATGTTTGGATGTTTGGATGTTTGGATGTATGGATGTATGGATGTAAGGATGTTTGTTCCTCTTTCACGGAAAAACTACTGAACGGATTTCGATGAAATTTGGCACACGGGTAGATCATGTCCTGGATTAACACATAGGCTACTTTTTATCCCGGGAAAATATAAACCGGGACTTTTATCCCGGAAAAACTTTTTAATGCGGGCGGAGCCGCGGGCAAAAGCTAGTAAATATCTAATACTTACCCCAGATACCCTCGATTTACATTTTACTATAATACATATTACCGTGACCAATATCAGAACAAGGAAGCAGATCATTCCAATTGCGATGTAAAATGCTGCAATCAACATACAAGTGCTTTAATAAATAATTATTTTGTGTCTCGGTGCATCCGACTGTACCTTGTAGTATGTTTTCAAATTGAGATGCTACATCAAGAAAGAACTCTCAGCGGTTGAGATATTGGCGTCTAACAAAGTTATTAAACGCAAGAAACACTATTTGGCGTGAAATATTTGATATGGATACATTCAAATGTGTTTGCGTGTATAATAATCAAACAAACAAATATCTTCATGAACTTTCTTCTCACACATTAATTAATATGATATGCAATGTTTAATCGTTTCTATATTTTATTATAAACGGTAAATAATATCGTCTGGTAAAACATTTGGTAAAGTTTTATATTCAGTTTTATTGGTTTAGTTATACATCTAGCTTCTTATTAACGGGTAATAGGCTCTTTATATCCGCTCGGATAGCCACCACCACAAGGTTTAAAACCTCCATAGTGGCTCACGTATGTGTCGCATTCCGAGATCACCCTGTGAATGGCGAGGGATACCATCTCTCATCAGTCGTTGCTATCTGGACCTTACACCACTTCCATCAGGTACAGTGGCTTTATATTGGCGTGCCCGTTTAAAGGTAAAGAAAGAAAAAACTAACTTTAATATCGATTATTTCTAAGATGATTAGCGGTGTAAAATCGAGTACTCACATAACTTCATACCGCCATTTTCGTGATTCTGTACCGTGCCATTTACGCTGATTCGCCTTAATATTATTCTTGTTTGTTCGTGTACGGCGTGAGTTTTGTCAGTTATTGATTTGCCGAACTTAATGACACTGCGGTCATCCCCGGCCGCCAGAATTATTGGTTTAAACTTTAATGATACTCTGCAGTCATTCTTCACTTCAATAATAGGTAGTGACGATACCAATTGATCTGTAAATGTTAACAAGTATCAGTGGCGACTGACTGTCTTTACCAACGCGAGGCTAGGGCAGCAGATCTTTGCGAGCACTTTATTTTGAGGTCCGGACGGGGTAGGGGTGAAAAGGGATAAAACTGGTATTACGATTACACAGATGGATAGTTTTTTCGCTATTGTACAGTCGCTGATATTCACCGGCTATAATACTACTAACTACTAGCTAATAAAAATTACTATTTCAGAATTCTGTCTGTCAAAATAAAGTACAAAAGTAGACTTTATTTTATGCCACAATGTCATTGTTATATGGACGAGTTTAATTTACCTTTCCAATAAAATGTAAATTCGTTTGTTATCCCAGCTTTCAGACTGACGTTCCAAATGATGTTCAAATATTGTCGATCATTGTATTCATAATGTAGTTCCTGATGACCCATGGGGTGACAATAACGATATCGTATTCTGGAAAAATTCAACCCTCCTAACCCTGGATGAAAATTAATTTCTAAATGAATACGTGCAAGGTTGAAAGTGTTAGTGCATTTTAATTTAGCTTAGAATGGTCCAAACTACGTGGAGCGACTGTGGGGAAGGTTGAACATCCAAAAGGGAGGCTGACCCTTTTACTTAGGATATTATGTCTCTAAACTTTGTTTATTTCTAACTAAAACTAGCTATACTCATTCTACATGCTTGAATAAGTGTGTTGCGGGCTACGGGCTACATGTGTTTTTACTTACATATAGTATCACGCCTTTTCCTTTTCATGGGTAGGCATGTTAACACACGCACATATCGCCAACTATGTTAGGACCCTTGTAATAGGGGGCAGGGCATATTGTCCCTTACCCGGCACATTTCCAGACTCCGGGCTGATACTGAGAAGAAAAATCCAATATCACTTTACCCGTCTCAGGATTCGAACCCGAGACCTCAGCGCTATAGTTGTACCGCAATACACATACGCCACCGAGGCATCTTTTTGATGTGGTTGTTACTGGAGCATTAATAGCAAATGATAATTTTAGTAAGAAAATTTTAAGTAAGAATACTGTTTATACCCTTTGTGTTGTATCCTGGTGATCTTGGGCATTGTGAATCTGATGAACTAAAAATATTGTCCCAGGAGTCTGGTTGCTCGTCGCCTGAAAATTCATTTTTTTTATACTAAGTATGACGAGACAAGCAATCTGCTCACCCGTAATCAACAGTCAAACAGACTACCCATAAACAGAAGCTGCACAAACCAAGCTTGAAATTACAATCGTCACTGCGACATTATACAGGGTATTTACACTGGAAGTGGCGTAACTACAGCGCAAAACTGATGAGATTTTTTTAGGATCCTCTGTAACTGTCCTGTTCGTCTCGGGTCGGAGGACTCTTCAATCCGAGGACCGTGGCATTACGCCGCGCCGTCATACCACCCCATAGTTACGCATAGTTAGTTTGTTTGACAGCATAAACATACATTGTGATAGTGAAACCAAAAATAACTTTAATTAAGGATTACATTATGTTTCAATTTAAAGTGTTTATCGTACTCGTCTATAACTGAGTGATAACTACTTCAGAATTGAACGCAGGCCCACCTTACCCTCGATGTATTACTATTTACTGTTTTAACTACAATTTGGCATAAAAATAACTAAACTCTACATCGAAATTACTAGCTGAGGGTAAGATAGATATAAAATCTAACACTAATCTAAACGATAACAATACAAAAACTTGCTCTTGGTTGGGGTTTTAAAATCGGCCTCAGTGTCCCACGTAATTGTGTCGCCTGTATGTCTGGTTTGAAACAGGCCAGCATAATTGTTTCAGTCAGTCGACACTCCACCGGAGCCCTGCTTAATATTACTGTCAGGTGCTGTAGAGTCAAAAAGGACACGTTATCGCTACCACCACTTGGGGGTGAGTGGGCCGGTTATGTTGGTTTCACCGAACTTACGGCCCAATCTCGACACTCGGGAGTATAGAGTCATCCGAACGAGAATGGACCAAGTCCCTAACACTGTGTACACCCTACTCCGGCATATCAACCAAAACCCGCGATGGCCTTCTTCAGAGCCTACGGGGCGGCGCCGGGGTATCTTGTGGAGTCGCTTTGCCTAACCCATAATATAAAAAACTTACTTTCACTTGTGTCGGTCTGCTTGCGTTTCAGCATGACCCTCACGATGGACTCCACACCAGATTTAGTTTGGTGACATTCTATGTATTTCCCATCGGTTTCTGCTCTCATCCTCATATCCATAAATATTGACGAGGCATTTATGTAGCTCGCAAAATCCGGTTCATCTGAAATTATTAATTAGTTACTTTATTGTTACTTTACTGTATTATTATACTCAGCGGCATACTTGTCTCGTCATTTAATAGCTATAAAAAACCCTAGTTTTCACCCTAGATAAAATGCACGATTGCCTGGCAATTTGATTGCGTGGGACCCATGATGCAGGGCTAGTAATATAATGTTTTTGGATCGTACATGCATACCTGGTCGTAGGTCTCTTATATGTAAGAGTCCGTCTAGGTGGGTACCACAGCAATGTCTATTTCTACCGCCAAGTAGCAGTGTGCATGCACTGTGGTGTTTCGGTTTGAAGGGCATTGTAGCCAGTTCAACTACTGGACATAATGAGACTTAACATTTTATGTCTCAGGATGACGTGCGCAGTGGAATGCCACGCAGTACTTTGTAACTGGAGGTGCTGAATGGTATTGGTACTGTTTATGGGTGCTAGTATCGCTTACCATCAGGCGAACGGCTTGCTAGTCTCGTCATTCAATGCCATAAAAAAAATACCTTTCACTTTAAATGTCATAATCCCTGGAAGTGACCCGACACATTTCACATCAGCCATCTCATTTTCTCGGAATTCGTATGTTGCTTTGGCCATACTCGACGAATCATTATACAGTTGGCTCGGTTTTTGATTGATATAAACTATTGGTACTGCTGCAACAAAAAAGACATAACTGACACTGTGTGTCGGACATTCGGTCCACGGATGTACAAAAATGTTGTCCCTATTGGGTTGCACGGTACAAACTCGCAACCATAGATTAGATGTTGCGCTTCTTTACTGTTTCAGCAAATTTTTTTTCGACACTGCTCAGTATTGACGCATATTTTAGTAGGTATCGTCAAGGTTGACAACCCTGCCGCAGCCCTATCATATACCTCATCCCCATTTTGGCTACAGGAGGTCTACATAAAATATGAATACTATTTTTTAGCTCATACGAAGAGGTAAGTTCGCCTCCTCAATGAAAATGTCCTGAGCAATAACGGTAAAGAAAAAGTTATGAAATGAAATAATTATATTGGAACCCATTAAATGTTACACATTATTTAGATTCCAAAGTGGACTATAGCCTAGTTGGAAATGGAACGGTCTGCTGAGACAATGTCCGGAGGTTCAAACCCCAAGGCACACACCTCAGACATTTCAAAGTGACGTGTGTATTGTTTATCAATAATTATCGTTCGCTTTAACGGTGAAGGAAAACATCATGAAGAAACCTACATAGCTGAGAATTCTCTATAAAAATCTCGAGGGTATGTGAAGTATGCCAACCCGCACTAGGCCAGCGTGGTGGACTAAGGCCTTAACCCTCTCAATAGTAGAGGAGGCCCGTGCTCAGCAGTGAGCAGTATATAATACAGGACTGATTGCATTGCATTTAGATTCCATCAATATGAACTCTACCACCAGTTCGGAAAACAGTTCTCACCAGAGAAGAACGGGCAAAAAACTCTAGTGTTGCTCTTTTCAAAATCAGTTCAAGGTATAAAACACAATGCATGATCTGATTATGTGCTGCCACATATAGCTCGTGCAAGTTCGCTACACTCGGAGAATAGGTTATAAATTTTAAATTCCCATATGATTCAACGAAACGACCGACAACGAATTATAATATGATAATATTTTGACTTACCTTTCACGTTAACTGACGCTTCTGATGTTAATATTACTCTTTAATATATAATAATATGTTATAGATAATGCCATCCACGATGACGCACTCCACAAATGTATCTAATCGCTGACAATTCAAGTGGGCTACCTCTTGTTTATGTTTTAGTTCTTTAAACACACACAAAATACCAAATAGTACCCTCACACACTACAATTAATAATCAAAATCCTCTCAACTGACTGCAACTGACAAAATCGCCGCCCAAAAATTGGTAGCGCGCGTCATCGCGGAGGGAGGAAGCTATCTATATGTGTAATCAAAGAGTTTAACTATACTGTTGAATGTCTTTGTGTGTTATCAACTTACCTGCATGTGTAGCGAGCACAAAGTACAATAGAGTAACAACACTTAACACCATATTCGACAATAACACGGAAAATATACATCAATCCTGGACTCAGTAAGCACTGCTATTGTGGTTGCAAATTGGTGTTTAATACTCATCAAGCACTGTGACCACAGTTTCTGATTATGTAGGACGTGCTGGTTATATTAGAAGTAGTTTGTAAATTGATATAAATACTGCGAGTGCAACGTTATAGAAACAATTACCGATGTTCAAAATCTAACCGAAAAACATTTACAATACATCAACCAAAAAATTACAAAACTATAACCTTCATTCAAACAACGGCAGAGAAATGCACGCAGTGAAACTTGACGTCACCGGGCATTACAATAAGAATGTATAAAGGAGATAGCAATATAATTTCACGCACGCGGTTTACTCGTCTCGTCATTAATTTGTATAAAAGAAACTGAAATGCCACACGGGGGACTTGCCAGACCGGACCTGCCGACTCTCAAGGACCGATTGTCACCCTATTTAACAATTTTCCGTGAGCAATAATAACAGGATATATTTAATTTTATTAAATATATATTATTAAATGCAACGGTACTGTGGTTTATATTATACGTGAACAAAGTACATGCTTTCATGAGTTATTTGCATTAACAATTTATATTTACTTATTTTTGCGGTTTTGGGACGTACAGTACTTACATTTTTCAACCCTCTTTAAAAGGGACGTAGTTACTCAATTCGTTATATTTTTGTTTGTGTAGCGTTCACTTGTGTTCATCAGTTTTTAATTTTAATGATTGTTTTCGTCGGATTCAGATTATCCCATTCCAATTAGCTACCTCTAAGTATAATTATCTACATAAGTAGGGTCAGCCGTTTATGGAGTATGATGTATAGGATCCTAGCTAGATGTGGCGACGAACAGCGCTCGTAACTGTCGATACCAATGCAACGGCAGACCTGTACCTTAGTGTATGATCAATTGTATATAGGTTACTGTTTGGTCTTCTTACATACATATACATATACACTCACGCCTGTTATCCCCGAAGGGGTAGGCAGAGGCACAACTAGTGCACCCACTTTTCGCCATTATTCCGTCCCATGATGTGATAGGGGGCGAGCCTATCGACATATCGGGCACAAATTCCAGACTCCGAGCTGATACTGAATAGAAAAACTCGATATCACTTTGCCCGACCCGGGGATCGAACCCGAGACCTCAGCCTTGCAGTCGTACTATAATACAACTACGCCACCGAGGCAATCTGGAGGCAGAATGGTTTGGTCTTCTTATTGGGTAAATAACATTTCCAAAAACGGGGTTTAAATTCTAACCAAGATAGTTAATACATATTTGTATAGTACCTACTCCTAACAACTAGGTCTTTGCTATAAATCGTATCATTTTAAAATTCTCCGATATTGAGATTTATGTCATTTTATTTTGATTAAAAACTAAACTTCAAATGATCTTAAATAAGTTCATTATAAATGGAGGGGCGTAAAACTATTTTTGTAATTTACCAAAGATCCATATTTCTGCCAATTTAATAAAAAGTAAGTAATTTAATTTAAAGTTTGCCTCTGGTTGGAGTTTGAGAACCAGCACCTATACATAAAGCGGACATCTTTACACAAGGGGTAGGAAATACTCGCATTTCGCCAGCTATGTTGACGCCATGTAATACGGAAAAATACCAATTTTAAAAGTAGACACACACTCACGCCCTTTATCCCCGAAGGCGTAGGCAGAGGCGCAACTAGTGCACCCACTTTTCGCCGTGCGTATTCCGTTCCATGATATGATAGGCAGCGAGCCTGTGGCCATTTTGGGTACAAATTCCAGACTCCAGGCTGATACTGAGTAGAAAAATCCAATATTACTTTGTCCGACCCGGGAATCAAACCCGAGGCTTCAGCATTGCAGTCGTACCGTAATACAACTACGCCACCGAGGCTGCCAATAATAATAATAAGTCAGTAAGTAAATACCTACATAATAGTAATTTAAAATGTATAACAATAAAAATGTATCGGCTGTCCACAAGTGCGTATACAGTCTTTCCTCATTAAAAAATTATACTTGCCAAATGTTTCCTCCTACTATTAATAATATTATATGTAAAAATTTACTCAGTCGCAGCTCGGAGTCAGGAAGTTGGCGGTGTGATACCCCCGTGCCTCGGAAAGCACGTAAAGCCGTTGGTCCTGCGCCTGATCTCTCTCCGGTCATGTCGGATTGCCGTCTCACCGGACTATGAGAGTGAAGGAATAGCGAGTGCACCTGTGTATTGCGCACACACTTGTGCACTATAATATCTCCTGCGTACCTGGCTGATCTCCGTTGAGATTGGCCGCCGTGGCCGAAACTGGCTAGGTGGATTTCATTTCATATGTAATATCCATCAATTTTACCAAAAGGATACCAATACAGTGGATAACGCGTTACTGTGTGCAGCGGACATGTCTCCCATGTTATTTCTTTTGTGGCCATTGATGTCTGCTCGAGCGGGTAAGTCGGTTCATATTCAAATCCAAGTTGATGGTTACCACAAAACCCGCACGTGATAGTCTATCAAATGATGCAAGTTCTTTGTTTGGAGTTAGTTATCACCTCAGTGTTTATATCATGGCGGTGCAGTTCGTATTGAGTTATGCAGAGAGTACCTACGCTCATGTGTGTATTCATATGTTTCTTTTTATGTTTTTTTTTCGATGACGTTCCTCGAGGCCAGGTTCTGGATGAAAATCAACGCCAAACAAGTTATTGTTTGGCATTATGCTGATCTAGAACCTTTTGGCTCTGTTGTGGTGGGACATATACCGTCCACACGTGGTGGATCCTTGTTTAAATTTAATTTAGTTTTTTTATTCTTTTAATTAGGGGAGACCGGGGATAGTTGACCAAATTTCAGCTTGGCCGCCTATATTTTTATGGTTTTAGTATATAATGTTAAAAAAACCTATAGGTTCGATAGGTGCACTAATAAGCTTTCGAAAGAAACACCAAAAACCTCGCAATTGTTTATAACATAGTGTACAAAAGCCATTTTGTGGAACGAGAAAATTAAGTCAACCTACCCCATGCCTGGGGTCGGTGGACTATTCATTAGGGGTAAATTGACTTGCGAAGTAATTGGTATAAAATACGGCAATAAAATAAAAGAAAACACTACAAGTACTTATTTGCTATTATCAATATGTCTTATTGAGACAAAATATCAGCAACATTTACATAATAAACATATAATTTGTCACTTTTTGTACGATTTTCGTTATAAGGGCGGAAATAAAAATCCTGCCACAAGCAAAGGATGGCTGTTCGATTAGTTATTCTCTTGTAAATTCACATGGTTTTGGAATAACAAACTTTTGTTAAAATTGACAAAAAAACTCACTTTATTCCATGTGAAGAATATTTGGATTACTACGTGCTACATTTTCTAGGTAGTCAACTAACCCCAATATAAAATTTGTCTACCAGCCCCAAACAACTTTTTTAATTTTCAACCACGTGTAAGTACCTCAAAACCGTGGCAAAATATTAAAAAAAATACACTAAAATAATAATCAATAACCAAACTCTTACTTTAAATTGCTCGAAAGTAATTAACATTGAGTATAAAGGCTTCAATACAAATAATATTAAGCGGTAAATAATTACTCATAGGTATCATTTTTCGATAAATCGTTTTTTCTCCCGGATTACGTGTGCCCGCGGTGCCGCATTTGCGATGAAGATTTTTAAACAGTTAACGGTTTTTCGTGTATATCAAGACGACGCAACACTTTAAAATAGCTCGAGTTATTGACTGTTATTCATCCTGCCCCTATCGCCAACCATCCCCGGTCTCCCCTACTCTTTTTATTGTCTCCGTTCTGGTTGTTTTATCATTGTTAAATTGTCACCACCCAATTTGTGGCCAGTAAATGTTTTCTTTCTTTCTATATGAGTGGTTTGTTTCTGCCCTGTGGATTGGGAGTATTTTGAGACCACCACCACAATATCTGCTAGTCGTTCCTGCTGTGAAAGGCGACTCATAAAGATCATCGGGAGTATGGGCGCCCAGAAGGGACTACTGTAGCGCACATAAAAATAATAATAATCATCGCGCTATATTCTTTAAACATACGTTATTATTAAAATCTATGAAATATGTAAACTGAAAAGAGGGCGTATCATAAAATTTGATCTAAGACCGCAGTCCCGTGACCGCCCCAATGAAGGCAAAACGAGACTATCCGCCCTCACACCCACCACTGCAACTCCTGTAAGCCAGGATCAGCAGTAGCACGCATTTTATGACACCGAGCGGTGAAGCTCGGCGAGTCTCAGAGAACACTAATTAGTCTTAACCCGCAACGAAGTTAATCAAACAGAAGAATAGGGAGGAGTTAGAAAAATATTTTCCAATTCCCTCCACAGCAAAGCGGGAGACAAAATAATGAACTAAAAAAGGTAATTTAACCTTAATTATTTAGAGTTTCACAACTGGAAAAGCCAGATGTAAAGCACCACGGATAAAATTAAAGGGGTCCTACTTGAGCTGTTAAACTTGATTCCAATAGTAGGTATGGCAAAAACGCCGGAAAGCACGGAAATTCCGCCTAGTGTCCACAAGGTCCATGTAGTATACAACTCCAGATGTTATTTGCATACTATCAAACATAATGTTACGCTCATTTTGCCAAAGACTACACTCCCAAAGTATGTGATGCGCAGATTGTTCATAGTTGCAGTCATTAGATGAACATGGACACGCAGGCGAATCAACCAACTTAAAGGAGAATAATTTGCACTTAAAATTACCATGGCCTGTAAGGAATTGCGAAACACAATGGTCAATTTCGAGCCAAGATTTTGTAAGACGGTCCTGAACAGAAGGAAAAAATTGATACAAATGCCGCCCCTTCGTAGATATATCCTACCTACACTGCCATTCCTCTAGAAGATCGTTCATAACATCTGGACTCGGCTTAAATAATCTGTTAATTTTTAAAAGTTCGCGCGAAGTTAAAAAGCTTTTGTCGACATCGTCTCTAGCAGAGTAATACATCGCGACGCGACGCTGCACCTCCAGATCGACTGGGAGTACACCCGCGAGGACAGGTAAAGCTTCTGTACTAACTGTTCTATACGCCTTACATTAGAATATCAACGCCAAGCGCTGGCTCTAGAGCAATTTTCTTCGTACGGCGCCGATAGTAGCCCTATCAGCCCATACAGGTGATCCATAACAGATACACCCCCAAATAAGTGGCTCCATAAATGAATCTTTAGTGTACTGAATGACAGACCCCACGTTGATATGGATATCCTCGTCAAGGCGTAGAAAATTTCTTTTAGCTTTTTCCCCAATGGTTTTAATATGCTCAATAAACGAAAAATTACGCTCTAAAATGAATCCAAGGTGGCAGATCGATTCTTTTCTTTTAACTGTAACATTATTGAATTTTACTCGCGGTGGTGACTTTAAAATTCCCTTTAAAAGCAATTGATACGTTTTTTGGGGTGCAAAAGTAAGGCGGTTGCGTTCACCCCATTCCGAAATTAGTTGCAAACACGTTTCAGCCAAATTCTCGAAACCCGATCTATTATTTGACTGAATGAGCAAAAGACCGTCGCATCGTCGGCGTAGCCAGTTAATGAGCAACTCGTGGGCAAAGGCATTTCAAAAAAGTCGTCGAATCCTAAATTCCATAACTATGGACCGACCACCGAGCCCTGCGGACACCCCATCGTTAGTGACTTCGACACCGCATGATGGCCAAGCTTTAACTTGGTTGAACCTACAGAAAAATAGGATTATATAAGCGAACATATATTCTTAGGACAACCTCGATTTTTTAACTTTAGAAGTAGTATTGGCCACCAAGCGTTATCAAAGGCACCGGAGATGTCTAAAAAGATTCCCAATGAAGGCAGTTGCACTTTTAATCAATGAAATAAGTTCATTGGTTATTATGCGGCCCACAAGACGTACGGCGTCTGTGTGATGTTGGAAGAAATCGACTTCCGCAAGTAATTTTTATCGTGTAAACAAGCACGGCAACGTGACTTCTGCATATGGTCACAAGTTTAAACATATCTGGAAGTTCTTACGGAAACTTGCTGGTCTAGACTAAGAATTGATACAATATTTTTATTTTCCAGGGAGTTTGGAAGTCGGAATCATGAGAAAATATAGTAAGCCATTTTCAATACCCGAAGGAGCTGAAGCTACAATCACCTACAAGTTTGTTCCCGATGAATTAATTTATATCACATGCAGCAAACCACGTGGCCAACACGGTACCTTAAAGGTCGAATACTCGGGCACCAGTGAGTGTTGTTTCTATGGTCCATTCTAATCTACTCTGGAAAAAAATTACATTACTTTCTGGTATATTAAATGTTCACCATGGATGAAGGAATATATACTTACTTATATACTTACATGATGTAAACAAACTAACGCCTGCCCCGAAGATGACCTTAGTTTACGGAATCATAACGATTTTAGTCAAATGCTGAATTATATCTGCTGTGTGTCAGCCCAGATAGCGACCAACGTATAGCTACATGCCACTGTTACTGGCGGTGTTTACTTCGTAGAGGTAGGTACATAATATCGAGACACGCGGCAGCGTGTCAAGCCAAGCAAAAAAAAAAGTCGAAGCTGCCTAGTGTAGTTTCACCCGAACCATTTGGAGCGACTTTTGGCGCCTCCATAACTCAAAATCTATTTAACGTAAATACCTGAGATTTGGCTTATGTATGAAACCCCGTTAAGTTAACTAGAATTTCATAAATATAGGTCAAACGGTCATTGAGATACTAACGTCTAAAAATCGGCATTTTTATCACTGACTGACATATAGATCAAAAACCTAACCCACTTCCAGATGACCTAGAAAGTTGAAATTTGGTGTCCAGATAGGTAATTGTATGTATACAAAGGAAAAAATCTGAAAATAATACATTTTTAAGATTTGGAACATTTTCCAAGCAATCAGAAAATCTGCATACTATCTATAAATTATCTTTAGAATAATGAACGTTTAGGCGTACACGTCCATTGATGCTTTATTTTACTTTAAATACTATTTACCTTGATCCATTAATTACGTTCCTTCCGTATTAGGGAACCAATTTTGCTCGAATTTTTCTATAAATTTTCCGACTTTAGACAGAGCTATTGTGGGATACGGCGGTAGGTTCCTATAGATACGTTATAGGCATCAGCAACTCGTGCCCTCTTCACTTTTTTAAATTATATAGCTGTTGCCTGCGGGTCCGCCCGCGTTAAGGCTGCCATATCCCAAAACACCTTCTTTTCTATTCAATTTTAAACCAAGAAATAATCAACATTTCGGTCCGAGAAAAATATATGTTATAGTTAAATAATCATTCTACATTGGTGTGGATTCCAAAACACGATACTTACAACTTCGCTCGATCATAAAAAATCACGAAAACAGAGAAAATTCGGATTTTATTTTTAAAAATTAATTATAGTATATTAAACAATTACTTTAAAAATATAAGTCAATAAAAGGGTAATAACATTTAGCAGATTGCTATGCAAAAAAATTTTCACAAAAGTAATTTGCACTTTTCAAAATTCAAAAAAACACGAATTTGTTAACAATTCTGCACAACGCGTCTCGTTTCAGATGCGCCCGAGGCGCCGTGGAGGTCGGACCTACGTCAATTTTTCGCGCTTGCTGCCACTAATTTATCGAAGTATTTGACAGCTTTTGTTTATAGTTGGACCGCGTTATGTAGAAAAGGAACCAATTACTTTTGAACAACAATTATGGATTCTTATTTGTAATAGATAGAGGTGATCATTAAACGTTATAACTGTTAATTTAACTCATTATAAAAAAATAGCTGTTAATTCTATTAACTACTATTGCAATATTCATTAAACGTTTAAACTAATGAACGGCAGTTAATGCCATCCGTTAATTTATTAATCAACTAAACTCGATAACTGTTACTGTTAATCATAGAAAAATGCTAATAACGCCTCTATAGGTTATTTGTTAAACGAAATTTAATACTACTAATAAGCACAAAAATTATATTTTTTCTTTAGCTAAGACTTAAATTATGCCTTGTCGTGATTTGTGAACAATAAAATCGCCACTTGCAATGATTGCGAAAATAATTTTATTTAGATAACGTCAGAATTGATAAAAGTGGCCGCCATTTTGAATTTCTTTGTTTTAAGGTCAATTGACCTCAAAATCGGTATGTGGGTATAACTTTAATTACCAAAGACTGATCCAATGTCAGAATTGAAAAAAGTGGCCGCCATTTTGAATTTCTTTGTTTTAAGGCCAATTGACCTCAAAATCGGTATCTGTGTTTAACTCTAGTTACCAAAGAACATTCCAATGTCGGAATAGAAAAAAGTGGCCGCCATTTTGAATTTCTTTGTATTAAAGCCTATCGACCTCAAAATCGATATCTGGGCAGGCCTGTAGGTACAAAAGACGGATCCAATGTTAGAATTGGAAAAAGTGGCCGCCATTTTGAATTCCTTTGTTTTAAAGCCAATTGACTTCAAATTCGACATCTGAGTATAACTTTAGTTACCAAAGAACATTCCAATGTCGGAATGGAAAAAAGTGGCCGCCATTTTGAATTTCTTTGTTTTAAGGCCTATCGACCTCAAAATCGATATCTGGGTAGGCCTGTACTTACAAAAGACGGATCGAATGTTAGAATTGAAAAGTGTGGCCGCCATTTTGAATTTCTTTGTTTTAAGGCCTATCGACCACAAAATCGATATCTGGGCAGGCCTGTAGGTACAGAAGACGGATCCAATGTTAGAATTGAAAAAAGTGGCCGCCATTTTGATTTTCTTTGTTTTAAGGCCAATCGACCTCAAATTCGACATCTGAGTATAACTTTAGTTACCAAAGAACATTCCAATGACGGAATGGAAAAAAGTGGCCGCCATTTTGAATTTCTTTGTTTTAAGGCCAATCCACCTCAAAATCGATATCTGGGCAGGCCTGTAGGTACAAAAGACGGATCCAATGTTAGAATTGAAAAAAGTGGCCGCCATTTTGAATTTCTTTGTTTTAAGGCCAATCCACCTCAAAATCGATATCTGGGCAGGCCTGTAGGTACAAAAGACGGATCCAATGTTAGAATTGAAAAAAGTGGCCGCCATTTTGAATTTCTTTGTTTTAAGGCCAATCCACCTCAAAATCGATATCTGGGCAGGCCTGTAGGTACAAAAGACGGATCCAATGTTAGAATTGAAAAAGTGGCCGCCATTATGAATTTCTTTGTTTTAAGGCCAATCCACCTCAAAATCGATATCTGGGCAGGCCTGTAGGTACAAAAGACGGATCCAATGTTAGAATTGAAAAAGTGGCCGCCATTTTGAATTTCTTTGTTTTAAGGCCTATCGACCTCAAAATCGATATGTGGGTAGGCCTGTAGGTACAAAAGACGGATCCAATGTTAGAATTGAAAAAAGTGGCCGCCATTGTGAATTTCTTAATTAAAATAAACGACGCAAGAGACGTGTTGAACATGTTATCGCTAATGCTTTTCACGTAACTCCTTACTTCTTGACCGTTATAACTTAACTATTAATTTAACACGTTATTTTTTTTTAATGTTTAACTATTAACCATTAATAATTTTTAACCATTAATCACATCACTAGTAATAGATGGATTTTTCTATGAATCTTTCCTATTCTTTTTCTTTCTTCTTTAAACACGTTGTCATACTTGTTTCAACTCTTATTTGTTTTTGCTGAATAGTAAAGGATCACATTTGAATTTATTGCGTGTAAAATATTAAAATAATATATTTGGATAATATTTTGGCATTATACATACAAAGGAAAATAATGTAAATAAAGAAAAATGTACTTTATTGTAAAAAAAGCGTGGGATGCATGGTGTCAATACATATAAATATTTTATTGAAAGATAATATGAGTAGAAGGATTATCATTTTGATAATATCTTAAAAAGCACCCCACGCTTCTTTTACAATAAAATAAGTACATCTTTTTCTTATTTGCACTATTCTTAATTCAAATTTATTGAAATTTATTTTCTATTTTTAGTTGGATTTCCTATAAAACATGTTTTTTAGTTTTTTTTTTCTAACTGTTATTTATTTTTCATTTTTTAGTCTTGTTCTACTATTGTCCAACAGATGTCACTAAAAACAAGTAAGATTATTTTTTTACATAAGAGTAGCCAGTTTAGTTATAACTCTACTATGGTCCAACAGATGTCAAAAAAAAATGAGCTATCATTTACGTATTCATTTTGAATGTTTATTCATTATTAGAGAGTTTTTCCTAAAATAAAAACTTACCTATTATTTCTTCATCAATATCCGGAATCCATCTTGAGTCAAGCACCTGTCTTTCCTGCCTTCCGTCAGCTTATTTCCGGTTCCCTCTCCGTTTCTCCCCACTATTTCCCCACTTTTGCATTGAGCGCTTGTCAGGTGAAGGCCCGATTTTGAATCATTATGGAGCTCATGATGCACCAGGTAGACCTTACCTGGATTCCGGATATTGATGAAGAAATAATAGGTAAGTTTTTATTTTAGGAAAAACTCTCTATTATTTGCTTCGTATCAATATCCGGAATCCATCTTGAGTGATGTGTTTGTTATCACCTGGTGCGCTCAATCTAAAGACGCTATAATGTGTAATATGGGTGTCATAATTGAATGAAAAATTTTATGTAAATTTGTATTGAATTGTATAAAGTATAAGTAAATAAAAATCACGTTAATGTACAGGCTCAAAATATTTAGACAATGATTGTGAATTATTTTGTATACCTGATTCAAAACTTATTAGTTCTCTTTGATAATAATTTTTAAACGTATGAATGGTTTTCCAATTTCCCGTTGCCAGAATTTGGTCTATGGAGAAATCTTCTAGGAAATTTAGTGAGGAGACTGCAGATCTCACAGATCCTGGAGGGGCAGTTATACCTGCCGCTCTTAAAATAGATTTAATCCAGCCACCAATAACGGTTCTAGATACAGGTTTGGCATCACCCAATGTTGTAATAAATAGTTGATCCAAGTTTTGTCTGCGCTTTGATGTTAAGTGTAACAATTTTGTAATCCAGAATACTGTGTTTAGTTTTTTATCTGGGTGAGCTTTAAGCCTCCATCCAGATTGTCTATGTTTGGCGTTATCGGTTTTGGATCCAAAGGCCGGCCACAATACCATATTCTCGTTTTCATAAACTAAACTTTTGCTGTCTGTGCGTAATAATGTAAGATCGTGAACTCGTCGGCCTGACGCCAGTAGTAATAAGGTGGCGGTATGTCTCGATACAAGAAAAAGGTTGTTCTCATCGAAAGTATAGGAACTAAGGTACTGTAGTAACTGTTTTGGATTCCAAATTGGTGGTTTTGTTGGCTTTTCACGCGCTACTGAAAAAGCCTTTAGAACGTGTTTCACAAAGAAATTAGAAGAAAAATCTATGTTAGAAGACACATGTGTGAATGTAGAAATTACTGATTTATGGACCAAGATAGTCCTAACCAATGTCACAGTGTAAATGCGCTAGATAGCGAGCGACTTGCTCAGCGTTGGGACATTTATGGTTAACAGAATGGGACTCACGCCAAGTCTTCCATCTGTTCCATGCTGGCCTGTAGGTGTTGATCGTAGAACCCCTCCAGCTTGACAAGAGTAGTCCTCGTTCTCGATCGGTCCAGTTGGTTAACATATCTTGCCACCCGAAATCAGCCATGCCTCCAAAATTAGATTCTGAACTTGAGGCGGGTGCGTACCTGTTTTCGTATCTAGGAGTACGTGAGATAGGTCCGGAATTAGATAAGGAGGTTCTCGTGCTCGAAGTTGAACATCCGCCTTCCAAAACACTTTGTTCCATTTGGGGGCTATCAAAATGTATTTCCCGCTGGCTTGATTCAAATGTCGTAGTACTCTGGGTATCAGGTTTGGTGGAGGGAATAACCATGCTAAGTTGTAATGCCACTGGTGACAAAACGCGTTGCAGCCTTGAGCTTCCTGATCTTCCCTGTCCATTGAAATGTATCTGGGCACTACATGAGCTGTCTTGGACGCAAACAGGTCTATCTCCGGTGTGCCCCACATTTGAAAAATGTAATCCGTTGCTGAATTCGTTAATGACCATTCTGGACAAGATTTCTGACGAGATAGAGCGTCTACTTCTGTATTGAATCTTCCTGGCAAGTAGTGCGCTGTCAGATTTATATCCCGTCTGTCTAGAATTTCGAGCAGCTGTTGAGTTTGTCTGAGCAGCTTTTTTGACTTTGTGCCACCTTCTTTGTTTATATATGACACTACAGTTCGATTGTCCGTCTGCAGCAGTATCTGAGCCGATTGAAGTTGATGCTGTTCGTCTCGTATTGCTGCAAAAACTGCAAACATCTCTTTTTTGTTTGCATGCCAGGACTGTTGCTGGTTTGTCCAAGTCCCCGTTATGCATTTGTCGCCAAGTTGTGCTCCCCAGCCGATGTCGGATGCGTCTGTAGTAAGCAGATGAGTTATTGGGCTTTCGTGAATCGGCATGGTCCCTCCTATGGCTTGGTACCACCAATCCATCTCCGAACTGACCTGTTTTGGTGTGCTGATCTGACGGTATGGATGTTCGATTGGCAACTGTCGGCTGTAGTGTTGCAGTGTACGACAGTGTAACCGACCTCTCGGAATCACAAACGTCGCGAAGTTGAGTCTCCCCATTAGAGATTGGTACTGTTTGAGGGACCACTTGCTTTTTGTGAGCTGTAACTGAAGTACCTTGCGTAGCGTTTGGCACTTCGACTCCGACAGGGATTTTGCGTTGCGTTTTGTATCCCAAGTAATGCCGAGAAACTCGAGGCATTTTGTCGGAGCCAGTACAGACTTGTTGAAGTTTATTGTCCAACCCAATAACTGCAAAATTTTCGTTGTGAAAGCAATATCGTCTTGAAGTTGTAGTTTCGACTGGTTTGCCAGAAGAAAATCGTCTAGGTAGACGACACACCGAATATTGTGGCTTCTTAGGAATTCTGCCACCCAGTTTGTTATCGAGGCAAACGTCCTTGGCGCTGATGACAGGCCGAATGGCAAGCAAGTCATCTGAAGTAGTTGATCCTGGTTCGGGTCTGGGTGATAATTTAGCCTCAGGAATCTGCGATGTTGTTGAGCAATAGGTACATGAAAATAAGCTTGGCTCAGGTCTATTTTTGCCATCCAATCCTGATTTTGCAGAAAGGAAGGGACCCGAAAATGACTGCATAATTGGAATGGTTTGGTTTTGACAAATTGATTCAGCTGTCGTAAGTTGAGAATTGGGCGAAACGTTTTGTCTGGTTTGGGTACCAAAAAGAACGTGGATAGGTAACTGGGACTCTGTTCCGCATGCTCTATTATTCCAGACTCCAACATAGCTTGAATTTGTTTGGTCATATTGAGAGAAGTTTTTGTTTTGTAGCATTTCATAACTGTTGACGTGGGATATATTAGAGGCGGTTTTAAAAGGAATGGTATACGTGTGCCGTCCAAAAGTTTGCAAATTTTGTTTGGTGCGCCTAGATTTCTCCAGACACATCGAAATTGTTTTAGACAGCCGCCTCGAAATAACAGATAGTCAATCGCGGCGTTTTTTCTTTGACGAAAATTGGGTTTGTCCTTTCTTACCGTTTGGTTTGTCGCGATAGGACGTTTTACCTCTTTGATTTGTTCGGCGATGTGACTGCTGCTTATCGTTTTTTGAGTTGGTGTCTCTGCGAAAAAACCTATCCTCCGATAGTTTGCTGGTTGACGGTTTTGGATTTTGATAAGGATTATAGCCTTTCGAGTGAGAATGGTTCAAAACTTTTGAAGATGAAGATAGCTTATCTACCCCCCCAATTTTTTGTATGTAACTTTGTAATGCTTCATCATTAAATAGATATTCAGGGCTCGGGGGTATTTTACTCAAAACATCTCGATGAAAACCTTCTGGAATTTGATGTAGTAAGGCCTCTCGGCGTAAATTTATGAAATCTGCCCGTCTTCCGCATACTATTTGTAATAGATCGTCGGATACTTTGCTATACGCTGAGTCTTTAGAGAATAATTCTTCTATCTTCTCAAATAACGAGTTTGAGTTCAAGGATTCTTTACTATCATTTGCCCAATCGACTAGTGTTTGTAGAGTTTTATGCAATTCATCTTTTTGAGAAAGTAAAGCTTTAGTCAACCCAGCACAGGTACGTTCTAATAAATGTGAACGTGAGTCTTCTTTTATCATAGAAGCTTCAAAACGCTTTAACTCATCGTTTACTCCAAGTTCTATGAAACCAGGGGTAGTTAAATATTTTTTCTGAGCATCCGAAAATCTAATAGAGTACCAATCGTTGCATTTAAAACGTTGCAACTTCGATAATTTATCTACGTATCTATCTTCAGATGTTGGATAAATAGGGTCTTTAACCGTTGTGCTTACGTCGGATAAAATGTTAAGTTGATTATTATTAGTACCCACATTGTTAACAGGACGTCGTAAATTCAAATCGTTGGAATTTACGCAAGCACCATTTAAGTTTTCACTATCTTTGTCATGTTGTCTTTCAATCAGATTCGTCAGAAAAGCCACTTGTTGTGATAGAAATTGAAAATGTGCATAACTCACGGTTTTGTTAGCTTCTTCGTGGTCGATATCAGTGTCCGATGATGAATCGTTGTCACTATCCGAACTTAACGATGAAGAATGTACGCGTTTTCGTGGGTTAGAATCACCCACAATAACCGTCGCTTCCTTGGTTGCTTCTAAACTTTCTTCCATAATTATTGGAGAGGGAATCTAATCCAATTTCTAATAATACTTTGAAATATTGTAAGTGCGAAGTTTTTTACTTGTGCTGACAACTGTTCGGCGCGAAAAACGACGCTATAATGATTCAAAATCGGGCCTTCACCTGACAAGCGCTCAATGCAAAAGTGGGGAAATAGTGGGGAGAAACGGAGAGGGAACCGGAAATAAGCTGACGGAAGGCAGGAAAGACAGGTGCTTGACTCAAGATGGATTCCGGATATTGATACGAAGCAAATAATAGTTGGATTTTCTATAAAATAGTGTTTTTTGTTTAAAATATTGAATTGTCTTCGGTTCTTGATAAATATGCCAAATTTTCATCCGACGTTTTGAAGGCGGTCAAAATCATGTTCAAAGTTTCTGTTACATAGATACATTTAAACGTACGTTACATAGCTTAATTGTAATTTATTTTCTATTTTTTAGTTGGATTTTCTATAAGGCTTGTTTTTTGTTTTTTTATTTGCTATTTAATATTATGGATAGAAGATCATAGTACAGAATAACACAAAACCTTATTATTGATACAAGTAATTCCCAATTATTGCGATATCAATACCGGTATTTTTAAGTTCTTCATTTGGTCCAGTAGCCCACATTTTCTTGAAAAAATCCCGGTTTGGGTCCCCTAAATTAAGTATCTGCTTATAAATATGCATACGAGCTCTGCAGACCCTGGAGGTATCGGTATAGGCTTCTTTGTGTAACATCTATAAAGCAGTACTAGAACCCGGTGTGTCTGTACATAGAAAGAAAAATAAAATAAAAAATAAGGGGACGACTAAATAAGAGTAATAGAACACAAATCACCGTTTTTTTATTTCATTCTTTTCTCGCTGTTTGTCTGCGTATCTGTTTTTCTGTTTATTTGTTAGCGCACATCTCCGACACTTCTAAACGGATATCTATGAAATGGTATGGAGATAGCTTGAGTCCCTGGGTAGAGCATAGGTATACTTTTTAACCTATAAAAAATATTTTATGCGGGCGACGCTGCCAGGAAACAACAATAAAATAGTATGAGTGACAATAGTACATACTAATACAAAATAATAAGTTATTTTCAGGATTTTACGGCAATTTGGACTTGAATACAATTTAAATGAAGACCATACTATTATGATTTGAAAAAATCCGACATATTTATAGGTATATGGAGTAAATTTTTCAGATGGGACAGCAAAGTCAATATTTTCTATACAGTTCAAACTTTAAAGTAGGTAGTAAACAAATACGAAAATATCATTTAAAAAATCGCGATAAAATAAAAAAATGGTTTTATTTCAATGTCTTACCAAGATATTTTGTATGTCGGGTAATTCCTTTTTATTGATCTCATTGAGGGTGTCTGAATATATAACGTCGCGTAAGATAAAATAATAACCGTGAAAAATCCATTTGATTTGTCAGACTAGTAGTAGTCGCAAGAGTTGGGTATATAATAAGGCTGCCAAATCATATAAAGCAACTACTTCGGTGCAGTTCAATACTAATTACTAAGGAATAACTATTGCAGTTTTCATATCGGTCATTGCTTAGTTGAGCGGTTACTATGTTAACCATTCCATATTCGCGTCTTCCCCGGCGAACAAGACGTCACTTTTCATTCAATGGAAATCGTCTTTACGCGCCTACCCATAGGGTTCTAATAAAAAAAGCTGAAATGACACCTGTCAAGCTCGGAATACTGAAAGGGTTTCGGGTTTAAACTTGAGGTCATATTCAGGTTACTAGACTAGTCGATTATTATAGTTAATATTGGTTAAGTAATTGTCTCAATCACCAATATTGTGTCACAATAACTAAAGATAATAATGAATCATGATTCATTCACCACGTCAAGACGTGGTATTGTACTCTGCGAACATTTGATGAATGAATGAATGAATGAATGAATGAATGAATGAATGAATGAATGAATGAATCCTTTATTTGCGAAAAGTTTACGTACTTTGATTACGTAATTATTGATCAACGAACAATAAATCGTGATATCAAGACATAATTCATAGGTAACTTTTATTATGTATGCCTACGTATACCTATTTCTACCTGCGACATACATATGTTTGGATAGTACTCCCAAAAGTTAGACCTTCGCCATAAATCGTATAATTTTAAAGTCCTCCAATTTTGAGATTTATGTAATTTTATTTTGCTTAAAAACTACATCTACACTTATCTATACTAATATTATAAAGAGGAAAGATTCAATTGTATGTTTGTTGGCATTGAATTGGCTCCGAAACTGCTGGACCGATTTGAAAAACTCTTTCATCAATATAAAGGTCCATTATCCCAGGGATTATAAAGCGGGACTTTTATCCCAGAAATCATTCACGCGGACGAAGCCGCGAGCAGAAGTCTAGTTTAAAATATATTAGCTATCGATGGAGGGGTCTAATTTTTTTTTATGGATTCAAGATCCATATTTTTGTCCTTTTAATATTCGTATAGTTTGAGCCGTGTTAGATTTTGAGGCCTAGCACCCATAAAAAAGCGGACATCTTTTGTCGTAAAACAAACTGCTTCACTATCGTTTAATGATTTATTGTGACGTAGTCGTGGCTGATCGGTGTCAAGCGAGTTCATTTGAAATTCAACATCGCGGCACCTGACGCGCCGGTACATTAGACAGCTGTAAATGCCAACAGCGCTCAGATATCCTAGCCTTAAAAAGTTTTTCCGGGGAAAAGTACCGCTTTATACTTTTCCGGAATAAAACGTAGCCTAAGTTACTTCTTATTACATCAGCTACCTCCCAATAAAAGTCTCGTCAAAAGCGGTCCAGCCATTTCAGAGATTAGCCGCAACAGACATACAAAAATTGTAAAAAAAAATATATTTTGGTATATGTACCGTATATATATTCATTGGATAAAGATTAATATTATTACGTTGATACAACTCCTAACAAATAATGCATTAATTTCGACCAAATTTGATTACCATAAAAACGGTTCTAGTGAGTTAATCTTAAAAGATAGACACATACTGTCGGGACATTTTTTTAGATCATTTCAAGAGGAATAATTCTTTCATACATACATTTTTGGTATCTTGAACCGTTTTCGCAGCGCACGCAATGGAAGCCCTCAAGGATGAATAATTTTCCCCGCTTTTTTCACATTTTCCATTATTTCTTCGCTCCTAATAGTTGCATCGTGATGTTATATAGCCTAAAGCCTTCCTCGATAAATGGTCTATTCAACACAAAAAGAATTTTTCAATTCGAACCAGTAGTTCCTGAGATTAGCGCGTTCAAACAAACAAACAAACTCTTCAGCTTTATAATATTAGTATAGATTAGTATAGATATTTACTTCTGTTACCAGCTCAAATTAAAGATTTCTGATTGACGTTTGTTATTTTGACATGAGATGACATTGGACGTTCTATCATAATACTTGTGAATCGTAGAGTTTAAGTAATTATTAAATAGAGGTTTTTATACCAAGAGGCCTTCATCGCGTGCACATAGCAGAACGATGAAGCGGTTTACGGCTTTTAATACATTGTTTATTGGTCAAAGATAACTTCTTACGTAATTGTTTTAATTACTTAAGTCAATTATTTAATAAATAATATCTTTACAAAAAGCCAAGTCAAATCTTGAGCTTAAATTTATACTAAGTTATCTGCTTTGTGTAAATAATTCGACTATTCAAATTAAGAAATTATATTTTTAAATATCATACATTGTCGTAGCAGAAAAACAAAGAAATATTAGTTTAAATTTATTTTAGAATGGATTGTGTTCTTATAAATAATTTTCAGGATTATCTACAGGGCTTGGCAAACGTTAAGATTTCAATTCTTTTGTCGGTGATGTCGACCAGCACGCATATTCTTAATATTAGATTTGGCTTCCACATTTCACATTTATGTTTTTGATGGGATTTAGTTTACCGCGAAACTCCTGCGCTCCCTCGCCGGTAACAGCGCCGATGTCCACCCAAATTCCACATGGAACAGGGGCGGTGAAACACAAATGGCCTCTGTACACTCGCCTATGTATACATAATACTTTCATATAGAAAATCTTTTCAGGTATCCCCCGATATCAATATGGGGACGAAAGTGTTGTGTTCTCAGTTATAACGAAGCCATACCAAAATAACACGCATATTGACTGCATGATCGAGTCAAAAAAGACTACCACATTGATGAAGATCTACATGTTACTAGAACAAAACCACGGTGAGTTCTGTAGTCAAGGTATGTCACGGAATAAAAACTATTAGCTCTGTGTTATAATCTGACCTACTGCTGACCATTGGCGTTCTCTACTCCTGATGGGGTTCATTCAAGCCTGAGTCCACTGCGGTCAAGTGCGGGTTGACAGATCTCACATGAAGAATTCTCAGGTGATATGTAGATTTTCTCAGTTTTACTTCACCGTTAAAGCGAACGATAAATAATTGTTAAACAATACATACATAACTACGAAAAAAAAAATCAGAGCTGTGTGCCTTGGGTTTTGAGCGTGCGGACTTTCGTCTCGGCAGACTGTTCCATTCCGAACTAGGGTATCGTGCTCTCCAATACAATTATATATAAATAAAGTGCTCTGCTGTCCATTCCCAAGCTGCGTCTCGTTACATCAAAGATTTTTTGCTCGACAGCTATCACACCACACCATAACGTTATTTTTCTGAACGAATCTGATAAAATATCTGCTATTTTCAGTGGAAGACTTCTTTCGAGTCAACGGTTTGGCTATAAGGACGAGTGACCACATTGTGGGGTACAATTACATCGGTGCCATACCTACAGTATCTTGTCCCGGTGAGTACCGTCGTTCGGTTACGCTAAAGTGCTAAGTGTTATATCTTGAAGTGGCTGTTCAACAAAACTTATCCCCTTATTTGTGCCGAGTATACCGAGCGAGGAGCAACGTCGGCAAGAACAGCGACCACCGCACTTGTGGTTCGTATGGACCAGCTGAAGTTACTTCTTCAACCTTTGGAAGACGACTGCTCTAAGGCCCTTTAAAAATTCCAGACCAACCTGTTGGAAGCGGTCTGTATCCAGCGGGTTCCTGCGACCTTTACAAGGTCATCTGTCTACCTTGTAGGTTCCAGTCCAGCGCTGCGCTTACCGTTTCTTAAAATTACCTACTCCTTGCAGATTATATTTTAAATATGACTATATCAAGTGGCCAATCTCACTTAGAATAAACAAAGATTAATCATTGTTTTTAATACCATATAACATTGTTTTCAGGCACGGGTCCTACTAAGGTTATCAAAGAGTTTGCTGATTCAACTTATTCCGAAGCGGTTTGTAATACAAAAGACAAAAACGTGACTATACTGATGACCAAAAACATTCCTAGAAACGGTAGTATTATTGTGAACGCTCTGTGAGATGGCGAAGCCCGTACGAAACACTTGCTTTCTCAGAATTTATTTGATGTAATTTTAATATTTATAGATATAGACATCGAAGGCTTGTTGGATAATAAAGTAATATTTCAAACATACGAATATAAAAATCTTACTTGGAGGATACACTACGAGTGCACCAAAGATGATGTTATAGTGTTAAATGTGTCATATTACGGCTTCAAGCATCAAAAATATCCTTGGAAAATAAACGGTAAGTATGTGAAGTGTATAGTACAAAGGTGCAATGGTATGTATGGTAACAATATTCTCAAATTAGATGTCGCTACTTCTTTTGTTATAGTCTCAGACATTTAACACCATATCTATGATGTATTGTTTATACCACTCCATAATTGACTAACAAAATAGCAATAAAAAATAACTTTTTAACAAAAATTAACACAGACTTCAAAACCACTAGAAACCAAAATTAAACGTCATTATATAGGTACCTACGTTTAGTATATACGTATATTTGGAGTTGATAATTTAAATTGAACATCGTTTTCGTATATAAAGTTCTTGTATATAATTTCGTATATAATCTCGATCGTTTTAAAATCCGCAATTAATAGAGACAAAAAAGTGAACATTTTAAATGCCGACAGGTGACCCCAAAGAAGAAAAGAAGCAGGTAGTCACCCTACGAATGAAAAAAGACGAGACCACACTTCTGAAGGTTGAAAATGATAATGCTATAACCGTTATATTATGTTATTATGAAAGTGCTGATTCAGCAGGTAATCATTTCTGATTATATTATTGGTTGAAAGTGCCAATGCAGATTAGAGGGCTAGAGGGCTCTCTATTCAATCTTACTATAATTATTTTTATTTTTTCACGGTGTCGCAGAAGTACAAGTGATTTATTTCTACATTTATTTCTTTCATTACCAACGGGTCATTACCAAAGGCGGAACAGTGCAACCATTTTCCGCCTGTTTGTTTTCGTCCCATGATGGGATATGAGGTTACCCATATCGGAGACTCCTTGCTCATACTGAACAGAAAAACCAAATATTGCATTACCTGACCCGGGAACCGAACCCAAGACCTCAGCATGGCAGTCAGTTGTAAAACAATTATGCCAACAAGGCAGTTAATTGTGTCGTAATTTATTTTCAGTTTTCGGCGATCCAAATGAACTTGACTGGATCATACCAACGGTCATTGCTGCCATGGTATTGGTATTAGTGGTAATACTGGGTATAGTTTGGGCTATCAAAAGAAAAAGAAAGTCCGTCTCGACGGTACAGTATACATTTTTTGCAAAACAACTACATGATACATTTTAACTGTCGACTCGAAAATGGCAAATTACTTAGTTAAATAAGAATTTATATTGCAGAATGAACAAGCAGAAGAAATATACGCCAACACACAAAATGGTACACATAATACGCCATTCCCAAACCGATCCCAAATTAATAATATTGGACCCCAAGAGAACACTGTGAAAAACTCAGCTCAAGTCCTTACTGAGATACATCAGGAAGAGACCCCTGAATACGTAAACCGGCAGGACATGAATGAACTTTATACAAAACCGATCCCTAAAAGTAAACGGCATAAAAATGAATTTCAAATGAAGTACATACTTCAGCTGCAAGGCCTGCAAGCTGTACACAATGTGCGTGCTACAAATGGTAATGAGGACTACGCAAATTGTGGAAACGCCAGTACGTACATCAACCTAGAGAGAAAGGATTACATGGATTATTATTGTAGCGTTCATTATTTAAAGAAATTTAAAAAATAATTTGCATAGATACATCATAAAATAATAGAATTTGTTAGATGGGCGCCACGAAGAATCTAATAGATAGCTGTAGACTTAAATATAATGTTATTGTATGAATGTACGGCAGAAATAATATATTGTGTATATGGATACACAATATATTATTTCTGCCGTACATTCTACTTTTTTGTGCTTGGGACTATTTCATGTAACTTGTAAGGTTACATGAAATACTCGTCATTTAACTGCAATAAAAAAAAATGAGAATATACTTTGGAGAAATGGACTGAAGACTCTTCGTCCATTAACACTTTTTTAGATGTCACCATTGTATTACTAGTAAGAACGGCATGTCTAAATTATTATCAATAATATGCTTAGATAATTAAAATTTTGTATACGAAAATCTGTGTATGAGTGTTGATTCTATTCTGCCTACCTTGTTGAGAACATACACACACGAAGACATGGCACTTCCATACTTATAAAATTATGAAAACTTAAAAGGACTCAAAAAATAAAAGAAACGCATAGATTTTCAAATATATTTCAGTAATCAAAATATAATAATAGGCTTACACTTGTTATAAGTTACAAATTGTACCGACCGCGTGACCGTATCAAAACTAAACGAAAGCAAAGAGCGCAAACCGCAGACCGCTGTACAACACATATTATTTACAAGCTGTTACTTACGTAACTGAGTTTTCGTTAAACTTTACATCGATTCAGTGCTTTATACACATCGTGTTCTCGCCTTACATATTAAAAATAAAATAAAAAAACGATTAAAGCGTCTTAAACTAGTCGTGAAATTACTTTAACATGTTGTGCATTTAACGCGTTCGTTTAAATAAATCAACTCGCGTGCGGTACTGAGGGCGGACCGCACGGGACCGCCTCAGTACCGCCGAGTCATTTACAAAGTGGCTGAAAACTCGTTAATATATTCATTCGATATATCTATAGCTATTTATTATCATCGGTTATTTTTTTTAAATTAATACTTTCCCCGTGTTGTGACACGCGTTTATACCTTATAAAATATTGTTTATTTTTTTATTTATCCATTGTTCTGGTAATATAAATTATATAGCTAAATTTATTTACAAATAGTCTTTTTTGGGCTACAGTTTTATATATTTGAGCCTGTTTCGATAAGTTGGACGCTGGTAAATGGAAATTAAAAATATATTTTGCATTACCACTTAAAATATAAGAAACAGGCTTTAGTCAAATTAAATCTAAGTAGGCAAGCATCGTCAATTCGCTGTGTGTACAAAAAAGAAAACAAATAAAACGTAAATTCAGTAAAATATTCAGGAACTTGTTTCTAGTGAATTTATATACATTTTTTTATTCATCTTAAATTAATTATCACAAATAAAACATTTTTTGCAACTATCCATAATATATGAGCAAATATAATTAGTTTATACTACCGTTGGTCGTCCGCTGCCTGGTTGGTTGGGGGGCCACTAGTGACGTCATGCTTTTATGGCAAACATATTTTATTTTTGGGCAGCTGTCATTAAGTCACAACATTACTACTCAGAATTGTGTTAAGCTGCCTACCAATAATTTGCATTCAAAGAACGATTAGCGACTATCACCGACCGTTACAATCATGCGCGACAAAATTAATGTTATTTATGTTCTTTACACACATTTTCTTCAATTGGCCACCATTAATCAATAAGAAATTAGAGCTGCCTCGATTACACAATAAAAAATATCTGAGTACTCCTTTAATAAATAATTATCCATTAGAGCGAAACGAATGCGATTGGCGTATTCTTGTTTAAAAATATAGATTAAAAACCATCGTTTACACATTTGTCAATGGCGGTAAAAAATCCAAGTTTTAAAAAATAGCTTTAATTTGATTTTCATCCGTCAAACCCCGCTCATATATATATGTATGGGGAAACCCTATATACTCGGAGACCGGCGTCCGTAGCGTGGCTTGACGAGTCAATTAGGAGATATCGGTTTCTCTGTGGGAAACAGACCATCTAGGAAAAAGCAACATCACCGCCTCTAGAATTTGGAATGACTACACAGGCGCGCGTGTATCTTAATTGCGATTGGTAGAGAGGCCACCATGTCACGCGATGGTCTCTCGACCAATCACAATCAAACGTCACAGATGTTCGTTTCGGGTTTCGTTCCACATTCTTTGGGTGGTGAATGTAGTGCTAATTTATAATTATTATGACTCATAACATTTCCACCCAAATCAAATTTTCATGGATGCGACCAGGAGATTAATCCCACCATTAATATCGTACTTTTAAATACTGTATCACTCCGAATGACACATAGACAAGAAGTCTATTTACTTATTAAATATGTCTTTAAACCAACAGCGAATGTATCGCGCTGGGCGTAGAGAAATGAGGATGGCGTACTTAAATAAAATCATATTTCTATTGCAGTAGAGCTAAAAAAATTAAACATCGGCCAGATAAAAAAACACGGTGTAACTCAAGCGACTATCAAAGTGACGTCAGATGACAGCCATCTTAGCTCCTAGCGCCAGAATATGAACCAATAAGATTTCACTATCTAAGTAATGGACCTTAATGATTACACAAAAATCTGATGTTGGTCACTGTATTTTGCCCTCGTTCACCCTGCCACTTCAGAAAATCGCAACTACGCCCGCACAAGCCCAACCTGCTACGTCATTGTCACATGTCACCCACAGTGACATATACGATGACAGCGTTGTGTGTCACAATACGACACACGCATATGACCGTCCCCTCTATTCGTATATATGTACATTGTTTGAACGAAAATAGTATATTCGATAGACAAATATGAATGAAAATCAAATATCATACGAATATGGACATTAATATTCGTCACATGGATATACATTTTGAGATGTTTGCGCAGGATAATCGATAAAAATATTATCGATTAACTCTGCCACTTAATCGGGTAATCGAAATTCGATGTTACTATTTTTATCGTTGTATCCGAATTGTAATATAATTTTCTTTGTGCCCTTTAAATTTCGGCTCATAGCTCCAGCGCCCAAATTAAATAAGCGATGGTTATATTTTGTCTATAAACATGCTTGAGACACGAATCCATTTCAGGAAAAATATCGTAACCGTCATTTCGCATCTTTTGCTAAAACGGCTTTCATCTTTATCATTTTTAAAATATCTGTGCAGTGGCGCTTGTGATTAAAAGGTGCCACAAATCGATTTTCCGCATCACCGAATGTAAGACTAATAAGACAACATGTATCAAAAAACCGAAACCTCCCCAATAATGTTATAGAATCTTAGCGATATACTGACAAATTACTTTTGCTTATACACCATCATGAAAGGCAAGCGCCACGATATGCACCGATATTTATAATGCTATGTTGTAATTACAGTTAAACCGGTTATAACGACATTGGAGGGACCATCTAATCTGGACGCTATGTCCGATAGTCGTTATAAAATGCACTATTTTTCTATACAATATTTACCGGGGCTTTGCCATTTAGTCGCTATAACCGATGCGTCGTTATAACCGATGTCGCTATAACCGATGTCGCTATAACCGATTTCTACTGTAGATGTCAAATTATGATTCCCAATAGTCTACAACATCCAACCATGTATATCCATGCGTATTATCATATAAAATTAACTTCTATCTAAGTCAACGGCAAAACACTTCCGGTATACCTTCTTTGAGCTGAAATGTGCAAACGCGCGATGTTTTGCCGGTGTTGCCATTACTAAGTTCAGTTTTATGTGATAACCGGAAAATTCTGTTTTTTCCGGAATTATTGTAAAATATTTTTACATTAATTGAGACCTTATCAACCACTGGTTACAGTGTTAAAAATAAATTAATATTTCGATGTGAATACTTGAAAAGACCATTTTTGAAGATAATACGTAGTTATAAACGGTTTATAGCATTTATAAGCTACGGTCCGATTATTTATCGCAATTTACAAACTTTGACCGGTACGGGAATACACAATAGTCAACGCAACACTGCATAGTGGGCTTAGAATATGGCACAAAACACGACACGATTCAGTTTCGTTATACTGGGATTGGTTGAGAGACAGACACGTGACTGACATAGTGGTGTCTCAATCAATCACAAACAACCAAATTAAATGACATCGACTTACGAGTTGTATTTTTTGGAGACATTTTAAGCACACTGGATATTTTTTAAATAATTAAATGTTCAATTATGAAGCTTCCAAAACTTTCACCTTTGGCTCAAGTTCTAAAATAGTAGGTGTGTCGTCTCGTAAATATCTCAATTAGTGTTGGTTGACATTGTGTTTCCAACAGGTAATCATGGTTGATCTACACCATGACGTTATTTCAGCGTTCACAATATAATAGTGAGTATACGCACTCAGAGGATGTTCGCAATATTGCGTTGTAGGAAAAAATCTTTCATACTTGAAAAATCACTGCACAAATAAAAATTTAGATTGGAGTCAGTATAAAATATGTCAACTCAAAACGAAAACCACTGTCACAAATTTGCGTACCGGAAAAATGCAACGTAGTGTTATTCAGAACCGGAAAAACATGGGTTATTTAATTGTCGGAAATTAGTGTGGTATTAGAGTAGGCAACACCGCTGCGGGTCCGGTGGCGAGGCGGTGAGGCGGCTAGCAGGCGCGCCCGTCGCCGTCGTATCATCTGCGGAGCAGCGCCAGTGTGAGCGCCGGCACCAGCGTCGCCGCCACCGCCGCCCGCCCGGACCCGCTGTACATGCTGCTTTGCTCGCATGTACCTGAACACAACCATATTTACACTTTAAATGACAATAACATACAATTTTAAATCGTAAAACAATAATCAACAATAATCGTAAAAAACGGTACGACATGAAATGGAAAGAGGCTGATTATAATTTAATTAACTTAGCCTACAAGTGAATTTGTAAACCGTTATTTATGAACAGAAAATATTACTTCTATAAAATAACGCATATACTCACGCTTTTTTATCCCCGAAGGGGTAGGCAGAGCCGACTAGTGCACTCACTTTTCGCCGTGCGTATTCCGTCCTACGATGTGATAGGGGGCGAACCTATCGCCATATCGGGCACAAATACCACACTCCGGGCTGATACTGAATAGAAAAATCCAATATCACTGCCCGACCCGGGAATCGAACCCGAGACCTCAGCATTCCATTCGTACCGTAACACAACTACGCCGAGGCAGTCTATAAAATAAAAAATCGGTGCGTGTACGTATGTACGCGCGTGAGAAGTTATAATTTTTCTTTTACTTATAGAAATTCAAAAAAGCGACCTCTTTTCTTGAGTCTAATATTAGATCTGTCTTTTACTATCAATGGCATGCCCAAGTATCGATTTTGAGGTCGATTGGCCTTCAAACGAAGAAATTCAAAATGGCGGCCACTTTTTTGAAATCTAACATTAAATCTGCCCTTTGTACCTAAAGCCATACTCAGATTCGATTTTGAGGTCGATTGGCCTTAAAACAAAGAAATTCAAAATGACGGCCATTTTTTTCATTTCTAACATTGGATCTGCTCTTTGTGCCTAAAGGCATGCTCAGATATCGATTTTGAGGTCGATTGGCCTTCAAACAAATGAATTCAAAATGGCGGCCATTTTTTTAAAATCTAACATTAAATCTGCCCTTTGTACCTAAAGCAATGCCTAGATATCGATTTTGAGGTCGGTTGGCCTTAAAACAAAGAAATCCAAAATGGCGGTCACTTTTTTGAAATCTAACATTAAATCTACCCTTTATGATATGATGACCTTTTTTTTTTTTTTTTTTTTTTTATAAATGGCAACTGGTTCCTCTAAATTGAGGAATATTACTGCCAGTGTCAAGTCAACTGTCAGCTGTCAAGTGATTGTGACGCATTCATGTGTACCTACCAATTTTACTCTTTTAGTAAAGAAAAAATTTTTTTTTTTAGTTGAGAAAATTTAAGACAGATAACCAATGATCAAAATAATTTATAGACATTACGGTAGATAACAAATAAAGGTGTTACTAATACGAAGGACATTATATAATGCATGCAAACACATAAGGTTAATTTCAGTTATAATTTTATAGTATATATTGTTAAGAATGAAACAAGTGCTTTCAAAGATGGTTTGTTACCTAGGCTTAGGAGAGATGAAACATTAACAGGGAGAGGGGCCCCCCGATCTACCAAAATGTCAAAGAGAGAAGGAGATGAGAAACGAGGGCACTTAAATAGTATATGGGTCACGGATCCTTCGTCAAGGCCACACTCACATAAAGAAGAGTCTCTAACATGTAATTTACATAAGTGAACGGGTGAAGAGCAATGACCAATCCTCAACCGAGAAATTGTGGCCGAAATATGTTTACTGAGGCGCAATTTGGAGAACCATGGTCTAAAAGTAATATGCGATTGTATATTGTATAACCATCCCCCTTTTTGGGAACTAGAGTTCCTCCAAGATGTATTCCAAGCCATTTCCAGATCATGTTTGGCCAGGGCAATCAGATCACAAGCATAAACTGAAAAGTAGTCTTCTTTACCGTGATCAATAGCGTGTTTAGCTAATTGATCAACCTGCTCATTACCAATTATACCTATATGGCTTGGGATCCAAGCCACTGTAACTTGAAGATGTTGCTCATTACACAATTTAATTAAATCTATTATTTCCAAAGAAATAGGGTGAACACAGTTTTTGGCAAATGGATTACTGATGAGAGCCTGGACACAACTTTTTGAGTCTGAAAAGATAACAGAACAAGCAATATTGTTCTGTTTAATGTATTTGATACATTCCCGAATAGCTAAACATTCACCTGAAAAAACTGAAGAATAATGTGGTAGTTTATATGAGAAAGATAAATTAGAATTCATATGTAAAAAAGCAACACCAACAGAACCTTGTTTGCTTAATTTAGATGCATCCGTAAAGAAAATATCAGCCAAAGGCCAGCGTCTTTTTATAATTTCATTCAATTTAGTTTCAGCATCAGAGGATTGTTTAGTAATTTTAAGTGATAACTCCACTAAAGGTAGTGTAATTTTTGAGCTATACTGAACTGCAAAAGCTGGATGAATTTGGTATTTTTTAATAGGACAGTGTATACTCTCTAGCCTCCTGAGACTTACAATTAAACAAGGTAAAATTTTGTGGGACCAGTATGGTTTAGAAGCAATATATGAATTTAATATTCTAAGTTTGGAAAAAAGAGGATGAGAGGAATAATGACAAATTTTATAAATATATCTGTCAGAGAGATATTGTCGCCTAAGATTAAGAGGGGGATCAGAACACTCAACCTGTAAGGCATTAGTTGGTGAGCTTTTCATAGCGCCAACAACTATCCTTAGAGCTTTATTTTGAGTCAACTCTAACTTCCTTAATGCTGTTTTATTGCAAGGAGACAGTAAATGGGAGGCAAAATCCAAGTGACTCCTTACAATTGCATTGTATATTAATCTAAGAGAGTATGGATGAGCTCCCCACCAGACACCTCTTAAACATCTCATAATATTTATACTGCTCTCACACTTTTTAACAATATGGTCTATGTGGGCTACACCATTCATTCTACTGTCAAATATTTTACCTAAAAATTTTACCTCTTTCCTTACAGGAATTGGAGTCCCATTGCACTGAATATTTATATGGGGGATCTGGCGTTTTCGAGAGAAGACAACCACTACACTCTTAGAGGCTGATAGGTCCAAATAGTTGTCACTAAGCCAAGAGGATAGAACAGTCATACCACTTTCAATATTATCCCTTGCTAAGCTGATAGAATAACTAGCAGAGTAAATAAGTAGGTCATCAGCATACTGTAAGACATTACACACATCCGGTATGTTATGATCCATATCGGCAGTGTAAACATCATACAGCAGAGGGCTGAGTACAGAACCTTGGGGTAAACCCTTCCATACTGTTCTAGTGGCAAGCTGAACTCCCGGATACCTCAGTGATATAGTCCTACCTGATAAAAGGTTAAAAATAAAATCTGTTATCTTGTTAGGAAACCTTAGCTGAACTAATTTGTTCCTAAGGACCCAAAGATTAACATTATCGTATGCCGCTGAGACATCCAGGAAGCCAGCCACCACTGACTTGTTTTGACTGAATGACAGATGGATATCAGTGGTGAAAATAGCATGATTATCAGAAATACTACGGCCCCTCCTGAACCCATATTGAGTATTAGCTAGTAGAGAATGGTGCTCCAGGAACCATTCCAATCTATTTTTTATTAGGTGTTCCACTATTTTTGGAATGGTAGATGAAAGAGCAATAGGGCGATAAGATTCAGAAAAACTAGGGTCCTTCCCTGGTTTTGGAATAGGAATAATTAATTGGTGTTTCCAGTTCTCAGGAATAACACCACTATCAATAATCAAATTTATTAATTTTAAGAAATAATTTAGAAAACTATCCTTGGACTTTGAGAGAAAGGAATAGGGTATACCATCAGGTCCAGGGGAGGAGTCCTTGATATGACTCAGTACTGATTTTAACTCGAGAAACGTAAAAGGCGAATCTAAAGTAGAAGAATTAGCCTGGTATGAATATAAATAGGGGATTTGGGACAAATTAGGAACTGAAGGGGGAGCTAACCGGTCTAAAAAATCATCTACCCAGTTTGTTGAGTAGTAAGACGGAGTATGAACTTTACGAGACAATCTGTAATGCTTAATTCTTTTCCAAACCAGAGACGAGGGGGTGTCAGGCGATAGAGATGAGCAAAATGAACGCCAGCCTTGTCGTTTTTTGTTGTTTAAAGTTCTCTTTGTAGCGGCACACACATTACGATAGTTTAGAAAAGAATCAAGGTTGATGTCAGTCGTACAGATTGACTCTGCCTCGTATCGCCTTTTAATAGCTTTAGTACAATCTAAGTCCCACCAGGGGGGGGAAGGAATTCTGCCTAAGACAATATTCTTTTTATTGAATATAGTCTCTGCAGACGTAAGTATGGAGTCTTTTATTCCCTCACAACACTCTTTAATGTTAATTAGGTTAGGTACAGGAAGTAGATCAATTTTCTCTTCAAGTAGAGCAGCATAAAGACCCCATTTAGTGGGATCAATAATAAAAGGTAAAAGTGGAGGAAGGATAGGAACATTAATATTTTGAGAAGGAAATGAAATTAGGATAGGAAAATGGTCTGAACCATGAGAGAAAGGAAGACAAGACCACGATAATAAGCTGGCTAAACAGGGAGAACAAAAAGAGATGTCAACAAAACTAGGTTGAATGTTGGGAGGAGTGCGGCGAGTAGGGGATCCATCATTTAGTACACATAAATCAAATTCGTCCAAAATATCTAAAAGTTTTATACCAAAAGAGTCATTATTGGGAGCTCCCCAGATCTGGTTGTGGCAATTAAAATCTCCCATTAAAATAATAGGAGGGGGAATAGAGGACAAAAAGCTACGTAATATGGGGACAACCGAATTATCCCGTCGTGAAATATAGACTGAGATAAAAGAAATGTTATTAAAGCGTAGAGATACAAATTGAATAAGGTTGCTATTATTTACAACAGAATGTTGATTAAAACTAAGGTTATTTTTAATAAAAAGGGCTGCACCGCCCCACCCATCACTTCTATCATCCCGGAGAAGTGTATACCCAGGAATCCTATAAGTAGAATGTGGTTTTAACCACGTTTCGGAAATAGCGCAAATAAAAGGTTTGTGTTTATTTAAAAGAAAATAAAGGTCGGTTTTATTTTTATTTAAACTTCTACAATTCCACTGAAGAATTTGATCCATTTTTTAAAAGATTAAAGATTGATAGAGTTATGGTCTGAATAATATTACACGCTACGTGGTTCGGTATATTAGAGTCAGTAATTACTTTAATTAAAGAGGATATTAAATTTTGAATTGAATCAGA